>CM057071.1:34154729-34754729 GCA_029379335.1 Thymus mandschuricus
ACGGCGATGGGATGAAGGGCGAGGGTTTTGGCGGTGGAGATTGGAATGGCGCGGATGCTGGCAGGGGTGATATTTTTGCGGAGGCAGAGGGGTTTGGTTGAGGGGATGAGGAGGGGGGCGGCTGAGGATTATACGCCGTGGAGATTTGGGCCGAGGAGAAGGAGGAGCAGGAGGTTGATTTGTTCGGAGGCGTTGAAGAAGGCGCTGAACGAATGGGGGTTCCAAGTGGAGGAGAAGAGTCTGAAGGAGAAGCAGCTCGAAGCGGGAGGAGAAAGCTTTGACCTCTTTTTAATGAGTGACCCAGGTTCGATCCCTTCTATCTAATTCGGGAGATATAAGGTGGCTTGGAGAATTTCTAGGACTTTGGAAGCTTGATGTACTAACATATAATCTAACAACTAGCATTTGCCCAAAAAAAATAATAATAAATAAAAAAAATAAAAGTCAAACGAAAATCCAATAGAGTAATCCAAATTTATCCAGTCGAATGTAGTTGGGCCTAAAGTAAGCCCACGGCCCATAAAATTAAATCCCAAAATTTCCATTTTCTGATAAACCTCTGAAAAACCTCTTCTTCTCTTCTTCAGCTCTCCTCTCTACTGTGCCTGCGTTCGAAGCAGCGATGCTTGCTCGGCTTAATCCCCAAATCTTCCCAATTCCATCTATGTCTGACCCTAATTTCTTCGCGCGCGGCATTTCTCCAGCACTAATTTCGCCGCCCCAATTCCCTCCATCCCGAAACCCCACCGTTTCTTCTCGCCTCAGCCTCCGCATTTCCATTTCTTCTCCACCGAAGGGAACAACGGCGACGATGATTCCCCCGCATCGACTACCGATTTTTGGAAAATGTCATCGGACGGCGGTGAAGATATCGACTCCTTTTTCTCAGTGGATCCAGTTAATGCTCCGGGAGTCGACGATCGGGACGACGATGGGATGAAGGGCGAGGGTTTTGGCGGTGGAGATTGGAATGGCGCGGAGTGCTGGCGGGGGTGATATTTTTGCGGAGGCGGAGGGGTTTGGTTGAGGGGATGAGGAGGGGGGCGGCTGAGGATTATACGCCGTGGAGTTTTGGGGCTGAGGAGAAGGAGGAGCAGGAGGTAGATTTGTTCGGAGAGGCGTTGAAGAAGGCGCTGAAGTAATGGGGGTTCCAAGTGGAGGAGAAGAGTCTGAAGGAGAAGCAGCTCGAAGCGGAGAGTAGAAAGCTTTGACCTCTTTTTAATGAGTGACCCAGGTTCGATCCCTTTTATCGAATTCGGGAGATATAAGGTGGCTTGGAGAATTTCTAGGACATTGGAAGCTTGATGTACTAACATATAATCTAACAACTAGCTTTTGCCCAAAAAAAAATAATAATAAATAAAAAAATAAAAGTCAAACGAAAATCCAATAGAGTAATCCAAATTTATCCAGTCGAATGTAGTTGGGCCTAAAGTAAGCCCACGGCCCATAAATTAAATCCCAAAATTTCCATTTTCTGCTAAACCTCTGAAAATCCTCTTCTTCTTCTTCTTCAGCTCTCCTCTCTACTGTGCCTGCGTTCGAAGCAGTGATGCTTGCTCGGTTAATCCCCAAATCTTCCCAATTCCATCGATTGTCTAACCCTAATTTCTTCGCTGCGCGCATTTCTCTTGCACTAATTTCGCCGCCCCAATTCCTCTCCATCCCGAAACCCCACCGTTTCTTCTCGCCTCAGCCTCCGCATTTCCATTTCTTCTCCACCGAAGGGTACAACGGCGACGATGATTCCCCCGCATCGACTACCGATTTTTGGAAAATGTCATCGGACGGCGGTGAAGAGATATCGACTCCTTTTTCTCAGTGGATCCAGTTAATGCTCCGGGAGTCGACGATCGGGACGACGATGGGATGAAGGGCGAGGGTTTTGGCGGGTGGAGATTGGAAATGGCGCGGATGCTGGCGGGGGGTGATATTTTTGCGGAGGCGGAGGGGGTTTGGTTGAGGGGATGAGGAGGGGGGCGGCTGAGGATTATACGTCGTTGGAATTTTGGGGCTGAGGGAGAAGGAGGAGCAGGAAGGTAGATTTGTTCGGAGGCGTTGAAGAAGGCGCTGAAGTAATGGGGGGTTCCAAGTGGAGGAGAAGAGTCCTGAAGGAGAAGCAGCTCGAAGCGGAGGAGAAAGCTTTGACCTCTTTTTAATGAGTGACCCAGGTTCGATCCCTTCTATCGAATTCGGGAGATATAAGGTGGCTTGGAGAATTTCTAGGACTTTGGAAGCTTGATGTACTAACATATAATCTAACAACTAGCATTTGCCCAAAAAAAAATAATAATAAATAAAAAAATAAAAGTCAAACGAAAATCCAAAAGAGTAATCCAAATTTATCCAGTCGAATGTAGTTGGGCCTATAGTAAGCCCACGGCCCCATAAATTAAATCCCAAAATTTCCATTTTCTGCTAAACCTCTGAAAACCCTCTTCTTCTTCTTCTTCTTCTTCTTCTTCTTCTTCTTCTTCTTCTTCATCTTCTTCTTCTTCTTCTTCTTCTTCTTCTTCTTCTTCTTCTTCTTCTTCTTCTTCTTCTTCTTCTTCTTCTTCTTCTTCTTCTTCTTCTTCTTCTTCTTCTTCTTCTTCTTCTTCTTCTTCTTCTTCTTCTCTCCTCTTCTTCTTCTTCTTCAGCTCTCCTCCCTACTGTGCCTGCGTTCGAAGCAGCGATGCTTGCTCGGTTAATCCCCCAAATCTTCCCAATTCCATCGATGTCTAACCCTAATTTCTTCGCCGCATGCGCGCATTTCTCCAGCACTAATTTCGCCGCCCTAATTCCCTCCATCCCGAAACCCCACCGTTTCTTCTCGCCTCAGCCTCCGCATTTCCGTTTCTTCTCCACCGAAGGGAACAACGGCGACGATGATTTCCCCGCATCGACTACCGATTTTTGGAAAATGTCGTCGGACGGCGGTGTGAAGATATCGACTCCTTTTTCTCGGTGGATCCAGTTAATGCTCCGGGATTCGACGATCGGGACGGCGATGGGATGAAGGGCGAGGGGTTTTGGCGGTGGAGATTGGAATGGCGCGGATGCTGGCGGGGGTGATATTTTTGCGGAGGCGGAGGGGTTTGGTTGAGGGGATGAGGAGGGGGGCGGCTGAGGATTATTCGCCGTGGAGTTTTGGGGGCCGAGGAGAAGGAGAGAGCAGGAGGTTGATTCGTTCGGAGGCGTTGAAGAAGGTGCTGAAGTAATGGGGTTCCAAGTGGAGGAGAAGAGTCTGAAGGAGAAGCAGCTCGAAGTGGAGGAGAAAGCTTTGACCTCTTTTTAATGAGTGACCCAGGTTCGATCCATTATATCGAATTCGGGAGATATAAGGTGGCTTGGAGAATTTCTAGGACCTTTGGAAGCTTGATGTACTAACATATAATCTAACAACTAGCATTTGCCCAAAAAAAAAATAATAAATAAAAAAATAAAAGTCAAACGAAAATCCAATAGTTTAATCCAAATTTATCCAATCGAATGTAGTTGGGCCTAAGGTAAGCCCACGGCCCATAAATTAAATCCCAAAATTTCCATTTTCTGCTAAACCTCTGAAAACCCTCTTCTTCTTCTTCTTCTTCTTTTTCTTCTTCAGCTCTCCTCCCTACTGTGCCTGCGTTCGAAGCAGCGATGCTTGCTCGGGTTAATCCCCAAATCTTCCCAATTCCATCGATGTCTAAACCCTAATTTCTTCGCGCTGCGAGCGCATTCTCTCCAGCACTAATTTCGCCGCCCCCAATTCCCTCCATCCTGAAACCCCCACCGTTTCTTCTCGCCTCAGCCTCCGCATTTCCATTTCTCTTCTCCACCGAAGCGAACAACGGCGACGATGATTCCCCCCGCATCGACTACCGATTTTTGGAAAATGTCGTCGGACGGCGGTTGAAGATATCGACTCCTTTTTCTCGGTGGATCCAGTTAATGCTCCGGGAGTCGACGATCGGGACGGCGATGGGATGAAGGGCGAGGGTTGGGTTTGGCGGTGGAGATTGGAATGGCGCGGATGCTGGCGGGGGTGATATTTTTGCGGAGGCGGAGGGGTTTGGTTGAGGGGATGAGGAGGGGGCGGCTGAGGATTATACGCCGTGGAGTTTTGGGGCCGAGGAGGAAGGAGGAGCAGGAGGTTGATTTGTTCGGAGGCATTGAAGAAGGCGCTGAAGTAATGGGGTTCCAAGTGGAGGAGAAGAGTCTGAAGGAGAAGCAGCTCGAAGCGGAGGAGAAAGCTTTGACCTCTTTTTAATGAGTGACCCAGGTTCGATGCCTTCTATCGAATTCGGGAGATATAAGGTGGCTTGGAGAATTTCTAGGACTTTGGAAGCTTGATGTACTAACATATAATCTAACAACTAGCATTTGCCCAAAAAAATAATAATAAATAAAAAAATAAAAGTCAAACGAAAATCCAATAGAGTAATCCAAATTTATCCAGTCGAATGTAGTTGGGCCTAAAGTAAGCCCACGGCCCATAAATTAAATCCCAAAAATTCCATTTTCTGCTAAACCTCTGAAAACCCTCTTCTTCTTCTTCTTCAGCTCTCCTCCCTACTGTGCCTGCGTTCGAAGCAGCGATGCTTGCTCGGTTAATCCCCAAAATTTCCCAATTCCATCGATGTCTAACCCTAATTTCTTAGCGCGCGCATTTCTCCAGCACTAATTTCGCCGCCCCAATTCCCTCCATCCCGAAACCCCACCGTTTCTTCTCGCCTCAGCCTCCGCATTTCAATTTCTTCTCCACCGAAGGGAACAACGGCGACGATGATTCCCCCGCATCGACTACCGATTTTTGGAAAATGTCGTCGGACGGCGGTGAAGATATCGACTCCTTTTTCTCGGTGGATCCAGTTAATGCTCCGGGAGTCGACGATCGGGACGGCGATGGGATGAAGGGCGAGGGTTTTGGCGGTGGAGATTGGAATGGCACAGATGCTGGCGGGGGTGATATTTTTGCGGAGGCGGAGGGGTTTGGTTGAGGGGATGAGGAGGGGGCGGCTGAGGATTATACGCAGTGGAGTTTTGGGGCCGAGGAGAAGGAGGAGCAGGAGGTTGATTTGTTCGGGAGGCGTTGAAGAAGGCGCAGAAGTAATGGGGTTCCAAGTGGAGGAGAAGAGTCTGAAGGAGAAGCAGCTCGAAGCAGAGGAGAAAGCTTTGACCTCTTTTTAATGAGTGACCCAGGTTCGATCCCCTCTATCGAATTCGGGAGATATCAGGTGGCTTGGAGAATTTGTAGGACTTTGGAAGCTTGATGTACTAACATATAATCTAACAACTAGCATTTGCCCAAAAAAAATAATAATAAATAAAAAAATAAAAGTCAAACGAAAATCCAATAGAGTAATCGAAATTTATCCAGTCGAATGTAGTTGGGCCTAAAGTAAGCCCACGGCCCATAAATTAAATCCCAAAATTTCTATTTTCTGTTTCTTCTTCCCTACTGTGCCTGCGTTCGAAGCAGCGATGCTTGCTCGGTTAATCCCCAAATATTCCCAATTCCATCGATGTCTAACCCTAATTTCTTCGCGCGCGCATTTCTCCAGCACTAATTTCGCCGCCCCAATTCCCTCCATCCCGAAACCCCACCGTTTCTTCTCGCCTCAGCCTCCGCATTTCCGTTTCTTCTCCACCGAAGGGAACAACGGCGACGATGATGTTTTGGGGTTGTTGTATAACTAAAGCAAAACCAGTTGTTTTAGTGGTTACGACACAGGTCCACTGTTAACAATCCCTATCTGGAAGAATATGTATAAGCAAGAATAAAGCCCATTATCTCATGTTTTAGACCACGTGTCGATCTGAGTTCGGAGAGGATCACGAAGGTCGTTGATAATGATGAGATATAAACAGTTCACAGTTGAGATAGCTTGGGCTGAGCTATCGGTCTAGACTGCAGCTTAATGGTAGTGATGAGTCCTAATCACTTTTTATGCTGGTATGGTGGAACGTATTGAGGATCAACAGAGATAATGCTCTTCTGATACTGACCCTGTATCAAAGGTGATATAGGTGAAGAGCTACAGATCTCAGGCTCTAGCTCGATCTTAACCTTGGTAAACTATTAGATGTATATGTATTCTTCGATGTTACTTTGATTTACGAAGATATGAACTTCGTTAGTTCATCTTAATCATGTCGTACTTTGGGTAACATGGAGATACATAGTATGTCTAATAAGTGTTATCAATAAGCCGTGTCCTGTGTGAGTGCAGGCTGACGTTATCCCCTCAGGGAGTTCACAATGTTTATTATACCAAGTCATGCATGCTGATTAAGTTCAGGTATAATAATGAGGAGTGAACGGGTACTACCTGAGGAATAGATGTTAACAATTAGGAGCAGTCATGGTAGCTCTAATTGATTAACGGATATGGAAGGTCTTAAACAGGGGGGTCGAACTATACAAAATACCTACCCAATCTACATAATTGGGACAGAGCGGTGATTCAGCTATGACACTTTAGTGGAGTGCGTCATAGTTCTAATGAGATACATGTTCAGGGGTGGACATGGAAATATCGAATTAGATAAGGCCCAACTCTGTCTGGTATCCGATCCCTAGGATGGCCCAAACAAACCTCGGGAATCGATCTAAATAGTATTATTGAGTATGGGCTCAATAATTGGACTCAGGCCCGGTATATGATATATATTGGATTTATATCCAGTGAATGGATAATAAATATAATTAATTGAGATTTATATCCTATGGGATTAAATCTAATTATTTATTATTTAGTTATTCACGGATAAGATTAAATCTAATAAGATAAGATTTATTTATTTAAATCTTATGGGGATAAATATCATATATATAAATATATTTTGTATATATTTATTTATTTATTCTTCTACTGGAATTAGATTAAATTCTATTTGTTAGAATTAATTCCGGATATACAGTTGCATAACTGAACAGATTAATTCCTTATTAATTCTGTATTAATAAAGGAATAGGATTTGTAAGTTATGGAAAGAGAATAAATATGGGATAGGCAAAGATATGGTTGGAGATAAATAAGGAATCATATCTCCTTATTTATGAACCATATAAATACTCTCCATGTCTCTCATCTAAACCCTAATCTAACTTAGCCACCAGAATTATCTCTGTGAGATTGGCGCAGAAACCTAGGGCGAGAGAGAGAGTGGCCGCGGCTTCTGAGAAAGGGAGATCGAGGTTCCAGTGATCTTGAGACGTCCACCAAGTCTCAGATCTGAAGGTGTGGGATCACATCTTAGAAGATCAGAACCGTAGATCGATCAGACACGACTCAGATTGCACGTTCTTCATAATCATAAGGTACGTACTCGAGCCCTTGCATGAACTTATGTGCAAGATCGAATCAACACATCCGAACCAAGATCTGGGTCGGGGCGGCTTTAAGGCAGCCGGTCCCAACAGATGATTCCCCCGCATCGACTACCGATTTTTGGAAAATGTCGTCGGACGGCGGTGAAGATATCGACTCCTTTTTCTCGGTGGATCCAGTTAATGCTCCGGGAGTCGACGATCGGGACGGCAATGGGATGAAGGGCGAGGTTTCGGCGGTGGAGATTGGAATGGCGCGGATGCTGGCGGGGGTGATATTTTTGCGGAGGCGGAGGGGTTTGGTTGAGGGGATGAGGAGGGGGCGGCTGAGGATTATACGCCGTGGAGTTTTGGGGCCGAGGAGAAGGAGGAGCAGGAGGTTGATTTGTTCAGAGGCGTTGAAGAAGGCGCTGAAGTAATGGGGTTCCAAGTGGAGGAGAAGAGTCTGAAGGAGAAGCAGCTCGAAGCGGAGGAGAAAGCTTTGACCTCTTTTTAATGAGTGACCCAGGTTTGATCCCTTCTATCGAATTCGGGAGATATAAGGTGGCTTGGAGAATTTCTAGGACTTTGGAAGCTTGATGTACTAACATATAATCTAACAACTAGCATTTGCCCAAAAAAAATAATAATAAATAAAAAAATAAAAGTCAAACGAAAATCCAATAGAGTAATCCAAATTTATCCAGTCGAATGTAATTGGGCCTAAAGTAAGCCCACGGCCCATAAATTAAATCCCAAAATTTCCATTTTCTGCTAAACCTCTGAAAACCCTTCTTCTTCTTCTTCTTCTTCTTCTTCTTCTTCTTCTTCTTCTTCTTCTTCTTCTTCTTCTTCAGCTCTCCTCCCTACTGTGGCTGCGTTCGAAGCAGAGATGCTTGCTCGGTTAATCCCCAAATCTTCCCAAATCCATCGATGTCTAACCCTAATTTCTTCGCTGCGCGCATTTCTCCAGCCCTAATTTCGCCGCCCCAATTCCCTCCATCCCGAAACCCCACCGTTTCTTCTCGCCTCAGCCTCCGCATTTCCATTTCTTCTCCACCGAAGGGAACAACGGCGACGATGATTCCCCCGCATCGACTACCGATTTTTGGAAAATGTCGTCGGACGGTGGTGAAGATATCGACTCCTTTTTCTCGGTGGATCCAGTTAATGCTCCGGGAGTCGACGATCGGGACGGCAATGGGATAAAGGGCGAGGGTTTTGGCGGTGGAGATTGGAATGGCGCGGTTGCTGGCGGGGGTGATATTTTTGCGGAGGCGGAGGGGTTTGGTTGAGGGGATGAGGAGGGGGCAGCTGAGGATTATACGCCGTGGAGTTTAGGGGCCGAGGAGAAGAAGGAGCAGGAGGTTGATTTGTTCGGAGGCGTTGAAGAAGGCGCTGAAGTAATGGGGTTCCAAGTGGTGGAGAAGATTCTTAAAGAGAAGCAGCTCGAAGCGGAGGAGAAAGCTTTGACATTTTTTTAATGAGTGACCCAGGTTCGATCCCTCCTATCGAATTCGGGAGATATAAGGTGGCTTGGAGAATTTCTAGGACTTTGGAAGCTTGATGTACTAACACATAATCTAACAACTAGCATTTGCCCAAAAAAAATAATAATAAATAAAAAAATAAAAGTCAAACGAAAATCCAATAGAGTAATCCAAATTTATCCAGTCGAATGTAGTTGGGCCTAATGTAAGCTCACGGCCCATAAATTAAATCCCAAAATTTCCATTTTCTGTTAAACCTCTGAAAACCCTCTTCTTCTTCTTCTTCTTCTTCTTCTTCTTCTTCTTCTTCTTCTTCTTCTTCTTCTTCTTCTTCTTCTTCTTCTTCTTCTTCTTCTTCTTCTTCTTCTTCTTCTTCAGCTCTCCTCCCTACTGTGCCTGCGTTCGAAGCAGCGATGCTTGCTCGGTTAATCCCCAAATCTTCCCAATTCCATCGATGTCTAACCCTAATTTCTTCGCGCGCGCGCATTTCTCCAGCACTAATTTCGCCGCCCCAATTCCCTCCATCCCGAAACCCCACCGTTTCTTCTCGCCTCAGCCTCCGCATTCCGTTTCTTCTCCACCGAAGGGAACAACGGCGACGATGATTCCCCCGCATCGACTACCGATTTTTGGAAAACGTCGTCGGACGGCGGTGAAGATATTGACTCCTTTTTCTCGGTGGATCCAGTTAATGCTCCGGGAGTCGACGATCGCGACGGCGATGGGATGAAGGGCGAGGGTTTTGGCGGTGGAGATTGGAATGGCGCGGATGCTGGCGGGGGTGATATTTGCGGAGGCGGAGGGGTTTGGTTGAGGGGATGAGGAGGGGGCGGCTGAGGATTATTCGCCGTGGAGTTTTGGGGCCGAGGAGAAGGAGGAGCAGGAGGTTGATTTGTTCGGAGGCGTTGAAGAAGGCGCTGAAGTAATGGGGTTCCAAGTGGAGGAGAAGAGTCTGAAGGAGAAGCAGCTCGAAGCGGAGGAGAAAGCTTTGACCTCTTTTTAATGAGTGACCCAGGTTCGATCCCTTCTATCGAATTCGGGAGATATAAGGTGGCTTGGAGAATTTCTAGGACTTTGGAAGCTTGATGTACTAACATATAATCTAACAACTAGCATTTGCCCAAAAAAAATAATAATAAATAAAAAAATAAAAGTCAAACGAAAATCCAATAGAGTAATCCAAATTTATCCAGTCGAATGTAGTTGGGCCAAAAGTAAGTCCACGGCCCATAAATTAAATCCCAAAATTTCTATTTTCTGCTAAACCTCTGAAAACCCTCTTCTTCTTCTTCTTCTTCTTCTTCTTCTTCTTCTTCTTCTTCTTCTTCTTCTTCTTCTTCTTCTTCTTCTTCTTCTTCTTCTTCTTCTTCTTCTTCTTCTTCAGCTCTCCTCCCTACTGTGCCTGCGTTCGAAGCAGCGATGCTTGCTCGGTTAATCCCCAAATCTTCCCAATTCCATCGATGTCTAACCCTAATTTCTTCGCGCGCGCATTTCTCCATTACTAATTTTGCCGCCCCAATTCCCTCCATCCCGAAACCCCACCGTTTCTTCTCGCCTCAGCCTCCGCATTTCATTTTCTTCTCCACCGAAGGGAACAACGGCGACGATGATTCCCCCGCATCGACTACCGATTTTTGGAAAATGTCGTCGGACGGCGGTGAAGATATCGACTCATTTTTCTCGGTGGATCCAGTTAATGCTCCGGGAGTCGACGATCGGGACGGCGATGGGATGAAGGGCAAGGGTTTTGGCGGTGGAGATTGGAATGGCGCGGATGCTGGCGGGGGTGATATTTTTGCGGAGGCGGAGGGGTTTGGTTGAGGGGATGAGGAGGGCGCGACTGAGGATTATTCGCCGTGGAGTTTTGGGGCCGAGGAGAAGGAGGAGCAGGAGGTTTATTTTTTCGGAGGCGTTGAAGAAGGCGGTGAAGTAATGGGGTTCCAAGTGGAGGAGAAGAGTCTGAAGGAGAAGCAGCTCGAAGCGTAGGAGAAAGCTTTGACCTCTTTTAAATGAGTGACCCAGGTTTGATCCCTTCTATCGAATTCGGGAGATATAAGGTGGCTTGGAGAATTTCTAGGACTTTGGAAGCTTGATGTACTAACATATAATCTAACAACTAGCATTTGCCCAAAAAAAATAATAATAAATAAAAAAATAAAAGTCAAACGAAAATCCAATAGAGTAATCCAAATTTATCCAGTCGAATGTAGTTGGGCCTAAAGTAAGCCCACGGCCCATAAATTAAATCCCAAAATTTCCATTTTCTGCTAAACCTCTGAAAAACCTCTTCTTCTTCTTCTTCTTCTTCTTCTTCAGCTCTCCTCTCTACTGTGCCTGCGTTCGAAGCAGCGATGCTTGCTCGGTTAATCCCCAAATCTTCCCAATTCCATCGATGTCTAACCCTAATTTCTTCGCGCGCGCATTTCTCTTGCACTAATTTCGCCGCCCCAATTCCCTCCATCCCGAAACCCCACCGTTTCTTCTCGCCTCAGCCTCCGCATTTCCGTTTCTTCTCCACCGAAGGGAACAACGGCGACGATGATTCCCCCGCATCGACTACCGATTTTTGGAAAATGTCGTCGGACGGCGGTGAAGATATCGACTCCTTTTTCTCGGTGGAACCAGTTAATGCTCCGGGAGTCGACGATCGGGACGGCGATGGGATGAAGGGCGAGGGTTTTGGCGGTGGAGATTGGAATGGCGCAGATGCTGGCGGGAGTGATATTTTTGCGTAGGCGGAGGGGTTTGGTTGAGGGGATGAGGAGGGGGCGGCTGAGGATTATACGCCGTGGAGTTTTGGGGCCGCGGAGAAGGAGGAGCAGGAGGTTGATTTGTTCGGAGGCGTTGAAGAAGGCGCTGAAGTAATGGGGTTCCAAGTGGAGGAGAAGAGTCTGAAGGAGAAGCAGCTCGAAGCGGAGGAGAAAGCTTTGACCTCTTTTTAATGAGTGACCCAGGTTCGATCCCTTCTATCGAATTCGGGAGATATAAGGTGGCTTGGAGAATTTCTAGGACTTTGGAAGCTTGATGTACTAACATATAACCTAACAACTAGCATTTGCCCAAAAAAAATAATAATAAATAAAAAAATAAAAGTCAAACGAAAATCCAATAGAGTAATCCAAATTTATCCAGTCGGGCCTAAAGTAAGCCCACGGCCCATAAAAATTAAATCCCAAAATTTCCATTTTCTGCTAAACCTCTGAAAACCCTCTTCTTCTTCTTCTTCAGCTCTCCTCCCTACTGTGCCTGCGTTCGAAGCAGCGATGCTTGCTCGGTTAATCCCCGAATCTTCCCAATTCCATCGATGTCTAACCCTAATTTCTTCGCGCGCGCATTTCTCCAGCACTAATTTCGCCGCCCCAATTCCCTCCATCCCGAAACCCCACCGTTTCTTCTAGCCTCAGCCTCCGCATTTCCGTTTGTTCTCCACCGAAGGGAACAACGGCGACGATGATTCCCCCGCATCGACTACCGATTTTTGGAAAATGTCGTCGGACGGCGGTGAAGATATCGACTCCTTTTTCTCGGTGGATCCAGTTAATGCTCCGGGAGTCGACGATTGGGACGGCGATGGGATGAAGGGCGAGGGTTCTGGCGGTGGAGATTGGAATGGCGCGGATGCTGGCGGGGGTGATATTTTTGCGGAGGCGGAGGGGTTTGGTTGAGGGGATGAGGAGGGCGCGGCTGAGGATTATTCGCCGTGGAGTTTTGGGGCCGAGGAGAAGGAGGAGCAGGAGGTTGATTTTTTCGGAGGCGTTGAAGAAGGCGGTGAAGTAATGGGGTTCCAAGTGGAGGAGAAGAGTCTGAAGGAGAAGCAGCTCGAAGCGTAGGAGAAAGCTTTGACCTCTTTTAAATGAGTGACCCAGGTTTGATCCCTTCTATCGAATTCGGGAGATATAAGGTGGCTTGGAGAATTTCTAGGACTTTGGAAGCTTGATGTACTAACATATAATCTAACAACTAGCATTTGCCCAAAAAAAAAATAATAAATAAAAAAATAAAAGTCAAACGAAAATCCAATAGATTAATCCAAATTTATCCAGTCGAATGTAATTGGGCCTAAAGTAAGCCCACGGCCCATAAATTAAATCCCAAAATTTCCATTTTCTGCTAAACTTCTTCTTCTTCTTCTTCTTCTTCTTCTTCTTCTTCTTCTTCTTCTTCTTCTTCTTCTTCTTCTTCTTCAGCTCTCCTCCCTACTGTGCCTGCGTTCGAAACAGAGATGCTTGCTCGGTTAATCCCCAAATCTTCCCAAATCCATCGATGTCTAACCCTAATTTCTTCGCGCGCGCATTTCTCCAGCCCTAATTTCGCCGTCCCAATTCCCTCCATCCCGAAACCCCACCGTTTCTTCTCGCCTCAGCCTCCGCATTTCCATTTCTTCTCCACCGAAGGGAACAACGGCGACGATGATTCCCCCGCATCGACTACCGATTTTTGGAAAATGTCGTCGGACGGTGGTGAAGATATCGACTCCTTTTTCTCGGTGGATCCAGTTAATGCTCCGGGAGTCGACGATCGGGACGGCAATGGGATGAAGGGCGAGGGTTTTGGCGGTGGAGATTGGAATGGCGCGGTTGCTGGCGGGGGTGATATTTTTGCGGAGGCGGAGGGGTTTGGTTGAGGGGATGAGGAGGGGGCAGCTGAGGATTATACGCCGTGGAGTTTTGGGGCCGAGGAGAAGAAGGAGCAGGAGGTTGATTTGTTCGGAGGCGTTGAAGAAGGCGCTGAAGTAATGGGGTTCCAAGTGGTGGAGAAGATTCTGAAGGAGAAGCAGCTCGAAGCAGAGGAGAAAGCTTTGACCTCTTTTTAATGAGTGACCCAGGTTCGATCCCTCCTATCGAATTCGGGAGATATAAGGTGGCTTGGAGAATTTCTAGGACTTTGGAAGCTTGATGTACTAACACATAATCTAACAACTAGCATTTGCCCAAAAAAAATAATAATAAATAAAAAAATAAAAGTCAAACGAAAATCCAATAGAGTAATCCAAATTTATCCAGTCGAATGTAGTTGGGCCTAAAGTAAGCTCACGGCCCATAAATTAAATCCCAAAATTTCCATTTTCTGTTAAACCTCTGAAAACCCTCTTCTTCTTCTTCTTCTTCTTCTTCTTCTTCTTCAGCTCTCCTCCCTACTGTGCCTGCGTTCGAAGCAGCGATGCTTGCTCGGTTAATCCCCAAATATTCCCAATTCCATCGATGTCTAACCCTAATTTCTTCCCGCGCGCATTTCTCCAGCACTAATTTCGCCGCCCCAATTCCCTCCATCCCAAAACCCCACCGTTTCTTCTCGCCTCACCCCTCCGCATTTCCGTTTCTTCTCCACCGAAGGGAACAACGGCGACGATGATTCCCCCGCATCGACTACCGATTTTTGGAAAACGTCGTCGGACGGCGGTGAAGATATTGACTCCTTTTTCTCGGTGGATCCAGTTAATGCTCCGGGAGTCGACGATCGGGACGGCGATGGGATGAAGGGCGAGGGTTTTGGCGGTGGAGATTGGAATGGCGCGGATGCTGGCGGGGGTGATGTGATATTTTTGCGGAGGCGGAGGGGTTTGGTTGAGGGGATGAGGAGGGGGCGGCTGAGGATTATTCGCCGTGGAGTTTTGGGGCCGAGGAGAAGGAGGAGCAGGAGGTTGATTTGTTCGGAGGCGTTGAAGAAGGCACTGAAGTAATGGGGTTCCAAGTGGAGGAGAAGAGTCTGAAGGAGAAGCAGCTCGAAGCGGAGGAGAAAGCTTTGACCTCTTTTTAATGAGTGACCCAGGTTCGATCCCTTCTATCGAATTCGGGAGATATAAGGTGGCTTGGAGAATTTCTAGGACTTTGGAAGCTTGATGTACTAACATATAATCTAACAACTAGCATTTGCCCAAAAAAAATAATAATAAATAAAAAAATAAAAGTCAAACGAAAATCCAATAGAGTAATCCAAATTTATCCAGTCGAATGTAGTTGGGCCAAAAGTAAGTCCACGGCCCATAAATTAAATCCCAAAATTTCCATTTTCTGCTAAACCTCTGAAAACCCTCTTCTTCTTCTTCTTCTTCTTCTTCTTCTTCTTCTTCTTCTTCTTCTTCAGCTCTCCTCCCTACTGTGCCTGCGTTCGAAGCAGCGATGCTTGCTCGGTTAATCCCCAAATCTTCCCAATTCCATCGATGTCTAACCCTAATTTCTTCGCGCGCGCATTTCTCCAGCACTAATTTTGCCGCCCCAATTCCCTCCATCCCGAAACCCCACCGTTTCTTCTCGCCTCAGCCTCCGCATTTCATTTTCTTCTCCACCGAAGGGAACAACGGCGACGATGATTCCCCCGCATCGACTACCGATTTTTGGAAAATGTCGTCGGACGGCGGTGAAGATATCGACTCATTTTTCTCGGTGGATCCAGTTAATGCTCCGGGAGTCGACGATCGGGACGGCGATGGGATGAAGGGCGAGGGTTTTGGCGGTGGAGATTGGAATGGCGCGGATGCTGGCGGGGGTGATATTTTTGCGGAGGCGGAGGGGTTTGGTTGAGGGGATGAGGAGGGCGCGGCTGAAGATTATTCGCCGTGGAGTTTTGGGGCCGAGGAGAAGGAGGAGCAGGAGGTTGATTTTTTCGGAGGCGTTGAAGAAGGCGGTGAAGTAATGGGGTTCCAAGTGGAGGAGAAGAGTCTGAAGGAGAAGCAGCTCGAAGCGTAGGAGAAAGCTTTGACCTCTTTTAAATGAGTGACCCAGGTTTGATCCCTTCTATCGAATTCGGGAGATATAAGGTGGCTTGGAGAATTTCTAGGACTTTGGAAGCTTGATGTACTAACATATAATATAACAACTAGCATTTGCCCAAAAAAAATAATAATATATAAAAAAATAAAAGTCAAACGAAAATCCAATAGAGTAATCCAAATTTATCCAGTCGAATGTAGTTGGGCCTAAAGTAAGCCCACGGCCCATAAATTAAATCCCAAAATTTCCATTTTCTGCTAAACCTCTGAAAACCCTTCTTCTTCTTCTTCTTCTTCTTCTTCTTCTTCTTCTTCAGCTCTCCTCCCTACTGTGCCTGCGTTCGAAGCAGAGATGCTTGCTTGGTTAATCCCCAAATCTTCCCAAATCCATCGATGTCTAACCCTAATTTCTTCGCGCGCGCATTTCTCCAGCCCTAATTTCGCCGCCCCAATTCCCTCCATCCCGAAACCCCACCGTTTCTTCTCGCCTCAGCCTCCGCATTTCCATTTCTTCTCCACCGAAGGGAACAACGGCGACGATGATTCCCCCGCATCGACTACCGATTTTTGGAAAATGTCATCGGACGGTGGTGAAGATATCGACTCCTTTTTCTCGGTGGATCCAGTTAATGCTCCGGGAGTCGACGATCGGGACGGCAATGGGATGAAGGGCGAGGGTTTTGGCGGTGGAGATTGGAATGGCGCGGTTGCTGGCGGGGGTGATATTTTTGCGGAGGCGGAGGGGTTTGGTTGAGGGGATGAGGAGGGGGCAGCTGAGGATTATACGCCGTGGAGTTTTGGGGCCGAGGAGAAGAAGGAGCAGGAGGTTGATTTGTTCGGAGGCGTTGAAGAAGGCGCTGAAGTAATGGGGTTCCAAGTGGTGGAGAAGATTCTGAAGGAGAAGCAGCTCGAAGCAGAGGAGAAAGCTTTGACCTCTTTTTAATGAGTGACCCAGGTTCGATCCCTCCTATCGAATTCGGGAGATATAAGGTGGCTTGGAGAATTTCTAGGACTTTGGAAGCTTGATGTACTAACACATAATCTAACAACTAGCATTTGCCCAAAAAAAATAATAATAAATAAAAAAATAAAAGTCAAACGAAAATCCAATAGAGTAATCCAAATTTATCCAGTCGAATGTAGTTGGGCCTAAAGTAAGCTCACGGCCCATAAATTAAATCCCAAAATTTCCATTTTCTGTTAAACCTCTGAAAACCCTCCTCTTCTTCTTCTTCTTCTTCTTCTTCTTCTTCTTCTTCTTCTTCTTCTTCTTCTTCTTCTTCTTCTTCAGCTCTCCTCCCTACTGTGCCTGCGTTCGAAGCAGCGATGCTTGCTCGGTTAATCCCCAAATATTCCCAATTCCATCGATGTCTAACCCTAATGTCTTCCCGCGCGCATTTCTCCAGCACTAATTTCGCTGCCCCAATTCCCTCCATCCCGAAACCCCACCGTTTCTTCTCGCCTCAGCCTCCGCATTTCCGTTTCTTCTCCACCGAAGGGAACAACGGCGACGATGATTCCCCCGCATCGACTACCGATTTTTGGAAAACGTCGTCGGACGGCGGTGAAGATATTGACTCCTTTTTCTCGGTGGATCCAGTTAATGCTCCGGGAGTCGACGATCGGGACGGCGATGGGATGAAGGGCGAGGGTTTTGGCGGTGGAGATTAGAATGGCGCGGATGCTGGCGGGGGTGATGTGATATTTTTGCGGAGGCGGAGGGGTTTGGTTGAGGGGATGAGGAGGGGGCGGCTGAGGATTATTCGCCGTGGAGTTTTGGGGCCGAGGAGAAGGAGGAGCAGGAGGTTGATTTGTTCGGAGGCGTTGAAGAAGGCGCTGAAGTAATGGGGTTCCAAGTGGAGGAGAAGAGTCTGAAGGAGAAGCAGCTCGAAGCGGAGGAGAAAGCTTTGACCTCTTTTTAATGAGTGACCCAGGTTCGATCCCTTCTATCGAATTCGGGAGATATAAGGGGGCTTGGAGAATTTCTAGGACTTTGGAAGCTTGATGTACTAACATATAATCTAACAACTAGCATTTGCCCAAAAAAAATAATAATAAATAAAAAAATAAAAGTCAAACGAAAATCCAATAGAGTAATCCAAATTTATCCAGTCGAATGTAGTTGGGCCAAAAGTAAGTCCACGGCCTATAAATTAAATCCCAAAATTTCCATTTTCTGCTAAACCTCTGAAAACCCTCTTCTTCTTCTTCTTCTTCTTCTTCTTCTTCTTCTTCTTCTTCTTCAGCTCTCCTCCCTACTGTGCCTGCGTTCGAAGCAGCGATGCTTGCTCGGTTAATCCCCAAATCTTCCCAATTCCATCGATGTCTAACCCTAATTTCTTCGCGCGCGCATTTCTCCAGCACTAATTTTGCCGCCCCAATTCCCTCCATCCCGAAACCCCACCGTTTCTTCTCGCCTCCGCCTCCGCATTTCATTTTCTTCTCCACCGAAGGGAACAACGGCGACGATGATTCCCCCGCATCGACTACCGATTTTTGGAAAATGTCGTCGGACGGCGGTGAAGATATCGACTCATTTTTCTCGGTGGATCCAGTTAATGCTCCGGGAGTCGACGATCGGGACGGCGATGGGATGAAGGGCGAGGGTTTTGGCGGTGGAGATTGGAATGGCGCGGATGCTGGCGGGGGTGATATTTTTGCGGAGGCGGAGGGGTTTGGTTGAGGGGATGAGGAGGGCGCGGCTGAGGATTATTCGCCGTGGAGTTTTGGGGCCGAGGAGAAGGAGGAGCAGGAGGTTGATTTTTTCGGAGGTGTTGAAGAAGGCGGTGAAGTAATGGGGTTCCAAGTGGTGGAGAAGAGTCTGAAGGAGAAGCAGCTCGAAGCGTAGGAGAAAGCTTTGACCTCTTTTAAATGAGTGACCCAGGTTTGATCCCTTCTATCGAATTCGGGAGATATAAGGTGGCTTGGAGAATTTCTAGGACTTTGGAAGCTTGATGTACTAACATATAATCTAACAACTAGCATTTGCCCAAAAAAAATAATAATAAATAAAAAAATAAAAGTCAAACGAAAATCCAATAGAGTAATCCAAATTTATCCAGTTGAATGTAATTGGGCCTAAAGTAAGCCCACGGCCCATAAATTAAATCCCAAAATTTCCATTTTCTGCTAAACCTCTGAAAACCCTTCTTCTTCTTCTTCTTCTTCTTCTTCTTCTTCTTCTTCTTCTTCTTCTTCTTCTTCAGCTCTCCTCCCTACTGTGCCTGCGTTCGAAGCAGAGATGCTTGCTTGGTTAATCCCCAAATCTTCCCAAATCCATCGATGTCTAACCCTAATTTCTTCGCGCGCGCATTTCTCCAGCCCTAATTTCGCCGCCCCAATTCCCTCCATCCCGAAACCCCACCGTTTCTTCTCGCCTCAGCCTCCGCATTTCCATTTCTTCTCCACCGAAGGGAACAACGGCGACGATGATTCCCCCGCATCGACTACCGATTTTTGGAAAATGTCGTTGGACGGTGGTGAAGATATCGACTCCTTTTTCTCGGTGGATCCAGTTAATGCTCCGGGAGTCGACGATCGGGACGGCAATGGGATGAAGGGCGAGGGTTTTGGCGGTGGAGATTGGAATGGCGCGGTTGCTGGCGGGGGTGATATTTTTGCGGAGGCGGAGGGGTTTGGTTGAGGGGATGAGGAGGGGGCAGCTGAGGATTATACGCCGTGGAGTTTTGGGGCCGAGGAGGAGAAGGAGCAGGAGGTTGATTTGTTCGGAGGCGTTGAAGAAGGCGCTGAAGTAATGGGGTTCCAAGTGGTGGAGAAGATTCTGAAGGAGAAGCAGCTCGAAGCAGAGGAGAAAGCTTTGACCTCTTTTTAATGAGTGACCCAGGTTCGATCCCTTCTATCGAATTCGGGAGATATAAGGTAGCTTGGAGAATTTATAGGACTTTGGAAGCTTGATGTACTAACATATAATCTAACAACTAGCATTTGCCCAAAAAAAATAATAAAAAATAAAAAAAATAAAAGTCAAACGAAAATCCAATAGAGTAATCCAAATTTATCCAGTCGAATGTAGTTGGGCCTAAAGTAAGCCCACGGCCCATAAATTAAATCCCAAAATTTCCATTTTCTGCTAAACCTCTGAAAACCCTCTTCTTCTTCTTCTTCTTCAGCTCTCCTCCCTACTGTGCCTGCGTTTGAAGCAGCGATGCTTGCTCAGTTAATCCCCAAATCTTCCCAATTCCATCGATGTCTAACCCTAATTTCTTCGCGCGCGCATTTCTCCAGCACAAATTTCGCCGCCCCAATTCCCTCCATCCCGAAACCCCACCGTTTCTTCTCGCCTCAGCCTCCGCATTTTCGTTTATTCTCCACCGAAGGGAACAACGGCGATGATGATTCCCCCGCATCGACTACCGATTTTTGGAAAATGTCGTCGGACGGCGGTGAAGATATCGACTCATTTTTCTCGGTGGATCCAGTTAATGCTCCGGGAGTCGTCGATCTGGACGACGATGGGATGAAGGGCGAGGGTTTTGGCGGTGGAGATTCGAATGGCGCGGATGCTGGCGGGGGTTATATTTTTGCGGAGGCGGAGGGGTTTGGTTGAGGGGATGAGGAGGGGGCGGCTGAGGATTATACGCCGTGGAGTTTTGGGGCCGAGGAGAAGGAGGAGCAGGAGGTTGATTTGTTCGGAGGCGTTGAAGAAGGCGCTGAAGTAATGGGGTTCCAAGTGGAGGAGAAGAGTCTGAAGGAGAAGCAGCTCGAAGCGTAGGAGAAAGCTTTGACCTCTTTTAAATGAGTGACCCAGGTTTGATCCCTTCTATCGAATTCGGGAGATATAAGGTGGCTTGGAGAATTTCTAGGACTTTGGAAGCTTGATGTACTAACATATAATATAACAACTAGCATTTGCCCAAAAAAAATAATAATATATAAAAAAATAAAAGTCAAACGAAAATCCAATAGAGTAATCCAAATTTATCCAGTCGAATGTAGTAGGGCCTAAAGTAAGCCCACGGCCCATAAATTAAATCCCAAAATTTCCATTTTCTGCTAAACCTCTGAAAACCCTCTTCTTCTTCTTCTTCAGCTCTCCTCCCTACTGTGCCTGCGTCCGAAGCAGCGATGCTTGCTCGGTTAATCCCCAAATCTTCCCAATTCCATCGATGTCTAACCCTAATTTCTTCGCGCGCTCATTTCTCCAGCACTAATTTCGCCGCCCCAATTCCCTCCATCCCGAAACCACACCGTTTCTTCTCGCCTCAGCCTCCGCATTTCCGTTTCTTCTCCACCGAAGGGAACAACGACGACGATGATTCCCCCGCATCGACTACCGATTTTTGGAAAATGTCGTCGGACGGCGGTGAAGATATCGACTCCTTTTTCTCGGTGGATCCAGTTAATGCTCCGGGAGTCGATGATCGGGACGGCGATGGGATGAAGGGCGAGGGTTTTGGCGGTGGAGATTGGAATGGCGCGGATGCTGGAGGGGGTGATATTTTTGCGGAGGCGGAGGGGTTTGGTTGAGGGGATGAGGAGGGGGCGGCAGAGGATTATACGCCGTGGAGTTTTGGGGCCGAGGAGAAGGAGGAGCAGGACGTTGATTTGTTCGGAGGCGTTGAAGAAGGCGCTGAAGTAATGGGGTTCCAAGTGGAGGAGAAGAGTCTGAAGGAGAAGCAGCTCGAAGCGGAGGAGAAAGCTTTGACCTCTTTTTAATGAGTGACCCAGGTTCGATCCCTTCTATCGAATTCGGGAGATATAAGGTGGCTTGGAGAATTTCTAGGACTTTGGAAGCTTGATGTACTAACATATAATCTAACAACTAGCATTTGCCCAAAAAAAATAGTAATAAATAAAAAAATAAAAGTCAAACGAAAATCCAATAGAGTAATCCAAATTTATCCAGTCGAATGTAGTTGGGCCTAAAGTAAGCCCACGGCCCATAAATTAAATCCCAAAATTTCCATTTTCTGCTAAACCTCTGAAAACCTTCTACTGTGCATTTCCCAAAATTTCCATCTTCTACTGTGCCTGCGTTCGAATCAGCGATGCTTGCTCAGTTAATCCCCAAATCTTTCCAATTCCAACGATGTCTAACCCTAATTTCTTCGCGCGCGCATTTCTCCAGCACTAATTTCACCGCCCCAATTCCCTCCATCCCGAAACCCCACCGTTTCTTCTCGCCCCAGCCTCCGCATTTCCGTTTCTTCTCCACCGAAGGGAACAACGGCGACGATGATTCCCCCGCATCGACTACCGATTTTTGGAAAATGTCGTCGGACGGCGGTGAAGATATCGACTCCTTTTTCTCGGTGGATCCAGTTAATGCTCCGGGAGTCGACGAACGGGACGGCGATGGGATGAAGGGCGAGGGTTTTGGCGGTGGAGATTGGAATGGCGCGGATGCTGGCGGGAGTGATATTTTTGCGGAGGCGGAGGGGTTTGGTTGAGGGGATGAGGAGGGGGCGGCTGAGGATTATACGCCGTGGAGTTTTGGGGCCGAGGAGAAGGAGGAGCAGGAGGTTGATTTGTTCGGAGGCGTTGAAGAAGGCGCTGAAGTAATGGGGTTCCCAGTGGAGGAGAAGAGTCTGAAGGAGAAGCAGCTCGAAGCGGAGGAGAAAGCTTTGACCTCTTTTTAATGAGTGACCCAGGTTCGATCCCTTCTATCGAATTCGGGAGATATAAGGTGGCTTGGAGAATTTCTAGGACTTTGGAAGCTTGATGTACTAACATATAATCTAACAACTAGCATTTGCCCAAAAA
This sequence comes from Thymus mandschuricus, assembly GCA_029379335.1. Classification (NCBI taxonomy): domain Eukaryota; kingdom Viridiplantae; phylum Streptophyta; class Magnoliopsida; order Lamiales; family Lamiaceae; genus Thymus; species Thymus mandschuricus. The sequence goes on from CM057071.1 coordinate 34,176,925, forward strand.
ATATAATAATAAATAAAAAAATAAAAGTCAAACGAAAATCCAATAGAGTAATCCAAATTTATCCAGTCGAATGTAGTTGGGCCTAAAGTAAGCCCACGGCCCATAAATTAAATCCCAAAATTTCCATTTTCTGCTAAACCTCTGAAAACCCTCTTCTTCTTCTTCTTCTTCTTCAGCTCTCCTCCCTACTGTGCCTGCGTCCGAAGCAGCGATGCATGCTCGGTTAATCCCCAAATCTTCCCAATTCCATCGATGTCTAACCCTAATTTCTTCGCGCATGCATTTCTCCAGCACTAATTTCGCCGCCCCAATTCCCTCCATCCCGAAACCCCACCGTTTCTTCTCGCCTCAGCCTCCGCATTTCCGTTTCTTCTCCACCGAAGGGAACAACGGCGATGATGATTCCCCCGCATCGACTATCGATTTTTGGAAAATATCGTCGGACGGCAGTGAAGATATCAACTCCTTTTTCTCGGTGGATCCAGTTAATGCTCCGGGAGTCGACGATCGGGACGGCGATGGGATGAAGGGCGAGGGTTTTGGCGGTGGAGATTGGAAAGGCGCGGATGCTGGCGGGGGTGATATTTTTGCGGAGGCGGAGGGGTTTTGTTGAGGGGATGAGGAGGGGGCGGCTGAGGATTATACGCCGTAGAGTTTTGGGGCCGAGGAGAAGGAGGAGCAGGAGGTTGATTTGTTCGGAGGCGTTGAAGAATGCGCTGATGTAATGGGGTTCCAAGTGGAGGAGAAGAGTCTGAAGGAGAAGCAGCTCGAAGCGGAGGAGAAAACTTTGACCTCTTTTTAATGAGTGACCCAGGTTCGATCCCTTCAATCGAATTCGGGAGATATAAGGTGGCTTGGAGAATTTCTAGGACTTTGGAAGCTTGATGTACTAACATATAATCTAAAAACTAGCATTTGCCCAAAAAAAATAATAATAAATAAATAAAATAAAAAGTCAACCGAAAATCCAATAGAGTAATCCAAATTTATCCAGTCGAATGTAGTTGGGCCTAAAGTAAGCCCATGGCCCATAAATTAAATCCCAAAATTTCCATTTTCTTCTTCTTCTTCTTCTTCAGCACTCCTCCCTCCTGTGCCTGCGTTCGAAGCAGCGATGCTTGCTCGGTTAATCCCCAAATCTTCCCAATTCCATCGGTGTCTAACCCTAATTTCTTCGTGCGCGTATTTCTCCAGCACTAATTTCGCCGCCCCAATTCCCTCCATCCCGAAACCCCACCGTTTCTTCTCACCTCAGCCTCCGCATTTCCGTTTCTTCTCCACCGAAGGGAACAACGACGACGATGATTCCCCCGCATCGACTACCGATTTTTGGAAAATGTCGTCGGACGGCGGTGAAGATATCGACTCCTTTTTCTCGGTGGAACCAGTTAATGCTCCGGGTGTCGACGATCGGGACGGCGATGGGATGAAGGGCGAGGGTTTTGGCGGTGGAGATTGGAATGGCGCGGATGCTGGCGGGGGTGATATTTTTGCGGAGGCGGAGGGGTTTGGTTGAGGGGATGAGGATGGGGCGGCTGAGGATTATACGCCGCGGAGTTTTGGGGCCGAGGAGAAGGAGGAGCAGGAGGTTGATTTGTTCGGAGGCGTTGAAGAAGGCGCTGAAGTAGTGGGGTTCCAAGTGGAGGAGAAGAGTCTGAAGGAGAAGCAGCTCGAAGCGGAGGAGAAAGCTTTGACCTCTTTTTAATGAGTGACCCAGGTTCGATCCCTTCTATCGAATTCGGGAGATATAAGGTGGCTTGGAGAATTTCTAGGACTTTGGAAGCTTGATGTACTAACATATAATCTAACAACTAGCATTTGCCCAAAAAAAATAATAATAAATAAAAAAATAAAAGTCAAACGAAAATCCAATAGATTAATCCAAATTTATCCAGTCGAATGTAGTTGGGCCTAAAGTAAGCCCACGGCCCATAAATTAAATCCCAAATTTTCCATTTTCTGCTAAACCTCTGAAAACCCTCTTCTTCTTCTTCTTCTTCTTCTTCTTCTTCTTCTTCTTCTTCTTCTTCTTCTTCTTCTTCTTCTTCTTCTTCTTCTTCTTCTTCTTCTTCTTCTTCTTCAGCTCTCCTCCCTACTGTGCCTACGTCCGAAGCAGCGATGCATGCTCGGTTAATCCCCAAATCTTCCCAATTCCATCGATGTCTAACCCTAATTTCTTCGCGCATGCATTTCTCCAGCACTAATTTCGCCGCCCCAATTCCCTCCATCCCGAAACCCCACCGTTTCTTCTCGCCTCAGCCTCCGCATTTCCGTTTCTTCTCCACCGAAGGGAACAACGGCGATGATGATTCCCCCGCATCGACTACCGATTTTTGGAAAATATCGTCGGACGGCGGTGAAGATATCGACTCCTTTTTCTCGGTGGATCCAGTTAATGCTCCGGGAGTCGACGATCGGGACGGCGATGGGATGAAGGGCGAGGGTTTTGGCGGTGGAGATTGGAATGGCGCGGATGCTGGCGGGGGTGATATTTTTGCGGAGGCGGAGGGGTTATGTTGAGGGGATGAGGAGGGGGCGGCTGAGGATTATACGCCGTGGAGTTTTGGGGCCGAGGAGAAGGAGGAGCAGGAGGTTGATTTGTTCGGAGGCGTTGAAGAAGGCGCTGATGTAATGGGGTTCCAAGTGGAGGAGAAGAGTCTGAAGGAGAAGCAGCTCGAAGAGAAGGAGAAAGCTTTGACCTCTTTTTAATGAGTGACCCAGGTTCGATCCCTTCAATCGAATTCGGGAGATTTAAGGTGGCTTGGAGAATTTCTAGGACTTTGGAAGCTTGATGTACTAACATATAATCTAAAAACTAGCATTTGCCCAAAAAAAATAATAATAAAAAAAAAAAAAAAAGTCAAACGAAAATCCAATAGAGTAATCCAAATTTATCCAGTCGAATGTAGTTGGGCCTAAAGTAAGCCCATGACCCATAAATTAAATCCCAAAATTTCCATTTTCTGTTAAACCTCTGAAAACCCTTCTTCTTCTTCTTCTTCTTCTTCTTCTTCTTCTTCTTCTTCAGCTCTCCTCCCTACTGTGCCTGCGTTCGAAGCAGCGATGCTTGCTCGGTTAATCCCCAAATCTTCCCAATTCCATCGATGTCTAACCCTAATTTCTTCGCGCGCGCATTTCTCCAGCACTAATTTCGCCGCCCCAATTCCCTCCATCCCGAAACCCCACCGTTTCTTCTCGCCTCAGCCTCCGCATTTCCATTTCTTCTCCACCGAAGGGAACAACGGCGACGATGATTCCCCCGCATCGACTACCGATTTTTGGAAAATGTCGTCGGACGGCGGTGAAGATATCGACTCCTTTTTCTCGGTGGATCCAGTTAATGCTCCGGGAGTCGACGATCGGGACGGCGATGGGATGAAGGGCGAGGGTTTTGGCGGTGGAGATTGGAATGGCGCGGATGCTGGCGGGGGTGATATTTTTGCGGAGGCGGAGGGGTTTGGTTGAGGGGATGAGGAGGGGGCGGCTGAGGATTATTCGCCGTGGAGGGGGCCGAGGAGAAGGAGGAGCAGGAGGTTGATTTGTTCGGAGGCGTTGAAGAAGGCGCTGAAGTAATGGGGTTCCAAGTGGAGGAGAAGAGTCTGAAGGAGAAGTAGCTCGAAGCGGAGGAGAAAGCTTTGACCTCTTTTAATGAGTGATCCATGTTCGATCCCTTCTATCGAATTCGGGAGATATAAGGTGGCTTGGAGAATTTCTAGGACTTTGGAAGCTTGATGTACTAACATATAATCTAACAACTAGCATTTGCCCAAAAATAATAATAATAAATAAAAAAAATAAAAGTCAAACGAAAATCCAATAGAGTAATCCAAATTTATCCAGTCGAATGTAGTTGGGCCTAAAGTAAGCCCACGGCCCATAGATTAAATCCCAAAATTTCCATTTTCTGCTAAACCTCTGAAAACCCTCTTCTTCTTCTTCTTCTTCAGCTCTCCTCCCTACTGTGCCTGCGTTCGAAGCAGCGATGCTTGCTCGGTTAATCCCCGAATCTTCCCAATTCCATCGATGGCTAACCCTAATTTCTTCACGCGCGCATTTCTCCAGCACTAATTTCGCCACCCCAATTCCCTCCATCCCGAAACCCCACCGTTTCTTCTCGCCTCAGCCTCCGCATTTCCATTTCTTCTCCACCGAAGGAAACAACGGCGACGATGATTCCCCCGCATCGACTACCAATTTTTGGAAAATGTCGTCGGACGGCGGTGAAGATATCGACTCCTTTTTCTCGGTGGATCCAGTTAATGCTCCGCGAGTCGACGATCGGGATGGCGATGGGATGAAGGGCGAGGGTTTTGGCGGTGGAGATTAGAATGGCGCGGATGCTGGCGGGGGTGATATTTTTGCGGAGGCGGAGGGGTTTGGTTGAGGGGATGAGGAGGGGGCGGCTGAGGATTATAAGCCGTGGAGTTTTGGGGCCGAGGAGAAGGAGGAGCAGGAGGTTGATTTGTTCGGAGGCGTTGAAGAAGGCGCTGAAGTAATGGGGTTCCAAGTGGAGGAGAAGAGTCTGAAGGAGAAGCAGCTCGAAGCGGAGGAGAAAGCTTTGACCTCTTTTTAATGAGTGACCCAGGTTCGATCCCTCCTATCGAATTCGGGAGATATAAGGTGGCTTGGAGAATTTCTAGGACTTTGGAAGCTTGATGTACTAACATATAATCTAACAACTAGCATTTGCCAAAAAAAATAATAATAAATAAATAAATAAAAGTCAAACGAAAATCCAATAGAGTAATCCAAATTTATCCAGTCGAATGTAGTTGGGCCTAAAGTAAGCCCACGGCCCATAAATTAAATCCCAAAATTTCCATTTTCTGCTAAACCTCTGAAAACCCTCTTCTTCTTCTTCTTCTTCTTCTTCAGCTCTCCTCCCTACTGTGCCTGCGTTAGAAGCAGCGATACTTGCTCGGTTAATCCCCAAATCTTCCCAATTCCATCGATGTCTAACCCTAATTTCTTCGCGCGCTCATTTCTCCAGCACTAATTTCGCCGCCCCAATTCCCTCCATCCCGAAACCACACCGTTTCTTCTCGCCTCAGCCTCCGCATTTCCATTTCTTCTCCACCGAAGGGAACAACGACGACGATGATTCCCCCGCATCGACTACCAATTTTTGGAAAATGTCGTCGGACGGCGGTGAAGATATCGACTCCTTTTTCTTGGTGGATCCAGTTAATGCTCCGGGAGTCGACGATCGGGACGGCGATGGGATGAAGGGCGAGGGTTTTGGCGGTGGAGATTGGAATGGCGCGGATGCTGGCGGGGGTGATATTTTTGCGGAGGCGGAGGGGTTTGGTTGAGGGGATGAGGATGGGGCGGCTGAGGATTATACGCCGTTGAGTTTTGGGGCCGAGGAGAAGGAGGAGCAGGAGGTTGATTTGTTCGGAGGCGTTGAAGAAGGCGCTGAAGTAATGGGGTTCCAAGTGGAGGAGAAGAGTCTGAAGGAGAAGCAGCTCGAAGCGAAGGAGAAAGCTTTGACCTCTTTTTAATGAGTGACCGAGGTTCGATCCCTTCTATCGAATTCGGTAGATATAAGGTGGCTTGGAGAATTTCCTGGAATTTGGAAGCTTGATGTACTAACATATAATCTAACAACTAGCATTTGCCCAAAAAAATAATAATAAATAAAAAAATAAAAGTCAAACGAAAATCCAATAGAGTAATCAAAATTTATCCAGTCGAATGTAGTTGGGCCTAAAGTAAGCCCACGGCCCATAAATTAAATCCCATATTTTCCATTTTCTGCTAAACCTCTGAACACCCTCTTCTTCTTCTTCTGCTTCTTCTTCAGCTCTCCTCCCTACTGTGCCTGCGTTCGAAGCAGCGATGCTTGCTCGGTTAATCCCCAAATCTTCCCAATTCCATCGATGTCCAACCCTAATTTCTTCGCGCGCGCATTTCTCCAGCACTAATTTCGCCGCCCCAATTCCCTCCATCCCGAAACCCCACCGTTTCTTCTCGCCTCAGCCTCCGCATTTCCGTTTCTTCTCCACCGAAAGGAACAACGGCGACGATGATTCCCCCGCATCGACTACCTATTTTTGGAAAATGTCATCGGACGGCGGTGAAGATATCGACTCCTTTTTCTCGGTGGATCCAGTTAATGCTCCGGGAGTCGACGATCGGGACGGCGATGGGATGAAGGGCGAGGGTTTTGGCGGTGGAGATTGGAATGGCGCGGATGCTGGCGGGGGTGGTATTTTTGCGGAGGCGGAGGGGTTTGGTTGAGGGGATGAGGATGGGGCGGCTGAGGATTATACGCCGTGGTGTTTTGGGGCCGAGGAGAAGGAGGAGCAGGAGGTTGATTTGTTCGGAGGCGTTGAAGAAGGCGCTGAAGTAATGGGGTTCCAAGTGGAGGAGAAGAGTCTGAAGGAGAAGCAGCTCGAAGCGAAGGAGAAAGCTTTGACCTCTTTTTAATGAGTGACCCAGGTTCGATCCCTTCTATCGAATTCGGGAGATATAAGGTGGCTTGGAGAATATCTAGGACTTTGGAAGCTTGATGTGCTAACATATAATCTAACAACTAGCATTTGCCCAAAAATAATAATAATAAATAAATAAATAAAAGTCAAACGAAAATCCAATAGAGTAATCCAAATTTATCCAGTCGAATGTAGGTGGGCCTAAAGTAAGCCCACGGCCCATAAATTAAATCCCAAAATTTCCATTTTCTGCTAAACCTCTGAAAACCCTCTTCTTCTTCTTCTTCTTCTTCTTCTTCTTCTTCTTCTTCTTCTTCTTCTTCTTCTTCTTCTTCTTCTTCTTCTTCTTCTTCTTCAGCTCTCCTCCCTACTGTGCCTGCGTTCGAAGCAGCGATGCTTGCTCGGTTAATCCCCAAATCTTCCCAATTCCATCGATGTCTAACCCTAATTTCTTCGCGCGCGCATTTCTCCAGCACTAATTTCGCCGCCGATACCCCACCGTTTCTTCTCGCCTCAGCCTCCGCATTTCCGTTTCTTCTCCACCGAAGGGAACAACGGCGACGATGATTCCCCCGTATCGACTACCGATTTTTGGAAAATATCGTCGGACGGCGGTGAAGATATCGACTCCTTTTCTCGGTGGATCCAGTTAATGCTCCGCGAGTCGACGATCGGGACGGCGATGGGATGAAGGGCGAGGGTTTTGGCGGTGGAGATTGGAATGGCGCGGATGCTGGCGGGGGTGATATTTTTGCGGAGGCGGAGGGGTTTGGTTGAGGGGATGAGGAGGGGGCGGCTGAGGATTATTCGCCGTGGAGGGGGCCGAGGAGAAGGAGGAGCAGGAGGTTGATTTGTTCGGAGGCGTTGAAGAAGGCGCTGAAGTAATGGGGTTCCAAGTGGAGGAGAAGAGTCTGAAGGAGAAGCAGCTCGAAGCGGAGGAGAAAGCTTTGACCTCTTTTTAATGAGTGACCCAGGTTCGATCCCTTCTATCGAATTCGGGAGATATAAGGTGGCTTGGAGAATTTCTAGGACTTTGGAAGCTTGATGTACTAACATATAATCTAACAACTAGCATTTGCCCAAAAAAAATAATGATAAATAAATAAATAAAAGTCAAATGAAAATCCAATAGAGTAATCCAAATTTATCCAGTCGAATGTAGTTGGGCCTGAAGTAAGCCCACGGCCCATAAATTAAATCCCAAAATTTCCATTTTCTGCTAAACCTCTGAAAACCCTCTTCTTCTTCTTCTTCAGCTCTCCTCCCTACTGTGCCTGCGTTCGAAGCAGCGATGCTTGCTCGGTTAATCCCCAAATCTTCCCAATTCCATCGATGTCTAACCCTAATTTCTTCGCGCGCGCATTTCTCCAGCACTAATTTCGCCGCCCCAGTTCCCTCCATCCCGAAACCCCACCGTTTCTTCTCGCCTCAGTCTCCGCATTTCCATTTCTTCTCCACCGAAGGGAACAACGGCGACGATGATTCCCCCGCATCGACTACCAATTTTTGGAAAATGTCGTCGGACGGCGGTGAAGATATCGACTCCTTTTTCTTGGTTGATCCAGTTAATGCTCAGGGAGTCGACGATCGGGACGGCGATGGGATGAAGGGCGAGGGTTTTGGCGGTGGAGATTGGAATGGCGCGGATGCTGGCGGGGGTGATATTTTTACGGAGGCGGAGGGGTTTGGTTGAGGAGATGAGGAGGGGGCGGCTGAGGATTATAAGCCGTGGAATTTTGGGGCCGAGGAGAAGGAGGAGCAGGAGGTTGATTTGTTCGGAGGTGTTGAAGAAGGCGCTGATGTAATGGGGTTCCAAGTGGAGGAGAAGAGTCTGAAGGAGAAGCAGCTCGAAGCGGAGGAGAAAGCTTTGACCTCTTTTTAATGAGTTACCCAGGTTCGATCCCTTCTATCGAATTCGGGAGATATAAGGTGGCTTGGAGAATTTCTAGGACTTTGGAAGCTTGATGTACTAACATATAATCTAACAACTAGCATTTGCCCAAAAAAAATAATAATAAATAAAAAAATAAAAGTCAAACGAAAATCCAATAGAGTAATCCAAATTTATCCAGTCGAATGTAGTTGGGCCTAAAGTAAGCCCACGGCCCATAAATTAAATCCCAAAATTTCCATTTTCTGCTAAACCTTTGAAAACCCTCTTCTTCTTCTTCTTCTTCTTCTTCAGCTCTCCTCCCTACTGTGCCTGCGTTCGAAGCAGCGATGCTTGCTCGGTTAATCCCCAAATCTTCCCAATTCCATCGATGTCTAACCCTAATATCTTCGCGCGCGCATTTCTCCAGCACTAATTTCGCCGCCCCAATTCCCTCCATCCCGAAACCCCACCGTTTCTTCTCGCCTCAGCCTCCGTATTTCCGTTTCTTCTCCACCGAAGGGAACAACGGCGACGATGATTCCCCCGCATCGACTACCGATTTTTGGAAAATGTCGTCGGACGGCGGTGAAGATATCGACTCCTTTTTCTCGGTGGATCCAGTTAATGCTCCGAGAGTCGACGATCGGGACGGCGATGGGATGAAGGGCGAGGGTTTTGGCGGTGGAGATTGGAATGGCGCGGATGCTGGCGGGGGTGATATTTTTGTGGAGGCGGAGGGGTTTGGTTGAGGGGATGAGGAGGGGGCGGCTGAGGATTATACGCCGTGGAGTTTTGGGGCCGAGGAGAAGGAGGAGCAGGAGGTTGATTTGTTCGGAGGCGTTGAAGAAGGCGCTGAAGTAATGGGGTTCCAAGTGGAGGAGAAGAGTCTGAAGGAGAAGCAACTCGAAGCGGAGGAGAAAGCTTTGACCTCTTTTTAATGAGTGACCCAGGTTCGATCCCTTCTATCGAATTCGGGAGATATAAGGTGGCTTGGAGAATATCTAGGACTTTGGAAGCTTGATGTGCTAACATATAATCTAACAACTAGCATTTGCCCAAAAAAATAATAATAAATAAAAAAATAAAAGTCAAACGAAATTCCAATAGAGTAATCCAAATTTATCCAGTCGAATGTAGTTGGGCCTAAAGTAAGCCCACGGCCCATAAATTAAATCCCAAAATTTCCATTTTCTGCTAAACCTCTGAAAACCCTCTTATTCTTCTTCTTCTTCTTCTTCTTCTTCTTCTTCTTCTTCTTCTTCTTCTTCTTCTTCCTCTTCTTCTTCTTCTTCTTCTTCTTCTTCTTCTTCTTCTTCTTCTTCTTCTTCTTCTTCTTCTTCTTCTTCTTCTTCAGCTCTCCTCCCTACTGTGCCTGCGTTCGAAGCAGCGATGCTTGCTCGGTTAATCCCCAAATCTTCCCAATTCCATCGATGTCTAACCCTAATTTCTTCGCGCGCGCATTTCTCCAGCACTAATTTCGCCGCCCCAATTCCCTCCATCCCGTAACCCCACCGTTTCTTCTCGCCTCAGCCTCCGCATTTCCATTTCTTCTCCACCGAAGGGAACAACGGCGATGATGATTCCCCCGCATCGACTACCGATTTTTGGAAAATGTCGTCGGACGGCGGTGAAGATATCGACTCCTTTTTCTCGGTGGATCCAGTTAATGCTCCGGGAGTCGATGATCGGGACGGCGATGGGATGAAGGGCGAGGGTTTTGGCGGTGGAGATTGGAATGGCGCGGATGCTGGCGGGGGTGATATTTTTGCGGAGGCGGAGGGGTTTGGTTGAGGGGATGCGGAGGGGGCGGCTGAGGATTATAAGCCGTGGAGTTTTGGGGCCGAGGAGAAGGAGGAGCAGGAGGTTGATTTGTTCGGAGGCGTTGAAGAAGGCGCTGAAGTAATGGGGTTCCAAGTGGAGGAGAAGAGTCTGAAGGAGAAGCAGCTCGAAGCGGAGGAGAAAGCTTTGACCTCTTTTTAATGAGTGACCCAGGTTCGATCCCTTCTATCGAATTCGGGAGATATAAGGTGGCTTGGAGAATTTCTAGGACTTTGGAAGCTTGATGTACTAACATATAATCTAACAACTAGCATTTGCCTAAAAAAAATAATAATAAATAAAAAAATAAAAGTCAAACGAAAATCCAATAGAGTCATCCAAATTTATCCAGTCGAATGTAGTTGGGCCTAAAGTAAGCCCACGGCCCATAAATTAAATCCCAAAATATCCATTTTCTGCTAAACCTCTGAAAACCCTCTTCTTCTTCTTCTTCAGCTCTCCTCCCTACTGTGCCTGCGTTCGAAGCAGCGATGCTTGCTCGGTTAATCCCCAAATCTTCCCAATTCCGTCGATGTCTAACCCTAATTTCTTCGCGCGCGCATTTCTCCAGCACTAATTTCGCCGCCCCAATTCCCTCCATCCCGAAACCCCACCGTTTCTTCTCGCCTCAACCTCCGCATTTCCATTTCTTCTCCACCGAAGGGAACAACGGCGATGATGATTCCCCCGCATCGACTACCGATTTTTGGAAAATGTCGTCGGACGGTGGTGAAGACATCGACTCCTTTTTCTCGGTGGATCCAGTTAATGCTCCGAGAGTCGACGATCGGGACGGCGATGGGATGAAGGGCGAGGGTTTTGGCGGTGGAGATTGGAATGGCGCGGATGCTGGCGGGGGTGATATTTTTGCGAGGCGGAGGGGTTTGGTTGAGGAGATGAGGAGGGGGCGGCTGAGGATTATAAGCCGTGGAATTTTGGGGCCGAGGAGAAGGAGGAGCAGGAGGTTGATTTGTTCGGAGGCGTTGAAGAAGGCGCTGAAGTAATGGGGTTCCAAGTGGAGGAGAAGAGTGTGAAGGAGAAGCAGCTCGAAGCGGAGGAGAAAGCTTTGACCTCTTTTTAATGAGTGACCCAGGTTCGATCCCTTCTATCGAATTCGGGAGATATAAGGTGGCTTGGAGAATTTCTAGGACTTTGGAAGCTTGATGTGCTAACATATAATCTAACAACTAGCATTTGCCCAAAAAAAATAATAATAAATAAAAAAATAAAAGTCAAACGAAAATCCAATAGAGTAATCCAAATTTATCCAGTCGAATGTAGTTGGGCCTAAAGTAAGCCCACGGCCCATAAATTAAATCCCAAAATTTCCATTTTCTGCTAAACCTCTGAAAACCCTCTTCTTCTTCTTCTTCTTCTTCTTCTTCTTCTTCTTCTTCTTCTTCTTCTTCTTCAGCTCTCCTCCCTACTGTCCCTGCGTTCGAAGCAGCGATGCTTGCTCAGTTAATCCCCAAATCTTCCCAATTCCATCGATGTCTAACCCTAATTTCTTCGCGCGTGCATTTCTCCAGCACTAATTTCGCCGCCCCAATTCCCTCCATCCCGAAACCCCACCGTTTCTTCTCGCCTCAGCCTTCGTATTTCCGTTTCTTCTCCACCGAAGGGAACAAAGGCGACGATGATTCCCCCGCATCGACTACCGATTTTTGGAAAATGTCGTCGGACGGCGGTGAAGATATCGACTCCTTTTTCTCGGTGGATCCAGTAAATGCTCCGAGAGTCGACGATCGGGACGGCGATGGGATGAAGGGCGAGGGTTTTGGCGGTGGAGATTGGAATGGCGCGGATGCTGGCGGGGGTGATATTTTTGCGGAGGCGGAGGGGTTTGGTTGAGGGGATGAGGAGGGGGCGGCTGAGGATTATACGCCGTGGAGTTTTGGAGCCGAGGAGAAGGTGGAGCAGGAGGTTTATTTGTTCGGAGGCGTTGAAGAAGGCGCTGAAGTAATGGGGTTCCAAGTGGAGGAGAAGAGTCTGAAGGAGAAGCAGCTCGAAGCGGAGGAGAAAGCTTTGACCTCTTTTTAATGAGTGACCCAGGTTCGATCCCTTCTATCGAATTCGGGAGATATAAGGCGGCTTGGAGAATTTCTAGGACTTTGGAAGCTTGATGTACTAACATATAATCTAACAACTAGCATTTGCCCAAAAAAAATAATAATAAATAAATAAATAAAAGTCAAACGAAAATCCAATAGAGTAATCCAAATTTATCCAGTCGAATGTAGTTGGGCCTAAAGTAAGCCCACGGCCCATAAATTAAATCCCAAAATTTCCATTTTCTGCTAAACCTCTGAAAACCCTCTTCTTCTTCTTCTTCTTCTTCTTCTTCTTCTCTCCTCCCTACTGTGCCTGCGTTCGAAGCAGCGATGCTTGCTCGGTTAATCCCCAAATCTTCCCAATTCCATCGATGTCTAACCCTAATTTCTTCGCGCGCGCATTTCTCCAGCACTAATTTCGCCGCCCCAATTCCCTCCATCTCGAAACCCCACCGTTTCTTCTCGCCTCAGCCTCCGCATTTCCATTTCTTCTCCACCGAAGGGAACAACGGCGACGATGATTCCCCCGCATCGACTACCGATTTTTGGAAAATGTCGTCGGACGGCGGTGAAGATATCGACTCCTTTTTCTCGGTGGATCCAGTTAATGCTCCGGGAGTCGACGATCGGGACGGCGATGGGATGAAGGGCGAGGGTTTTGGCGGTGGAGATTGGAATGGCGCGGATGCTGGCGGGTGTGATATTTTTGCGGCGGCGGAGGGGTTTGGTTGAGGGGATGAGGAGGGGGCGGCTGAGGATTATTCGCCGTGGAGGGGGCCGAGGAGAAGGAAGAGCAGGAGGTTGATTTGTTCGGAGGCGTTGAAGAAGGCGCTGAAGTAATGGGGTTCCAAGTGGAGGAGAAGAGTCTGAAGGAGAAGCAGCTCGAAGCGGAGGAGAAAGCTTTGACCTCTTTTTAATGAGTGACCCAGGTTCGATCCCTTCTATCGAATTCGGGAGATATAAGGTGGCTTGGAGAATTTCTAGGACTTTGGAAGCTTGATGTGCTAACATATAATCTAACAACTAGCATTTGCCCAAAAAAAATAATAATAAATAAAAAAATAAAAGTCAAACGAAAATCCAATAGAGTAATCCAAATTTATCCAGTCGAATGTAGTTGGGCCTAAAGTAAGCCCACGGCCCATAAATTAAATCCCAAAATTTCCATTTTCTGCTAAACCTCTGAAAACCCTCTTCTTCTTCTTCTTCTTCTTCTTCTTCTTCAGCTCTCCTCCCTACTGTGCCTGCGTTCGAAGCAGCGATGCTTGCTCAGTTAATCCCCAAATCTTCCCAATTGCATCGATGTCTAACCCTAATTTCTTCGCGCGCGCATTTCTCCAGCACTAATTTCGCCGCCCCAATTCCCTCCATCCCGAAACCCCACCGTTTCTTCTTGCCTCAGCCTCCGTATTTCCGTTTCTTCTCCACCGAAGGGAACAAAGGCGACGATGATTCCCCCGCATCGACTACCGATTTTTGGAAAATGTCGTCGGACGGCGGTGAAGATATCGACTCCTTTTTCTTGGTGGATCCAGTTAATGCTCCGAGAGTCGACGATCGGGACGGCGATGGGATGAAGGGCGAGGGTTTTGGCGGTGGCGATTGGAATGGCGCGGATGCTGGCGGGGGTGATATTTTTGCGGAGGCGGAGGGGTTTGGTTGAGGGGATGAGGAGGGGGCGGCTGAGGATTATACGCCGTGGAGTTTTGGGGCCGAGGAGAAGGAGGAGCAGAAGGTTTATTTGTTCGGAGGCGTTGAAGAAGGCGCTGAAGTAATGGGGTTCCAAGTGGAGGAGAAGAGTCTGAAGGAGAAGCAGCTCGAAGCGGAGGAGAAAGCTTTGAACTCTTTTTAATGAGTGACCCAGGTTCGATCCCTTCTATCGAATTCGGGAGATATAAGGTGGCTTGGAGAATTTCTAGGACTTTGGAAGCTTGATGTACTAACATATAATCTAACAACTAGCATTTGGCTAAAAAAATAATAATAAATAAAAAAAATAAAAGTCAAACGAAAATCCAATAGAGTAATCCAAATTTATCCAGTCGAATGTAGTTGGGCCTAAAGTAAGCCCACGGCCCATAAATTAAATCCCAAAATATCCATTTTCTGCTAAACCTCTGAAAACCCTCTTCTTCTTCTTCTTCTTCTTCTTCAGCTCTCCTCCCTACTGTGCCTGCGTTCGAAGCAGCGATGCTTGCTCGGTTAATCCCCAAATCTTCCCAATTCCATCGATGTCTAACCCTAATTTCTTCGCGCACGCATTTCTCCAGCACTAATTTCGCCGCCCCAATTCCCTCCATCCCGAAACCCCACCGTTTCTTCTCGCCTCAACCTCCGCATTTCCATTTCTTCTCCACCGAAGGGAACAACGGCGATGATGATTCCCCCGCATCGACTACCGATTTTTGGAAAATGTCGTCGGACGGCGGTGAAGATATCGACTCCTTTTTCTCGGTGGATCCAGTTAATGCTCCGGGCGTCGACGATCGGGACGGCGATGGGATGAAGGGCGAGGGTTTTGGCGGTGGAGATTGGAATGGCGCAGATGCTGGCGGGTGTGATATTTTTGCGGCGGCGGAGGGGTTTGGTTGAGGGGATGAGGAGGGGGCGGCTGAGGATTATTCGCCGTGGAGGGGGCCGAGGAGAAGGAGGAGCAGGAGGTTGATTTGTTCGGAGGCGTTGAAGAAGGCGCTGAAGTAATGGGGTTCCAAGTGGAGGAGAAGAGTCTGAAGGAGAAGCAGCTCGAAGCGGAGGAGAAAGATTTGACCTCTTTTTAATGAGTGACCCAGGTTCGATCCCTTCTATCGAATTCGGGAGATATAAGGTGGCTTGGAGAATTTCTAGGACTTTGGAAGCTTGATGTACTAACATATAATCTAACAACTAGCATTTGGCCAAAAAAAATAATAATAAATAAAAAAAATAAAAGTCAAACGAAAATCCAATAGAGTAATCCAAATTTATCCAGTCGAATGTAGTTGGGCCTAAAGTAAGCCCACGGCCCATAAATTAAATCCCAAAATTTCCATTTTCTGCTAAACCTCTGAAAACCCTCTTTTTCTTCTTCTTCTTCAGCTCTCCTCCCTACTGTGCATGCGTTCGAAGCAGCGATGCTTGCTCGGTTAATCCCCAAATCATCCCAATTCCATCGATGTCTAACCCTAATTTCTTCGCGCGCGCATTTCTCCAGCACTAATTTCGCCACCCCAATTCCCTCCATCCCGAAACCCCACAGTTTCTTCTCGCCTCAGCCTCCGCATTTCCATTTCTTCTCCACCGAAGGGAACAACGGCGACGATGATTCCCCCGCATCGACTACCAATTTTTGGAAAATGTCGTCGGATGGCGGTGAAGATATCGACTCCTTTTTCTCGGTGGATCCAGTTAATGCTCCGCGAGTCGACGATCGGGACGGCGATGGGATGAAGGGCGAGGGTTTTGGCGGTGGAGATTGGAATGGCGCGGATGCTGGCGGGGGTGATATTTTTGCGGAGGCGGAGGGGTTTGGTTGAGGGGATGAGGAGGGGGCGGCTGAGGATTATAAGCCGTGGAGTTTTGGGGCCGAGGAGAAGGAGGAGCAGGAGGTTGATTTGTTCGGAGGCGTTGAAGAAGGCGCTGAAGTAATGGGGTTCCAAGTGGAGGAGAAGAGTCTGAAGGAGAAGCAGCTCGAAGCGGAGGAGAAAGCTTTGACCTCTTTTTAATGAGTGACCCAGGTTCGATCCCTTCTATCGAATTCGGGAGATATAAGGTGGCTTGGAGAATTTCTAGGACTTTGGAAGCTTGATGTACTAACATATAATCTAACAACTAGCATTTGCCTAAAAAAAATAATAATAAATAAAAAAATAAAAGTCAAACGAAAATCCAATAGAGTAATCCAAATTTATCCAGTCGAATGTAGTTGGGCCTAAAGTAAGCCCACGGCCCATAAATTAAATCCCAAAATTTCCATTTTCTGCTAAACCTCTGAAAACCCTCTTCTTCTTCTTCTTCAGCTCTCCTCCCTACTGTGCCTGCGTTCGAAGCAGCGATGCTTGCTCGGTTAATCCCCAAATCTTCCCAATTCCATCGATGTCTAACCCTAATTTCTTCGCGCGCGCATTTCTCCAGCACTAATTTCGCCGCCCCAATTCCCTCCATCCCGTAACCCCACCGTTTCTTCTCGCCTCAGTCTCCGAATTTCCATTTCTTCTCCACCGAAGGGAACAACGGCGACGATGATTCCCCCGCATCGACTACCAATTTTTGGAAAATGTCGTCGGACGGCGGTGAAGATATCGACTCCTTTTTCTTGGTTGATCCAGTTAATGCTCAGGGAGTCGACGATCGGGACGGCGATGGGATGAAGGGCGAGGGTTTTGGCGGTGGAGATTGGAATGGCGCGGATGCTGGCGGGGGTGATATTTTTGCGGAGGCGGAGGGGTTTGGTTGAGGAGATGAGGAGGGGGCGGCTGAGGATTATAAGCCGTGGAATTTTGGGGCCGAGGAGAAGGAGGAGCAGGAGGTGGATTTGTTCGGAGGCGTTGAAGAAGGCGCTGAAGTAATGGGGTTCCAAGTGGAGGAGAAGAGTCTGAAGGAGAAGCAGCTCGAAGCGGAGGAGAAAGCTTTGACCTCTTTTTAATGAGTGACCCAGGTTCGATCCCTTCTATCGAATTCGGGAGATATAAGGTGGCTTGGAGAATTTCTAGGACTTTGGAAGCTTGATGTACTAACATATAATCTAACAACTAGCATTTGCCCAAAAAAAATAATAATAAATAAAAAAATAAAAGTCAAACGAAAATCCAATAGAGTAATCCAAATTTATCCAGTCGAATGTAGTTGGGCTTAAAGTAAGCCCACGGCCCATAAATTAAATCCCAAAATTTCCATTTTCTGCTAAACCTCTGAAAACCCTCTTCTTCTTCTTCTTCTTCTTCAGCTCTCCTCCCTACTGTGCCTGCGTTCGAAGCAGCGATGCTTGCTCGGTTAATCCCCAAATCTTCCCAATTCCATCGATGTCTAACCCTAATTTCTTCGCGCGCGCATTTCTCCTGCACTAATTTCGCCGCCCCAATTCCCTCCATCCCGAAACCCCACCGTTTCTTCTCGCCTCAGCCTCCGTATTTCCGTTTCTTCTCCACCGAAGGGAACAACGGCGACGATGATTCCCCCGCATCGACTACCGATTTTTGGAAAATGTCGTCGGACGGCGGTGAAGATATCGACTCCTTTTTCTCGGTGGATCCAGTTAATGCTCCGAGAGTCGACGATCGGGACGGCGATGGGATGAAGGGCGAGGGTTTTGGCGGTGGAGATTGGAATGGCGCGGATGCTGGCGGGGGTGATATTTTTGCGGAGGCGGAGGGGTTTGGTTGAGGGGATGAGGAGGGGGCGGCTGAGGATTATACGCCGTGGAGTTTTGGGGCCGAGGAGAAGGAGGAGCAGGAGGTTGATTTGTTCGGAGGCGTTGAAGAAGGCGCTGAAGTAATGGGGTTCCAAGTGGAGGAGAAGAGTCTGAAGGAGAAGCAGCTCGAAGCGGAGGAGAAAGCTTTGACCTCTTTTTAATGAGTGACCCAGGTTCGATCCCTTCTATCGAATTCGGGAGATATAAGGTGGCTTGGAGAATTTCTAGGACTTTGGAAGCTTGATGTGCTAACATATAATCTAACAACTAGCATTTGCCCAAAAAAAATAATAATAAATAAAAAAATAAAAGTCAAACGAAAATCCAATAGAGTAATCCAAATTTATCCAGTCGAATGTAGTTGGGCCTAAAG
Source organism: Thymus mandschuricus (assembly GCA_029379335.1). Classification (NCBI taxonomy): domain Eukaryota; kingdom Viridiplantae; phylum Streptophyta; class Magnoliopsida; order Lamiales; family Lamiaceae; genus Thymus; species Thymus mandschuricus. The sequence goes on from CM057071.1 coordinate 34,194,860, forward strand.
TAAGCCCACGGCCCATAAATTAATCCCAAAATTTCCATTTTCTGCTAAACCTCTGAAAACCCTCTTCTTCTTCTTCTTCTTCTTCTTCTTCTTCTTCTTCTTCTTCTTCTTCTTCTTCTTCTTCTTCTTCTTCAGCTCTCCTCCCTACTGTGCCTGCGTTCGAAGCAGCGATGCTTGCTCGGTTAATCCCCAAATCTTCCCAATTCCATCGATGTCTAACCCTAATTTCTTCGCGCGCGCATTTCTCCAGCACTAATTTCGCCGCCCCAATTCCCTCCATCCCGAAACCCCACCGTTTCTTCTCGCCTCAGCCTCCGCATTTCCATTTCTTCTACACCGAAGGGAACAACGGCGACGATGATTCCCCCGCATCGACTACCGATTTTTGGAAAATGTCGTCGGACGGTGGTGAAGATATCGACTCCTTTTTCTCGGTGGATCCAGTTAATGCTCCGGGAGTCGACGATCGGGACGACGATGGGATGAAGGGCGAGGGTTTTGGCGGTGGAGATTGGAATGGCACGGATGCTGGCGGGGGTGATATTTTTGCGAGGCGGAGGGGTTTGGTTGAGGAGATGAGGAGGGGGCGGCTGAGGATTATAAGCCGTGGAATTTTGGGGCCGAGGAGAAGGAGGAGCAGGAGGTTGATTTGTTCGGAGGCGTTGAAGAAGGCGCTGAAGTAATGGGGTTCCAAGTGGAGGAGAAGAGTGTGAAGGAGAAGCAGCTCGAAGCGGAGGAGAAAGCTTTGACCTCTTTTTAATGAGTGACCCAGGTTCGATCCCTTCTATCGAATTCGGGAGATATAAGGTGGCTTGGAGAATTTCTAGGACTTTGGAAGCTTGATGTGCTAACATATAATCTAACAACTAGCATTTGCCCAAAAAAAAAAATAATAAATAAAAAAATAAAAGTCAAACGAAAATCCAATAGAGTAATCCAAATTTATCCAGTCGAATGTAGTTGGGCCTAAAGTAAGCCCACGGCCCATAAATTAAATCCCAAAATTTCCATTTTCTGCTAAACCTCTGAAAACCCTCTTCTTCTTCTTCTTCTTCTTCTTCTTCTTCTTCTTCTTCTTCTTCTTCTTCTTCTTCTTCTTCTTCTTCTTCTTCTTCAGCTCTCCTCCCTACTGTGCCTGCGTTCGAAGCAGCGATGCTTGCTCAGTTAATCCCCAAATCATCCCAATTCCATCGATGTCTAACCCTAATTTCTTCGCGCGCGCATTTCTCCAGCACTAATTTCGCCGCCCCAATTCCCTCCATCCCGAAACCCCACCGTTTCTTCTCGCCTCAGCCTCCGTATTTCCGTTTCTTCTCCACCGAAGGGAACAAAGGCGACGATGATTCCCCCGCATCGACTACCGATTTTTGGAAAATGTCGTCGGACGGCGGTGAAGATATCGACTCCTTTTTCTCGGTGGATCCAGTTAATGCTCCGAGAGTCGACGATCGGGACGGCGATGGGATGAAGGGCGAGGGTTTTGGCGGTGGAGATTGGAATGGCGCGGATGCTGGCGGGGGTGATATTTTTGCGGAGGCGGAGGGGTTTGGTTGAGGGGATGAGGAGGGGGCGGCTGAGGATTATACGCCGTGGAGTTTTGGGGCCGAGGAGAAGGAGGAGCAGGAGGTTTATTTGTTCGGAGGCGTTGAAGAAGGCGCTGATGTAATGGGGTTCCAAGTGGAGGAGAAGAGTCTGAAGGAGAAGCAGCTCGAAGCGGAGGAGAAAGCTTTGACCTCTTTTTAATGAGTGACCCAGGTTCGATCCCTTCTATCGAATTCGGGAGATATAAGGTGGCTTGGAGAATTTCTAGGACTTTGGAAGCTTGATGTGCTAACATATAATCTAACAACTAGCATTTGCCCAAAAAAATAATAATAAATAAAAAAATAAAAGTCAAACGAAAATCCAATAGAGTAATCCAAATTTATCCAGTCGAATGTAGTTGGGCCTAAAGTAAGCCCACGGCCCATAAATTAAATCCCAAAATTTCCATTTTCTGCTAAACCTCTGAAAACCCTCTTCTTCTTCTTCTTCTTCTTCAGCTCTCCTCCCTACTGTGCTTGCGTTCGAAGCAGCGATGCTTGCTCAGTTAATCCCCAAATCTTCCCAATTCCATCGATGTCTAACCCTAATTTCTTCGCGCGCGCATTTCTCCAGCACTAATTTCGCCGCCCCAATTCCCTCCATCCCGAAACCCCACCGTTTCTTCTCGCCTCAGCCTCCGTATTTCCGTTTCTTCTCCACCGAAGGGAACAAAGGCGACGATGATTCCCCCGCATCGACTACCGATTTTTGGAAAATGTCGTCGGACGGCGGTGAAGATATCGACTCCTTTTTCTCGGTGGATCCAGTTAATGCTCCGCGAGTCGACGATCGGGACGGCGATGGGATGAAGGGCGAGGGTTTTGGCGGTGGAGATTGGAATGGCGCGGATGCTGGCGGGGGTGATATTTTTGCGGAGGCGGAGGGGTTTGGTTGAGGGGATGAGGAGGGGGCGGCTGAGGATTATAAGCCGTGGAGTTTTGGGGCCGAGGAGAAGGAGGAGCAGGAGGTTGATTTGTTCGGAGGCGTTGAAGAAGGCGCTGAAGTAATGGGGTTCCAAGTGGAGGAGAAGAGTCTGAAGGAGAAGCAGCTCGAAGCGGAGGAGAAAGCTTTGACCTCTTTTTAATGAGTGACCCAGGTTCGATCCCTTCTATCGAATTCGGGAGATATAAGGTGGCTTGGAGAATTTCTAGGACTTTGGAAGCTTGATGTACTAACATATAATCTAACAACTAGCATTTGCCTAAAAAAAATAATAATAAATAAATAAATAAAAGTCAAACGAAAATCCAATAGAGTAATCCAAATTTATCCAGTCGAATGTAGTTGGGCCTAAAGTAAGCCCACGGCCCATAAATTAAATCCCAAAATTTCCATTTTCTGCTAAACCTCTGAAAACCCTCTTCTTCTTCTTCTTCTTCTTCTTCTTCAGCTCTCCTCCCTACTGTGCCTGCGTTCGAAGCAGCGATGCTTGCTCGGTTAATCCCCAAATCTTCCCAATTCCATCGATGACTAACCCTAATTTCTTCGCGCGCCGCATTTCTCCAGCACTAATTTTGCCGCCCCAATTCCCTCCATCCCGAAACCCCACCGTTTCTTCTCGCCTCAGTCTCCGCATTTCCATTTCTTCTCCACCGAAGGGAACAACGGCGACGATGATTCCCCCGCATCGACTACCAATTTTTGGAAAATGTCGTCAGACGGCGGTGAAGATATCGACTCCTTTTTCTCGGTGGATCCAGTTAATGCTCCGGGAGTCGACGATCGGGATGGCGATGGGATGAAGGGCGAGGGTTTTGGCGGTGGAGATTGGAATGGCGCGGATGCTGGCGGGGGTGATATTTTTGCGGAGGCGGAGGGGTTTGGTTGAGGGGATGAGGAGGGGGCGGCAGAGGATTATAAGCCGTGGAATTTTGGGGCCGAGGAGAAGGAGGAGCAGGAGGTTGATTTGTTCGGAGGCGTTGAAGAAGGCGCTGAAGTAATGGGGTTCCAAGTGGAGGAGAAGAGTCTGAAGGAGAAGCAGCTCGAAGCGGAGTAGAAAGCTTTGACCTCTTTTTAATGAGTGACCCAGGTTCGATCCCTTTTATCGAATTCGGGAGATATAAGGTGGCCTGGAGAATTTCTAGGACTTTGGAAGCTTGATGTACTAACATATAATCTAACAACTAGCATTCGCCCAAAAAAAATAATAATAAATAAATAAATAAAAGTCAAACGAAAATCCAATAGAGTAATCCAAATTTATCCAGTCGAATGTAGTTGGGCCTAAAGTAAGCCCACGGCCCATAAATTAAATCCCAAAATTTCCATTTTCTGCTAAACCTCTGAAAACCCTCTTCTTCTTCTTCTTCTTCTTCTTCTTCAGCTCTCCTCCCTACTGTGCCTGCGTTCGAAGCAGCGATGCTTGCTCGGTTAATCCCCAAATCTTCCCAATTCCATCGATGTCTAACCCTAATTTCTTCGCGCGCCGCATTTCTCCAGCACTAATTTCGCCGCCCCAATTCCCTCCATCCCGAAACCCCACCGTTTCTTCTCGCCTCAGCCTCCGCATTTCCATTTCTTCTCCACCGAAGAGAACAACGACGACGATGATTCCCCCGCATCGACTACCAATTTTTGGAAAATGTCGTCGGACGGCGGTGAAGATATCGACTCCTTTTTCTCGGTGGATCCAGTTAATGCTCCGGGAGTCGACGATCGGGACGGCGATGGGATGAAGGGCGAGGGTTTTGGCGGTGGAGATTGGAATGGCGAGGATGCTGGCGGGTGTGATATTTTTGCGGCGGCGGAGGGGTTTGGTTGAGGGGATGAGGAGGGGGCGGCTGAGGATTATAAGCCGTGGAGTTTTGGGGCCGAGGAGAAGGAGGAGCAGGAGGTTGATTTGTTCGGAGGCGTTGAAGAAGGCGCTGAAGTAATGGGGTTCCAAGTGGAAGAGAAGAGTCTGAAGGAGAAGCAGCTCAAAGCGGAGGAGAAAGCTTTGACCTCTTTTTAAGGAGTGACCCAGGTTTGATCCCTTCTATCGAATTCGGGAGATATAAGGTGGCTTGGAGAATTTCTAGGACTTTGGAAGCTTGATGTACTAACATATAATCTAACAACTAGCATTTGCCAAAAAAAAATAATAATAAATAAAAAAATAAAAGTCAAACGAAAATCCAATAGAGTAATCCAAATTTATCCAGTCGAATGTAGTTGGGCCTAAAGTAAGCCCACGGCCCAAAAATTAAATCCCAAAATTTCCATTTTCTGCTAAACCTCTGAAAACCCTCTTCTTCTTCAGCTCTCCTCCCTACTGTGCTTGCGTTCGAAGCAGCGATGCTTGCTCGGTTAATCCCCAAATCTTCATAATTCCATCGATGTCTAACCCTAATTTCTTCGCGCGCACATTTCTCCAGCACTAATTTCGCTGCCCCAGTTCCCTCCATCCCGAAACCCCACCGTTTCTTCTAGCCTCAGCCTCCGCATTTTCGTTTCTTCTCCACCGAAGGGAACAACGGCGACGATGATTCCCCAGCATCGACTACCGATTTTTGGAAAATGTCGTCGGACGGCGGTGAAGATATCGACTCCTTTTTCTCGGTGGATCCAGTTAATGCTCCGGGAGTCGACGATCGGGACGGTGATGGGATGAAGGGCGAGGGTTTTGGCGGTGGAGATTGGAATGGCGCGGATGCTGGCGGGGGTGATATTTTTGAGGAGGCGGAGGGGTTTGGTTGAGGGGATGAGGAGGGGGCGGCTGAGGATTATACGCCATGGAGTTTTGGGGCCGAGGAGAAGGAGGAGCAGGAGGTTGATTTGTTCGGAGGCGTTGAAGAAGGCGCTGAAGTAATGGGGTTCCAAGTGGAGGAGAAGAGTCTGAAGGAGAAGCAGCTCGAAGCGGAGGAGAAAGCTTTGACCTCTTTTTAAGGAGTGACCCAGGTTTGATCCCTTCTATCGAATTCGGGAGATATAAGGTGGCTTGGAGAATTTCTAGGACTTTGGCAGCTTGATGTACTAACATATAATCTAACAACTAGCATTTGCCAAAAAAAAAATAATAATAAATAAAAAAATAAAAGTCAATCGAAAATCCAATAGAGTAATCCAAATTTATCCAGTCGAATGTAGTTGGGCCTAAAGTAAGCCCACGTCCCATAAATTAAATCCCAAAATTTCCATTTTCTGCTAAACCTCTGAAAACCCTCTTCTTCTTCAGCTCTCCTCCCTACTGTGCTTGCGTTCGAAGCAGCGATGCTTGCTCGGTTAATCCCCAAATCTTCATAATTCCATCGATGTCTAACCCTAATTTCTTCGCGCGCGCATTTCTCCAGCACTAATTTCGCTGCCCCAGTTCCCTCCATCCCGAAACCCCACCGTTTCTTCTCGCCTCAGCCTCCGCATTTTCGTTTCTTCTCCACCGAAGGGAACAACGGCGACGATGATTCCCCCGCATCGACTACCGATTTTTGGAAAATGTCGTCGGACGGCGGTGAAGATATCGACTCCTTTTTCTCGGTGGATCCAGTTAATGCTCCGGGAGTCGACGATCGGGACGGCGATGGGATGAAGGGCGAGGGATTTGGCGGTGGAGATTGGAATGGCGCGGATGCTTGCGGGGTGATGTTTTTGCGGAGGCGGAGAGGTTTGGTTGAGGGGATGAGGAGGGGGCGGCTGAGGATTATTCACCGTGGAGTTTTGGGGCCGAGGAGAAGGAGGAGCAGGAGGTTGATTTGTTCGGAGGCGTTGAAGAAGGCGCTGAAGTAATGGGGTTCCAAGTGGAGGAGAAGAGTCTGAAGGAGAAGCAGCTCGAAGCGGAGGAGAAAGCTTTGACCACTTTTTAATGAGTGACCCAGGTTCGATCCCTTCTATCGAATTCGGGAGATATAAGGTGGCTTGGATAATTTCTAGGACTTTGGAAGCTTGATGTGCTAACATATAATCTAACAACTAGCATTTGCCCAAAAAAATAATAATAAATAAATAAATAAAAGTCAAACGAAAATCCAATAGAGTAATCCAAATTTATCCAGTCGAATGTAGTTGGGCCTAAAGTAAGCCCACGGCCCATAAATTAAATCCCAAAATTTCCATTTTCTGTTAAACCTCTGAAAACCCTCTTCTTCTTCTTCTTCTTCTTCTTCTTCTTCTTCTTCTTCTTCTTCTTCTTCTTCTTCTTCAGCTTTCCTCCCTACTGTGCATGCGTTCGAAGCAGTGATGCTTGCTCAGTTAATCCCCAAATCTTCCCAATTCCATCGATGTCTAACCCTAATTTCTTCGCGCGCGCATTTCTCCAGCACTAATTTCGCCGCCCCAATTCCCTCCATCCCGAAACCCCACCGTTTCTTCTCGCCTCAGCCTCCGTATTTCCGTTTCTTCTCCACCGAAGGGAACAACGGCGACGATGATTCCCCCGCATCGACTACCGATTTTTGGAAAATGTCGTCGGACGGCGGTGAAGATATCGACTCCTTTTTCTTGGTGGATCCAGTTAATGCTCCGAGAGTCGACGATCGGGACGGCGATGGGATGAAGGGCGAGGGTTTTGGCGGTGGAGATTGGAATGGCGCGGATGCTGGCGGGGGTGATATTTTTGCGGAGGCGGAGGGGTTTGGTTGAGGGGATGAGGAGGGGGCGGCTGAGGATTATACGCCGTGGAGTTTTGGGGCCGAGGAGAAGGAGGAGCAGGAGGTTGATTTGTTCGGAGGCGTTGAAGAAGGCGCTGAAGTAATGGGGTTCCAAGTGGAGGAGAAGAGTCTGAAGGAGAAGCAGCTCGAAGCGGAGGAGAAAGCTTTGAACTCTTTTTAATGAGTGCCCCAGGTTCGATCCCTTCTATCGAATTCGGGAGATATAAGGTGGCTTGGAGAATTTCTAGGACTTTGGAAGCTTGATGTGCTAACATATAATCTAACAACTAGCATTTGCCCAAAAAAAATAATAATAAATAAAAAAAATAAAAGTCAAACGAAAATCCAATAGAGAAATCCAAATTTATCCAGACGAATGTAGTTGGGCCTAAAGTAAGCCCACGGCCCATAAATTAAATCCCAAAATTTCCATTTTCTGTTAAACCTCTGAAAACCCTCTTCTTCTTCTTCTTCTTCTTCTTCTTCTTCTTCTTCTTCTTCTTCTTCTTCTTCTTCTTCTTCTTCTTCTTCTTCTTCAGCTCTCCTCCCTACTGTGCCAACGTTCGAAGCAGCGATGCTTGCTCGGTTAATCCCCAAATCTTCCCAATTCCATCGATATCTAACCCTAATTTCTTCGCGCGCGCATTTCTCCAGCACTAATTTCACCGCCCCAATTCCCTCCATCCCGAAACCCCACCGTTTCTTCTCGCCTCAGCCTCCGCATTTCCATTTCTTCTCCACCGAAGGGAACAACGGCGACGATGATTCCCCCGCATCGACTACCGATTTTTGGAAAATGTCGTCGGACGGCGGTGAAGATATCGACTCCTTTTCCTCGGTGGATCCAGTTAATGCTCCGGGAGTCGACGATCGGGACGGCGATGGGATGAAGGGCGAGGGTTTTGGCGGTGGAGATTGGAATGGCGCGGATGCTGGTGGGGGTGATATTTTTGAGGAGGCGGAGGGGTTTGGTTGAGGGGATGAGGAGGGGGCGGCTGAGGATTATACGCCGTGGAGTTTTGGGGCCGAGGAGAAGGAGGAGCAGGAGGTTGATTTGTTCGGAGGCGTTGAAGAAGGCGCTGAAGTAATGGGGTTCCAAGTGGAGGAGAAGAGTCTGAAGGAGAAGCAGCTCGAAGCGGAGGAGAAAGCTTTGACCTCTTTTTAATGAGTGACCCAGGTTCGATCCCTTCTATCGAATTCGGGAGATATAAGGTGGCTTGGAGAATTTCTAGGACTTTGGAAGCTTGATGTGCTATATATAATCTAACAACTAGCATTTGCCCAAAAAAAATAATAATAAATAAAAAAATAAAAGTCAAACGAAAATCCAATAGAGTAATCCAAATTTATCCAGTCGAATGTAGTTGGGCCTAAAGTAAGCCCACGGCCCATAAATTAAATCCCAAAATTTCCATTTTCTGCTAAACCTCTGAAAACCCTCTTCTTCTTCTTCTTCAACTCTCCTCCCTACTGTGCCTGCGTTCGAAGCAGCGATGCATGCTCGGTTAATCCCCAAGTCTTCCCAATTCCATCGATGTCTAACCCTAATTTCTTCGCGCGCGCATTTCTCCAACACTAATTTCGCCGCCCCAATTCCCTCCATCCCGAAACCCCACCGTTTCTTCTCACCTCAGCCTCCGCATTTCCGTTTCTTCTCCACCAAAGGGAACAACGGCGACGATGATTCCCCCGCATCGACTACCAATTTTTGGAAAATGTCGTCGGACGGCGGTGAAGATATCGACTCCTTTTTCTCGGTGGATCCAGTTAATGCTCCGGGAGTCTACGATCGGGACGGCGATGGGATGAAGGGCGAGGGATTTGGTGGTGGAGATTGGAATGGCGCGGATGCTGGCGGGGGTGATGTTTTTGCGGAGGCGGAGGGGTTTGGTTGAGGGGATGAGGAGGGGGCGGCTGAGGATTATTCGCCGTGGAGTTTTGGGGCCGAGGAGAAGGAGGAGCAGGAGGTTGATTTGTTCGGAGGCGTTGAAGAAGGCGCTGAAGTAATGGGGTTCCAAGTGGAGGAGAAGAGTCTGAAGGAGAAGCAGCTCGAAGCGGAGGAGAAAGCTTTGACCTCTTTTTAATGAGTGACCCAGGTTCGATCCCTTCTATCGAATTCGGGAGATATAAGGTGGCTTGGAGAATTTCTAGGACTTTGGAAGCATGATGTACTAACATATAATCTAATAACTAGCATTTGCCAAAAAAAAATAATAATAAATAAAAAAATAAAAGTCAAACGAAAATCCAATAGAGTAATCCAAATTTATCCAGTCGAATGTAGTTGGGCCTAAAGTAAGCCCACAGCCCATAAATTAAATCCCAAAATTTCCATTTTCTGCTAAACCTCTGAAAACCCTCTTCTTCTTCTTCTTCTTCTTCTTCTTCTTCTTCTTCTTCTTCTTCTTCAGCTCTCCTCCTTACTGTGCCTGCGTTCGAAGCAGCGATGCTTGCTCGGTTAATCCCCGAATCTTCCCAATTCCATCGATGTCTAACCCTAATTTCTTCGCGAGCGCATTTCTCCAACACTAATTTCGCCGCCCCAATTCCCTCCATCCCGAAACCCCACCGTTTCATCTCGCCTCAGCCTCCGCATTTCCGTTTCTTCTCCACCAAAGGGAACAACGGCGACGATGATTCCCCCGCATCGATTACCGATTTTTGGAAAATGTCGTCGGACGGCGGTGAAGATATCGACTCCTTTTTCTCGGTGGATCCAGTTAATGCTCCGGGAGTCGACGATCGGGACGGCGATGGGATGAAGGGCGAGGGTTTTGGCAGTGGAGATTGGAATGGCGCGGATGCTGGCAGGGGTGATATTTTTACGGAGGCGGAGGGGTTTGGTTGAGGGGATGAGGAGGGGGCGGCTGAGGATTATATGCCGTGGAGTTTTGGGGCCGAGGAGAAGGAGGAGCAGGAGGTTGATTTGTTCGGAGGCGTTGAAGAAGGCGCTGAAGTAATGGGGTTCCAAGTGGAGGAGAAGAGTCTGAAGGAGAAGCAGCTCGAAGCGGAGGAGAAAGCTTTGACCTCTTTTTAATGAGTGACCCAGGTTCGATCCCTTCTATCGAATTCGGGAGATATAAGGTGGCTAGGAGAAATTTTAGGACTTTGGAAGCTTGATGTACTAACATCTAATCTAACAACTAGCATTTGCCCAAAAAAAATAATAATAAATAAATAAATAAATAAAAGTCAAATGAAAATCCAATAGAGTAATCCAAATTTATCCAGTCGAATGTAGTTGGGCCTAAAGTAAGCCCAAGGCCCATAAATTAAATCCCAAAATTTCCATTTTCTGCTAAACCTCTGAAAACCCTCTTCTTCTTCTTGTTCAGCTCTCCTCCCTACTGTGCCTGCGTTCGAAGCAGCGATGCTTGCTCGGTTAATCCCCAAATCTATCCAATTCCATCGATGTCTAACCCTAATTTCTTCGCGCGCGCATTTCTCCAACACTAATTTCGCCGCCCCAATTCCCTCCATCCCGAAACCCCACCGTTTCATCTCGCCTCAGCCTCCGCATTTCCGTTTCTTCTCCACCAAAGGGAACAACGGCGACGATGATTCCCCCGCATCGATTACCGATTTTTGGAAAATGTCGTTGGACGGCGGTGAAGATATCGACTCCTTTTTCTCGGTGGATCCAGTTAATACTCCGGGAGTCGACGATCGGGACGGCGATGGGATAAAGGGCGAGGGTTTTGGCGGTGGAGATTGGAATGGCGCGGATGCTGGCGGGGGTGATATTTTTGCGGAGGCGGAGGGGTTTGGTTGAGGGGATGAGGAGGGGGCGGCTGAGGATTATAAGCCGTGGAGTTTTGGGGCCGAGGAGAAGGAGGAGCAGGAGGTTGATTTGTTCGGAGGCGTTGAAGAAGGCGCTGAAGTAATGGGGTTCCAAGTGGAGGAGAAGAGTCTGAAGGAGAAGCAGCTGGAAGCGAAGGAGAAAGCTTTGACCTCTTTTTAATGAGTGACCCAGGTTCGATCCCTTCTATCGAATTCGGGTGATATAAGGTGGCTTGGAGAATTTCTAGGACTTTGGAAGCTTGATGTGCTAACATATAATCTAACAACTAGCATTTGCCCAAAAAAAATAATAATAAATAAAAAAATAAAAGTCAAACAAAAATCCAATAGAGTAATCCAAATTTATCCAGTCGAATGTAGTTGGGCCTAAAGTAAGACCACGGCCCATAAATTAAATCCCAAAATTTCCATTTTCTGCTAAACCTCTGAAAACCCTCTTCTTCTTCTTCTTCAGCTCTCCTCCCTACTGTGCCTGCGTTCGAAGCAGCGATGCTTGCTCGGTTAATCCCCAAATCATCCCAATTCCATCGATGTCTAACCCTAATTTCTTCGCGCGCGCATTTCTCCAGCACTAATTTCGCTGCCCCAATTCCCTCCATCCCGAAACCCCACCGTTTCTTCTCGCCTCAGCTTCCGCATTTCCGTTTCTTCTCCACCGAAGGGAACAACGGCGACGATGATTCCCCCGCATCGACTACCGATTTTTGGAAAATATCGTCGGACGGCGGTGAAGATATCGACTCCTTATTCTCGGTGGATCCAGTTAATGCTCCGGGAGTCGACGATCGGGACGGCGATGGGATGAAGGGCGAGGGATTTGGCGGTGGAGATTGGAATGGCGCGGATGCTGGCGGGGGTGATGTTTTTGCGGAGGCGGAGGGGTTTGGTTGAGGGGATGAGGAGGGGGCGGCTGAGGATTATTCGCCGTGGAGTTTTGGGGCCGAGGAGAAGGAGGAGCAGGACGTTGATTTGTTCGGAGGCGTTGAAGAAGGCGCTGAAGTAATGGGGTTCCAAGTGGAGGAGAAGAGTCTGAAGGAGAAGCAGCTCGAAGCGGAGGAGAAAGATTTGACCTCTTTTTAATGAGTGACCCAGGTTCGATCACTTCTATCGAATTCAGGAGATATAAGGTGGCTTGGAGAATTTCTAGGACTTTGAAAGCTTGATGTACTAACATATAATCTAACAACTAGCATTTGCCCAAAAAAAATAATAATAAATAAAAAAATAAAAGTCAAACGAAAATCCAATAGAGTAATCCAAATTTATCCAGTCGAATGTAGTTGGGCCTAAAGTAAGCCCACGGCCCATAAATTAAATCCCAAAATTTCCATTTTCTGCTAAACCTCTGAAAACCCTCTTCTTCTTCTTCTTCTTCAGCTCTCCTCCCTACTGTGCCTGCGTTCGAAGCAGCGATGCTTGCTCGGTTAATCCCCAAATCTTCCCAATTCCATCGATGTCTAACCCTAATTTCTTCGCGCGCGCATTTCTCCAGCACTAATTTCGCCGCCCCAATTCCCTCCATCCCGAAACCCCACCGTTTCTTCTCGCCTCAGCCTCCGCATTTCGATTTCTTCTCCACCGAAGGAAACAACGGCGACGATGATTCCCCCGTATCGACTACCAATTTTTGGAAAATGTCGTCGGACGGCGGTGAAGATATCGACTCCTTTTTCTCGGTGGATCCAGTTAATGCTCAGGGAGTCGACGATCGGGACAGCGATGGGATGAAGGGCGAGGGTTTTGGCGGTGGAGATTGGAATGGCGCGGATGCTGGCGGGGTGATGTTTTTGCGGAGGCGGAGGGGTTTGGTTGAGGGGATGAGGAGGGGGCGGCTGAGGATTATTCGCCGTGGAGTTTTGTGGCCGAGGAGAAGGAGGAGCAGGAGGTTGATTTGTTCGGAGGCGTTGAAGAAGGCGCTGAAGTAATGGGGTTCCAAGTGGAGGAGAAGAGTCTGAAGGAGAAGCAGCTTGAAGCGGAGGAGAAAGCTTTGACCTCTTTTTAAGGAGTGACCCAGGTTCGATCCCTTCTATCGAATTCGGGAGATATAAGGTGGCTTGGAGAATTTCTAGGACTTTGGAAGCTTGATGTACTAACATATAATCTAACAACTAGCATTTGCCCAAAAAAAATAATAATAAATAAAAAAATAAAAGTCAAACGAAAATCCAATAGAGTAATCCAAATTTATCCAGTCGAATGTAGAGGGGCCTAAAGTAAGCCCACGGCCCATAAATTAAATCCCAAAATTTCCATTTTCTGCTAAACCTCTGAAAACCCTCTTCTTCTTCAGCTCTCCTCCCTACTGTGCCTGCGTTCGAAGCAGCGATGCTTGCTCGGTTAATCCCCAAATCTTCCCAATTCCATCGATGTCTAACCCTAATTTCTTCGCGCACGCATTTCTCCAGCACTAATTTCGCTGCCCTAATTCCCTCCATCCCGAAACCCCACCGTTTCTTCTCGCCTCAGCCTCCGCATTTCCGTTTCTTCTCCACCGAAGGGAACAACGGCGACGATGATTCCCCCGCATCGACTACCGATTTTTGGAAAATATCGTCGGACGGCGGTGAAGATATCGACTCCTTAATCTTGGTGGATCCAGTTAATGCTCCGGGAGTCGACGATCGGGACGGCGATGGGATGAAGGGCGAGGGATTTGGCGGTGGAGATTGGAATGGCGCGGATGCTGGCGGGGGTGATGTTTTTGCGGAGGCGGAGGGGTTTGGTTGAGGGGATGAGGAGGGGGCGGCTGAGGATTATTCGCCGTGGAGTTTTGGGGCCGAGGAGAAGGAGGAGCAGGAGGTTGATTTGTTCGGAGGCGTTGAAGAAGGCGCTGAAGTAATGGGGTTCCAAGTGGAGGAGAAGAGTCTGAAGGAGAAGCAGCTCGAAGCGGAGGAGAAAGCTTTGACCTCTTTTTAATGAGTGACCCAGGTTCGATCCCTTCTATCGAATTCAGGAGATATAAGGTGGCTTGGAGAATTTCTAGGACTTTGAAAGCTTGATGTACTAACATATAATCTAACAACTAGCATTTGCCCAAAAAAAATAATAATAAATAAAAAAATAAAAGTCAAATGAAAATCCAATAGAGTAATCCAAATTTATCCAGTCGAATGTAGATGGGCCTAAAGTAAGCCCACGGCCCATAAATTAAATCCCAAAATTTCCATTTTCTGCTAAACCTCTGAAAACCCTCTTCTTCTTCTTCTTCTTCTTCAGCTCTCCTCCCTACTGTGCCTGCGTTCGAAGCAGCGATGCTTGCTCGGTTAATCCCCAAATCTTCCCAATTCCATCGATGTCTAACCCTAATTTCTTCGCGCGCGCATTTCTCCAGCACTAATTTCGCCGCCCCAATTCCCTCCATCCCGAAACCCCACCGTTTCTTCTCGCCTCAGCCTCCGCATTTCCGTTTCTTCTCCACCGAAGGGAACAACGGCAACGATGATTCCCCCGCATCGACTACCGATTTTTGGAAAATGTCGTCGGGCGGCGGTGAAGATATCGACTCCTTTTTCTCGGTGGATCCAGTTAATGCTCCGGGAGTCGACGATCGGGACGGCGATGGGATGAAGGGCGAGGGTTTTGGCGGTGGAGATTGGAATGGCGCGGATGCTGGTAGGGGTGATATTTTTGCAGAGGCGGAGGGGTTTGGTTGAGGGGAAGAGGAGGGGGCGGCTGAGGATTATTCGCCGTTGAGTTTTGGGGCCGAGGAGAAGGAGGAGCAGGACATTGATTTGTTCGGAGGCGTTGAAGAAGGCGCTGAAGTAATGGGGTTCCAAGTGGAGGAGAAGAGTCTGAAGGAGAAGCAGCTCGAAGCGGAGGAGAAAGATTTGACCTCTTTTTAATGAGTGACCCAGGTTCAATCACTTCTATCGAATTCAGGAGATATAAGGTGGCTTGGAGAATTTCTAGGACTTTGAAAGCTTGATGTACTAACATATAATCTAACAACTAGCATTTGCCCAAAAAAAATAATAAAAAATAAAAAAATAAAAGTCAAACGAAAATCCAATAGAGTAATCCAAATTTATCCAGTCGAATGTAGTTGGGCCTAAAGTAAGCCCACGGCCCATAAATTAAATCCCAAAATTTCCATTTTCTGCTAAACCTCTGAAAACCCTCTTCTTCTTCTTCTTCTTCAGCTCTCCTCCCTACTGTGCCTGCGTTCGAAGCAGCGATGCTTGCTCGGTTAATCCCCAAATCTTCCCAATTCCATCGATGTCTAACCCTAATTTCTTCGCGCGCGCATTTCTCCAGCACTAATTTCGCCGCCCCAATTCCCTCCATCCCGAAACCCCACCGTTTCTTCTCGCCTCAGCCTCCGCATTTCGATTTCTTCTCCACCGAAGGAAACAACGGCGACGATGATTCCCCCGTATCGACTACCAATTTTTGGAAAATGTCGTCGGACGGCGGTGAAGATATCGACTCCTTTTTCTCGGTGGATCCAGTTAATGCTCAGGGAGTCGACGATCGGGACAGCGATGGGATGAAGGGCGAGGGTTTTGGCGGTGGAGATTGGAATGGCGCGGATGCTGGCGGGGTGATGTTTTTGCGGAGGCGGAGGGGTTTGGTTGAGGGGATGAGGAGGGGGCGGCTGAGGATTATTCGCCGTGGAGTTTTGTGGCCGAGGAGAAGGAGGAGCAGGAGGTTGATTTGTTCGGAGGCGTTGAAGAAGGCGCTGAAGTAATGGGGTTCCAAGTGGAGGAGAAGAGTCTGAAGGAGAAGCAGCTTGAAGCGGAGGAGAAAGCTTTGACCTCTTTTTAAGGAGTGACCCAGGTTCGATCCCTTCTATCGAATTCGGGAGATATAAGGTGGCTTGGAGAATTTCTAGGACTTTGGAAGCTTGATGTACTAACATATAATCTAACAACTAGCATTTGCCCAAAAAAAATAATAATAAATAAAAAAATAAAAGTCAAACGAAAATCCAATAGAGTAATCCAAATTTATCCAGTCGAATGTAGAGGGGCCTAAAGTAAGCCCACGGCCCATAAATTAAATCCCAAAATTTCCATTTTCTGCTAAACCTCTGAAAACCCTCTTCTTCTTCAGCTCTCCTCCCTACTGTGCCTGCGTTCGAAGCAGCGATGCTTGCTCGGTTAATCCCCAAATCTTCCCAATTCCATCGATGTCTAACCCTAATTTCTTTGCGCACGCATTTCTCCAGCACTAATTTCGCTGCCCTAATTCCCTCCATCCCGAAACCCCACCGTTTCTTCTCGCCTCAGCCTCCGCATTTCCGTTTCTTCTCCACCGAAGGGAACAACGGCGACGATGATTCCCCCGCATCGACTACCGATTTTTGGAAAATATCGTCGGACGGCGGTGAAGATATCGACTCCTTAATCTTGGTGGATCCAGTTAATGCTCCGGGAGTCGACGATCGGGACGGCGATGGGATGAAGGGCGAGGGATTTGGCGGTGGAGATTGGAATGGCGCGGATGCTGGCGGGGGTGATGTTTTTGCGGAGGCGGAGGGGTTTGGTTGAGGGGATGAGGAGGGGGCGGCTGAGGATTATTCGCCGTGGAGTTTTGGGGCCGAGGAGAAGGAGGAGCAGGAGGTTGATTTGTTCGGAGGCGTTGAAGAAGGCGCTGAAGTAATGGGGTTCCAAGTGGAGGAGAAGAGTCTGAAGGAGAAGCAGCTCGAAGCGGAGGAGAAAGCTTTGACCTCTTTTTAATGAGTGACCCAGGTTCGATCCCTTCTATCGAATTCAGGAGATATAAGGTGGCTTGGAGAATTTCTAGGACTTTGAAAGCTTGATGTACTAACATATAATCTAACAACTAGCATTTGCCCAAAAAAAATAATAATAAATAAAAAAATAAAAGTCAAATGAAAATCCAATAGAGTAATCCAAATTTATCCAGTCGAATGTAGATGGGCCTAAAGTAAGCCCACGGCCCATAAATTAAATCCCAAAATTTCCATTTTCTGCTAAACCTCTGAAAACCCTCTTCTTCTTCTTCTTCTTCTTCTTCAGCTCTCCTCCCTACTGTGCCTGCGTTCGAAGCAGCGATGCTTGCTCGGTTAATCCCCAAATCTTCCCAATTCCATCGATGTCTAACCCTAATTTCTTCGCGCGCGCATTTCTCCAGCACTAATTTCGCCGCCCCAATTCCCTCCATCCCGAAACCCCACCGTTTCTTCTCGCCTCAGCCTCCGCATTTCCGTTTCTTCTCCACCGAAGGGAACAACGGCAACGATGATTCCCCCGCATCGACTACCGATTTTTGGAAAATGTCGTCGGGCGGCGGTGAAGATATCGACTCCTTTTTCTCGGTGGATCCAGTTAATGCTCCGGGAGTCGACCATCGGGACGGCGATGGGATGAAGGGCGAGGGTTTTGGCGGTGGAGATTGGAATGGCGCGGATGCTGGCAGGGGTGATATTTTTGCAGAGGCGGAGGGGTTTGGTTGAGGGGAAGAGGAGGGGGCGGCTGAGGATTATTCGCCGTTGAGTTTTGGGGCCGAGGAGAAGGAGGAGCAGGACGTTGATTTGTTCGGAGGCGTTGAAGAAGGCGCTGAAGTAATGGGGTTCCAAGTGGAGGAGAAGAGTCTGAAGGAGAAGCAGCTCGAAGCGGAGGAGAAAGATTTGACCTCTTTTTAATGAGTGACCCAGGTTCGATCACTTCTATCGAATTCAGGAGATATAAGGTGGCTTGGAGAATTTCTAGGACTTTGAAAGCTTGATGTACTAACATATAATCTAACAACTAGCATTTGCCCAAAAAAAATAATAATAAATAAAAAAATAAAAGTCAAACGAAAATCCAATAGAGTAATCCAAATTTATCCAGTCGAATGTAGTTGGGCCTAAAGTAAGCCCACGGCCCATAAATTAAATCCCAAAATTTCCATTTTCTGCTAAACCTCTGAAAACCCTCTTCTTCTTCTTCTTCTTCTTCTTCAGCTCTCCTCCCTACTGTGCCTGCGTTCGAAGCAGCGATGCTTGCTCGGTTAATCCCCAAATCTTCCCAATTCCATCGATGTCTAACCCTAATTTCTTCGCGCGCGCATTTCTCCAACACTAATTTCGCCGCCCCAATTCCCTCCATCCCGAAACCCCACCGTTTGTTCTCGCCTCTGCCTCCGCATTTCGATTTCTTCTCCACCGAAGGAAACAACGGCGACGATGATTCCCCCGTATCGACTACCAATTTTTGGAAAATGTCGTCGGACGGCGGTGAAGATATCGACTCCTTTTTCTCGGTGGATCCAGTTAATGCTCAGGGAGTCGACGATCGGGACAGCGATGGGATGAAGGGCGAGGGTTTTGGCGGTGGAGATTGGAATGGCGCGGATGCTGGCGGGGGTGATGTTTTTGCGGAGGCGGAGGGGTTTGGTTGAGGGGATGAGGAGGGGGCGGCTGAGGATTATTCGCCGTGGAGTTTTGGGGCCGAGGAGAAGGAGGAGCAGGAGGTTGATTTGTTCGGAGGCGTTGAAGAAGGCGCTGAAGTAATGGGGTTCCAAGTGGAGGAGAAGAGTCTGAAGGAGAAGCAGCTTGAAGCGGAGGATAAAGCTTTGACCTCTTTTTAAGGAGTGACCCAGGTTCGATCCCTTCTATCGAATTCGGGAGATATAAGGTGGCTTGGAGAATTTCTAGGACTTTGGAAGCTTGATGTACTAACATATAATCTAACAACTAGCATTTGCCCAAAAAAAATAATAATAAATAAAAAAATAAAAGTCAAACGAAAATCCAATAGAGTAATCCAAATTTATCCAGTCGAATGTAGAGGGGCCTAAAGTAAGCCCACGGCCCATAAATTAAATCCCAAAATTTCCATTTTCTGCTAAACCTCTGAAAACCCTCTTCTTCTTCAGTTCTCCTCCCTACTGTGCCTGCGTTCGAAGCAGCGATGCTTGCTCGGTTAATCCCCAAATCTTCCCAATTCCATCGATGTCTAACCCTAATTTCTTCGCGCACGCATTTCTCCAGCACTAATTTCGCTGCCCTAATTCCCTCCATCCCGAAACCCCACCGTTTCTTCTCGCCTCAGCCTCCGCATTTCCGTTTCTTCTCCACCGAAGGGAACAACGGCGACGATGATTCCCCCGCATCGACTACCGATTTTTGGAAAATATCGTCGGACGGCGGTGAAGATATCGACTCCTTAATCTCGGTGGATCCAGTTAATGCTCCGGGAGTCGACGATCGGGACGGCGATGGGATGAAGGGCGAGGGATTTGGCGGTGGAGATTGGAATGGCGCGGATGCTGGCGGGGGTGATGTTTTTGCGGAGGCGGAGGGGTTTGGTTGAGGGGATGAGGAGGGGGCGGCTGAGGATTATTCGCCGTGGAGTTTTGGGGCCGAGGAGAAGGAGGAGCAGGAGGTTGATTTGTTCGGAGGCGTTGAAGAAGGCGCTGAAGTAATGGGGTTCCAAGTGGAGGAGAAGAGTCTGAAGGAGAAGCAGCTCGAAGCGGAGGAGAAAGCTTTGACCTCTTTTTAATGAGTGACCCAGGTTCGATCCCTTCTATCGAATTCAGGAGATATAAGGTGGCTTGGAGAATTTCTAGGACTTTGAAAGCTTGATGTACTAACATATAATCTAACAACTAGCATTTGCCCAAAAAAAATAATAATAAATAAAAAAATAAAAGTCAAATGAAAATCCAATAGAGTAATCCAAATTTATCCAGTCGAATGTAGTTGGGCCTAAAGTAAGCCCACGGCCCATAAATTAAATCCCAAAATTTCCATTTTCTGCTAAACCTCTGAAAACCCTCTTCTTCTTCTTCTTCTTCTTCTTCAGCTCTCCTCCCTACTGTGCCTGCGTTCGAAGCAGCGATGCTTGCTCGGTTAATCCCCAAATCTTCCCAATTCCATCGATGTCTAACCCTAATTTCTTCGCGCGCGCATTTCTCCAGCACTAATTTCGCCGCCCCAATTCCCTCCATCTCGAAACCCCACCGTTTCTTCTCGCCTCAGCCTCCGCATTTCCGTTTCTTCTCCACCGAAGGGAACAACGGCAACGATGATTCCCCCGCATCGACTACCGATTTTTGGAAAATGTCGTCGGGCGGCGGTGAAGATATCGACTCCTTTTTCTCGGTGGATCCAGTTAATGCTCCGGGAGTCGACGATCGGGACGGCGATGGGATGAAGGGCGAGGGTTTTGGCGGTGGAGATTGGAATGGCGCGGATGCTGGCAGGGGTGATATTTTTGCAGAGGCGGAGGGGTTTGGTTGAGGGGAAGAGGAGGGGGCGGCTGAGGATTATTCGCCGTTGAGTTTTGGGGCCGAGGAGAAGGAGGAGCAGGACGTTGATTTGTTCGGAGGCGTTGAAGAAGGCGCTGAAGTAATGGGGTTCCAAGTGGAGGAGAAGAGTCTGAAGGAGAAGCAGCTCGAAGCGGAGGAGAAAGATTTGACCTCTTTTTAATGAGTGACCCAGGTTCGATCACTTCTATCGAATTCAGGAGATATAAGGTGGCTTGGAGAATTTCTAGGACTTTGAAAGCTTGATGTACTAACATATAATCTAACAACTAGCATTTGCCCAAAAAAAATAATAATAAATAAAAAAATAAAAGTCAAACGAAAATCCAATAGAGTAATCCAAATTTATCCAGTCGAATGTAGTTGGGCCTAAAGTAAGCCCACGGCCCATAAATTAAATCCCAAAATTTCCATTTTCTGCTAAACTTCTGAAAACCCTCTTCTTCTTCTTCTTCTTCTTCTTCAGCTCTCCTCCCTACTGTGCCTGCGTTCGAAGCAGCGATGCTTGCTCGGTTAATCCCCAAATCTTCCCAATTCCATCGATGTCTAACCCTAATTTCTTCGCGCGCGCATTTCTCCAACACTAATTTCGCCGCCCCAATTCCCTCCATCCCGAAACCCCACCGTTTCTTCTCGCCTCAGCCTCCGCATTTCGATTTCTTCTCCACCGAAGGAAACAACGGCGACGATGATTCCCCCGTATCGACTACCAATTTTTGGAAAATGTCGTCGGACGGCGGTGAAGATATCGACTCCTTTTTCTCGGTGGATCCAGTTAATGCTCAGGGAGTCGACGATCGGGACAGCGATGGGATGAAGGGCGAGGGTTTTGGCGGTGGAGATTGGAATGGCGCGGATGCTGGCGGGGGTGATGTTTTTGCGGAGGCGGAGGGGTTTGGTTGAGGGGATGAGGAGGGGGCGGCTGAGGATTATTCGCCGTGGAGTTTTGGGGCCGAGGAGAAGGAGGAGCAGGAGGTTGATTTGTTCGGAGGCGTTGAAGAAGGCGCTGAAGTAATGGGGTTCCAAGTGGAGGAGAAGAGTCTGAAGGAGAAGCAGCTTGAAGCGGAGGATAAAGCTTTGACCTCTTTTTAAGGAGTGACCCAGGTTCGATCCCTTCTATCGAATTCGGGAGATATAAGGTGGCTTGGAGAATTTCTAGGACTTTGGAAGCTTGATGTACTAACATATAATCTAACAACTAGCATTTGCCCAAAAAAAATAATAATAAATAAAAAAATAAAAGTCAAACGAAAATCCAATAGAGTAATCCAAATTTATCCAGTCGAATGTAGAGGGGCCTAAAGTAAGCCCACGGCCCATAAATTAAATCCCAAAATTTCCATTTTCTGCTAAACCTCTGAAAACCCTCTTCTTCTTCAGCTCTCCTCCCTACTGTGCCTGCGTTCGAAGCAGCGATGCTTGCTCGGTTAATCCCCAAATCTTCCCAATTCCATCGATGTCTAACCCTAATTTCTTCGCGCACGCATTTCTCCAGCACTAATTTCGCTGCCCTAATTCCCTCCATCCCGAAACCCCACCGTTTCTTCTCGCCTCAGCCTCCGCATTTCCGTTTCTTCTCCACCGAAGGGAACAACGGCGACGATGATTCCCCCGCATCGACTACCGATTTTTGGAAAATATCGTCGGACGGCGGTGAAGATATCGACTCCTTAATCTCGGTGGATCCAGTTAATGCTCCGGGAGTCGACGATCGGGACGGCGATGGGATGAAGGGCGAGGGATTTGGCGGTGGAGATTGGAATGGCGCGGATGCTGGCGGGGGTGATGTTTTTGCGGAGGCGGAGGGGTTTGGTTGAGGGGATGAGGAGGGGGCGGCTGAGGATTATTCGCCGTGGAGTTTTGGGGCCGAGGAGAAGGAGGAGCAGGAGGTTGATTTGTTCGGAGGCGTTGAAGAAGGCGCTGAAGTAATGGGGTTCCAAGTGGAGGAGAAGAGTCTGAAGGAGAAGCAGCTCGAAGCGGAGGAGAAAGCTTTGACCTCTTTTTAATGAGTGACCCAGGTTCGATCCCTTCTATCGAATTCAGGAGATATAAGGTGGCTTGGAGAATTTCTAGGACTTTGAAAGCTTGATGTACTAACATATAATCTAACAACTAGCATTTGCCCAAAAAAAATAATAATAAATAAAAAAATAAAAGTCAAATGAAAATCCAATAGAGTAATCCAAATTTATCCAGTCGAATGTAGTTGGGCCTAAAGTAAGCCCACGGCCCATAAATTAAATCCCAAAATTTCCATTTTCTGCTAAACCTCTGAAAACCCTCTTCTTCTTCTTCTTCTTCTTCTTCTTCAGCTCTCCTCCCTACTGTGCCTGCGTTCGAAGCAGCGATGCTTGCTCGGTTAATCCCCAAATCTTCCCAATTCCATCGATGTCTAACCCTAATTTCTTCGCGCGCGCATTTCTCCAGCACTAATTTCGCCGCCCCAATTCCCTCCATCCCGAAACCCCACCGTTTCTTCTCGCCTCAGCCTCCGCATTTCCGTTTCTTCTCCACCGAAGGGAACAACGGCAACGATGATTCCCCCGCATCGACTACCGATTTTTGGAAAATGTCGTCGGGCGGCGGTGAAGATATCGACTCCTTTTTCTCGGTGGATCCAGTTAATGCTCCGGGAGTCGACGATCGGGACGGCGATGGGATGAAGGGCGAGGGTTTTGGCGGTGGAGATTGGAATGGCGCGGATGCTGGCAGGGGTGATATTTTTGCAGAGGCGGAGGGGTTTGGTTGAGGGGAAGAGGAGGGGGCGGCTGAGGATTATTCGCCGTGGAGTTTTGGGGCCGAGGAGAAGGAGGAGCAGGAGGTTGATTTGTTCGGAGGCGTTGAAGAAGGCGCTGAAGTAATGGGGTTCCAAGTGGAGGAGAAGAGTCTGAAGGAGAAGCAGCTCGAAGCGGAGGAGAAAGCTTTGACCTCTTTTTAATGAGTGACCCAGGTTCGATCCCTTCTATCGAATTCGGGAGATAAAAGGTGGCTAGGAGAATTTGTAGGACTTTGGAAGCTTGATGTACTAACATATAATCTAACAACTAGCATTTGCCCAAAAAAAATAATAATAAATAAAAAAATAAAAGTCAAATGAAAATCCAATAGAGTAATCCAAATTTATCCAGTCGAATGTAGTTGGGCCTAAAGTAAGCCCAAGGCCTATAAATTAAATCCCAAAATTTCCATTTTCTGCTAAACCTCTGAAAACCCTCTTCTTCTTCTTCTTCAGCTCTCCTCCCTACTGTGCCTGCGTTCGAAGCAGCGATGCTTGCTCGGTTAATCCCAAAATCTATCCAATTCCATCGATGTCTAACCCTAATTTCTTCGCGCGCGCATTTCTCCAACACTAATTTTGCCGCCCCAATTCCCTCCATCCTGAAACCCCTCCGCATTACCGTTTCTTCTCCACCGAAGGGAACAACGGCGACGATGATTCCCCCGCATCGACTACCGATTTTTGGAAAATGTCGTCGGACGGCGGTGAAGATATCGACTCCTTTTTCTCGGTGGATCCAGTTAATGCTCCGGGAGTCGACGATCGGGACGGCGATGGGATGAAGGGCGAGGGTTTTGGCGGTGGAGATTGGAATGGCGCGGATGCTGGCGGGGGTGATATTTTTGCGGAGGCGGAGGGGTATGGTTAAGGGGATGAGGAGGGGGCGGCTGAGGATTATACGCCGTGGAGTTTTGGGGCCGAGGAGAAGGAGGAGCAGGAGGTTGATTTGTTCGGAGGCGTTGAAGAAGGCGCTGAAGTAATGGGGTTCCAAGTGGAGGAGAAGAGTCTGAAGGAGAAGCAGCTCGAAGCGAAGGAGAAAGCTTTGACCTCTTTTTAATGAGTGACCGAGGTTCGATCCCTTCTATCGAATTCGGGAGATATAAGGTGGCTTGGAGAATTTCTAGGACTTTGGAAGCTTGATGTACTAACATATAATCTAACAACTAGCATTTGCCCAAAAAAAATAATAATAAATAAAAAAATAAAAGTCAAATAAAAATCCAATAGAGTAATCCAAATTTATCCAGTCGAATGTAGTTGGGCCTAAAGTAAGCCCAAGGCCCATAAATTAAATCCCAAAATTTCCATTTTCTGCTAAACCTCTGAAAACCCTCTTCTTCTTCTTCTTCAGCTCTCCTCCCTATTGTGCCTGCGTTCGAAGCAGCGATGCTTGCTCGGTTAATCCCCAAATCTATCCAATTCCATCGATGTCTAACCCTAATTTCTTCGCGCGCGCATTTCTCCAACACTAATTTCGCCGCCCCAATTCCCTCCATCCCGAAACTCCACCGTTTCTTCTCGCCTCAGCCTCCGCATTTCCGCTTCTTCTCCACCGAAGGGAACAACGGCGACGATGATTCCCCCCATCGACTACCGATTTTTGAAAAATGTCGTCGGACGGCGGTGAAGATATCGACTCCTTTTTCTCGGTGGATCCAGTTAATGCTCCGGGAGTCGACGATCGGGACGGCGATGGGATGAAGGGCGAGGGTTTTGGCGGTGGAGATTGGAATGGCGCGGATGCTGGCGGGGGTGATATTTTTGCGGAGGCGGAGGGGTTTGGTTGAGGGGATGAGGAGGGGGCAGCTAAGGATTATACGACGTGGAGTTTTGGGGCCGAGGAGAAGGAGGAGCAGGAGGTTGATTTGTTTGGAGGCGTTGAAGAAGGCGCTGAAGTAATGGGGTTCCAAGTGGAGGAGAAGAGTCTGAAAGAGAAGCAGCTGGAAGCGAAGGAGAAAGCTTTGACCTCTTTTTAATGAGTGACCCAGGTTCGATCCCTTCTATCGAATTCGGGAGATATAAGGTGGCTTGGAGAATTTCTAGGACTTTGGAAGCTTGATGTACTAACATATAATCTAACAACTAGCATTTGCCAAAAAATAATAATAAATAAAAAAATAAAAGTCAAACGAAAATCCAATAGAGTAATCCAAATTTATCCAGTCGAATGTAGTTGGGCCTAAAGTAAGCCCACGGCCCATAAATTAAATCCCAAAATTTCCATTTTCTGCTAAACCTCTGAAAACCCTCTTCTTCTTCTTCTTCTTCTTCTTCATCTCTCCTCCCTACTGTGCCTGCGTTCGAAGCAGCGATGCTTGCTCGGTTAATGCCCAAATCTTCCCAATTCCATCGATGTCTAACCCTAATTTCTTCGCGCGCGCATTTCTCCAACACTAATTTCGCCGCCCCAATTCCCTCCATCCCGAAACCCCACCTTTTCTTCTCGCCTCAGCCTCCGCATTTCCGCTTCTTCTCCACCGAAGGGAACAACGGCGACGATGATTCCCCAGCATTGACTACCGATTTTTGGAAAATGTCGTCGGACGGCGGTGAAGATATCGACTCCTTTTTCTCGGTGGATCCAGTTAATGCTCCGGGAGTCGACGATCGGGACGGCGATGGGATGAAGGGCGAGGGTTTTGGCGGTGGAGATTGGAATGGCGCGGATGCTGGCGGGGGTGATATTTTTGCGGAGGCGGAGGCGTTTGGTTGAGGGGATGAGGAGGGGGCAGCTAAGGATTATACGCCGTGGAGTTTTGGGGCCGAGGAGAAGGAGGAGCATGAGGTTGATTTGTTTGGAGGCGTTGAAGAAGGTGCTGAAGTAATGGGGTTCCAAGTGGAGGAGAAGAGACTGAAGGAGAAGCAGCTGGAAGCGAAGGAGAAAGCTTTGACCTCTTTTTAATGAGTGACCCAGGTTCGATCCCTTCTATCGAATTCGGGAGATATAAGGTGGCTTGGAGAATTTCTAGGACTTTGGAAGCTTGATGTACTAACATATAATCTAACAACTAGCATTTGCCCAAAAAAAATAATAATAAATAAAAAAATAAAAGTCAAACGAAAATCCAATAGAGTAATCCAAATTTATCCAGTCGAATGTAGTTGGGCCTAAAGTAAGCCCACGGCCCATAAATTAAATCCCAAAATTTCCATTTTCTGCTAAACCTCTGAAACCCTCTTCTTCTTCTTCTTCTTCTTCAGCTCTCCTCCCTACTGTGCCTGCGTTCGAAGCAGCGATGCTTGCTCGGTTAATCCCCAAATCTTCCCAATTCCATCGATGTCTAACCCTAATTTCTTCGCGCGCGCATTTCTCCAACACTAATTTCGCCGCCCCAATTCCCTCCATCCCGAAACCCCACCGTTTCTTCTCGCCTCAGCCTCCGCATTTCCGTTTCTTATCCACCGAAGGGAACAACGGCGACGATGATTCCCCCGCATCGACTACCGATTTTTGGAAAATGTCGTTGGACGGCGGTGAAGATATCGACTCCTTTTTCTCGGTGGATCCAGTTAATGGTCCGGGAGTCGACGATCGGGACGGCGATGGGATGAAGGGCGAGGGTTTTGGTGGTGGAGATTGGAATGGCGCGGATGCTGGCGGGGGTGATATTTTTGCGGAGGCGGAGGGGTTTGGTTGAGGGGATGAGGAGGGGGCGGCTGAGGATTATACGCCGTGGAGTTTTGGGGCTGAGGAGAAGGAGGAGCAGGAGGTTGATTTGTTCGGAGGCGTTGAAGAAGGCGCTGAAGTAATGGGGTTCCAAGTGGAGGAGAAGAGTCTGAAGGAGAAGCAGCTCGAAGCGAAGGAGAAAGCTTTGACCTCTTTTTAATGAGTGACCCAGGTTCGATCCCTTCTTTCGAATTCGGGAGATATAGGTGGCTTGGAGAATTTCTAGGACTTTGGAAGCTTGATGTACTAACATATAATCTAACAACTAGCATTTGCCCAAAACAATTAATAATAAATAAATAAAAGTCAAACGAAAATCCAATAGAGTAATCCAAATTTATTCAGTCGAATGTAGTTGGGCCTAAAGTAAGCCCACGGCCCATAAATTAAATCCCATATTTTCCATTTTCTGCTAAACCTCTGAAAACCCTCTTCTTCTTCTTCTTCAGCTCTCCTCCCTACTGTGCCTGCGTTCGAAGCAGCGATGCTTGCTCGGTTAATCGCCAAATCTTCCCAATTCCATCGATGTCTAACCCTAATTTCTTCGCGCGCGCATTTCTCCAACACTAATTTCGCCGCCCCAATTCCCTCCATCCCGAAACCCCACCGTTTCTTCTCGCCTCAGCCTCCGCATTTCCGTTTCTTCTCCACCGAAGGGAACAACGGCGACGATGATTCCCCCGCATCGACTACCGATTTTTGGAAAATGTCGTCGGACGGCGGTGAAGATATCGACTCCTTTTTCTCGGTGGATCCAGTTAATGCTCCGGGAGTCGATGATCGGGACGGCGATGGGATGAAGGGCGAGGGTTTTGGCGGTGGAGATTGGAATGGCGCGGATGCTGGCGGGGGTGATATTTTTGCGGAGGCGGAGGGGTTTGGTTGAGGGGATGAGGAGGGGGCGGCTGAGGATTATACGCCGTAGAGTTTTGGGGCCGAGGAGAAGAAGGAGCAGGAGGTTGATTTGTTCGGAGGCGTTGAAGAAGGCGCTGAAGTAATGGGGTTCCAAGTGGAGGAGAAGAGTCTGAAGGAGAAGCAGCTCGAAGCGGAGGAGAAAGCATTGGCCTCTTTTTAATGAGTGACCCAGGTTCGATCCCTTCTATCGAATTCGGGAGATATAAGGTGGCTTGGAGAATTTCTAGAACTTTGGAAGCTTGATGTACTAACATATAATATAACTACTAGCATTTGCCCAAAAAAAATAATAATAAATAAATAAATAAAAGTCAAACGAAAATCCAATAGAGTAATCCAAATTTATCCTGTCGAATGTAGTTGGGCCTAAAGTAAGCCCACGGCCCATAAATTAAATCCCAAAATTTCCATTTTCTGCTAAACCTCTGAAAACCCTCTTCTTCTTCTTCTTCAGCTCTCCTCCCTACTGTACCTGCGTTCGAAGCAGCAATGCTTGCTCGGTTAATCCCCAAATCTTCCCAATTCCATTGATGTCTAACCCTAATTTTTCTTCGCGCGCGCATTTCTCCAGCACTAATTTTGCCGCCCCAATTCCCTCCATCCCGAAACCCCACCGTTTCTTCTCGCCTCAGCCTCCGCATTTCAGTTTCTTCTCCACCGAAGGGAACAACGGCGACGATGATTCCCCCGCATCGACTACAGATTTTTGGAAAATGTCGTCGGACGGCGGTGAAGATATCGACTCCTTTTTCTCGGTGGATCCAGTTAATGCTCCGGGAGTCGACGATTGGGACGGCGATGGGATGAAGGGCGAGGGTTTT
The DNA here is from genome assembly GCA_029379335.1 of Thymus mandschuricus. Taxonomy (NCBI): domain Eukaryota; kingdom Viridiplantae; phylum Streptophyta; class Magnoliopsida; order Lamiales; family Lamiaceae; genus Thymus; species Thymus mandschuricus. The sequence goes on from CM057071.1 coordinate 34,223,204, forward strand.
GGCGGTGGAGATTGGAATGGCGCGGATGCTGGCGGGGGTGATATTTTTGCGGAGGCGGAGGGGTTTGGTTGAGGGGATGAGGAGGGGGCGGCTGAGGATTATACGCCGTGGAGTTTTGGGGCCGAGGAGAAGGAGGAGCAGGAGGTTGATTTGTTCGGAGGCGTTGAAGAAGGCGCTGAAGTAATGGGGTTCCAAGTGGAGGAGAAGAGTCTGAAGGAGAAGCAGCTCGAAGCGGAGGAGAAAGCTTTGACCTCTTTTTAATGAGTGACCCAGGTTCGATCCCTTCTATCGAATTCGGGAGATATAAGGTGGCTTGGAGAATTTCTTGGACTTTGGAAGCTTGATGTACTAACATATAATCTAACAACTAGCATTTGCCCAAAAAAAATAATAATAAATAAAAAAATAAAAGTCAAACGAAAATCCAATAGAGTAATCCAAATTTATCCAGTCGAATGTAGTTGGGCCTAAAGTAAGCCCACGGCCCATACATTAAATCCCAAAATTTCCATTTTCTGCTAAACCTCTGAAAACCCTCCTCTTCTTCTTCTTCAGCTCTCCTCCCTACTGTGCCTGCGTTCGAAGCAGCGATGCTTGCTCGGTTAATCCCCAAAACTTCCCAATTCCATCGATGTCTAACCCTAATTTCTTCGCGCGCGCATTTCTCCAGCACTAATTTCGCCGCCTCAATTCCCTCCATACCGAAACCCCACCGTTTCTTGTCGCCTCAGCCTCCACATGTTCGTTTCTTCTCCACCGAAGGGAACAACGGCGACGATGATTCCCCCGCATCGACTACCGATTTTTGGAAAATGTCGTCGGACGGCGGTGAAGATATCGACTCCTTTTTCTCGGTGGATCCAGTTAATGCTCCGGGAGTTGACGATTGGGACGGCGATGGGATGAAGGGCGAGGGTTTTGGCGGTGGAGATTGGAATGGCGCGGATGCTGGCGGGGTTGATATTTTTTCGGGGGCGGAGGGGTGGGGTTTGGTTGAGGGGATGAGGAGGGGGCGGCTGAGGATTATACGCCGTGGAGTTTTGGGGCCGAGGAGAAGGAGGAGCAGGAGGTTGATTTGTTCGGAGGCGTTGAAGAAGGCGCTGAAGTAATGGGGTTCCAAGTGGAGGAGAAGAGTCTGAAGGAGAAGCAGCTCGAAGCGGAGGAGAATGCTTTGACCTCTTTTTAATGAGTGACCTAGGTTCGATCCCTTCTATCGAATTCGGGAGATATAAGGTGGCTTGGAGAATTTCTAGGACTTTGGAAGCTTGATGTACTAACATATAATCTAACAACTAGCATTTGCCCAAAAAAAAATAATAATAAATAAAAAAATAAAAGTCAAATGAAAATCCAATAGAGTAATCCAAATGTATCCAGTCGAATGTTGTTGGGCCTAAAGTAAGCCCACGGCCCATAAATTAAATCCCAAAATTTCCATTTTCTGCTAAACCTCTGAAAACCCTCTTCTTCTTCTTCTTCTTCTTCTTCAGCTCTCCTCCCTACTGTGCCTGCGTTCGAAGCAGCGATGCTTGCTCGGTTAATCCCCAAATCTTCCCAATTCCATCGATGTCTAACCCTAATTTCTTCGCGCGCGCATTTCTCCAGCACTAATTTCGCCGCCCCAATTCCCTCCATCCCGAAACCCCACCGTTTCTTCTCGCCTCAGCCTCCGCATTTCCGTTTCTTCTCCATCAAAGGGAACAATGGCGACGATGATTCCCCCGCATCGACTACCGATTTTTGGAAAATGTCGTCGGACGGCGGTGAAGATATCGACTCCTTTTTCTCGGTGGATCCAGTTAATGCTCCGGGAGTCGACGATTGGGACGGCGATGGGATGAAGGGCGAGGTTTTGGCGGTGGAGATTGGAATGGCGCGGATGCTGGCAGGGGTGATATTTTTGCGGAGGCGTAGGGGTTTGGTTGAGGGGATGAGGAGGGGGCGGCTGAGGATTATACGCCGTGGAGTTTTGGGGCCGAGGAGAAGGAGGAGCAGGAGGTTGATTTGTTCGGAGGCGTTGAAGAAGGCGCGGAAGTAATGGGGTTCCAAGTGGAGGAGAAGAGTCTGAAGGAGAAGCAGCTCGAAGCGGAGGAGAAAGCTTTGACCTCTTTCCTCAAAGGTGGGTTGTTTAATTAGTTTGTCGAAGGTATCTTAATCGTTTCTGAAATTATAGATTTGTTACACTGTGTTAGAATACTGAGATATATCACCAGATTATTATGAATTGGAATTTATTTGTTCTCTGGCATGTATGGGTGTAAGTAGCTAGGTAGAGAGGTTCTTAAGGCTGGATTGTGATGCTATTGTAATAAATGTAAATGTTGTGTTTCGTATCTCGCTTGTTTGATTGAGTTCGTTAGTATTTAGAAACAAAGTTGCCATACTGCTGTTTTGGTGTTGAAAGAAAATTATTTGATTCTAATTCATGAATAGTTCTTTCACTATGAAGAATCCTTACCGTAGGTTCCTCCGTTGTTCGAAATTCCAGGTAAAATGACGTTAAATTTGTTTTAAGATTGAACCAATCTATACAAATGAACTAGGGTTTCACTGTTAATTAATTTAATTGGATGATTAGTTTAGGATTTACTCTCAGTATAAATAACTAGGATTTACTGTTAGCATTAATTTAATTAGATTCACTGTTAATAGAATTGAGCTTAGGATTTACAGTGATTTTGACGCATATGGTTGTAACCATGCTAATAATCTTCCTATGCTTATAATCTTCCCAGCCACATCAGTGTGGATTTTTCAGATGGATTGATCCTTGGAGGCCCCCTCAAGTTGATGATGTTAGTACATTGAATGCTGAAGCCGAGAGAGCGAAAGTGAACATGTGGATTCAGATGTATTCAGATGTTTTAAAGGATTTGGACAATCGGCGGGAGGTAATGAAACAGCTTCGGGTTCAAGTTGAAGAATTGCAGAAGGAGAACAAAAAAATGAAGAAGAAGTTAGTTATGATTCGTGTAATCATAGCATGTTGTTGCTATTGCCTTAGTTTAGAGTTTAGAGTCTTGTATGGTATATGTATGTATGTAGTCTAATGTGACAGCCTAATGACATTAATTTGTGTTGGCTTAGTTTAGAGTCTAAACTCTTGTAACAGATTCTAATGTTTTTAATTGGATTGTGTTAAAAATGCATATTTTGGGTTCAAATTTTCTGTAAATGGTGTAATTACAACTGTTATACCTGATATGCCAAGAATAGAAGAAGAGGGAGAACAAGCATAAACATATTGAGTTCAAACAACAATTAGTCTAACAATAGCATAGCCATTCAACCAAAATATCCACCAAAACAAGCAGTCTAACATATGGCATCAAGTTCAAAACATAAAATAAAATTGTATCAACATTCATCCATCAAACAGTTATGCTAAAGACCTAAAAGCTGCACTAGTTTGCCCCTTTCCAAGATGACTATTTTGCATTGCTCCCTTGAGTAGGAATGTCAAGAAAAGCTGCACTGGTGTGTGATGTATTGCCTCCAGATTCTGAATTAGCTTGAGAAGATGTAGCTTGAGATGCAGAACGAGTTGTAGCACGACTACTCTGAAATGGTGCATAGTATACTTCGCTCCCAGTAGACATCTACAAAATGATTAAGAATTCAATGTATTAAGTCTACAAAATTATGTAAACAAATTAATGAAGGGGGAGGAAAACTTACATGCAAGTATGCATCTCCAGTTTCTTCACACACAAGCCTGCCAATCCCTTTTCTTGCCTGCATAATGAAACACAACATTTATAAGACTAGTTTTTTAACTCACACAATGAACATCATGTGAGTGATCACAGTCTCAGTTATACCTGAGCTCTCTTCTTAGCATTGAGCCTTGAGGAAGCTTGTGAGGCAGAGGAAAAGTTGGAATTAGCTGGTGCAGCTGTGACACTCTTTCTTGGCCTTCCTCTCATTCCAGGTTCCTTTTGAGGCTTTTGAACCGTTGGATTTTTACATCCTCTTGCATTATGGCCTGTTTGGAGGCAATTTTGACATGTCATTTGCACTCCAAGTTTTCTCAACCTGTTAGGGTTCTTAGGATCTGGTTCATCATGATCCCTTCTCCTCTTCTTCTTCGGTCTTCCTGGCATTTTACGAATGAGAGGAGGCTCCACAGGATAGCCATGTGCTTTCGGCCACATCCTCTGACCATTGATTGCTTGTAATCCAAAAGAATATGCCTTCAAGTATGTCTCAACTGTGAAATACTTATGGACATAATCTGCAGGGTCATGCCTTAAGAACTGTATTGCTGAAAGGCCATGTATACATGGTATACCTGTGATATCCCACATTCTGCAAGTACAAGTCCTTTTCTCTAATGAAACAATGAACATGTCAGAGTTGATATGCTTCACCTCAAATGTTCTATCAATACCCAAACGTGCAGTGCAATACCTACTGTCAGACTTAAGCTTCTCAAGGTTCTTTCATATGTTTGGGCATATCTTATCTGTCACTTTTTTTATCATCTCCAACTTAATATACTGTCTTTCTCTCAAGGCAGACCTAATGTCTTCTAACATGTGAATTATATGTTTTGATCTAGCTCTCACAATATACCCATTAAAAGTCTCACTCATATTATTATCAACCATGTCACTCACACATTGAGTTGAGATGAAAGTCTTACAGAACCGTGCAGGCTCTCTCTCCATGAAATTGTCATATGCTCTGCAATTCTCAGCTTTCATGTCAGCAACTGCAAGATCCCACTCCTCTTGATAGGTGCATCTAACTGCTCGCCAGAACAAGTTTTTCAAAGTTGCTCCTTTGAACTGCTTCTTCCAGTTGCAGTATACATGTCTGGCACAGTTTCTGTGCTCAGCAAATGGTGCATACTCTCTCACTGCATTTATGAGGCCCTACAAGATCAAAGTTTTATACCATTTAGTAAATTTAATTCTCTAAATGATAATAGCTTAAAACAGTTGATAGAATTAACAAGCCTTTTGTTGGTCACTGATGATAGTGAGACCAAGACCATCACTTACTCCTAGTTCTTCAAGCAAGGTCTTAACGAACCAACTCCAACACTCTTCATTCTTATCTCAACTACGGCCCATGCTATAGGGTACATCTGGTTGTTGCCATCTTTAGCAATTGCACATAGAAGCTGCCCACCGAGATAGGTTTTTAAATGGCATCCATCCAACCCAATGATCCACCTACACCCTTCCATAAAACCTTTCTTCAAGGCACTGAACCCTATATACAATCCTTTGAAGATACTTCCCTCTCCCACTAAAAGTTCAAACCTGCCTTCTCTATCCACTCTCATTAATTCACTTATGTAATTCCTCAGCAGATTGTAGTGTTGTTTCACTGTCCCCCTCAGCAATTCAAATGCATGGTGCTTAGCTCTATGCAACCTGCCTCTGGAAACTTCAAGCTTAAATCTGTGCTTCACATCCATTTCAAATTCACCAACAGTAAATGTAGGCCTAACTCTGAAAACATCCAAATATTGCTCTGCAATCCATTTGTAATCAGCTTGCTTGTTACCTGTATCAAATCCACAATCTTGTGGCTGTCCCATTGTTTTGATCTTGAAAATCTATGTCTTTGGAAGCATGCTTCCATAGCATTTCCATGGACATGGTGGATCACAATATGCTTGCAGCTGTGTCTTGCTAACTCTCCTGAAATGGATTGGGTGGCCCTTTAAGATTGCCCAATTCTTCAATGCTTTTTTGCATTCAAATCCATCTGCAAATCTCATGCCCAAACACAACTTCAGCTGCTTATGATCACACTTAGGGTCATACATTTTTTTGGGAATTCTTCTTCTAGGAAATGTATCTTCAAATTCATCCTCACTTGATTCAGAAATAACATCTTCATCTGAATCAACATAATCAGAAAGATATCCATCAACACCATACCTGCCCTCCTCACCAAAAGTACCCTCAAGAAAATCTATTCTTGCTTCCTCTTGTGTAATGTTCTGTCTTGCTTCAATGTACTGTTCATCCCCAGAACCTAGTTCATCATCTCCCAAACTGTCATCAGTCTCTATGGCCACATCATCTTCATCTGAGTCATGACATGATATGTCTGAGTCACTCTCTTCATTGAAATCTGCAAGGTCCTTCCATAATGCACTAAACCTGCCTAAATCTTCCTCAATCTCAGAAGCCCTATCTGCCACTTTCTTTTTTGAACTCTGTCCCTTCTTCATCTTTTTCAGGCTGTAACACCTTTGCTTTATCTTTCCTTTGCACTGCATTCACTACCTTTTCTTTACCCTTATTGCTTTCCCTTACTGCTTTCTCATTACCCACGGTAACTGCCTTTTCTTTTCCCTTGCACATCTTAGGATCCTGCACTGCCTTCACTACCTTTCCTTTACCCTTAATTCTTTCCCTTTCTTCTTTCTCACTACCCAGATTAACTGCCTTTTCTTTTCCCTTGCACATCTTAGGATCCTGCACTGCCTTCACTACCTTTCCTTTACCCTTAATTCTTTCCCTGTCTTCTTTCTCACTACCCAGATTAACTGTCTTTTCTTTTCCTTTGCACACCTTAGAATCCATACCTGCAGTGAGCACATCTTCACTACCAGTCTCGTTGGAACTCCTTTTCGATCCCCCATCCACGTAAATACTCAAACATCTACACTTTTGAGTTACATTTCTAAGCATTGCCATGACATCTTTATCATCTTTCAAATCCATAAAAACGAGACTTCTGGGAATCTTATAAGCAATACAGTCCCACTTCTCATATCCTAATTTTTCGACCTCATCAACCACATCAAAATATCCAAACTTATCCTTCTCGAATCCAGTTTTTCTCAGATACTCACCTCCCGAATAAAACCTAGCTCCCCCAAGCCGTGTAAATTTACCACCGTGATGAAAGTACAATGCAATGTATCACTGCAAGATGAAGAAATTACAGAAATTAAATGTAGAAATTACAGAAATGCATCAATGCAAATGTATCACTGCCTTCAAATCTCTTGAACAGTCCGCGAGAAATACAAATCATACGTCATTGTAGACACTCTTGCCACCGCCTGTCAACGCGCTACGTAGAATGAAAGATTCAAGTGTAGAAATTGAGTTGCGGTGAAAGTGTGGAAAATATCCAAATCGCCCGCCAATATGAACCCTAGCTGAAGTAGAAATTTCAATCTTTTAAGTTTTTAACCCTAGCTGAAATTGACACATCATCTATTTAACTCAGCAACGAAACAACGTCGTTCTCGGTGAAACGACGTCGTGTTCAAGACACGTCAATCGGTATTTATTAAATTAAATCCACGTAGGATCCACGTCAGTTTCCCGGTGGTCGGAGACTGAATTCGGGGTAAAATTGGACAAAAATCCTAAGTTCATGGTTTTTCACAGATAATTTCAAGTTTATGGAAAAAATGGAATTTGTGGCAAAGTTCGTGCATTTAGGCGTAATTAACCCTAAAAAAAATATACAAATAGAAATTCGATGTTTAAAATTAAATATATTATTATTTACCAATTCACATTAGCTTAGTTAATCATTGTAAAAGTAATTTTGAATAACTCTTATTCAGGAAAATGCTCTTCTACTTATTATGGGCACGTTAAGAATGTTCACTGCTAACGTGACATTGTCACCTTAACAATTTTTCTATTAGGTTTTATTCTTTTTGGTTTAGGTTTATAGTTTTTTTGGTAGGGATTATTTTTATGGAATGTATTACTACATTATTGACATGTCACCCGTGTACATATTAAGAATGCTCACGGTGGGTAGAGGAGCATTCTTATTCATTCAAACAATCGGAACAATATTACATTTATTTTACTATTTCTTTTTTATAAAATTATATATTGAGATGAATGATTTGAGTGATACCACTCTAATAACAATTCATAATACAACTTATTAATTTACTTAGGAATTAATATAAATTAGAGATAGTATATATTTTGAATAACAATAGCTGGTTTACTTAGAATCATCCAAAAAAATTCTTTTTTTCAGAGCCTCCGTGTAAGAGTTTTATAATATTATAACACATTAATTTATTTTATGGGAACTTATAGTACTACTTATTCAATAAAATATGAAAAAGATTGGTCATTTACTCATGTTCAAATTTAAACATACCAAATCCAGACATATAAAGTTTCATAACTATATTTAACATATGTTCTCCAAAGAGCTAACACACAGATAAATTTTATAATTACATTCAAAATGAATAGGGCTACTACCAAATAAATATATTGGATTTTCTTATTAATCTTCTAAATTTAGTAATAAACATATGAATTTATGGAAAATTCTATAATCATTGATTCAAAGGAAAGTTTTAAAAAGAATATTACAAGGAAATGAAGAAAATAGTTCTTTAATAATTTAATCATTGTATTTACGTGCGAATGCACGTAATCTCTACTAGTACTTATTAAAACTATGATTATGTTTTTATTATTTTTTTTGTTTTTCTTGAAAGGGGATGATACTTTCTCCGTTTCTTCTGAAACGATCACTTTCTTTTGGGCATGCGCATTAAGAAAATTGAGGTTTATTGTAATATAGTGGTTGTCCACATATTTAAAATGGAGGTTTAGTGTATAAAGGTAATGTATTAAGATGTTAATGGGGTGTGCAAATGAATTTATTCGGCCAAAATAAGAAACTGATCATTTCGAATAAAACGCCCAAGATAAAAACTTAGCCATTTCAGAAGAAACGAAGGGAGTGCTTTGTTTCGATGCTTTCAGGGTTAATTTCGTCAATTTGGTTTGTACAACTTCAACTTTAAGATGCTTTAAAATGATCTATAATTAAGTTGTGATAAGTGATATCTAAGACTCTTACGAAATAATAACGTTTTTTTTTCGCCGTGGAGGCTTGTATCCACCCCTATGTGTATCATATTAATTTTGGAGTAGTCAAATTGCGAAACAAGGTGTATTAATATATACTCTATTCGTCTTATTTCAGTAGTTTTGTTTCTTTTCAACATGAGATTTTGTGCACAGTTGTTAAAAATGAAAAGTAAGGGATTCACATTGAAAATGAAGGGTTAATTTTTTTCATTTTAAGAAACTATGACTAGTGAAATGCGACGGTCCAAAATTGCAAACATAATTAATGAAATGGGACGAAGGGTGTATTAAATACTAATAGTAGTAAGAGAAATGTTTCACTACCTACCGTGTGCATTATTAATATGTTCGCTGATGACGTGGTATATTATTAATGAATAAAAGATTTAACTATATACCCTGACCTATCTAAAAAATGTAAGCCCTATCACTGCTATATCAGCGGTGGACACATCAAGAATTATCACGATGGGTAGGGGAGCATTTTTGCTAATACTAAACAAAATATAGTTATGGCGTGTGCAAGTTGGTCTAGCAATAGAAGGTTAAATTTTCGAGACCAAAAACCCCGAGTTCAAATCCTCTATGGCCGTCTTAAAATTTTTGTTATAAATAATTTTAAAAAAAAAGTAAAACGTGTATATATATATATATATATAGATAGATAGATAGATAGATAGATAGATAGATAGACAGATAATTGTGATTTTCTAATTATTCTTTATTAAACTATTTCTTTTTGTGTGCATGTGTCGACTCAATAGTATGAAGTTAAGTTTCAGGGTTAAGGATCCCAAGTTTAAATCCTTCGTAACGCGATCTTTAAATCTTTGTTATTAAAACTTAAAAAAATTAAAAATTAAAAACTTGAAACTAATGAAAAACTATTGATAGAAACATTCTCTTTTACATAGGCATATGACTGATGTGGCAGTGCCACTTTATTTAATTTTCCATTGAACAAGATCATAACAAATTTCCTATACCAAATAATTAGCAAATCATAACGATATTCTGTACAACTTATTTATTTATTAATTGTATTCATTCCGTCAGTTATAGTTATGCATAATTTAATACTTTTCGGACGTCTATAAATATTATTCGCATTTCTATTGTAGAACACGACTTTACCTACTTTTTTTCCCACTAAAATACATTTTCTCTATCATAAAGTGGTCGTATTTTCAACAAAACCTTCAAGGCTTTCAACCTTTCATAACACACTCACACTCACACTCACACTCACACTCACACTCACATATTATCATATTATATTGAGCTTCTATATTAATCAACTATAGTTTACTCTGTTACATAAAAAATAGTAATTTATATAACCAAAAGTGACTGACTAGTAACAATATTTTTTGCAATTGAATAAATCCCCTTGGAAATTAAAACTGAGTATAATCTGATTAAATAAAAACACTAATTTCTTTCCATAATTAAACAATGGCTTGGACAGAGATTTCTATTTCAAGAAAGCAGCAATCCTCAACAAGATACCCTTTCATTCTATCAATTGTCATGAACTCAGGAAATCCCCAAATAGGAGCAGATGACGTAAACCAATGATTAGAAACTACAATCAAGAGGGAACAAAATTTAGTTAGTGCGAAAATAAATATAATAACGCAGACGAAGATGCATTATAGTAATATACACAAGAACCGTAAATTTCATTATCTTAAAACTAGATCGATGCATAAAAACATATTGATGTTTGATTTTAAATAAAAGATCGTATATAAAAAGTTATAAGAAACGTCCACAAACGTACAAGTTATAATAATTTAAATCTTACGTATAATTTAACAAGCTAATGATGAGATGATTAGTGGTCTATTAACAAGAAACGAAACTAGCGGGCATGGGATGACCCTATATTGTAAACTGAACTACTGAAATAGGAAGAAAGAAGTGGCGAAGTCTCGTGTGAATAAACTTACTTGTTTGAGATATGTGAGGTTTAGTTTGGTGCTGGCTTTTGATTCTCATGCAAGCCTCTGCCTTCACCTTTTGATGGGGTGCAAATCTCTTGGAATCAACACACTCCATAAAAATAGACACACATTGCCCTTGCCCCTTTCCATTTCCATTTGGGTACAACATTACCTTCCTAATAATCAAACAAGTTAAAAAAACCAACTTAAACAAAATAATAGAGTCTCGATACTATTATATAGATTGTTACGATGATCAAACAATTCATATATTTTCTTATACTACGATGAAATTGAATTTATGGGACGGTTGATATTACTTACCATTTGTGGCTTCCTACTAAGAATTCTTCGGATTTCCAAACTCCTTGCAATGTGGAGAATTTCGAAAGCTTCCATTCGCGCTTCAAGGGAGCTCTGGGTTTTTGCAAACACAAGCATTCCGTTGTTCTTTTTTTGTGTGTGTTATCACACAAACTTCGGCTCCAAACACACAATTATCCTCCACAACACGTATCCTTTTTTTGGATCTAACAAATTTGTTTTGGAGATTAATTTGTTTTATAGCATTAAATCGCCGCAACTTTCATGTTAAATAAATATTAATGTTAATATAAACATATTGCGAAAAGATCATATATATAAAAAAAAGATTAATTCGCTGTAATTTAGGGTCAAGATGAACCAATGCATTAGATTAATGTACGTCTCAGTATAACAATAATGATGTCCGATGATGCATTATTGTTATAAAATAAAGAACGTACATTTTTTAATGGAAAATTATTTATCACGACGTCTCAACCCAAAATATATAAATATAAACGGTATACATGCCTACGATTAATTATCCGGTTAGAATATATTTTTTGTTGCGAAAATAAAATGAAATAAATACCTTGAAAGGAGAGATAATTGTCGGAAAAGTGGTCGTAGAGAGAGAAGGTGAAGATGGCATTAATCTCCCAATTAGTAGGAAGTGAAGTAGTTTCAGCCACCGTTAAGTACACGCCAACATCTTCCTTCTTCTCCCCCTCGGGATATCTTATTGTCACTTTCCTGCATAAGTTAACTAATCCAGCGAACTTGAGACGTTTCTTAAATATATATAAGGAATATAATAATGAAACGATTTAAATTCGCCGGAGCAGATATAGTATATATAATGTGAATAAAAGATGAACGAACCATTTATAGCCCCCAGATTCAAATTCCCTGGATTGGTACTCGGAAATTCCATACTCGGATAGTAATGAGACGGATTGAATTTTCATGAGCAAATTTGAGGGAGGAACATCTCTCGTCCCGACCCAAAGTTGATCTGGAAAGCAATTCATCGACGAACAACATTAGTATAAGTTATTAGGAAATTAATCAAGATATGTACATTCTTGACTGAACATCGATAAGAATTACATTAAGAAATTAATTGTTGATTACAAACCTTTACCGTTGTTGTTCATCGTTCTCAGATTCTCTGATACTAGCTTTGCACAAAATTCCCTTGAAAATCTTGTTGAAAAGATAAATATGGAGTAATATAATACGCCTTAAACAATATTAATCGTACATGGAAGAGGCTGTTTTCTTATCCTTGTCGGTAAAGATTTGAATTAGATTCATAATAGAAGTTAATTCAATTTGGGTAAGTGGACAATTAAATGTGACATCCCAATAGAGAAATAGAGATGATTAGGGCGGGACAGAGGGCGTATTAAAAATCAAGACCTATAATTTGATATTAAACTCATAAAAAAAATGGAAAAAAAACGAGCACGTTATAATAATTTAAACCTATAATATAATTTAAATTATGTTGGAATACTTGTTAAGAGGTGAGTGAATAACAATATTTTATTGGAAGTGTTAAGTGTAATAAGGGATTAATTGTAGGGTATCATTTTAAATCCTAATTATTTCTCAAAAATGAAACACATCAACAAATACATGGAGAGACTAGAGAGTAAGGATAGAGTTTAAAACTTAGTGCTAAAACTACAATAAAACGATATATATAAACTAGTGTATACACAAAAAAATCAATCTACGTTGATGTCATCTCTAAATCTTGATAAATCACGATCCCAATATTATTATTAGTAGTAGTTTTATAATGAATATAGAAGCACACCTTAAAAGCAATAAGAGTGAATTGAAGGATAATTGATTACCCATACGAAACAACAATGACTTGAACACCAAATATTGTGGGTCCCACTCCATCAGCAGACATTACTAATCTTCGAATAAATTAAAAAATATTATTTTTTAAGTTTTCTTCCACTTCATAAACATATCATATCCATTATACTTATTATTCGTACAGAATTCAAGCCGAATTTATGAAGGTAATTCTCTCTCTCTCTCTCTCTCTCTCTCTCTTGGATATTCTTATGGTTTGAGTTCAATAGGTTTTGGAAGATAAACTTATATAACCAACTATCATGATGCATTCAAATCCTGCAGAACTAAGTAATGTGTGATCAAGTGAACTTCTACTAATTATATGGTTTACTCCAAATTTGTTATAAACATATTTCTCTTTGTTATGTTCCCAAAGGGTCATAAGCACGGGCACGAGGAGCACGAGCACGAACACGATGAGTGGATTGAGAGAGTGAAATCGGAAGGTGCAATTCCACTAGTCGAGCCAAATGATTGCTCGAATGGCTGGGCATCGCCTCGCGGAGAATCATTCATGATCAGAGGCAGAGAGTATCTAACGACGAAGGAGAAAATCCACGGTGGCGAATATCTTCTTGAGCCACTACGTGGGTCCTCCAAGATTTCGGAGATTTTAAACAACCCTAAAGGCCGTATCCGTAGAGCAGTTGACGATGAACGATCCAAGGGCCGTGATCCTTTCGTGTGGGCTTTCAATTTCCAGCTCCCAACTCAAGATAACCATAGCATAGTTGCATACTTTCTAGCTAAGGAACCTAGCAGTCTAGATCCTTTGTTCCGCGATTTTCTAAAGGGAGTCGATGGTTCAAGAACTCGAGACTCAAGTTGATTGCCAACGTTGTGGAAGGCCCGTGGATCGTGAAGAAAGCGATCGGGGAGCAAGCTATCTGCGTGATTGGACGAGCCCTTTCGTGCAGATATTCCACGGGGGAGAAGCTCATGGAAGTAGACATCGATGTTGGATCTTCCATGGTTGCGACTGCAATTGTCCATCTTGCATTTAGCTACTTATCTACGATGACCGTTGATCTAGCTTTTGTGATCGAGGGACAGACCGAATCGGAGCTTCCTGAGCAAATCTTAGGAGCCGTACGATTCTCAGGGCTCGATGCTACAACCGCGGTTCAAATCGAATCGTCATCTCAAGGAAGTGAAGGGGATATGCACTCATCGTTGCGTACAAGATTTTGGCGATCATTTGGGAAAGGATATTCCTAACTTGTTTGTTATCGTTGCTCTACTATCAATGATTCAGAAAAAGACAATGATGGTAAATTCTATTTAAATAGATAATGTCTGTTTGAATTTACTTATTGTTGTTATGATTTTTTAAATTATTTTTTTATATTGTGGATATTAGAACTTTAAACCGATATATTTGGAATGTGCCTTTTATCAGCCTTAATATGCATAATTGCACATTAGAGAAGCATACTTTGTGCATCAGAATCATGCGAAAGAATTCTGAAGCCAAAAAACTTCATACCTAAATGATAGACTTAATCCCAACGAAGTCGAGGCGGTTCCAACGAAGTTGAAGTAATTTCATTATTGGGATTCAAGCCGGCACTCGGATAGTGCTTCACAAGTTCAAATAATGAATCAAAGGAAAATTTGCAACACGGTGAAAGACTAAATCATGCAATAGCAAGTAGAATTGTCCAAATAATAAAATGAACCATAAAAGGACATGCTCTTTGAACTTGATTGAATCACAAAACAAGAAACTGTAAAGAAATATTGAAAGAATATTAGGGGTATATAAATAAACCCAGAAAATTACCCAAAAAATTCATGAAACCTAATACAAAGAGGAAACAACATGCATGTCAAAACACCAACAGAACTATGGCAGATATCAGAAAATATAATAAGCAATGACGAAATATCGAAAACTGGGCCTTAATCACATCAAGGGAAAGTTCGATCAAACATAATGTCCATTGATATAGGTTGGTTTATAATTTTTCTTCCATTGAAATGCCTTTCTAGTCTTCCTCATAAGCCTGGAATCCAGTAAACTTTAAACTTTCCTCCTAGCTATAACAGATCAATATCTCATTAACAGGGTAAGGTTCAATTAGCTATCGATAGTTAAGTTTTCTACTCTCGCGTGTTTCAGTACCATAAGAAGCTTATCCCTAAGGTTTTACCTTCTCTCTATAGTAGTACTAGAGAAAGTATTCGACATGCACGAGAGAGTTCTTGATACCTGAAATTAGCATGAAAGTCGATAAATCTCATTTACCAATCCCAGTAGTCACCACTAATATGATACATAAAAAGCATAAAAAGTTAGGGTAAGAATCGAATCTTATACTAGCAAGAGGAGAGAAAACCTTGATACAAGAATACAATGGCTGCTGCATATGAGGACTAAGATCCAAGAGACAAGTGTTGCTTCTTGACCAACCAATCAACGAACGAATGAGAAAAAACGCTTATTCTTAATCCAAT
Source organism: Thymus mandschuricus (assembly GCA_029379335.1). Lineage (NCBI taxonomy): Eukaryota > Viridiplantae > Streptophyta > Magnoliopsida > Lamiales > Lamiaceae > Thymus > Thymus mandschuricus. The sequence continues at coordinate 34,238,628 of CM057071.1, forward strand.
AACTATTGATATACCAAATGTTGTAGAGAATTCATACACAGAGCCAATTCCTTGAAGAAGCTATACAAGATTGGGGCCAACATCAGCCGCACTCATCTGCAGTGTTCTGCCATTTCCGGAAGAAAGAAACCTCACAGATGGTAAAGAAGGATCCGTCACTGATTCAACCTCGAGGAAGCTGAAATTGTATGTACCGGACTTCTTCAAACTAAAGATAAAAATAAGAACAATCCACCCCAACATCGACACAGCCCAGTAGTTATTCATCCCGTGTATCAATCCCCATGCAATGGCATACCCAACAATTATCCCAGACAAATGACCAACGAAGCTCGCTTGTGGCACAATTATGGAAGTGAAGATAAGTGTTTCGAACGGTGCAAAACTGATGGGAAGCGAAAGCAGCCCGAAAAGCTCAAGCTTGGAAGAGGGTTGCTTCGTAGACAATATAGTCATCCACCCGAAAACAACACAAGAGTATCCAACAGCAGTCACTCTCCGAAAGTATTCGATTTTAAACCTTTGGATCATAATGTGGTATATCCCGAGAACTAGCAGCCCGGACAAAACAACCAGCAACATAGTATAATGAAGATAATACTCAACTCCAAGCCCTAAATGCCCTAAATTCTCTATAATTCCCAAACTCCAAAGCGCACTCATATTGAAAACAAGATGAAGAATGCTAATATGTGAAAATGCAGAAGTAATAATTCGCCAATGGTGACCCTCTAACGCAGTATCGTAGCTCAATCCCACATGTGAATACCCAATCCCCTTTTTTCTGAATATAGAACCAAATCAAACTGCAGATTCCAATTATGCAGCTCGTAGCCGGTTTCTCCCAAATCTCATAAATCAAGGGTTTCCCCATCTGCACCGAATTTGAACACAACTACTTTCCAAAAAACAGCAAACTATAACATCTGATTCGATGAAGATGAACAAAATCACACTCCGAGATTTCGACAATTCAGCTCAATTAAATCAGATAACGGAAGTTCAATCTCACCAAAAATTGCGTATGAAGTCGAATCAAGCGGAAGTTGGATCCTCAAATATCCAATCTGGAGATGTGATCCCTCGAAAATCGATGAGAATCGAGTTCTGTGATTGAGCGAATTCCTGAAATTAGGGTTGGATAGTAGTAGAAATAAAATTATTTGAAGTTGTATAGACTGAGAGAAATTAAGGGATAGTCGCCAGTAGTGAGTACCAGGGGTTTCTACGGTTTTCCCTGGGCAGATAGGGGGGAGAGAGAGAGAGTGAAAAAAAAAAAAAAAAAAAAAAGAAGGAGAAAACCATCTTTAGGGCATGTTCAATGCTAGAACCCCAAATGGGGTTCTTAAAGGTGACACATACACAAGATCTCATTCATATTAAAAAATCACAATGATAAGGTTTTTAATAAAGGTTCTTATCATAATTAAAGGGTCCCACTAATTTAATTATTTGAGAAAATAAGAGAGAGAGAAAAAAAATAAAAAGGAATGTGGGCCCCACTTTTTCTTAAGAACCAGTATCTTATATAAGAACCTGAGTTCTTATTTAGGGGATCTCCAATGGGGGTGCTAATTAAGGTGTGAGTTCTTGTTTTTGCCACATAGACAAGAAACACTCCATTGTACATGCTCTTAAAAGGATATAATATATAGTAGTTGAAGAAAATACTCCAAGCAAAAGGGTGTGAAAAAAAAAATTAAAAATTGAAAAATTTTAAAAAGAAAAAAAGAAAAAACCTATCAAACATTTAACATGGGCAATTTTTTCATAATTTATTTCTATTAACCTAAAATTCTCCCTCCAATATGGAAAACACGAAATTTAACTTGTGCATAGCACACAGTTAGGTATACAATAATGCCTGATAATTCGGTACTAAAAGGTTTTAAGCAGTGTTTTAAAAACCGAACCGAACCGCCAGTTGAACCCGGTTGAACCATGAACCGCCGTAATTCCGGTTTGCGGTTTTTCTCGGTTATTTCCGGTTTTAACCGGTTAAACCACGGTTCAACCGATCAAACCATTAACCGAAGGCCTCGCCGGTTCGACCTTCGGTTCGGTTTTTAAAACATTGGTTTTAAGTTTGAATTCTTTTATTTGTAATGCGATTTTTAAATTTCAATTATATTATTTAAAGAGAAGATGAGGATTTCATTTTCTGTTATAATTTGTTTTATAAGCGATATTGTAAAAACAGTCAATTTGATTTAATAAGAGAAAGATTGAACTACAATATTACGTGGATGTCGTTGACTATTTCTACGCAATTAATTAAAATGTACTCATTGTCTCATGTAATTTGAAAAAACATAATATTAGTGGACTTATTGTAAGCTAATGTTGGAAATTAATTCATGCCTAAATTACAAGAACGAGCATAATTTTTTACATATGGATCTGATTTGTCAAACAACTTCAAAAAACTTTATAGCGGTGGCGAAATCGGCCCAATATTCTAATGATCTGATCTAAAAATTTACAGTTACACAATTAATTTTGATAGGATTTCCGGCCCGATTTCGGCACACTCAATTGGGTAAAAAGTAAATTGAGTTCAGGCAAAAGTGGACTTTTCAAACCTAAATTCGATGACATCCAGGACCGGTATGGTGCCCAAAATGGGTAAAAATCCCGCCAAGCTTTGGTCGGTCAGACCCGACCATTGCGTAGTAAAATAATTATTTCGGTTGAGCTCAAATTTAAAAAATGCGACCCATGTCAATCGATTTAAAGCCCGAACTTGTGACATGAATGTGTGACATGGAAGAGGTAAAAGACTCCACAAAAATAAACCATGAAGAAGCCAGTAATTTGGTTCAGTAGGATCCAACTTCACCTCCCTTTTCGATCATGACCTACACGCTTCATAGTATTTAATCTATAAATTTTAAAATATATTTATGGCATTAGGAAGGTTGTCAACTTCCATTATAACATGTGATTTAAGAATGATGAAAATCAATTATGTATGCGATTAAAATATGTGTTTCAGTTTACTATTGTCGTAACATTTAACGAATGAAACTGGAGTCTTGTATTTTTTCCTACTTGTGTCGGATATTATATATAGAATGATTTGTGGGGGGTCATTAGTGATGGCAATTTTACCCGCAAACCCGATTACCCGCGGGTACCCGCCCCTAATGGGGCGTGGGCGGGGGGGAGTTTTAGGGTTCGTGTGCGGGTTTGGGTATTGAATCATGTACCCGACTCGGGTTCGGGGCGGGGGCGGGTTTGAGGGTCCCCACCCCGTACCCGCCCCGATAGTAAATTAAATATATATAATTTTAAATTATATTTAAAATTTTAATAAATTTAATATTTTGTTATTAATCTTTAGTAAAAAAATAATAATTTATAAATAATATTAATTAATTAACTATTTTTTAATCATAAATTAATTTTAACTTTAAATTAATTATTATTTTAAAAAAAATCAATTTTTTTAATAAAAAAATTTTAATCGGATACCCGACGGGTATCCTTCACCCGCCGGGTAATCCCCGCCCCGTACCCGCATTAATTTAATCGGGTTTCGGGGCGGGTTCGGGGGGAATTTTTGGAGGTGGGTATGGGGGTTGGGAAGCTATACCCAGCCCCGCCCCGCCCCGTTGCCATCCCTAGGGGTCATAAGAACACACAAATATTATAGAAAGTTATGTGGGAGTCTCATGACCATCAAAAGATCACATATATTATAGAAAGTTATATTATTACTATTTTCTCAATTCTCTTCCTTTGTAACTCTACGTACCTTGAAATCTACCGAGCTAGGTTCGATCCCTTCTTTCGAATTCGGGAGATATAAGGTGGCTTGGAGAATTTCTAGGACTTTGGAAGCTTGATGTGCTAACATATAATCTAACAACTAGCATTTGCCCAAAAAAAAATAATAATAAATAAAAAATAAAAGTCAAACGAAAATCCAATAGAGTAATCCAAATTTATCCAGTCGAATGTAGTTGGGCCTAAAGTAAGACCACGGCCCATAAATTAAATCCCAAAATTTCCATTTTCTGCTAAACCTCTGAAAACCCTCTTCTTCTTCTTCTTCTTCTTCTTCTTCTTCAGCTCTCCTCCCTACTGTGCCTGCGTTCGAAGCAGCGATGCTTGCTCGGTTAATCCCCAAATCTTCCCAATTCCATCGATGTCTAACCCTAATTTCTTCGCGCGCGCATTTCTCCAGCACTAATTTCGCCGCCCCAATTCCCTCCATCCCGAAACCCCACCGTTTCTTCTCGCCTCAGCCTCCGCATTTCCATTTCTTCTCCACCGAAGGGAACAACGGCGACGATGATTCCCCCGCATTGACTACAAATTTTTGGAAAATGTCGTCGGACGGCGGTGAAGATATCGACTCCTTTTTCTCGGTGGATCCAGTTAATGCTCAGGGAGTCGACGATCGGGACAGCGATGGGATGAAGGGCGAGGGTTTTGGCAGTGGAGATTGGAATGGCGCGGATGCTGGCGGGGGTGATATTTTTGCGGAGGCGGAGGGGTTTGGTTGAGGGGATGAGGAGGGGGCGGCTGAGGATTATAAGCCGTGGAGTTTTGGGGCCGAGGAGAAGGAGGAGCAGGAGGTTGATTTGTTCGGAGGCGTTGAAGAAGGCGCTGAAGTAATGGGGTTCCAAGTGGAGGAGAAGAGTATGAAGGAGAAGCAGCTCGAAGCGGAGGAGAAAGCTTTGACCTCTTTTTAAGGAGTGACCCAGGTTCGATCCCTTCTATCGAATTCGGGAGATATAAGGTGGCTTGGAGAATTTCTAGGACTTTGGAAGCTTGATGTACTAACATATAATCTAACAACTAGCATTTGCCCAAAAAAAATAATAATAAATAAAAAAATAAAAGTCAAACGAAAATCCAATAGAGTAATCCAAATTTATCCAGTCGAATGTAGTGGGGCCTAAAGTAAGCCCACGGCCCATAAATTAAATCCCAAAATTTCCATTTTCTGCTAAACCTCTGAAAACCCTCTTCTTCTTCAGCTCTCCTCCCTACTGTGCCTGTGTTCGAAGCAGCGATGCTTGCTCGGTTAATCCTCAAATCTTCCCAATTCCATCGATGTCTAACCCTAATTTCTTCGCGCGCGCATTTCTCCAGCACTAATTTCGCTGCCCCAATTCCCTCCATCCCGAAACCCCACCGTTTCTTCTCGCCTCAGCCTCCGCATTTCCGTTTCTTCTCCACCGAAGGGAACAACGGCGACGATGATTCCCCCGCATCGACTACCGATTTTTGGAAAATATCGTCGGACGGCGGTGAAGATATCGACTCCTTATTCTCGGTGGATCCAGTTAATGCTCCGGGAGTCGACGATCGGGACGGCGATGGGATGAAGGGCGAGGGATTTGGCGGTGGAGATTGGAATGGCGCGGATGCTGGCGGGGGTGATGTTTTTGCGGAGGCGGAGGGGTTTGGTTGAGGGGATGAGGAGGGGGCGGCTGAGGATTATTCGCCGTGGAGTTTTGGGGCCGAGGAGAAGGAGGAGCAGGAGGTTGATTTGTTCGGAGGCGTTGAAGAAGGCACTGAAGTAATGGGGTTCCAAGTGGAGGAGAAGAGTCTGAAGGAGAAGCAGCTCGAAGCGGAGGAGAAAGCTTTGACCTCTTTTTAATGAGTGACCCAGGTTCGATCCCTTCTATCGAATTCAGGAGATATAAGGTGGCTTGGAGAATTTCTAGGACTTTGAAAGCTTGATGTACTAACATATAATCTAACAACTAGCATTTGCCCAAAAAAAATAATAATAAATAAAAAAATAAAAGTCAAATGAAAATCTATTAGAGTAATCCAAATTTATCCAGTCGAATGTAGTTGGGCCTAAAGTAAGCCCAAGGCCCATAAATTAAATCCCAAAATTTCCATTTTCTGCTAAACCTCTGAAAACCCTCTTCTTCTTCTTCTTCTTCAGCTCTCCTCCCTACTGTGCCTGCGTTCGAAGCAGCGATGCTTGCTCGGTTAATCCCCAAATCTATCCAATTCCATCGATGTCTAACCCTAATTTCTTCGCGCGCGCATTTCTCCAACACTAATTTCGCCGCCCCAATTCCCTCCATCCCGAAACCCCACCGTTTCTTCTCGCCTCAGCCTCCGCATTTCTTTTTCTTCTCAACCGAAGGGAACAACGGCGACGATGATTCCCCCGCATCGACTACTGATTTTTGGAAAATGTCGTCGGACGGCGGTGAAGATATCGACTCCTTTTTCTCGGCGGATCCATTTAATGCTCCGGGAGTCGACGATCGGGACGGCGATGGGATGAAGGGCGAGGGATTTGGCGGTAGAGATTGGAATGGCGCGGATGCTGGCGGGGGTGATATTTTTGCGGAGGCGGAGGGGTTTGGTTGAGGGGATGAGGAGGGGGCGGCTGAGGATTATACGCCGTGGAGTTTTGGGGCCGAGGAGAAGGAGGAGCAGGAGGTTGATTTGTTCGGAGGCGTTGAAGAAGGCGCTGTAGTAATGGGGTTCCAAGTGGAGGAGAAGAGTCTGAAGGAGAAGCAGCTCGAAGCGAAGGAGAAAGCTTTGACCTCTTTTTAATGAGTGACCCAGGTTCGATCCCTTCTATCGAATTCGGGAGATATAAGGTGGCTTGGAGAATTTCTAGGACTTTGGAAGCTTGATGTACTAACATATAATCTAACAACTAGCATTTGCCCAAAAAAAATAATAATAAATAAAAAAATAAAAGTCAAATGAAAATCCAATAGAGTAATCCAAATTTATCCAGTCGAATGTAGTTGGGCCTAAAGTAAGCCCATGGCCCATAAATTAAATCCCAAAATTTCCATTTTCTGCTAAACCTCTGAAAACCCTCTTCTTCTTCTTCTTCTTCAGCTCTCCTCCCTATTGTGCCTGCGTTCGAAGCGGCGATGCTTGCTCGGTTAATCCCCAAATCTATCCAATTCCATCGATGTCTAACCCTAATTTCTTCGCGCGCGCATTTCTCCAACACTAATTTCGCCGCCCCAATTCCCTCCATCCCGAAACCCCACCGTTTCTTCTCGCCTCAGCCTCCGCATTTCCGTTTCTTCTCCACCGAAGGGAACAACGGCGACGATGATTCCCCCGCATCGACTACCGATTTTTGGAAAATGTCGTCGGACGGCGGTGAAGATATCGACTCCTTTTTCTCGGTGGATCCAGTTAATGCTCCGGGAGTCGACGATCGGGACGGCGATGGGATGAAGGGCGAGGGTTTTGGCGGTGGAGATTGGAATGGCGCGGATGCTAGCGGGGGTGATATTTTTGCGGAGGCGGAGGGGTTTGGTTGAGGGGATGAGGAGGGGGCGGCTGAGGATTATACGCCGTGGAGTTTTGGGGCCGAGGAGAAGGAGGAGCAGGAGTTGATTTGTTCGGAGGCGTTGAAGAAGGCACTGAAGTAATGGGGTTCCAAGTGGAGGAGAAGAGTCTGAAGGAGAAGCAGCTCGAAGCGGAGGAGAAAGCTTTGACCTCTTTTTAATGAGTGACCCAGGTTCGATCCCTTCTATCGAATTCAGGAGATATAAGGTGGCTTGGAGAATTTCTAGGACTTTGAAAGCTTGATGTACTAACATATAATCTAACAACTAGCATTTGCCCAAAAAAAATAATAATAAATAAAAAAATAAAACTCAAACGAAAATCCAATAGAGTAATCCAAATTTATCCAGTCGAATGTAGTTCGGACTAAAGTAAGCCCACGGCCCATAAATTAAATCCCAAAATTTCCATTTTCTGCTAAACCTCTGAAAACCCTCTTCTTCTTCTTCTTCTTCAGCTCTCCTCCCTACTGTGCCTGCGTTCGAAGCAGCGATGCTTGCTCGGTTAATCCCCAAATCTTCCCAATTCCATCGATGTCTAACCCTAATTTCTTCGCACGCGCATTTCTCCAGCACTAATTTCGCCGCCCCAATTCCCTCCATCCCGAAACCCCACCGTTTCTTCTCGCCTCAGCCTCCGCATTTCCGTTTCTTCTCCACCGAAGGGAACAACGGCAACGATGATTCCCCCGCATCGACTACCGATTTTTGGAAAATGTCGTCGGGCGGCGGTGAAGATATCGACTCCTTTTTCTCGGTGGATCCAGTTAATGCTCCGGGAGTCGACGATCGGGACGGCGATGGGATGAAGGGCGAGGGTTTTGGCGGTGGAGATTGGAATGGCGCGAATGCTGGCGGGGGTGATATTTTTGCGGAGGCGGAGGGGTTTGGTTGAGGGGATGAGGAGGGGCGGCTGAGGATTATTCGCCGTGGAGTTTTGGGGCCGAGGAGAAGGAGGAGCAGGAGGTTGATTTGTTCGGAGGCGTTGAAGAAGGCGCTGAAGTAATGGGGTTCCAAGTGGAGGAGAAGAGTCTGAAGGAGAAGCAGCTCGAAGCGTGCTCCGGGAGTCGACGATCGGGACGGCGATGGGATGAAGGGCGAGGGTTTTGGCGGTGGAGATTGGAATGGCGCGGATGCTGGCGGGGGTGATATTTTTGCGGAGGCGGAGGGGTTTGGTTGAGGGGATGAGGAGGGGGCGGCTGAGGATTATTCGCCGTGGAGTTTTGGGGCCGAGGAGAAGGAGGAGCAGGAGGTTGATTTGTTCGGAGGCGTTGAAGAAGGCGCTGAAGTAATGGGGTTCCAAGTGGAGGAAAAGAGTCTGAAGGAGAAGCAGCTCGAAGCGGAGGAGAAAGCTTTGACCTCTTTTTAATGAGTGACCCATGTTCGATCCCTTCTATCGAATTCGGGAGATATAAGGTGGCTAGGAGAATTTTTAGGACTTTGGAAGCTTGATGTACTAACATATAATCTAACAACTAGCATTTGCCCAAAAAAAATAATAATAAATAAAAAAATAAAAGTCAAATGAAAATCTATTAGAGTAATCCAAATTTATCCAGTCGAATGTAGTTGGGCATAAAGTAAGCCCAAGGCCCATAAATTAAATCCCAAAATTTCCATTTTCTGCTAAACCTCTGAAAACCCTCTTCTTCTTCTTCTTCAGCTCTCCTCCCTACTGTGCCTGCGTTCGAAGCAGCGATGCTTGCTCGGTTAATCCCCAAATCTATCCAATTCATCGATGTCTAACCCTAATTTCTTCGCGCGCGCATTTCTCCAACACTAATTTCGCCGCCCCAATTCCCTCCATCCCGAAACCCCACCGTTTCTTCTCGCCTCAGCCTCCGCATTTCTTTTTCTTCTCAACCGAAGGGAACAACGGCGACGATAATTCCCCCGCATCGACTACTGATTTTTGGAAAATGTCGTCGGACGGCGGTGAAGATATCGACTCCTTTTTCTCGGCGGATCCATTTAATGCTCCGGGAATCGGCGATCGGGACGGCGATGGGATGAAGGGCGAGGGATTTGGCGGTAGAGATTGGAATGGCGCGGATGCTGGCGGGGGTGATATTTTTGCGGAGGCGGAGGGGTTTGGTTGAGGGGATGAGGAGGGGGCGGCTGAGGATTATACGCCGTGGAGTTTTGGGGCCGAGGAGAAGGAGGAGCAGGAGGTTGATTTGTTCGGAGGCGTTGAAGAAGGAGCTGTAGTAATGGGGTTCCAAGTGGAGGAGAAGAGTCTGAAGGAGAAGCAGCTCGAAGCGAAGGAGAAAGCTTTGACCTCTTTTTAATGAGTGACCCAGGTTCGATCCCTTCTATCGAATTCGGGAGATATAAGGTGGCTTGGAGAATTTCTAGGACTTTGGAAGCTTGATGTACTAACATATAATCTAACAACTAGCATTTGCCCAAAAAAAATAATAATAAATAAAAAAATAAAAGTCAAATGAAAATCCAATAGAGTAATCCAAATTTATCCAGTCGAATGTAGTTGGGCCTAAAGTAAGCCCATGGCCCATAAATTAAATCCCAAAATTTCCATTTTCTGCTAAACCTCTGAAAACCCTCTTCTTCTTCTTCTTCAGCTCTCCTCCCTATTGTGCCTGCGTTCGAAGCAGCGATGCTTGCTCGGTTAATCCCCAAATCTATCCAATTCCATCGATGTCTAACCCTAATTTCTTCGCGCGCGCATTTCTCCAACACTAATTTCGCCGCCCCAATTCCCTCCATCCCGAAACCCCACCGTTTCTTCTCGCCTCAGCCTCCGCATTTCCGTTTCTTCTCCACCGAAGGGAACAACGGCGACGATGATTCCCCCGCATCGACTACCGATTTTTGGAAAATGTCGTCGGACGGCGGTGAAGATATCGACTCCTTTTTCTCGGTGGATCCAGTTAATGCTCCGGGAGTCGACGATCGGGACGGCGATGGGATGAAGGGCGAGGGTTTTGGCGGTGGAGATTGGAATGGCGCGGATGCTAGCGGGGGTGATATTTTTGCGGAGGCGGAGGGGTTTGGTTGAGGGGATGAGGAGGGGGCGGCTGAGGATTATACGCCGTGGTGTTTTGGGGCCGAGGAGAAGGAGGAGCAGGAGTTGATTTGTTCGGAGGCGTTGAAGAAGGCGCTGAAGTAATGGGGTTCCAAGTGGAAGAGAAGAGTCTGAAGGAGAAGCAGCTCGAAGCGAAGGAGAAAGCTTTGACCTCTTTTTAATGAGTGACCCAGGTTCGATCCCTTCTATCGAATTCGGGAGATATAAGGTGGCTTGGAGAATTTCTAGGACTTTGGAAGCTTGATGTACTAACATATAATCTAACAACTAGCATTTGCCCAAAAAAAATAATAATAAATAAATAAATAAAAGTCAAACGAAAATCCAATAGAGTAATCCAAATTTATCCAGTCGAATGTAGTTGGGCCTAAAGTAAGCCCACGGCCCATAAATTAAATCCCAAAATTTCCATTTTCTGCTAAACCTCTGAAAACCCTCTTCTTCTTCTTCTTCTTCTTCTTCTTCTTCTTCTTCTTCTTCTTCTTCTTCTTCTTCTTCTCTCCTCGCTACTGTGCCTGCGTTCGAAGCAGCGATGCTTGCTCGGTTAATCCCCAAATCTTCCCAATTCCATCGATGTCTAACCCTAATTTCTTCGCGCGCGCATTTCTCCAACACTAATTTCGCCGCCCCAATTCCCTCCATCCCGAAACCCCACCGTTTCTTCTCGCCTCAGCCTCCGCATTTCCGTTTCTTCTCCACCGAAGGGAACAACGGCGACGATGATTCCCCCGCATCGACTACCGATTTTTGGAAAATGTTGTTGGACGGCGGTGAAGATATCGACTCCTTTTTCTCGGTGGATCCAGTTAATGGTCCGGGAGTCGACGATCGGGACGGCGATGGGATGAAGGGCGAGGGTTTTGGTGGTGGAGATTGGAATGGCGCGGATGCTGGCGGGGGGTGATATTTTTGCGGAGGCGGAGGGGTTTGGTTGAGGGGATGAGGAGGGGGTGGCTGAGGATTATACGCCATGGAGTTTTGGGGCCGAGGAGAAGGAGGAGCAGGAGGTTGATTTGTTCGGAGGCGTTGAAGAAGGCCCTGAAGTAATGGGGTTCCAAGTGGAGGAGAAGAGTCTGAAGGAGAAGCAGCTCGAAGCGAAGGAGAAAGCTTTGACCTCTTTTTAATGAGTGACCCAGGTTCGATCCCTTCTATCGAAATCGGGAGATATAAGGTGGCTTGGAGAATTTCTAGGACTTTGGAAGCTTGATGTACTAACATATAATCTAACAACTAGCATTTGCCCAAAACAATTAATAATAAATAAAAAAATTAAAGTCAAACGAAAATCCAATAGAGTAATCCAAATTTATCCAGTCGAATGTAGTTGGGCCTAAAGTAAGCCCACGGCCCATAAATTAAATCCCAAATTTTCCATTTTCTGCTAAACCTCTGAAAAACCTCTTCTTCTTCTTCTTCAGCTCTCCTCCCTACTGTGCCTGCGTTCGAAGTAGCGATGCTTGCTCGGTTAATCACCAAATCTTCCCAATTCCATCGATGTCTAACCCTAATTTCTTCGCGCGCGCATTTCTCCAACACTAATTTCGCCGCCCCAATTCCCTCCATCCCGAAACCCCACCGTTTCTTCTCGCCTCAGCCTCCGCATTTCCGTTTCTTCTCCACCGAAGGGAACAACGGCGACGATGATTCCCCCGCATCGACTACCGATTTTTGGAAAATGTCGTCGGACGGCGGTGAAGATATCGACTCCTTTTTCTCGGTGGATCCAGTTAATGCTCCGCGAGTCGACGATCGGGACGGCGATGGGATGAAGGGCGAGGGTTTTGGCGGTGGAGATTGGAATGGCGCGGATGCTGGCGGGGGTGATATTTTTGCGGAGGCGGAGGGGTTTGGTTGAGGGGATGAGGAGGGGGCGGCTGAGGATTATACGCCGTGGAGTTTTGGGACCGAGGAGAAGAAGGAGCAGGAGGTTGATTTGTTCGGAGGCGTTGAAGAAGGCGCTGAAGTAATGGGGTTCCAAGTGGAGGAGAAGAGTCTGAAGGAGAAGCAGCTCGAAGCGGAGGAGAAAGCTTTGACCTCTTTTTAATAAGTGACCCAGGTTCGATCCCTTCTATCGAATTCGGGAGATATAAGGTGGCTTTGAGAATTTCTAGGACTTTGGAAGCTTGATGTACTAACATATAATCTAACAACTAGCATTTGCCCAAAAAAAATAATAATAAATAAAAAAATAAAAGTCAAACGAAAATCCAATAGAGTAATCCAAATTTATCCAGTCGAATGTAGTTGGGCCTAAAGTAAGCCCACGGCCCATAAATTAAATCCCAAATTTTCCATTTTCTGCTAAACCTCTGAAAACCCTCTTCTTCTTCTTCTTCTTCTTCTTCTTCTTCTTCTTCTTCTTCTTCTTCTTCTTCTTCTTCAGTTCTCCTCCCTACTGTGCCTGCGTTCGAAGCAGCAATGCTTGCTCGGTTAATCCCCAAATCTTCCCAATTCCATTGATGTCTAACCCTAATTTTTCTTCGCGCGCGCATTTCTCCAGCACTAATTTTGCCGCCTCAATTCCCTCCATCCCGAAACCCCACCGTTTCTTCTCGCCTCAGCCTCCGCATTTCCGTTTCTTCTCCACCGAAGGGAACAACGGCGACGATGATTCCCCCGCATCGACTATCGATTTTTGGAAAATGTCGTCGGACGGCGGTGAAGATATCGACTCCTTTTTCTCGGTGGATCCAGTTAATGCTCCGGGAGTCGACGATCGGGACGGCGATGGGATGAAGGGCGAGGGTTTTGGCGGTGGAGATTGGAATGGCGCGGATGCTGGCGGGGGTGATATTTTTGCGGAGGCGGAGGGGTTTGGGTGAGGGGATGAGGAGGGGACGGCTGAGGATTATACGCCGTGGAGTTTTGGGGCCGAGGAGAAGGAGGAGCAGGAGGTTGATTTGTTCGGAGGCGTCGAAGAAGGCGCTGAAGTAATGGGGTTCCAAGTGGAGGAGAAGAGTCTGAAGGAGAAGCAGCTCGAAGCGGAGGAGAAAGCTTTGACCTCTTTTTAATGAGTGACCCAGGTTCGATCCCTTCTATCGAATTCGGGAGATATAAGGTGGCTTGGAAAATTTCTAGGAATTTGGAAGCTTGATGTACTAACATATAATCTAACAACTAGCATTTGCCCAAAAAAAATAATAATAAATAAAAAAATAAAAGTCAAACGAAAATCCAATAGAGTAATCCAAATTTATCCAGTCGAATGTAGTTGGGCCTAAAGTAAGCCCACGGCCCATAAATTAAATCCCAAAATTTCCATTTTCTGCTAAACCTCTGAAAACCCTCCTCTTCTTCTTCTTCAGCTCTCCTCCCTACTGTGCCTGCGTTCGAAGCAGCGATGCTTGCTCGGTTAATCCCCAAAACTTCCCAATTCCATCGATGTCTAACCCTAATTTCTTCGCGCGCGCATTTCTCCAGCACTAATTTCGCCGCCCCAATTCCCTCCATCCCGAAACCCCACCGTTTCTTCTCGCCTCAGCCTCCGCATGTCCGTTTCTTCTCCACCGAAGGGAACAACGGCGACGATGATTCCCCCGCATCGACTACCAATTTTTGGAAAATGTCGTCGGACGGCGATGAAGATATCGACTCCTTTTTCTCGGTGGATCCAGTTAATGCTCCGGGAGTCGACGATTGGGACGGCGATGGGATGAAGGGCGAGGGTTTTGGCGGTGGAGATTGGAATGGCGCGGATGCTGGCGGGGGTGATATTTTTGCGGGGGCGGAGGGGTGGGGTTTGGTTTAGGGGATGAGGAGGGGGCGGCTGAGGATTATACGCCGTGGAGTTTTGGGGCCGAGGAGAATGAGGAGCAGGAGGTTGATTTGTTCGGAGGCGTTGAAGAAGGCGCTGAAGTAATGGGGTTCCAAGTGGAGGAGAAGAGTCTGAAGGAGAAGCAGCTCGAAGCGGAGGAGAAAGCTTTGACCTCTTTTTAATGAGTGACCCAGGTTCGATCCCTTCTATCGAATTCGGGAGATATAAGGTGGCTTGGAGAATTTCTAGGACTTTGGAAGCTTGATGTACTAACATATAATCTAACAACTAGCATTTGCCCAAAAAAAAATAATAATAAATAAAAAAATAAAAGTCAAACGAAAATCCAATAGAGTAATCCAAATGTATCCAGTCGAATGTTGTTGGGCCTAAAGTAAGCCCACGGCCCATAAATTAAATCCCAAAATTTCCGTTTTCTGCTAAACCTCTGAAAACCCTCTTCTTCTTCTTCTTCTTCAGCTCTCCTCCCTACTGTGCCTGCGTTCGAAGCAGCGATGCTTGCTCGGTTAATCCCCAAATCTTCCCAATTCCATCGATGTCTAACCCTAATTTCTTCGCGCGCGCATTTCTCCAGCACTAATTTCGCCGCCCCAATTCCCTCCATCCCGAAACCCCACCGTTTCTTCTCGCCTCAGCCTCCGCATTTCCGTTTCTTCTCCATCGAAGGGAACAACGGCGACGATGATTCCCCCGCATCGACTACCGATTTTTGGAAAATGTCGTCGGACGGCGGTGAAGATATCGACTCCTTTTTCTCGGTGGATCCAGTTAATGCTCCGGGAGTCGACGATTGGGACGGCGATGGGATGAAGGGCGAGGTTTTGGCGGTGGAGATTGGAATGGCGCGGATGCTGGCAGGGGTGATATTTTTGCGGAGGCGTAGGGGTTTGGTTGAGGGGATGAGGAGGGGGCGGCTGAGGATTATACGCCGTGGAGTTTTGGGGCCGAGGAGAAGGAGGAGCAGGAGGTTGATTTGTTCGGAGGCGTTGAAGAAGGCGCGGAAGTAATGGGGTTCCAAGTGGAGGAGAAGAGTCTGAAGGAGAAGCAGCTCGAAGCGGAGGAGAAAGCTTTGACCTCTTTCCTCAAAGGTGGGTTGTTTAATTAGTTTGTCGAAGGTATCTTAATCGTTTCTGAAATTATAGATTTGTTACACTGTGTTAGAATACTGAGATATATCACCAGATTATTATGAATTGGAATTTATTTGTTCTCTGGCATGTATGGGTGTAAGTAGCTGGGTAGAGAGGTTCTTAAGGCTGGATTGTGATGCTATTGTAATAAATGTAAATGTTGTGTTTCGTATCTCGCTTGTTTGATTGAGTTCGTTAGTATTTAGAAACAAAGTTGCCATACTGCTGTTTTGGTGTTGAAAGAAAATTATTTGATTCTAATTCATGAATAGTTCTTTCACTATGAAGAATCCTTACCGTAGGTTCCTCCGTTGTTCGAAATTCCAGGTAAAATGACGTTAAATTTGTTTTAAGATTGAACCAATCTATACAAATGAACTAGGGTTTCACTGTTAATTAATTTAATTGGATGATTAGTTTAGGATTTACTCTCAGTATAAATAACTAGGATTTACTGTTAGCATTAATTTAATTAGATTCACTGTTAATAGAATTGAGCTTAGGATTTACAGTGATTTTGACGCATATGGTTGTAACCATGCTAATAATCTTCCTATGCTTATAATCTTCCCAGCCACATCAGTGTGGATTTTTCAGATGGATTGATCCTTGGAGGCCCCCTCAAGTTGATGATGTTAGTACATTGAATGCTGAAGCCGAGAGAGCGAAAGTGAACATGTGGATTCAGATGTATTCAGATGTTTTAAAGGATTTGGACAATCGGCGGGAGGTAATGAAACAGCTTCGGGTTCAAGTTGAAGAATTGCAGAAGGAGAACAAAAAAATGAAGAAGAAGTTAGTTATGATTCGTGTAATCATAGCATGTTGTTGCTATTGCCTTAGTTTAGAGTTTAGAGTCTTGTATGGTATATGTATGTATGTAGTCTAATGTGACAGCCTAATGACATTAATTTGTGTTGGCTTAGTTTAGAGTCTAAACTCTTGTAACAGATTCTAATGTTTTTAATTGGATTGTGTTAAAAATGCATATTTTGGGTTCAAATTTTCTGTAAATGGTGTAATTACAACTGTTATACCTGATATGCCAAGAATAGAAGAAGAGGGAGAACAAGCATAAACATATTGAGTTCAAACAACAATTAGTCTAACAATAGCATAGCCATTCAACCAAAATATCCACAAAAACAAGCAGTCTAACATATGGCATCAAGTTCAAAACATAAAATAAAATTGTATCAACATTCATCCATCAAACAGTTATGCTAAAGACCTAAAAGCTGCACTAGTTTGCCCCTTTCCAAGATGACTATTTTGCATTGCTCCCTTGAGTAGGAATGTCAAGAAAAGCTGCACTGGTGTGTGATGTATTGCCTCCAGATTCTGAATTAGCTTGAGAAGATGTAGCTTGAGATGCAGAACGAGTTGTAGCACGACTACTCTGAAATGGTGCATAGTATACTTCGCTCCCAGTAGACATCTACAAAATGATTAAGAATTCAATGTATTAAGTCTACAAAATTATGTAAACAAATTAATGAAGGGGGAGGAAAACTTACATGCAAGTATGCATCTCCAGTTTCTTCACACACAAGCCTGCCAATCCCTTTTCTTGCCTGCATAATGAAACACAACATTTATAAGACTAGTTTTTTAACTCACACAATGAACATCATGTGAGTGATCACAGTCTCAGTTATACCTGAGCTCTCTTCTTAGCATTGAGCCTTGAGGAAGCTTGTGAGGCAGAGGAAAAGTTGGAATTAGCTGGTGCAGCTGTGACACTCTTTCTTGGCCTTCCTCTCATTCCAGGTTCCTTTTGAGGCTTTTGAACCGTTGGATTTTTACATCCTCTTGCATTATGGCCTGTTTGGAGGCAATTTTGACATGTCATTTGCACTCCAAGTTTTCTCAACCTGTTAGGGTTCTTAGGATCTGGTTCATCATGATCCCTTCTCCTCTTCTTCTTCGGTCTTCCTGGCATTTTACGAATGAGAGAAGGCTCCACAGGATAGCCATGTGCTTTCGGCCACATCCTCTGACCATTGATTGCTTGTAATCCAAAAGAATATGCCTTCAAGTATGTCTCAACTGTGAAATACTTATGGACATAATCTGCAGGGTCATGCCTTAAGAACTGTATTGCTGAAAGGCCATGTATACATGGTATACCTGTGATATCCCACATTCTGCAAGTACAAGTCCTTTTCTCTAATGAAACAATGAACATGTCAGAGTTGATATGCTTCACCTCAAATGTTCTATCAATACCCAAACGTGCAGTGCAATACCTACTGTCAGACTTAAGCTTCTCAAGGTTCTTTCATATGTTTGGGCATATCTTATCTGTCACTTTTTTTATCATCTCCAACTTAATATACTGTCTTTCTCTCAAGGCAGACCTAATGTCTTCTAACATGTGAATTATATGTTTTGATCTAGCTCTCACAATATACCCATTAAAAGTCTCACTCATATTATTATCAACCATGTCACTCACACATTGAGTTGAGATGAAAGTCTTACAGAACCGTGCAGGCTCTCTCTCCATGAAATTGTCATATGCTCTGCAATTCTCAGCTTTCATGTCAGCAACTGCAAGATCCCACTCCTCTTGATAGGTGCATCTAACTGCTCGCCAGAACAAGTTTTTCAAAGTTGCTCCTTTGAACTGCTTCTTCCAGTTGCAGTATACATGTCTGGCACAGTTTCTGTGCTCAGCAAATGGTGCATACTCTCTCACTGCATTTATGAGGCCCTACAAGATCAAAGTTTTATACCATTTAGTAAATTTAATTCTCTAAATGATAATAGCTTAAAACAGTTGATAGAATTAACAAGCCTTTTGTTGGTCACTGATGATAGTGAGACCAAGACCATCACTTACTCCTAGTTCTTCAAGCAAGGTCTTAACGAACCAACTCCAACACTCTTCATTCTTATCTCAACTACGGCCCATGCTATAGGGTACATCTGGTTGTTGCCATCTTTAGCAATTGCACATAGAAGCTGCCCACCGAGATAGGTTTTTAAATGGCATCCATCCAACCCAATGATCCACCTACACCCTTCCATAAAACCTTTCTTCAAGGCACTGAACCCTATATACAATCCTTTGAAGATACTTCCCTCTCCCACTAAAAGTTCAAACCTGCCTTCTCTATCCACTCTCATTAATTCACTTATGTAATTCCTCAGCAGATTGTAGTGTTGTTTCACTGTCCCCCTCAGCAATTCAAATGCATGGTGCTTAGCTCTATGCAACCTGCCTCTGGAAACTTCAAGCTTAAATCTGTGCTTCACATCCATTTCAAATTCACCAACAGTAAATGTAGGCCTAACTCTGAAAACATCCAAATATTGCTCTGCAATCCATTTGTAATCAGCTTGCTTGTTACCTGTATCAAATCCACAATCTTGTGGCTGTCCCATTGTTTTGATCTTGAAAATCTATGTCTTTGGAAGCATGCTTCCATAGCATTTCCATGGACATGGTGGATCACAATATGCTTGCAGCTGTGTCTTGCTAACTCTCCTGAAATGGATTGGGTGGCCCTTTAAGATTGCCCAATTCTTCAATGCTTTTTTGCATTCAAATCCATCTGCAAATCTCATGCCCAAACACAACTTCAGCTGCTTATGATCACACTTAGGGTCATACATTTTTTTGGGAATTCTTCTTCTAGGAAATGTATCTTCAAATTCATCCTCACTTGATTCAGAAATAACATCTTCATCTGAATCAACATAATCAGAAAGATATCCATCAACACCATACCTGCCCTCCTCACCAAAAGTACCCTCAAGAAAATCTATTCTTGCTTCCTCTTGTGTAATGTTCTGTCTTGCTTCAATGTACTGTTCATCCCCAGAACCTAGTTCATCATCTCCCAAACTGTCATCAGTCTCTATGGCCACATCATCTTCATCTGAGTCATGACATGATATGTCTGAGTCACTCTCTTCATTGAAATCTGCAAGGTCCTTCCATAATGCACTAAACCTGCCTAAATCTTCCTCAATCTCAGAAGCCCTATCTGCCACTTTCTTTTTTGAACTCTGTCCCTTCTTCATCTTTTTCAGGCTGTAACACCTTTGCTTTATCTTTCCTTTGCACTGCATTCACTACCTTTTCTTTACCCTTATTGCTTTCCCTTACTGCTTTCTCACTACCCACGGTAACTGCCTTTTCTTTTCCCTTGCACATCTTAGGATCCTGCACTGCCTTCACTACCTTTCCTTTACCCTTAATTCTTTCCCTTTCTTCTTTCTCACTACCCAGATTAACTGCCTTTTCTTTTCCCTTGCACATCTTAGGATCCTGCACTGCCTTCACTACCTTTCCTTTACCCTTAATTCTTTCCCTGTCTTCTTTCTCACTACCCAGATTAACTGTCTTTTCTTTTCCTTTGCACACCTTAGAATCCATACCTGCAGTGAGCACATCTTCACTACCAGTCTCGTTGGAACTCCTTTTCGATCCCCCATCCACGTAAATACTCAAACATCTACACTTTTGAGTTACATTTCTAAGCATTGCCATGACATCTTTATCATCTTTCAAATCCATAAAAACGAGACTTCTGGGAATCTTATAAGCAATACAGTCCCACTTCTCATATCCTAATTTTTCGACCTCATCAACCACATCAAAATATCCAAACTTATCCTTCTCGAATCCAGTTTTTCTCAGATACTCACCTCCCGAATAAAACCTAGCTCCCCCAAGCCGTGTAAATTTACCACCGTGATGAAAGTACAATGCAATGTATCACTGCAAGATGAAGAAATTACAGAAATTAAATGTAGAAATTACAGAAATGCATCAATGCAAATGTATCACTGCCTTCAAATCTCTTGAACAGTCCGCGAGAAATACAAATCATACGTCATTGTAGACACTCTTGCCACCGCCTGTCAACGCGCTACGTAGAATGAAAGATTCAAGTGTAGAAATTGAGTTGCGGTGAAAGTGTGGAAAATATCCAAATCGCCCGCCAATATGAACCCTAGCTGAAGTAGAAATTTCAATCTTTTAAGTTTTTAACCCTAGCTGAAATTGACACATCATCTATTTAACTCAGCAACGAAACAACGTCGTTCTCGGTGAAACGACGTCGTGTTCAAGACACGTCAATCGGTATTTATTAAATTAAATCCACGTAGGATCCACGTCAGTTTCCCGGTGGTCGGAGACTGAATTCGGGGTAAAATTGGACAAAAATCCTAAGTTCATGGTTTTTCACAGATAATTTCAAGTTTATGGAAAAAATGGAATTTGTGGCAAAGTTCGTGCATTTAGGCGTAATTAACCCTAAAAAAAATATACAAATAGAAATTCGATGTTTAAAATTAAATATATTATTATTTACCAATTCACATTAGCTTAGTTAATCATTGTAAAAGTAATTTTGAATAACTCTTATTCAGGAAAATGCTCTTCTACTTATTATGGGCACGTTAAGAATGTTCACTGCTAACGTGACATTGTCACCTTAACAATTTTTCTATTAGGTTTTATTCTTTTTGGTTTAGGTTTATAGTTTTTTTGGTAGGGATTATTTTTATGGAATGTATTACTACATTATTGACATGTCACCCGTGTACATATTAAGAATGCTCACGGTGGGTAGAGGAGCATTCTTATTCATTCAATTAATCGGAACAATATTACATTTATTTTACTATTTCTTTTTTATAAAATTATATATTGAGATGAATGATTTGAGTGATACCACTCTAATAACAATTCATAATACAACTTATTAATTTACTTAGGAATTAATATAAATTAGAGATAGTATATATTTTGAATAACAATAGCTGGTTTACTTAGAATCATCCAAAAAAATTCTTTTTTTCAGAGCCTCCGTGTAAGAGTTTTATAATATTATAACACATTAATTTATTTTATGGGAACTTATAGTACTACTTATTCAATAAAATATGAAAAAGATTGGTCATTTACTCATGTTCAAATTTAAACATACCAAATCCAGACATATAAAGTTTCATAACTATATTTAACATATGTTCTCCAAAGAGCTAACACACAGATAAATTTTATAATTACATTCAAAATGAATAGGGCTACTACCAAATAAATATATTGGATTTTCTTATTAATCTTCTAAATTTAGTAATAAACATATGAATTTATGGAAAATTCTATAATCATTGATTCAAAGGAAAGTTTTAAAAAGAATATTACAAGGAAATGAAGAAAATAGTTCTTTAATAATTTAATCATTGTATTTACGTGCGAATGCACGTAATCTCTACTAGTACTTATTAAAACTATGATTATGTTTTTATTATTTTTTTTGTTTTTCTTGAAAGGGGATGATACTTTCTCCGTTTCTTCTGAAACGATCACTTTCTTTTGGGCATGCGCATTAAGAAAATTGAGGTTTATTGTAATATAGTGGTTGTCCACATATTTAAAATGGAGGTTTAGTGTATAAAGGTAATGTATTAAGATGTTAATGGGGTGTGCAAATGAATTTATTCGGCCAAAATAAGAAACTGATCATTTCGAATAAAACGCCCAAGATAAAAACTTAGCCATTTCAGAAGAAACGAAGGGAGTGCTTTGTTTCAATGCTTTCAGGGTTAATTTCGTCAATTTGGTTTGTACAACTTCAACTTTAAGATGCTTTAAAATGATCTATAATTAAGTTGTGATAAGTGATATCTAAGACTCTTACGAAATAATAACGTTTTTTTTTCGCCGTGGAGGCTTGTATCCACCCCTATGTGTATCATATTAATTTTGGAGTAGTCAAATTGCGAAACAAGGTGTATTAATATATACTCTATTCGTCTTATTTCAGTAGTTTTGTTTCTTTTCAACATGAGATTTTGTGCACAGTTGTTAAAAATGAAAAGTAAGGGATTCACATTGAAAATGAAGGGTTAATTTTTTTCATTTTAAGAAACTATGACTAGTGAAATGCGACGGTCCAAAATTGCAAACATAATTAATGAAATGGGACGAAGGGTGTATTAAATACTAATAGTAGTAAGAGAAATGTTTCACTACCTACCGTGTGCATTATTAATATGTTCGCTGATGACGTGGTATATTATTAATGAATAAAAGATTTAACTATATACCCTGACCTATCTAAAAAATGTAAGCCCTATCACTGCTATATCAGCGGTGGACACATCAAGAATTATCACGATGGGTAGGGGAGCATTTTTGCTAATACTAAACAAAATATAGTTATGGCGTGTGCAAGTTGGTCTAGCAATAGAAGGTTAAATTTTCGAGACCAAAAACCCCGAGTTCAAATCCTCTATGGCCGTCTTAAAATTTTTGTTATAAATAATTTTTAAAAAAAAGTAAAACGTGTATATATATATATATATATATATATATATAGATAGATAGATAGATAGATAGATAGACAGATAATTGTGATTTTCTAATTATTCTTTATTAAACTATTTCTTTTTGTGTGCATGTGTCGACTCAATAGTATGAAGTTAAGTTTCAGGGTTAAGGATCCCAAGTTTAAATCCTCCGTAACGCGATCTTTAAATCTTTGTTATTAAAACTTAAAAAAATTAAAAATTAAAAACTTGAAACTAATGAAAAACTATTGATAGAAACATTCTCTTTTACATAGGCATATGACTGATGTGGCAGTGCCACTTTATTTAATTTTCCATTGAACAAGATCATAACAAATTTCCTATACCAAATAATTAGCAAATCATAACGATATTCTGTACAACTTATTTATTTATTAATTGTATTCATTCCGTCAGTTATAGTTATGCATAATTTAATACTTTTCGGACGTCTATAAATATTATTCGCATTTCTATTGTAGAACACGACTTTACCTACTTTTTTTCCCACTAAAATACATTTTCTCTATCATAAAGTGGTCGTATTTTCAACAAAACCTTCAAGGCTTTCAACCTTTCATAACACACTCACACTCACACTCACACTCACACTCACATATTATCATATTATATTGAGCTTCTATATTAATCAACTATAGTTTACTCTGTTACATAAAAAATAGTAATTTATATAACCAAAAGTGACTGACTAGTAACAATATTTTTTGCAATTGAATAAATCCCCTTGGAAATTAAAACTGAGTATAATCTGATTAAATAAAAACACTAATTTCTTTCCATAATTAAACAATGGCTTGGACAGAGATTTCTATTTCAAGAAAGCAGCAATCCTCAACAAGATACCCTTTCATTCTATCAATTGTCATGAACTCAGGAAATCCCCAAATAGGAGCAGATGACGTAAACCAATGATTAGAAACTACAATCAAGAGGGAACAAAATTTAGTTAGTGCGAAAATAAATATAATAACGCAGACGAAGATGCATTATAGTAATATACACAAGAACCGTAAATTTCATTATCTTAAAACTAGATCGATGCATAAAAACATATTGATGTTTGATTTTAAATAAAAGATCGTATATAAAAAGTTATAAGAAACGTCCACAAACGTACAAGTTATAATAATTTAAATCTTACGTATAATTTAACAAGCTAATGATGAGATGATTAGTGGTCTATTAACAAGAAACGAAACTAGCGGGCATGGGATGACCCTATATTGTAAACTGAACTACTGAAATAGGAAGAAAGAAGTGGCGAAGTCTCGTGTGAATAAACTTACTTGTTTGAGATATGTGAGGTTTAGTTTGGTGCTGGCTTTTGATTCTCATGCAAGCCTCTGCCTTCACCTTTTGATGGGGTGCAAATCTCTTGGAATCAACACACTCCATAAAAATAGACACACATTGCCCTTGCCCCTTTCCATTTCCATTTGGGTACAACATTACCTTCCTAATAATCAAACAAGTTAAAAAAACCAACTTAAACAAAATAATAGAGTCTCGATACTATTATATAGATTGTTACGATGATCAAACAATTCATATATTTTCTTATACTACGATGAAATTGAATTTATGGGACGGTTGATATTACTTACCATTTGTGGCTTCCTACTAAGAATTCTTCGGATTTCCAAACTCCTTGCAATGTGGAGAATTTCGAAAGCTTCCATTCGCGCTTCAAGGGAGCTCTGGGTTTTTGCAAACACAAGCATTCCGTTGTTCTTTTTTTGTGTGTGTTATCACACAAACTTCGGCTCCAAACACACAATTATCCTCCACAACACGTATCCTTTTTTTGGATCTAACAAATTTGTTTTGGAGATTAATTTGTTTTATAGCATTAAATCGCCGCAACTTTCATGTTAAATAAATATTAATGTTAATATAAACATATTGCGAAAAGATCATATATATAAAAAAAAGATTAATTCGCTGTAATTTAGGGTCAAGATGAACCAATGCATTAGATTAATGTACGTCTCAGTATAACAATAATGATGTCCGATGATGCATTATTGTTATAAAATAAAGAACGTACATTTTTTAATGGAAAATTATTTATCACGACGTCTCAACCCAAAATATATAAATATAAACGGTATACATGCCTACGATTAATTATCCGGTTAGAATATATTTTTTGTTGCGAAAATAAAATGAAATAAATACCTTGAAAGGAGAGATAATTGTCGGAAAAGTGGTCGTAGAGAGAGAAGGTGAAGATGGCATTAATCTCCCAATTAGTAGGAAGTGAAGTAGTTTCAGCCACCGTTAAGTACACGCCAACATCTTCCTTCTTCTCCCCCTCGGGATATCTTATTGTCACTTTCCTGCATAAGTTAACTAATCCAGCGAACTTGAGACGTTTCTTAAATATATATAAGGAATATAATAATGAAACGATTTAAATTCGCCGGAGCAGATATAGTATATATAATGTGAATAAAAGATGAACGAACCATTTATAGCCCCCAGATTCAAATTCCCTGGATTGGTACTCGGAAATTCCATACTCGGATAGTAATGAGACGGATTGAATTTTCATGAGCAAATTTGAGGGAGGAACATCTCTCGTCCCGACCCAAAGTTGATCTGGAAAGCAATTCATCGACGAACAACATTAGTATAAGTTATTAGGAAATTAATCAAGATATGTACATTCTTGACTGAACATCGATAAGAATTACATTAAGAAATTAATTGTTGATTACAAACCTTTACCGTTGTTGTTCATCGTTCTCAGATTCTCTGATACTAGCTTTGCACAAAATTCCCTTGAAAATCTTGTTGAAAAGATAAATATGGAGTAATATAATACGCCTTAAACAATATTAATCGTACATGGAAGAGGCTGTTTTCTTATCCTTGTCGGTAAAGATTTGAATTAGATTCATAATAGAAGTTAATTCAATTTGGGTAAGTGAACAATTAAATGTGACATCCCAATAGAGAAATAGAGATGATTAGGGCGGGACAGAGGGCGTATTAAAAATCAAGACCTATAATTTGATATTAAACTCATAAAAAAAATGGAAAAAAAACGAGCACGTTATAATAATTTAAACCTATAATATAATTTAAATTATGTTGGAATACTTGTTAAGAGGTGAGTGAATAACAATATTTTATTGGAAGTGTTAAGTGTAATAAGGGATTAATTGTAGGGTATCATTTTAAATCCTAATTATTTCTCAAAAATGAAACACATCAACAAATACATGGAGAGACTAGAGAGTAAGGATAGAGTTTAAAACTTAGTGCTAAAACTACAATAAAACGATATATATAAACTAGTGTATACACAAAAAAATCAATCTACGTTGATGTCATCTCTAAATCTTGATAAATCACGATCCCAATATTATTATTAGTAGTAGTTTTATAATGAATATAGAAGCACACCTTAAAAGCAATAAGAGTGAATTGAAGGATAATTGATTACCCATACGAAACAACAATGACTTGAACACCAAATATTGTGGGTCCCACTCCATCAGCAGACATTACTAATCTTCGAATAAATTAAAAAATATTATTTTTTAAGTTTTCTTCCACTTCATAAACATATCATATCCATTCTACTTATTATTCGTACAGAATTCAAGCCGAATTTATGAAGGTAATTCTCTCTCTCTCTCTCTCTCTCTCTCTCTTGGATATTCTTATGGTTTGAGTTCAATAGGTTTTGGAAGATAAACTTATATAACCAACTATCATGATGCATTCAAATCCTGCAGAACTAAGTAATGTGTGATCAAGTGAACTTCTACTAATTATATGGTTTACTCCAAATTTGTTATAAACATATTTCTCTTTGTTATGTTCCCAAAGGGTCATAAGCACGGGCACGAGGAGCACGAGCACGAACACGATGAGTGGATTGAGAGAGTGAAATCGGAAGGTGCAATTCCACTAGTCGAGCCAAATGATTGCTCGAATGGCTGGGCATCGCCTCGCGGAGAATCATTCATGATCAGAGGCAGAGAGTATCTAACGACGAAGGAGAAAATCCACGGTGGCGAATAACTTCTTGAGCCACTACGTGGGTCCTCCAAGATTTCGGAGATTTTAAACAACCCTAAAGGCCGTATCCGTAGAGCAGTTGACGATGAACGATCCAAGGGCCGTGATCCTTTCGTGTGGGCTTTCAATTTCCAGCTCCCAACTCAAGATAACCATAGCATAGTTGCATACTTTCTAGCTAAGGAACCTAGCAGTCTAGATCCTTTGTTCCGCGATTTTCTAAAGGGAGTCGATGGTTCAAGAACTCGAGACTCAAGTTGATTGCCAACGTTGTGGAAGGCCCGTGGATCGTGAAGAAAGCGATCGGGGAGCAAGCTATCTGCGTGATTGGACGAGCCCTTTCGTGCAGATATTCCACGGGGGAGAAGCTCATGGAAGTAGACATCGATGTTGGATCTTCCATGGTTGCGACTGCAATTGTCCATCTTGCATTTAGCTACTTATCTACGATGACCGTTGATCTAGCTTTTGTGATCGAGGGACAGACCGAATCGGAGCTTCCTGAGCAAATCTTAGGAGCCGTACGATTCTCAGGGCTCGATGCTACAACCGCGGTTCAAATCGAATCGTCATCTCAAGGAAGTGAAGGGGATATGCACTCATCGTTGCGTACAAGATTTTGGCGATCATTTGGGAAAGGATATTCCTAACTTGTTTGTTATCGTTGCTCTACTATCAATGATTCAGAAAAAGACAATGATGGTAAATTCTATTTAAATAGATAATGTCTGTTTGAATTTACTTATTGTTGTTATGATTTTTTAAATTATTTTTTTATATTGTGGATATTAGAACTTTAAACCGATATATTTGGAATGTGCCTTTTATCAGCCTTAATATGCATAATTGCACATTAGAGAAGCATACTTTGTGCATCAGAATCATGCGAAAGAATTCTGAAGCCAAAAAACTTCATACCTAAATGATAGACTTAATCCCAACGAAGTCGAGGCGGTTCCAACGAAGTTGAAGTAATTTCATTATTGGGATTCAAGCCGGCACTCGGATAGTGCTTCACAAGTTCAAATAATGAATCAAAGGAAAATTTGCAACACGGTGAAAGACTAAATCATGCAATAGCAAGTAGAATTGTCCAAATAATAAAATGAACCATAAAAGGACATGCTCTTTGAACTTGATTGAATCACAAAACAAGAAACTGTAAAGAAATATTGAAAGAATATTAGGGGTATATAAATAAACCCAGAAAATTACCCAAAAAATTCATGAAACCTAATACAAAGAGGAAACAACATGCATGTCAAAACACCAACAGAACTATGGCAGATATCAGAAAATATAATAAGCAATGACGAAAAATCGAAAACTGGGCCTTAATCACATCAAGGGAAAGTTCGATCAAACATAATGTCCATTGATATAGGTTGGTTTATAATTTTTCTTCCATTGAAATGCCTTTCTAGTCTTCCTCATAAGCCTGGAATCCAGTAAACTTTAAACTTTCCTCCTAGCTATAACAGATCAATATCTCATTAACAGGGTAAGGTTCAATTAGCTATCGATAGTTAAGTTTTCTACTCTCGCGTGTTTCAGTACCATAAGAAGCTTATCCCTAAGGTTTTACCTTCTCTCTATAGTAGTACTAGAGAAAGTATTCGACATGCACGAGAGAGTTCTTGATACCTGAAATTAGCATGAAAGTCGATAAATCTCATTTACCAATCCCAGTAGTCACCACTAATATGATACATAAAAAGCATAAAAAGTTAGGGTAAGAATCGAATCTTATACTAGCAAGAGGAGAGAAAACCTTGATACAAGAATACAATGGCTGCTGCATATGAGGACTAAGATCCAAGAGACAAGTGTTGCTTCTTGACCAACCAATCAACGAACGAATGAGAAAAAACGCTTATTCTTAATCCAATAACTATTGATATACCAAATGTTGTAGAGAATTCATACACAGAGCCAATTCCTTGAAGAAGCTATACAAGATTGGGGCCAACATCAGCCGCACTCATCTGCAGTGTTCTGCCATTTCCGGAAGAAAGAAACCTCACAGATGGTAAAGAAGGATCCGTCACTGATTCAACCTCGAGGAAGCTGAAATTGTATGTACCGGACTTCTTCAAACTAAAGATAAAAATAAGAACAATCCACCCCAACATCGACACAGCCCAGTAGTTATTCATCCCGTGTATCAATCCCCATGCAATGGCATACCCAACAATTATCCCAGACAAATGACCAACGAAGCTCGCTTGTGGCACAATTATGGAAGTGAAGATAAGTGATTCGAACGGTGCAAAACTGATGGGAAGCGAAAGCAGCCCGAAAAGCTCAAGCTTGGAAGAGGGTTGCTTCGTAGACAATATAGTCATCCACCCGAAAACAACACAAGAGTATCCAACAGCAGTCACTCTCCGAAAGTATTCGATTTTAAACCTTTGGATCATAATGTGGTATATCCCGAGAACTAGCAGCCCGGACAAAACAACCAGCAACATAGTATAATGAAGATAATACTCAACTCCAAGCCCTAAATGCCCTAAATTCTCTATAATTCCCAAACTCCAAAGCGCACTCATATTGAAAACAAGATGAAGAATGCTAATATGTGAAAATGCAGAAGTAATAATTCGCCAATGGTGACCCTCTAACGCAGTATCGTAGCTCAATCCCACATGTGAATACCCAATCCCCTTTTTTCTGAATATAGAACCAAATCAAACTGCAGATTCCAATTATGCAGCTCGTAGCCGGTTTCTCCCAAATCTCATAAATCAAGGGTTTCCCCATCTGCACCGAATTTGAACACAACTACTTTCCAAAAAACAGCAAACTATAACATCTGATTCGATGAAGATGAACAAAATCACACTCCGAGATTTCGACAATTCAGCTCAATTAAATCAGATAACGGAAGTTCAATCTCACCAAAAATTGCGTATGAAGTCGAATCAAGCGGAAGTTGGATCCTCAAATATCCAATCTGGAGATGTGATCCCTCGAAAATCGATGAGAATCGAGTTCTGTGATTGAGCGAATTCCTGAAATTAGGGTTGGATAGTAGTAGAAATAAAATTATTTGAAGTTGTATAGACTGAGAGAAATTAAGGGATAGTCGCCAGTAGTGAGTACCAGGGGTTTCTACGGTTTTCCCTGGGCAGATAGGGGGGAGAGAGAGAGAGTGAAAAAAAAAAAAAAAAAAAAAAAAAAAAAAAAAAAAAAGAAGGAGAAAACCATCTTTAGGGCATGTTCAA
Organism: Thymus mandschuricus; assembly: GCA_029379335.1. Taxonomy (NCBI): domain Eukaryota; kingdom Viridiplantae; phylum Streptophyta; class Magnoliopsida; order Lamiales; family Lamiaceae; genus Thymus; species Thymus mandschuricus. The sequence continues at coordinate 34,268,474 of CM057071.1, forward strand.
TGCTAGAACCCCAAATGAGGTTCTTAAAGGTGACATATACACAAGATCTCATTCATATTAAAAAATCACAATGATAAGGTTTTTAATAAAGGTTCTTATCATAATTAAAGGGTCCCACTAATTTAATTATTTGAGAAAATAAGAGAGAGAGGAAAAAAATAAAAAGGAATGTGGGCCCCACTTTTTCTTAAGAACCAGTATCTTATATAAGAACCTGAGTTCTTATTTAGGGGATCTCCAATGGGGGTGCTAATTAAGGTGTGAGTTCTTGTTTTTGCCACATAGACAAGAAACACTCCATTGTACATGCTCTTAAAAGGATATAATATATAGTAGTTGAAGAAAATACTCCAAGCAAAAGGGTGTGAAAAAAAAATTAAAAATTGAAAAATTTTAAAAAGAAAAAAAGAAAAAACCTATCAAACATTTAACATGGGCAATTTTTTCATAATTTATTTCTATTAACCTAAAATTCTCCCTCCAATATGGAAAACACGAAATTTAACTTGTGCATAGCACACAGTTAGGTATACAATAATGCCTGATAATTCGGTACTAAAAGGTTTTAAGCAGTGTTTTAAAAACCGAACCGAACCGCCAGTTGAACCCGGTTGAACCATGAACCGCCGTAATTCCGGTTTGTGGTTTTTCTCGGTTATTTCCGGTTTTAACCGGTTAAACCACGGTTCAACCGATCAAACCATTAACCGAAGGCCTCGCCGGTTCGACCTTCGGTTCGGTTTTTAAAACATTGGTTTTAAGTTTGAATTCTTTTATTTGTAATGCGATTTTTAAATTTCAATTATATTATTTAAAGAGAAGATGAGGATTTCATTTTCTGTTATAATTTGTTTTATAAGCGATATTGTAAAAACAGTCAATTTGATTTAATAAGAGAAAGATTGAACTACAATATTACGTGGATGTCGTTGACTATTTCTACGCAATTAATTAAAATGTACTCATTGTCTCATGTAATTTGAAAAAACATAATATTAGTGGACTTATTGTAAGCTAATGTTGGAAATTAATTCATGCCTAAATTACAAGAACGAGCATAATTTTTTACATATGGATCTGATTTGTCAAACAACTTCAAAAAACTTTATAGCGGTGGCGAAATCGGCCCAATATTCTAATGATCTGATCTAAAAATTTACAGTTACACAATTAATTTTGATAGGATTTCCGGCCCGATTTCGGCACACTCAATTGGGTAAAAAGTAAATTGAGTTCAGGCAAAAGTGGACTTTTCAAACCTAAATTCGATGACATCCAGGACCGGTATGGTGCCCAAAATGGGTAAAAATCCCGCCAAGCTTTGGTCGGTCAGACCCGACCATTGCGTAGTAAAATAATTATTTCGGTTGAGCTCAAATTTAAAAAATGCGACCCATGTCAATCGATTTAAAGCCCGAACTTGTGACATGAATGTGTGACATGGAAGAGGTAAAAGACTCCACAAAAATAAACCATGAAGAAGCCAGTAATTTGGTTCAGTAGGATCCAACTTCACCTCCCTTTTCGATCATGACCTACACGCTTCATAGTATTTAATCTATAAATTTTAAAATATATTTATGGCATTAGGAAGGTTGTCAACTTCCATTATAACATGTGATTTAAGAATGATGAAAATCAATTATGTATGCGATTAAAATATGTGTTTCAGTTTACTATTGTCGTAACATTTAACGAATGAAACTGGAGTCTTGTATTTTTTCCTACTTGTGTCGGATATTATATATAGAATGATTTGTGGGGGGTCATTAGTGATGGCAATTTTACCCGCAAACCCGATTACCCGCGGGTACCCGCCCCTAATGGGGCGTGGGCGGGGGGGAGTTTTAGGGTTCGTGTGCGGGTTTGGGTATTGAATCATGTACCCGACTCGGGTTCGGGGCGGGGGCGGGTTTGAGGGTCCCCACCCCGTACCCGCCCCGATAGTAAATTAAATATATATAATTTTAAATTATATTTAAAATTTTAATAAATTTAATATTTTGTTATTAATCTTTAGTAAAAAAATAATAATTTATAAATAATATTAATTAATTAACTATTTTTTAATTATAAATTAATTTTAACTTTAAATTAATTATTATTTTAAAAAAAAATCAATTTTTTTAATAAAAAAATTTTAATCGGATACCCGACGGGTATCCTTCACCCGCCGGGTAATCCCCGCCCCGTACCCGCATTAATTTAATCGGGTTTCGGGGCGGGTTCGGGGGGAATTTTTGGAGGTGGGTATGGGGGTTGGGAAGCTATACCCAGCCCCGCCCCGCCCCGTTGCCATCCCTAGGGGTCATAAGAACACACAAATATTATAGAAAGTTATGTGGGAGTCTCATGACCATCAAAAGATCACATATATTATAGAAAGTTATATTATTACTATTTTCTCAATTCTCTTCCTTTGTAACTCTACGTACCTTGAAATCTACCGAGCTAGGTTCGATCCCTTCTTTCGAATTCGGGAGATATAAGGTGGCTTGGAGAATTTCTAGGACTTTGGAAGCTTGATGTGCTAACATATAATCTAACAACTAGCATTTGCCCAAAAAAAAAAATAATAAATAAAAAAATAAAAGTCAAACGAAAATCCAATAGAGTAATCCAAATTTATCCAGTCGAATGTAGTTGGGCCTAAAGTAAGACCACGGCCCATAAATTAAATCCCAAAATTTCCATTTTCTGCTAAACCTCTGAAAACCCTCTTCTTCTTCTTCTTCTTCTTCTTCTTCTTCTTCTTCTTCTTCTTCTTCTTCTTCAGCTCTCCTCCCTACTATGCCTGCGTTCGAAGCAGCGATGCTTGCTCGGTTAATCCCCAAATCTTCCCAATTCCATCGATGTCTAACCCTAATTTCTTCGCGCGCGCATTTCTCCAGCAATAATTTCGCCGCCCCAATTCCCTCCATCCCGAAACCCCACCGTTTCTTCTCGCCTCAGCCTCCGCATTTCCATTTCTTCTCCACCGAAGGGAACAACGGCGACGATGATTCCCCCGCATTGACTACAAATTTTTGGAAAATGTCGTCGGACGGCGGTGAAGATATCGACTCCTTTTTCTCGGTGGATCCAGTTAATGCTCAGGGAGTCGACGATCGGGACAGCGATGGGATGAAGGGCGAGGGTTTTGGCAGTGGAGATTGGAATGGCGCGGATGCTGGCGGGGGTGATATTTTTGCGGAGGCGGAGGGGTTTGGTTGAGGGGATGAGGAGGGGGCGGCTGAGGATTATAAGCCGTGGAGTTTTGGGGCCGAGGAGAAGGAGGAGCAGGAGGTTGATTTGTTCGGAGGCGTTGAAGAAGGCGCTGAAGTAATGGGGTTCCAAGTGGAGGAGAAGAGTATGAAGGAGAAGCAGCTCGAAGCGGAGGAGAAAGCTTTGACCTCTTTTTAAGGAGTGACCCAGGTTCGATCCCTTCTATCGAATTCGGGAGATATAAGGTGGCTTGGAGAATTTCTAGGACTTTGGAAGCTTGATGTACTAACATATAATCTAACAACTAGCATTTGCCCAAAAAAAATAATAATAAATAAAAAAATAAAAGTCAAACGAAAATCCAATAGAGTAATCCAAATTTATCCAGTCGAATGTAGTGGGGCCTAAAGTAAGCCCACGGCCCATAAATTAAATCCCAAAATTTCCATTTTCTGCTAAACCTCTGAAAACCCTCTTCTTCTTCAGCTCTCCTCCCTACTGTGCCTGTGTTCGAAGCAGTGATGCTTGCTCGGTTAATCCTCAAATCTTCCCAATTCCATCGATGTCTAACCCTAATTTCTTCGCGCGCGCATTTCTCCAGCACTAATTTCGCTGCCCCAATTCCCTCCATCCCGAAACCCCACCGTTTCTTCTCGCCTCAGCCTCCGCATTTCCGTTTCTTCTCCACCGAAGGGAACAACGGCGACGATGATTCCCCCGCATCGACTACCGATTTTTGGAAAATATCGTCGGACGGCGGTGAAGATATCGACTCCTTATTCTCGGTGGATCCAGTTAATGCTCCGGGAGTCGACGATCGGGACGGCGATGGGATGAAGGGCGAGGGATTTGGCGGTGGAGATTGGAATGGCGCGGATGCTGGCGGAGGTGATGTTTTTGCGGAGGCGGAGGGGTTTGGTTGAGGGGATGAGGAGGGGGCGGCTGAGGATTATTCGCCGTGGAGTTTTGGGGCCGAGGAGAAGGAGGAGCAGGAGGTTGATTTGTTCGGAGGCGTTGAAGAAGGCACTGAAGTAATGGGGTTCCAAGTGGAGGAGAAGAGTCTGAAGGAGAAGCAGCTCGAAGCGGAGGAGAAAGCTTTGACCTCTTTTTAATGAGTGACCCAGGTTCGATCCCTTCTATCGAATTCAGGAGATATAAGGTGGCTTGGAGAATTTCTAGGACTTTGAAAGCTTGATGTACTAACATATAATCTAACAACTAGCATTTGCCCAAAAAAAATAATAATAAATAAAAAAATAAAACTCAAACGAAAATCCAATAGAGTAATCCAAATTTATCCAGTCGAATGTAGTTCGGACTAAAGTAAGCCCACGGCCCATAAATTAAATCCCAAAATTTCCATTTTCTGCTAAACCTCTGAAAACCCTCTTCTTCTTCTTTTCTTCTTCTTCTTCTTCAGCTCTCCTCCCTACTGTGCCTGCGTTTGAAGCAGCGATGCTTGCTCGGTTAATCCCCAAATCTTCCCAATTCCATCGATGTCTAACCCTAATTTCTTCGCGCGCGCATTTCTCCAGCACTAATTTCGCCGCCCCAATTCCCTCCATCCCGAAACCCCACCGTTTCTTCTCGCCTCAGCCTCCGCATTTCCGTTTCTTCTCCACCGAAGGGAACAACGGCAACGATGATTCCCCCGCATCGACTACCGATTTTTGGAAAATGTAGTCGGGCGGCGGTGAAGATATCGACTCCTTTTTCTCGGTGGATCCAGTTAATGCTCCGGGAGTCGACGATCGGGACGGCGATGGGATGAAGGGCGAGGGTTTTGGCGGTGGAGATTGGAATGGCGCGGATGCTGGCGGGGGTGATATTTTTGCGGAGGCGGAGGGGTTTGGTTGAGGGGATGAGGAGGGGGCGGCTGAGGATTATTCGCCGTGGAGTTTTGGGGCCGAGGAGAAGGAGGAGCAGGAGGTTGATTTGTTCGGAGGCGTTGAAGAAGGCGCTGAAGTAATGGGGTTCCAAGTGGAGGAGAAGAGTCTGAAGGAGAAGCAGCTCGAAGCGTGCTCCGGGAGTCGACGATCGGGACGGCGATGGGATGAAGGGCGAGGGTTTTGGCGGTGGAGATTGGAATGGCGCGGATGCTGGCGGGGGTGATATTTTTGCGGAGGCGGAGGGGTTTGGTTGAGGGGATGAGGAGGGGGCGGCTGAGGATTATTCGCCGTGGAGTTTTGGGGCCGAGGAGAAGGAGGAGCAGGAGGTTGATTTGTTCGGAGGCGTTGAAGAAGGCGCTGAAGTAATGGGGTTCCAAGTGGAGGAGAAGAGTCTGAAGGAGAAGCAGCTCGAAGCGGAGGAGAAAGCTTTGACCTCTTTTTAATGAGTGACCCATGTTCGATCCCTTCTATCGAATTCGGGAGATATAAGGTGGCTAGGAGAATTTTTAGGACTTTGGAAGCTTGATGTACTAACATATAATCTAACAACTAGCATTTGCCCAAAAAAAATAATAATAAATAAAAAAATAAAAGTCAAATGAAAATCTATTAGAGTAATCCAAATTTATCCAGTCGAATGTAGTTGGGCCTAAAGTAAGCCCAAGGCCCATAAATTAAATCCCAAAATTTCCATTTTCTGCTAAACCTCTGAAAACCCTCTTCTTCTTCTTCTTCTTCAGCTCTCCTCCCTACTGTGCCTGCGTTCGAAGCAGCGATGCTTGCTCGGTTAATCCCCAAATCTATCCAATTCCATCGATGTCTAACCCTAATTTCTTCGCGCGCGCATTTCTCCAACACTAATTTCGCCGCCCCAATTCCCTCCATCCCGAAACCCCACCGTTTCTTCTCGCCTCAGCCTCCGCATTTCTTTTTCTTCTCAACCGAAGGGAACAACGGCGACGATGATTCCCCCGCATCGACTACTGATTTTTGGAAAATGTCGTCGGACGGCGGTGAAGATATCGACTCCTTTTTCTCGGCGGATCCATTTAATGCTCCGGGAGTCGACGATCGGGACGGCGATGGGATGAAGGGCGAGGGATTTGGCGGTAGAGATTGGAATGGCGCGGATGCTGGCGGGGGTGATATTTTTGCGGAGGCGGAGGGGTTTGGTTGAGGGGATGAGGAGGGGGCGGCTGAGGATTATACGCCGTGGAGTTTTGGGGCCGAGGAGAAGGAGGAGCAGGAGGTTGATTTGTTCGGAGGCGTTGAAGAAGGCGCTGTAGTAATGGGGTTCCAAGTGGAGGAGAAGAGTCTGAAGGAGAAGCAGCTCGAAGCGAAGGAGAAAGCTTTGACCTCTTTTTAATGAGTGACCCAGGTTCGATCCCTTCTATCGAATTCGGGAGATATAAGGTGGCTTGGAGAATTTCTAGGACTTTGGAAGCTTGATGTACTAACATATAATCTAACAACTAGCATTTGCCCAAAAAAAATAATAATAAAAATAAAAAAATAAAAGTCAAATGAAAATCCAATAGAGTAATCCAAATTTATCCAGTCGAATGTAGTTGGGCCTAAAGTAAGCCCATGGCCCATAAATTAAATCCCAAAATTTCCATTTTCTGCTAAACCTCTGAAAACCCTCTTCTTCTTCTTCTTCAGCTCTCCTCCCTATTGTGCCTGCGTTCGAAGCAGCGATGCTTGCTCGGTTAATCCCCAAATCTATCCAATTCCATCGATGTCTAAACCTAATTTCTTCGCGCGCGCATTTATCCAACACTAATTTCGCCGCCCCAATTCCCTCCATCCCGAAACCCCACCGTTTCTTCTCGCCTCAGCCTCCGCATTTCCGTTTCTTCTCCACCGAAGGGAACAACGGCGACGATGATTCCCCCGCATCGACTACCGATTTTTGGAAAATGTCGTCGGACGGCGGTGAAGATATCGACTCCTTTTTCTCGGTGGATCCAGTTAATGCTCCGGGAGTCGACGATCGGGACGGCGATGGGATGAAGGGCGAGGGTTTTGGCGGTGGAGATTGGAATGGCGCGGATGCTAGCGGGGGTGATATTTTTGCGGAGGCGGAGGGGTTTGGTTGAGGGGATGAGGAGGGGGCGGCTGAGGATTATACGCCGTGGAGTTTTGGGGCCGAGGAGAAGGAGGAGCAGGAGTTGATTTGTTCGGAGGCGTTGAAGAAGGCACTGAAGTAATGGGGTTCCAAGTGGAGGAGAAGAGTCTGAAGGAGAAGCAGCTCGAAGCGGAGGAGAAAGCTTTGACCTCTTTTTAATGAGTGACCCAGGTTCGATCCCTTCTATCGAATTCAGGAGATATAAGGTGGCTTGGAGAATTTCTAGGACTTTGAAAGCTTGATGTACTAACATATAATCTAACAACTAGCATTTGCCCAAAAAAAATAATAATAAATAAAAAAATAAAACTCAAACAAAAATCCAATAGAGTAATCCAAATTTATCCAGTCGAATGTAGTTCGGACTAAAGTAAGCCCACGGCCCATAAATTAAATCCCAAAATTTCCATTTTCTGCTAAACCTCTGAAAACCCTCTTCTTCTTCTTCTTCTTCAGCTCTCCTCCCTACTGTGCCTGCGTTCGAAGCAGCGATGCTTGCTCGGTTAATCCCCAAATCTTCCCAATTCCATCGATGTCTAACCCTAATTTCTTCGCACGCGCATTTCTCCAGCACTAATTTCGCCGCCCCAATTCCCTCCATCCCGAAACCCCACCGTTTCTTCTCGCCTCAGCCTCCGCATTTCCGTTTCTTCTCCACCGAAGGGAACAACGGCAACGATGATTCCCCCGCATCGACTACCGATTTTTGGAAAATGTCGTCGGGCGGCGGTGAAGATATCGACTCCTTTTTCTCGGTGGATCCAGTTAATGCTCCGGGAGTCGACGATCGGGACGGCGATGGGATGAAGGGCGAGGGTTTTGGCGGTGGAGATTGGAATGGCGCGGATGCTGGCGGGGGTGATATTTTTTCGGAGGCGGAGGGGTTTGGTTGAGGGGATGAGGAGGGGCGGCTGAGGATTATTCGCCGTGGAGTTTTGGGGCCGAGGAGAAGGAGGAGCAGGAGGTTGATTTGTTCGGAGGCGTTGAAGAAGGCGCTGAAGTAATGGGGTTTCAAGTGGAGGAGAAGAGTCTGAAGGAGAAGCAGCTCGAAGCGTGCTCCGGGAGTCGACGATCGGGACGGCGATGGGATGAAGGGCGAGGGTTTTGGCGGTGGAGATTGGAATGGCGCGGATGCTGGCGGGGGTGATATTTTTGCGGAGGCGGAGGGGTTTGGTTGAGGGGATGAGGAGGGGGCGGCTGAGGATTATTCGCCGTGGAGTTTTGGGGCCGAGGAGAAGGAGGAGCAGGAGGTTGATTTGTTCGGAGGCGTTGAAGAAGGCGCTGAAGTAATGGGGTTCCAAGTGGAGGAGAAGAGTCTGAAGGAGAAGCAGCTCGAAGCGGAGGAGAAAGCTTTGACCTCTTTTTAATGAGTGACCCATGTTCGATCCCTTCTATCGAATTCGGGAGATATAAGGTGGCTAGGAGAATTTTTAGGACTTTGGAAGCTTGATGTACTAACATATAATCTAACAACTAGCATTTGCCCAAAAAAAATAATAATAAATAAAAAAATAAAAGTCAAATGAAAATCTATTAGAGTAATCCAAATTTATCCAGTCGAATGTAGTTGGGCCTAAAGTAAGCCCAAGGCCCATAAATTAAATCCCAAAATTTCCATTTTCTGCTAAACCTCTGAAAACCCTCTTCTTCTTCTTCTTCAGCTCTCCTCCCTACTGTGCCTGCGTTCGAAGCAGCGATGCTTGCTCGGTTAATCCCCAAATCTATCCAATTCATCGATGTCTAACCCTAATTTCTTCGCGCGCGCATTTCTCCAACACTAATTTCGCCGCCCCAATTCCCTCCATCCCGAAACCCCACCGTTTCTTCTCGCCTCAGCCTCCGCATTTCTTTTTCTTCTCAACCGAAGGGAACAACGGCGACGATGATTCCCCCGCATCGACTACTGATTTTTGGAAAATGTCGTCGGACGGCGGTGAAGATATCGACTCCTTTTTCTCGGCGGATCCATTTAATGCTCCGGGAATCGACGATCGGGACGGCGATGGGATGAAGGGCGAGGGATTTGGCGGTAGAGATTGGAATGGCGCGGATGCTGGCGGGGGTGATATTTTTGCGGAGGCGGAGGGGTTTGGTTAAGGGGATGAGGAGGGGGCGGCTGAGGATTATACGCCGTGGAGTTTTGGGGCCGAGGAGAAGGAGGAGCAGGAGGTTGATTTGTTCGGAGGCGTTGAAGAAGGCGCTGTAGTAATGGGGTTCCAAGTGGAGGAGAAGAGTCTGAAGGAGAAGCAGCTCGAAGCGAAGGAGAAAGCTTTGACCTCTTTTTAATGAGTGACCCAGGTTCGATCCCTTCTATCGAATTCGGGAGATATAAGGTGGCTTGGAGAATTTCTAGGACTTTGGAAGCTTGATGTACTAACATATAATCTAACAACTAGCATTTGCCCAAAAAAAATAATAATAAATAAAAAAATAAAAGTCAAATGAAAATCCAATAGAGTAATCCAAATTTATCCAGTCGAATGTAGTTGGGCCTAAAGTAAGCCCATGGCCCATAAATTAAATCCCAAAATTTCCATTTTCTGCTAAACCTCTGAAAACCCTCTTCTTCTTCTTCTTCAGCTCTCCTCCCTATTGTGCCTGCGTTCGAAGCAGCGATGCTTGCTCGGTTAATCCCCAAATCTATCCAATTCCATCGATGTCTAACCCTAATTTCTTCGCGCGCGCATTTCTCCAACACTAATTTCGCCGCCCCAATTCCCTCCATCCCGAAACCCCACCGTTTCTTCTCGCCTCAGCCTCCGCATTTCCGTTTCTTCTCCACCGAAGGGAACAACGGCGACGATGATTCCCCCGCATCGACTACCGATTTTTGGAAAATGTCGTCGGACGGCGGTGAAGATATCGACTCCTTTTTCTCGGTGGATCCAGTTAATGCTCCGGGAGTCGACGATCGGGACGGCGATGGGATGAAGGGCGAGGGTTTTGGCGGTGGAGATTGGAATGGCGCGGATGCTAGCGGGGGTGATATTTTTGCGGAGGCGGAGGGGTTTGGTTGAGGGGATGAGAAGGGGGCGGCTGAGGATTATACGCCGTGGAGTTTTGGGGCCGAGGAGAAGGAGGAGCAGGAGTTGATTTGTTCGGAGGCGTTGAAGAAGGCGCTGAAGTAATGGGGTTCCAAGTGGAAGAGAAGAGTCTGAAGGAGAAGCAGCTCGAAGCGAAGGAGAAAGCTTTGACCTCTTTTTAATGAGTGACCCAGGTTCGATCCCTTCTATCGAATTCGGGAGATATAAGGTGGCTTGGAGAATTTCTAGGACTTTGGAAGCTTGATGTACTAACATATAATCTAACAACTAGCATTTGCCCAAAAAAAATAATAATAAATAAATAAATAAAAGTCAAACGAAAATCCAATAGAGTAATCCAAATTTATCCAGTCGAATGTAGATGGGCCTAAAGTAAGCCCACGGCCCATAAATTAAATCCCAAAATTTCCATTTTCTGCTAAACCTCTGAAAACCCTCTTCTTCTTCTTCTTCTTCTTCTTCTTCTTCTTCTTCTTCTTCTTCTTCTTCTTCTTCTTCAGCTCTCCTCGCTACTGTGCCTGCGTTCGAAGCAGCGATGCTTGCTCGGTTAATCCCCAAATCTTCCCAATTCCATCGATGTCTAACCCTAATTTCTTCGCGCGCGCATTTCTCCAACACTAATTTCGCCGCCCCAATTCCCTCCATCCCGAAACCCCACCGTTTCTTCTCGCCTCAGCCTCCGCATTTCCGTTTCTTCTCCACCGAAGGGAACAACGGCGACGATGATTCCCCCGCATCGACTACCGATTTTTGGAAAATGTTGTTGGACGGCGGTGAAGATATCGACTCCTTTTTCTCGGTGGATCCAGTTAATGGTCCGGGAGTCGACGATCGGGACGGCGATGGGATGAAGGGCGAGGGTTTTGGTGGTGGAGATTGGAATGGCGCGGATGCTGGCGGGGGGTGATATTTTTGCGGAGGCGGAGGGGTTTGGTTGAGGGGATGAGGAGGGGGTGGCTGAGGATTATACGCCATGGAGTTTTGGGGCCGAGGAGAAGGAGGAGCAGGAGGTTGATTTGTTCGGAGGCGTTGAAGAAGGCCCTGAAGTAATGGGGTTCCAAGTGGAGGAGAAGAGTCTGAAGGAGAAGCAGCTCGAAGCGAAGGAGAAAGCTTTGACCTCTTTTTAATGAGTGACCCAGGTTCGATCCCTTCTATCGAAATCGGGAGATATAAGGTGGCTTGGAGAATTTCTAGGACTTTGGAAGCTTGATGTACTAACATATAATCTAACAACTAGCATTTGCCCAAAACAATTAATAATAAATAAAAAAATTAAAGTCAAACGAAAATCCAATAGAGTAATCCAAATTTATCCAGTCGAATGTAGTTGGGCCTAAAGTAAGCCCACGGCCCATAAATTAAATCCCAAATTTTCCATTTTCTGCTAAACCTCTGAAAAACCTCTTCTTCTTCTTCTTCAGCTCTCCTCCCTACTGTGCCTGCGTTCGAAGTAGCGATGCTTGCTCGGTTAATCGCCAAATCTTCCCAATTCCATCGATGTCTAACCCTAATTTCTTCGCGCGCGCATTTCTCCAACACTAATTTCGCCGCCCCAATTCCCTCCATCCCGAAACCCCACCGTTTCTTCTCGCCTCAGCCTCCGCATTTCCGTTTCTTCTCCACCGAAGGGAACAACGGCGACGATGATTCCCCCGCATCGACTACCGATTTTTGGAAAATGTCGTCGGACGGCGGTGAAGATATCGACTCCTTTTTCTCGGTGGATCCAATTAATGCTCCGGGAGTCGACGATCGGGACGGCGATGGGATGAAGGGCGAGGGTTTTGGCGGTGGAGATTGGAATGGCGCGGATGCTGGCGGGGGTGATATTTTTGCGGAGGCGGAGGGGTTTGGTTGAGGGGATGAGGAGGGGGCGGCTGAGGATTATACGCCGTGGAGTTTTGGGACCGAGGAGAAGAAGGAGCAGGAGGTTGATTTGTTCGGAGGCGTTGAAGAAGGCGCTGAAGTAATGGGGTTCCAAGTGGAGGAGAAGAGTCTGAAGGAGAAGCAGCTCGAAGCGGAGGAGAAAGCTTTGACCTCTTTTTAATAAGTGACCCAGGTTCGATCCCTTCTATCGAATTCGGGAGATATAAGGTGGCTTTGAGAATTTCTAGGACTTTGGAAGCTTGATGTACTAACATATAATCTAACAACTAGCATTTGCCCAAAAAAAATAATAATAAATAAAAAAATAAAAGTCAAACGAAAATCCAATAGAGTAATCCAAATTTATCCAGTCGAATGTAGTTGGGCCTAAAGTAAGCCCACGGCCCATAAATTAAATCCCAAATTTTCCATTTTCTGCTAAACCTCTGAAAACCCTCTTCTTCTTCTTCTTCTTCTTCTTCTTCTTCTTCTTCTTCTTCTTCTTCTTCTTCTTCTTCTTCTTCTTCTTCTTCAGTTCTCCTCCCTACTGTGCCTGCGTTCGAAGCAGCAATGCTTGCTCGGTTAATCCCCAAATCTTCCCAATTCCATTGATGTCTAACCCTAATTTTTCTTCGCGCGCGCATTTCTCCAGCACTAATTTTGCCGCCCCAATTCCCTCCATCCCGAAACCCCACCGTTTCTTCTCGCCTCAGCCTCCGCATTTCCGTTTCTTCTCCACCGAAGGGAACAACGGCGACGATGATTCCCCCGCATCGACTATCGATTTTTGGAAAATGTCGTCGGACGGCGGTGAAGATATCGACTCCTTTTTCTCGGTGGATCCAGTTAATGCTCCGGGAGTCGACGATCGGGACGGCGATGGGATGAAGGGCGAGGGTTTTGGCGGTGGAGATTGGAATGGCGCGGATGCTGGCGGGGGTGATATTTTTGCGGAGGCGGAGGGGTTTGGGTGAGGGGATGAGGAGGGGACGGCTGAGGATTATACGCCGTGGAGTTTTGGGGCCGAGGAGAAGGAGGAGCAGGAGGTTGATTTGTTCGGAGGCGTCGAAGAAGGCGCTGAAGTAATGGGGTTCCAAGTGGAGGAGAAGAGTCTGAAGGAGAAGCAGCTCGAAGCGGAGGAGAAAGCTTTGACCTCTTTTTAATGAGTGACCAAGGTTCGATCCCTTCTATCGAATTCGGGAGATATAAGGTGGCTTGGAGAATTTCTAGGAATTTGGAAGCTTGATGTACTAACATATAATCTAACAACTAGCATTTGCCCAAAAAAAATAATAATAAATAAAAAAATAAAAGTCAAACGAAAATCCAATAGAGTAATCCAAATGTATCCAGTCGAATGTTGTTGGGCCTAAAGTAAGCCCACGGCCCATAAATTAAATCCCAAAATTTCCGTTTTCTGCTAAACCTCTGAAAACCCTCTTCTTCTTCTTCTTCTTCAGCTCTCCTCCCTACTGTGCCTGCGTTCGAAGCAGCGATGCTTGCTCGGTTAATCCCCAAATCTTCCCAATTCCATCGATGTCTAACCCTAATTTCTTCGCGCGCGCATTTCTCCAGCACTAATTTCGCCGCCCCAATTCCCTCCATCCCGAAACCCCACCGTTTCTTCTCGCCTCAGCCTCCGCATTTCCGTTTCTTCTCCATCGAAGGGAACAACGGCGACGATGATTCCCCCGCATCGACTACCGATTTTTGGAAAATGTCGTCGGACGGCGGTGAAGATATCGACTCCTTTTTCTCGGTGGATCCAGTTAATGCTCCGGGAGTCGACGATTGGGACGGCGATGGGATGAAGGGCGAGGTTTTGGCGGTGGAGATTGGAATGGCGCGGATGCTGGCAGGGGTGATATTTTTGCGGAGGCGTAGGGGTTTGGTTGAGGGGATGAGGAGGGGGCGGCTGAGGATTATACGCCGTGGAGTTTTGGGGCCGAGGAGAAGGAGGAGCAGGAGGTTGATTTGTTCGGAGGCGTTGAAGAAGGCGCGGAAGTAATGGGGTTCCAAGTGGAGGAGAAGAGTCTGAAGGAGAAGCAGCTCGAAGCGGAGGAGAAAGCTTTGACCTCTTTCCTTAAAGGTGGGTTGTTTAATTAGTTTGTCGAAGGTATCTTAATCGTTTCTGAAATTATAGATTTGTTACACTGTGTTAGAATACTGAGATATATCACCAGATTATTATGAATTGGAATTTATTTGTTCTCTGGCATGTATGGGTGTAAGTAGCTGGGTAGAGAGGTTCTTAAGGCTGGATTGTGATGCTATTGTAATAAATGTAAATGTTGTGTTTCGTATCTCGCTTGTTTGATTGAGTTCGTTAGTATTTAGAAACAAAGTTGCCATACTGCTGTTTTGGTGTTGAAAGAAAATTATTTGATTCTAATTCATGAATAGTTCTTTCACTATGAAGAATCCTTACCGTAGGTTCCTCCGTTGTTCGAAATTCCAGGTAAAATGACGTTAAATTTGTTTTAAGATTGAACCAATCTATACAAATGAACTAGGGTTTCACTGTTAATTAATTTAATTGGATGATTAGTTTAGGATTTACTCTCAGTATAAATAACTAGGATTTACTGTTAGCATTAATTTAATTAGATTCACTGTTAATAGAATTGAGCTTAGGATTTACAGTGATTTTGACGCATATGGTTGTAACCATGCTAATAATCTTCCTATGCTTATAATCTTCCCAGCCACATCAGTGTGGATTTTTCAGATGGATTGATCCTTGGAGGCCCCCTCAAGTTGATGATGTTAGTACATTGAATGCTGAAGCCGAGAGAGCGAAAGTGAACATGTGGATTCAGATGTATTCAGATGTTTTAAAGGATTTGGACAATCGGCGGGAGGTAATGAAACAGCTTCGGGTTCAAGTTGAAGAATTGCAGAAGGAGAACAAAAAAATGAAGAAGAAGTTAGTTATGATTCGTGTAATCATAGCATCTCTTGTGTTGGTTGTTGTTGCTATTGCCTTAGTTTAGAGTTTAGAGTCTTGTATGGTATATGTATGTATGTAGTCTAATGTGACAGCCTAATGACATTAATTTGTGTTGGCTTAGTTTAGAGTCTAAACTCTTGTAACAGATTCTAATGTTTTTAATTGGATTGTGTTAAAAATGCATATTTTGGGTTCAAATTTTCTGTAAATGGTGTAATTACAACTGTTACACCTGATATGCCAAGAATAGAAGAAGAGGGAGAACAAGCATAAACATATTGAGTTCAAACAACAATTAGTCTAACAATAGCATAGCCATTCAACCAAAATATCCACCAAAACAAGCAGTCTAACATATGGCATCAAGTTCAAAACATAAAATAAAATTGTATCAACATTCATCCATCAAACAGTTATGCTAAAGACCTAAAAGCTGCACTAGTTTGCCCCTTTCCAAGATGACTATTTTGCATTGCTCCCTTGAGTAGGAATGTCAAGAAAAGCTGCACTGGTGTGTGATGTATTGCCTCCAGATTCTGAATTAGCTTGAGAAGATGTAGCTTGAGATGCAGAACGAGTTGTAGCACGACTACTCTGAAATGGTGCATAGTATACTTCGCTCCCAGTAGACATCTACAAAATGATTAAGAATTCAATGTATTAAGTCTACAAAATTATGTAAACAAATTAATGAAGGGGGAGGAAAACTTACATGCAAGTATGCATCTCCAGTTTCTTCACACACAAGCCTGCCAATCCCTTTTCTTGCCTGCATAATGAAACAAAACATTTATAAGACTAGTTTTTTAACTCACACAATGAACATCATGTGAGTGATCACAGTCTCAGTTATACCTGAGCTCTCTTCTTAGCATTGAGCCTTGAGGAAGCTTGTGAGGCAGAGGAAAAGTTGGAATTAGCTGGTGCAGCTGTGACACTCTTTCTTGGCCTTCCTCTCATTCCAGGTTCCTTTTGAGGCTTTTGAACCGTTGGATTTTTACATCCTCTTGCATTATGGCCTGTTTGGAGGCAATTTTGACATGTCATTTGCACTCCAAGTTTTCTCAACCTGTTAGGGTTCTTAGGATCTGGTTCATCATGATCCCTTCTCCTCTTCTTCTTCGGTCTTCCTGGCATTTTACGAATGAGAGGAGGCTCCACAGGATAGCCATGTGCTTTCGGCCACATCCTCTGACCATTGATTGCTTGTAATCCAAAAGAATATGCCTTCAAGTATGTCTCAACTGTGAAATACTTATGGACATAATCTGCAGGGTCATGCCTTAAGAACTGTATTGCTGAAAGGCCATGTATACATGGTATACCTGTGATATCCCACATTCTGCAAGTACAAGTCCTTTTCTCTAATGAAACAATGAACATGTCAGAGTTGATATGCTTCACCTCAAATGTTCTATCAATACCCAAACGTGCAGTGCAATACCTACTGTCAGACTTAAGCTTCTCAAGCTTCTTTCTTATGTTTGGGCATATCTTATCTGTCACTTTTTTTATCATCTCCAACTTAATATACTGTCTTTCTCTCAAGGCAGACCTAATGTCTTCTAACATGTGAATTATATGTTTTGATCTAGCTCTCACAATATACCCATTAAAAGTCTCACTCATATTATTATCAACCATGTCACTCACACATTGAGTTGAGATGAAAGTCTTACAGAACCGTGCAGGCTCTCTCTCCATGAAATTGTCATATGCTCTGCAATTCTCAGCTTTCATGTCAGCAACTGCAAGATCCCACTCCTCTTGATAGGTGCATCTAACTGCTCGCCAGAACAAGTTTTTCAAAGTTGCTCCTTTGAACTGCTTCTTCCAGTTGCAGTATACATGTCTGGCACAGTTTCTGTGCTCAGCAAATGGTGCATACTCTCTCACTGCATTTATGAGGCCCTACAAGATCAAAGTTTTATACCATTTAGTAAATTTAATTCTCTAAATGATAATAGCTTAAAACAGTTGATAGAATTAACATACCTTTTGTTGGTCACTGATGATAGTGAGACCAAGACCATCACTTACTCCTAGTTCTTCAAGCAAGGTCTTAACGAACCAACTCCAACACTCTTCATTCTCTATCTCAACTACGGCCCATGCTATAGGGTACATCTGGTTGTTGCCATCTTTAGCAATTGCACATAGAAGCTGCCCACCGAGATAGGTTTTTAAATGGCATCCATCCAACCCAATGATCCACCTACACCCTTCCATAAAACCTTTCTTCAAGGCACTGAACCCTATATACAATCCTTTGAAGATACTTCCCTCTCCCACTAAAAGTTCAAACCTGCCTTCTCTATCCACTCTCATCAATTCACTTATGTAATTCCTCAGCAGATTGTAGTGTTGTTTCACTGTCCCCCTCAGCAATTCAAATGCATGGTGCTTAGCTCTATGCAACCTGCCTCTGGAAACTTCAAGCTTAAATCTGTGCTTCACATCCATTTCAAATTCACCAACAGTAAATGTAGGCCTAACTCTGAAAACATCCAAATATTGCTCTGCAATCCATTTGTAATCAGCTTGCTTGTTACCTGTATCAAATCCACAATCATGTGGCTGTCCCATTGTTTTGATCTTGAAAATCTATGTCTTTGGAAGCATGCTTCCATAGCATTTCCATGGACATGGTGGATCACAATATGCTTGCAGCTGTGTCTTGCTAACTCTCCTGAAATTGATTGGGTGGCCCTTTAAGATTGCCCAATTCTTCAATGCTTTTTTGCATTCAAATCCATCTGCAAATCTCATGCCCAAACACAACTTCAGCTGCTTATGATCACACTTAGGGTCATACATTTTTTTGGGAATTCTTCTTCTAGGAAATGTATCTTCAAATTCATCCTCACTTGATTCAGAAATAACATCTTCATCTGAATCAACATAATCAGAAAGATATCCATCAACACCATACCTGCCCTCCTCACCAAAAGTACCCTCAAGAAAATCTATTCTTGCTTCCTCTTGTGTAATGTTCTGTCTTGCTTCAATGTACTCTTCATCCCCAGAACCTAGTTCATCATCTCCCAAACTGTCATCAGTCTCTATGGCCACATCATCTTCATCTGAGTCATGACATGATATGTCTGAGTCACTCTCTTCATTGAAATCTGCAAGGTCCTTCCATAATGCACTAAACCTGCCTAAATCTTCCTCAATCTCAGAAGCCCTATCTGCCTCTTTCTTTTTTGAACTCTGTCCCTTCTTCATCTTTTTCAGGCTGTAACACCTTTGCTTTATCTTTCCTTTGCACTGCATTCACTACCTTTTCTTTACCCTTATTGCTTTCCCTTACTGCTTTCTCACTACCCACGGTAACTGCCTTTTCTTTTCCCTTGCACATCTTAGGATCCTGCACTGCCTTCACTACCTTTCCTTTACCCTTAATTCTTTCCCTTTCTTCTTTCTCACTACCCAGATTAACTGCCTTTTCTTTTCCCTTGCACATCTTAGGATCCTGCACTGCCTTCACTACCTTTCCTTTACCCTTAATTCTTTCCCTGTCTTCTTTCTCACTACCCAGATTAACTGCCTTTTCTTTTCCTTTGCACACCTTAGAATCCATACCTGCAGTGAGCACATCTTCACTACCAGTCTCGTTGGAACTCCTTTTCGATCCCCCATCCACGTAAATACTCAAACATCTACACTTTTGAGTTACATTTCTAAGCATTGCCATGACATCTTTATCATCTTTCAAATCCATAAAAACGAGACTTCTGGGAATCTTATAAGCAATACAGTCCCACTTCTCATATCCTAATTTTTCGACCTCATCAACCACATCAAAATATCCAAACTTATCCTTCTCGAATCCAGTTTTTCTCAGATACTCACCTCCCGAATAAAACCTAGCTCCCCCAAGCCGTGTAAATTTACCACCGTGATGAAAGTACAATGCAATGTATCACTGCAAGATGAAGAAATTACAGAAATTAAATGTAGAAATTACAGAAATGCATCAATGCAAATGTATCACTGCCTTCAAATCTCTTGAACAGTCCGCGAGAAATACAAATCATACGTCATTGTAGACACTCTCGCCACCGCCTGTCAACGCGCTACGTAGAATGAAAGATTCAAGTGTAGAAATTGAGTTGCGGTGAAAGTGTGGAAAATATCCAAATCGCCCGCCAATATGAACCCTAGCTGAAGTAGAAATTTCAATCTTTTAAGTTTTTAACCCTAGCTGAAATTGACACATCATCTATTTAACTCAGCAACGAAACAACGTCGTTCTCGGTGAAACGACGTCGTGTTCAAGACACGTCAATCGGTATTTATTAAATTAAATCCACGTAGGATCCACGTCAGTTTCCCGGTGGTCGGAGACTGAATTCGGGGTAAAATTGGACAAAGTCCTAAGTTCATGTTTTTTCACATATAATTTCAAGTTTATGGAAAAAATGGAATTTGTGGCAAAGTTCGTGCATTTAGGCGTAATTAACCCTAAAAAAAATATACAAATAGAAATTTGATGTTTAAAATTAAATATATTATTATTTACCAATTCACATTAGCTTAGTTAATCATTGTAAAAGTAATTTTGAATAACTCTTATTCAGGAAAATGCTCTTCTACTTATTATGGGCACGTTAAGAATGTTCACTGCTAACGTGACATTGTCACCTTAACAATTTTTCTATTAGGTTTTATTCTTTTTGGTTTAGGTTTATAGTTTTTTTGGTAGGGATTATTTTTATGGAATGTATTACTACATTATTGACATGTCACCCGTGTACATATTAAGAATGCTCACGGTGGGTAGAGGAGCATTCTTATTCATTCAAACAATCGGAACAATATTACATTTATTTTACTATTTCTTTTTTATAAAATTATATATTGAGATGAATGATTTGAGTGATACCACTCTAATAACAATTCATAATACAACTTATTATTTTACTTAGGAATTAATATAAATTAGAGATAGTATATATTTTGAATAACAATAGCTGGTTTACTTAGAATCATCCAAAAAAAATTCTTTTTTTCAGAGCCTCCGTGTAAGAGTTTTATAATATTATAACACATTAATTTATTTTATGGGAACTTATAGTACTACTTATTCAATAAAATATGAAAAAGATTGGTCATTTACTCATGTTCAAATTTAAACATACCAAATCCAGACATATAAAGTTTCATAACTATATTTAACATATGTTCTCCAAAGAGCTAACACACAGATAAATTTTATAATTACATTCAAAATGAATAGGGCTACTACCAAATAAATATATTGGATTTTCTTATTAATCTTCTAAATTTAGTAATAAACATATGAATTTATTGAAAATTCTATAATCATTGATTCAAAGGAAAGTTTTAAAAAGAATATTACAAGGAAATGAAGAAAATAGTTCTTTAATAATTTAATCATTGTATTTACGTGCGAATGCACGTAATCTCTACTAGTACTTATTAAAACTATGATTATGTTTTTATTATTTTTTTTGTTTTTCTTGAAAGGGGATGATACTTTCTCCGTTTCTTCTGAAACGATCACTTTCTTTTGGGCATGCGCATTAAGAAAATTGAGGTTTATTGTAATATAGTGGCTGTCCACATATTTAAAATGGAGGTTTAGTGTATAAAGGTAATGTATTAAGATGTTAATGGGGTGTGCAAATGAATTTATTCGGCCAAAATAAGAAACTGATCATTTCGAATAAAACGCCCAAGATAAAAACTTAGCCATTTCAGAAGAAACGAAGGGAGTGCTTTGTTTCGATGCTTTCAGGGTAAATTTCGTCAATTTGGTTTGTACAACTTCAACTTTAAGATGCTTTAAAATGATCTATAATTAAGTTGTGATAAGTGATATCTAAGACTCTTACGAAATAATAACCTTTTTTTTTCGCCGTGGAGGCTTGTATCCACCCCTATGTGTATCATATTAATTTTGGAGTAGTCAAATTGCGAAACAAGGTGTATTAATATATACTCTATTCGTCTTATTTCAGTAGTTTTGTTTCTTTTCAACATGAGATTTTGTGCACAGTTGTTAAAAATGAAAAGTAAGGGATTCACATTGAAAATGAAGGGTTAATTTTTTTCATTTTAAGAAACTATGACTAGTGAAATGCGACGGTCCAAAATTGCAAACATAATTAATGAAATGGGACGAAGGGTGTATTAAATACTAATAGTAGTAAGAGAAATGTTTCACTACCTACCGTGTGCATTATTAATATGTTCGCCGATGACGTGGTATATTATTAATGAATAAAAGATTTAACTATATACCCTGACCTATCTAAAAAATGTAAGCCCTATCACTGCTATATCAGCGGTGGACACATCAAGAATTATCACGATGGGTAGGGGAGCATTTTTGCTAATACTAAACAAAATATAGTTATGGCGTGTGCAAGTTGGTCTAGCAATAGAAGGTTAAATTTTCGAGACCAAAAACCCCGAGTTCAAATCCTCTATGGCCGTCTTAAAATTTTTGTTATAAATAATTTTTAAAAAAAAGTAAAACGTGTATATATATATATATATATATATATATATATATATAGATAGATAGATAGATAGATAGACAGATAATTGTGATTTTCTAATTATTCTTTATTAAACTATTTCTTTTTGTGTGCATGTGTCGACTCAATAGTATGAAGTTAAGTTTCAGGGTTAAGGATCCCAAGTTTAAATCCTCCGTAACGCGATCTTTAAATCTTTGTTATTAAAACTTAAAAAAATTAAAAATTAAAAACTTGAAACTAATGAAAAGCTATTGATAGAAACATTCTCTTTTACATAGGCATATGACTGATGTGGCAGTGCCACTTTATTTAATTTTCCATTGAACAAGATCATAACAAATTTCCTATACCAAATAATTAGCAAATCATAACGATATTCTGTACAACTTATTTATTTATTAATTGTATTCATTCCGTCAGTTATAGTTATGCATAATTTAATACTTTTCGGACGTCTATAAATATTATTCGCATTTCTATTGTAGAACACGACTTTACCTACTTTTTTTCCCACTAAAATACATTTTCTCTATCATAAAGTGGTCGTATTTTCAACAAAACCTTCAAGGCTTTCAACCTTTCATAACACACTCACACTCACACTCACACTCACACTCACATATTATCATATTATATTGAGCTTCTATATTAATCAACTATAGTTTACTCTGTTACATAAAAAATAGTAATTTATATAACCAAAAGTGACTGACTAGTAACAATATTTTTTGCAATTGAATAAATCCCCTTGGAAATTAAAACTGAGTATAATCTGATTAAATAAAAACACTAATTTCTTTCCATAATTAAACAATGGCTTGGACAGAGATTTCTATTTCAAGAAAGCAGCAATCCTCAACAAGATACCCTTTCATTCTATCAATTGTCATGAACTCAGGAAATCCCCAAATAGGAGCAGATGACGTAAACCAATGATTAGAAACTACAATCAAGAGGGAACAAAATTTAGTTAGTGCGAAAATAAATATAATAACGCAGACGAAGATGCATTATAGTAATATACACAAGAACCGTAAATTTCATTATCTTAAAACTAGATCGATGCATAAAAACATATTGATGTTTGATTTTAAATAAAAGATCGTATATAAAAAGTTATAAGAAACGTCCACAAACGTACAAGTTATAATAATTTAAATCTTACGTATAATTTAACAAGCTAATGATGAGATGATTAGTGGTCTATTAACAAGAAACGAAACTAGCGGGCATGGGATGACCCTATATTGTAAACTGAACTACTGAAATAGGAAGAAAGAAGTGGCGAAGTCTCGTGTGAATAAACTTACTTGTTTGAGATATGTGAGGTTTAGTTTGGTGCTGGCTTTTGATTCTCATGCAAGCCTCTGCCTTCACCTTTTGATGGGGTGCAAATCTCTTGGAATCAACACACTCCATAAAAATAGACACACATTGCCCTTGCCCCTTTCCATTTCCATTTGGGTACAACATTACCTTCCTAATAATCAAACAAGTTAAAAAAACCAACTTAAACAAAATAATAGAGTCTCGATACTATTATATAGATTGTTACGATGATCAAACAATTCATATATTTTCTTATACTACGATGAAATTGAATTTATGGGACGGTTGATATTACTTACCATTTGTGGCTTCCTACTAAGAATTCTTCGGATTTCCAAACTCCTTGCAATGTGGAGAATTTCGAAAGCTTCCATTCGCGCTTCAAGGGAGCTCTGGGTTTTTGCAAACACAAGCATTCCGTTGTTCTTTTTTTGTGTGTGTTATCACACAAACTTCGGCTCCAAACACACAATTATCCTCCACAACACGTATCCTTTTTTTGGATCTAACAAATTTGTTTTGGAGATTAATTTGTTTTATAGCATTAAATCGCCGCAACTTTCATGTTAAATAAATATTAATGTTAATATAAACATATTGCGAAAAGATCATATATATAAAAAAAAGATTAATTCGCTGTAATTTAGGGTCAAGATGAACCAATGCATTAGATTAATGTACGTCTCAGTATAACAATAATGATGTCCGATGATGCATTATTGTTATAAAATAAAGAACGTACATTTTTTAATGGAAAATTATTTATCACGACGTCTCAACCCAAAATATATAAATATAAACGGTATACATGCCTACGATTAATTATCCGGTTAGAATATATTTTTTGTTGCGAAAATAAAATGAAATAAATACCTTGAAAGGAGAGATAATTGTCGGAAAAGTGGTCGTAGAGAGAGAAGGTGAAGATGGCATTAATCTCCCAATTAGTAGGAAGTGAAGTAGTTTCAGCCACCGTTAAGTACACGCCAACATCTTCCTTCTTCTCCCCCTCGGGATATCTTATTGTCACTTTCCTGCATAAGTTAACTAATCCAGCGAACTTGAGACGTTTCTTAAATATATATAAGGAATATAATAATGAAACGATTTAAATTCGCCGGAGCAGATATAGTATATATAATGTGAATAAAAGATGAACGAACCATTTATAGCCCCCAGATTCAAATTCCCTGGATTGGTACTCGGAAATTCCATACTCGGATAGTAATGAGACGGATTGAATTTTCATGAGCAAATTTGAGGGAGGAACATCTCTCGTCCCGACCCAAAGTTGATCTGGAAAGCAATTCATCGACGAACAACATTAGTATAAGTTATTAGGAAATTAATCAAGATATGTACATTCTTGACTGAACATCGATAAGAATTACATTAAGAAATTAATTGTTGATTACAAACCTTTACCGTTGTTGTTCATCGTTCTCAGATTCTCTGATACTAGCTTTGCACAAAATTCCCTTGAAAATCTTGTTGAAAAGATAAATATGGAGTAATATAATACGCCTTAAACAATATTAATCGTACATGGAAGAGGCTGTTTTCTTATCCTTGTCGGTAAAGATTTGAATTAGATTCATAATAGAAGTTAATTCAATTTGGGTAAGTGGACAATTAAATGTGACATCCAATAGAGAAATAGAGATGATTAGGGCGGGACAGAGGGCGTATTAAAAATCAAGACCTATAATTTGATATTAAACTCATAAAAAAATGGAAAAAAAACGAGCACGTTATAATAATTTAAACCTATAATATAATTTAAATTATGTTGGAATACTTGTTAAGAGGTGAGTGAATAACAATATTTTATTGGAAGTGTTAAGTGTAATAAGGGATTAATTGTAGGGTATCATTTTAAATCCTAATTATTTCTCAAAAATGAAACACATCAACAAATACATGGAGAGACTAGAGAGTAAGGATAGAGTTTAAAACTTAGTGCTAAAACTACAATAAAACGATATATATAAACTAGTGTATACACAAAAAAATCAATCTACGTTGATGTCATCTCTAAATCTTGATAAATCACGATCCCAATATTATTATTAGTAGTAGTTTTATAATGAATATAGAAGCACACCTTAAAAGCAATAAGAGTGAATTGAAGGATAATTGATTACCCATACGAAACAACAATGACTTGAACACCAAATATTGTGGGTCCCACTCCATCAGCAGACATTACTAATCTTCGAATAAATTAAAAAATATTATTTTTTAAGTTTTCTTCCACTTCATAAACATATCATATCCATTCTACTTATTATTCGTACAGAATTCAAGCCGAATTTATGAAGGTAATTCTCTCTCTCTCTCTCTCTCTCTCTCTCTTGGATATTCTTATGGTTTGAGTTCAATAGGTTTTGGAAGATAAACTTATATAACCAACTATCATGATGCATTCAAATCCTGCAGAACTAAGTAATGTGTGATCAAGTGAACTTCTACTAATTATATGGTTTACTCCAAATTTGTTATAAACATATTTCTCTTTGTTATGTTCCCAAAGGGTCATAAGCACGGGCACGAGGAGCACGAGCACGAACACGATGAGTGGATTGAGAGAGTGAAATCGGAAGGTGCAATTCCACTAGTCGAGCCAAATGATTGCTCGAATGGCTGGGCATCGCCTCGCGGAGAATCATTCATGATCAGAGGCAGAGAGTATCTAACGACGAAGGAGAAAATCCACGGTGGCGAATATCTTCTTGAGCCACTACGTGGGTCCTCCAAGATTTCGGAGATTTTAAACAACCCTAAAGGCCGTATCCGTAGAGCAGTTGACGATGAACGATCCAAGGGCCGTGATCCTTTCGTGTGGGCTTTCAATTTCCAGCTCCCAACTCAAGATAACCATAGCATAGTTGCATACTTTCTAGCTAAGGAACCTAGCAGTCTAGATCCTTTGTTCCGCGATTTTCTAAAGGGAGTCGATGGTTCAAGAACTCGAGACTCAAGTTGATTGCCAACGTTGTGGAAGGCCCGTGGATCGTGAAGAAAGCGATCGGGGAGCAAGCTATCTGCGTGATTGGACGAGCCCTTTCGTGCAGATATTCCACGGGGGAGAAGCTCATGGAAGTAGACATCGATGTTGGATCTTCCATGGTTGCGACTGCAATTGTCCATCTTGCATTTAGCTACTTATCTACGATGACCGTTGATCTAGCTTTTGTGATCGAGGGACAGACCGAATCGGAGCTTCCTGAGCAAATCTTAGGAGCCGTACGATTCTCAGGGCTCGATGCTACAACCGCGGTTCAAATCGAATCGTCATCTCAAGGAAGTGAAGGGGATATGCACTCATCGTTGCGTACAAGATTTTGGCGATCATTTGGGAAAGGATATTCCTAACTTGTTTGTTATCGTTGCTCTACTATCAATGATTCAGAAAAAGACAATGATGGTAAATTCTATTTAAATAGATAATGTCTGTTTGAATTTACTTATTGTTGTTATGATTTTTTAAATTATTTTTTTATATTGTGGATATTAGAACTTTAAACCGATATATTTGGAATGTGCCTTTTATCAGCCTTAATATGCATAATTGCACATTAGAGAAGCATACTTTGTGCATCAGAATCATGCGAAAGAATTCTGAAGCCAAAAAACTTCATACCTAAATGATAGACTTAATCCCAACGAAGTCGAGGCGGTTCCAACGAAGTTGAAGTAATTTCATTATTGGGATTCAAGCCGGCACTCGGATAGTGCTTCACAAGTTCAAATAATGAATCAAATGAAAATTTGCAACACGGTGAAAGACTAAATCATGCAATAGCAAGTAGAATTGTCCAAATAATAAAATGAACCATAAAAGGACATGCTCTTTGAACTTGATTGAATCACAAAACAAGAAACTGTAAAGAAATATTGAAAGAATATTAGGGGTATATAAATAAACCCAGAAAATTACCCAAAAAATTCATGAAACCTAATACAAAGAGGAAACAACATGCATGTCAAAACACCAACAGAACTATGGCAGATATCAGAAAATATAATAAGCAATGACGAAAAATCGAAAACTGGGCCTTAATCACATCAAGGGAAAGTTCGATCAAACATAATGTCCATTGATATAGGTTGGTTTATAATTTTTCTTCCATTGAAATGCCTTTCTAGTCTTCCTCATAAGCCTGGAATCCAGTAAACTTTAAACTTTCCTCCTAGCTATAACAGATCAATATCTCATTAACAGGGTAAGGTTCAATTAGCTATCGATAGTTAAGTTTTCTACTCTCGCGTGTTTCAGTACCATAAGAAGCTTATCCCTAAGGTTTTACCTTCTCTCTATAGTAGTACTAGAGAAAGTATTCGACATGCACGAGAGAGTTCTTGATACCTGAAATTAGCATGAAAGTCGATAAATCTCATTTACCAATCCCAGTAGTCACCACTAATATGATACATAAAAAGCATAAAAAGTTAGGGTAAGAATCGAATCTTATACTAGCAAGAGGAGAGAAAACCTTGATACAAGAATACAATGGCTGCTGCATATGAGGACTAAGATCCAAGAGACAAGTGTTGCTTCTTGACCAACCAATCAACGAACGAATGAGAAAAAACGCTTATTCTTAATCCAATAACTATTGATATACCAAATGTTGTAGAGAATTCATACACAGAGCCAATTCCTTGAAGAAGCTATACAAGATTGGGGCCAACATCAGCCGCACTCATCTGCAGTGTTCTGCCATTTCCGGAAGAAAGAAACCTCACAGATGGTAAAGAAGGATCCGTCACTGATTCAACCTCGAGGAAGCTGAAATTGTATGTACCGGACTTCTTCAAACTAAAGATAAAAATAAGAACAATCCACCCCAACATCGACACAGCCCAGTAGTTATTCATCCCGTGTATCAATCCCCATGCAATGGCATACCCAACAATTATCCCAGACAAATGACCAACGAAGCTCGCTTGTGGCACAATTATGGAAGTGAAGATAAGTGATTCGAACGGTGCAAAACTGATGGGAAGCGAAAGCAGCCAGAAAAGCTCAAGCTTGGAAGAGGGTTGCTTCGTAGACAATATAGTCATCCACCCGAAAACAACACAAGAGTATCCAACAGCAGTCACTCTCCGAAAGTATTCGATTTTAAACCTTTGGATCATAATGTGGTATATCCCGAGAACTAGCAGCCCGGACAAAACAACCAGCAACATAGTATAATGAAGATAATACTCAACTCCAAGCCCTAAATGCCCTAAATTCTCTATAATTCCCAAACTCCAAAGCGCACTCATATTGAAAACAAGATGAAGAATGCTAATATGTGAAAATGCAGAAGTAATAATTCGCCAATGGTGACCCTCTAACGCAGTATCGTAGCTCAATCCCACATGTGAATACCCAATCCCCTTTTTTCTGAATATAGAACCAAATCAAACTGCAGATTCCAATTATGCAGCTCGTAGCCGGTTTCTCCCAAATCTCATAAATCAAGGGTTTCCCCATCTGCACCGAATTTGAACACAACTACTTTCCAAAAAACAGCAAACTATAACATCTGATTCGATGAAGATGAACAAAATCACACTCCGAGATTTCGACAATTCAGCTCAATTAAATCAGATAACGGAAGTTCAATCTCACCAAAAATTGCGTATGAAGTCGAATCAAGCGGAAGTTGGATCCTCAAATATCCAATCTGGAGATGTGATCCCTCGAAAATCGATGAGAATCGAGTTCTGTGATTGAGCGAATTCCTGAAATTAGGGTTGGATAGTAGTAGAAATAAAATTATTTGAAGTTGTATAGACTGAGAGAAATTAAGGGATAGTCGCCAGTAGTGAGTACCAGGGGTTTCTACGGTTTTCCCTGGGCAGATAGGGGGGAGAGAGAGAGAGTGAAAAAAAAAAAAAAAAAAAAAAAAAAAAAAGAAGGAGAAAACCATCTTTAGGGCATGTTCAATGCTAGAACCCCAAATGGGGTTCTTAAAGGTGACACATACACAAGATCTCATTCATATTAAAAAATCACAATGATAAGGTTTTTAATAAAGGTTCTTATCATAATTAAAGGGTCCCACTAATTTAATTATTTGAGAAAATAAGAGAGAGAGGAAAAAAATAAAAAGGAATGTGGGCCCCACTTTTTCTTAAGAACCAGTATCTTATATAAGAACCTGAGTTCTTATTTAGGGGATCTCCAATGGGGGTGCTAATTAAGGTGTGAGTTCTTGTTTTTGCCACATAGACAAGAAACACTCCATTGTACATGCTCTTAAAAGGATATAATATATAGTAGTTGAAGAAAATACTCCAAGCAAAAGGGTGTGAAAAAAAAAATTAAAAATTGAAAAATTTTAAAAAGAAAAAAAGAAAAAACCTATCAAACATTTAACATGGGCAATTTTTTCATAATTTATTTCTATTAACCTAAAATTCTCCCTCCAATATGGAAAACACGAAATTTAACTTGTGCATAGCACACAGTTAGGTATACAATAATGCCTGATAATTCGGTACTAAAAGGTTTTAAGCAGTGTTTTAAAAACCGAACCGAACCGCCAGTTGAACCCGGTTGAACCATGAACCGCCGTAATTCCGGTTTGCGGTTTTTCTCGGTTATTTCCGGTTTTAACCGGTTAAACCACGGTTCAACCGATCAAACCATTAACCGAAGGCCTCGCCGGTTCGACCTTCGGTTCGGTTTTTAAAACATTGGTTTTAAGTTTGAATTCTTTTATTTGTAATGCGATTTTTAAATTTCAATTATATTATTTAAAGAGAAGATGAGGATTTCATTTTCTGTTATAATTTGTTTTATAAGCGATATTGTAAAAACAGTCAATTTGATTTAATAAGAGAAAGATTGAACTACAATATTACGTGGATGTCGTTGACTATTTCTACGCAATTAATTAAAATGTACTCATTGTCTCATGTAATTTGAAAAAACATAATATTAGTGGACTTATTGTAAGCTAATGTTGGAAATTAATTCATGCCTAAATTACAAGAACGAGCATAATTTTTTACATATGGATCTGATTTGTCAAACAACTTCAAAAAACTTTATAGCGGTG
This sequence comes from Thymus mandschuricus, assembly GCA_029379335.1. NCBI lineage: Eukaryota > Viridiplantae > Streptophyta > Magnoliopsida > Lamiales > Lamiaceae > Thymus > Thymus mandschuricus. Next base: position 34,298,457 of record CM057071.1, read on the forward strand.
GCGAAATCGGCGCAATATTCTAATGATCTGATCTAAAAATTTACAGTTACACAATTAATTTTGATAGGATTTCCGGCCCGATTTCGGCACACTCAATTGGGTAAAAAGTAAATTGAGTTCAGGCAAAAGTGGACTTTTCAAACCTAAATTCGATGACATCCAGGACCGGTATGGTGCCCAAAATGGGTAAAAATCCCGCCAAGCTTTGGTCGGTCAGACCCGACCATTGCGTAGTAAAATAATTATTTCGGTTGGGCTCAAATTTAAAAAATGTGACCCATGTCAATCGATTTAAAGCCCGAACTTGTGACATGAATGTGTGACATGGAAGAGGTAAAAGACTCCACAAAAATAAACCATGAAGAAGCCAGTAATTTGGTTCAGTAGGATCCAACTTCACCTCCCTTTTCGATCATGACCTACACGCTTCATAGTATTTAATCTATAAATTTTAAAATATATTTATGGCATTAGGAAGGTTGTCAACTTCCATTATAACATGTGATTTAAGAATGATGAAAATCAATTATGTATGCGATTAAAATATGTGTTTCAGTTTACTATTGTCGTAACATTTAACGAATGAAACTGGAGTCTTGTATTTTTTCCTACTTGTGTCGGATATTATATATAGAATGATTTGTGGGGGGTCATTAGTGATGGCAATTTTACCCGCAAACCCGATTACCCGCGGGTACCCGCCCCTAATGGGGCGTGGGCGGGGGGGAGTTTTAGGGTTCGTGTGCGGGTTTGGGTATTGAATCATGTACCCGACTCGGGTTCGGGGCGGGGGCGGGTTTGAGGGTCCCCACCCCGTACCCGCCCCGATAGTAAATTAAATATATATAATTTTAAATTATATTTAAAATTTTAATAAATTTAATATTTTGTTATTAATCTTTAGTAAAAAAATAATAATTTATAAATAATGGAGTATTAATTAATTAACTATTTTTTAATTATAAATTAATTTTAACTTTAAATTAATTATTATTTTAAAAAAAAATCATTTTTTTAATAAAAAAATTTTAATCGGATACCCGACGGGTATCCTTCACCCGCCGGGTAATCCCCGCCCCGTACCCGCATTAATTTAATCGGGTTTCGGGGCGGGTTCGGGGGGAATTTTTGGAGGTGGGTATGGGGGTGGGGAAGCTATACCCAGCCCCGCCCCGCCCGTTGCCATCCCTAGGGGTCATAAGAACACACAAATATTATATAAAGTTATGTGGGAGTCTCATGACCATCAAAAGATCACATATATTATAGAAAGTTATATTATTACTATTTTCTCAATTCTCTTCCTTTGTAACTCTACGTACCTTGAAATCTACCGAGTCATTGTGTCTAGCCATTAATTAGTTATTACTAGTGCAGTGCCCGTCGAAATTCGACGGGATTCAATTTATTTTGTGATTTTACATAAAACTTTAACGAAAATACATAATTTTGTATATTACGTAGTAATTAATTATTTCAATGAGTTAATAAATTAATATTTTTACGATTATTTCATCCCGTCAAAATTTGACATGAATCACTTTATAATGTTATTTTAATCAAAATATATAATAAAATAAAAATATATTATGCCCCCCATTTTATTTTAACTAAAGCACCCTTCAGTTGGATCTTTTTGACCAAATAAAAAGGGATAGTTAGGGTTAACATTTATGAAATAACTATATAGTTTTACTAAGTCACGCCAAAATTCGACTCTATATTGTTAATTTTAAGCAAAATATCAAAATATATCAAGTCACCCGTTGTTTATTTCGATGAAACTGATAGAAAGTTGTATTTATTTTATATCTAAAGCACCCGTCGAACATGTACATTGAAATAAAAATATGTCGATACAGGCTAACATTTCTCAAATAATTATACGTGGTATGAATGTCAAACCTCTCGTTATTTATTATAACAGTTATTCTCCTCAAAATATATAAACTTAGAGAAATAAATTATTACAAATTCTTATAAATTATTTTAATCTGCCCGTTACTTGTGACAATAAAAAAAAATATATTAAGACGTAATATCACAATTTTTCGATTAGCTCATTGTTCGATATCACGTTAGAATGAATAGTGCAAATTTGCCCGTTAATTTTTCTGTTAGCCCGTTGTTCGATATAACGTACGTTAGCATGAATAGTGCAGATCTACCCGTTAAATTTTTCGTTAGCCCGCTATTCGATATAACGTTAGCATGAATTAGTAATGCATGTCCTCACATCAAATTGAATTTCGATGAAGATATATGATCTATTTATATATGTACTTTCTCACTAATTTCTTGTAAAAGGGACAATCGATAGTGAATAAATTTAATGATTATTAATCCAAAATAAATTATTACAAATTCTTAGTAGATTAAAGAAGTATCCTTTTATCACTAATTTCTTGTAAAAATTCTATATAATCAACGTGGGAAAGTGATAGTTAATATATATAATGATTATTACTTGGTCTCTTAACACAAAACCTATTGTTGTTTCATATATTCTCATGAAATAAAAAACTAAGGAATGAGCTACATTCTCATGTAGATATACCATTAAAATCTTAAGCCATCTGTTATTGAACATACTTAAAAATAAAAAATAAAAATAATTAGAGGAAAATACATAATTATTCATATGAATATATTGCTTAAATATATAGCCCTCTACTTGTAGTAATAAAAAAAATTAGGGTAACTTTTCATGATATGTGTTATTATATCACGTCAAAATTAACATAAATAACATTATAATGTTACTTTTAAAAAAAATACAAAAACATAAATATTAACATATGTCAAGCCGCCCGTTATTTATATAGGTATTTTATCATCAAAATTATAAAAAAAAATTCGATGTGGGATAAAAAGTCCTTATTTTGAATTTAATAATAATATGAATTTAAGTATCCCTTAATCTCCTTACCAATATTTTTTTTTTATTTATTTAATTAGCATCTTTAAAATGCAATTCACATATTATACCTATTAGTTTTATACATGAGAAGTATCAAATACTATATTGTAACTTTGCGACAATTGTTAAAAAAACAAAAAAATCGACTCACAATATAATGAAGAGTGAAATTTTAAACAAATAGAAAATCGTTTGATTTTTGTTTTTGAGATATTTACATTAATTATGTAGTTTCTCAGATTAAAGATGAATTTTGTTGGAAATATATGGATCTATTTATATAGGTAATCCATTGTTAAGTTCTTGTAAAAAATCGATGTGGGACATAAATCTTTAATGTGATATAATTGGATTAAATATATAAAATAAGCCAAATCAATGAGAATATTCGAAAATATTCAAGAAAATCACACGTGATGCCACGTAAGATCGGGATCCGTATCGGTATTATATATATATTGATATTGATTTGCATAATAAATTTTGGTCCTTCAATCGATTTGTAAAATTTGTATTTTTTTTAGGAAAGCATTTGTAAATTAATTTGAGAAAATGATGCATATTAAATATTGTTCTATTTCTTCAATTCCTGCAGTTATGGGCTTTGGAAAAAGATAATAATGTGAATACTTTGAATTTTATCTTTTCAGGATTTTAGTTTTGGACCCTTTTAGATTATGCTCTAGTGTTGCATTGCTACTTACGAGTTAGCTTTTGACTCCTTCAACATTTCTTTTATTGAGTGAATCTTGAACATTATTAGTTAATTATGCAAATATTTTGAACTTGTGACTTCATTTTTGAGGTTAATCGCATGCAAAATGTGAGGGAATTTTTTCATGAACTTTTCATGCGTTAAAAATTTTCTACAATTCCGGTCATCAATTGTAGGCACACAAAATTTAAGGAAAATAATTAAATACTTAATTATATTTTCTATTAATATTTTTGGGATTAAATTAAATATAATTCCAAAATTAAATAGATATATATTTGGTATTTAAATATAAAGGAATAAATCTGTGCAATAAAGGAATAAATCTGAAGGAGCCAATCAGATTCCGCCATCTCAGCCCTATGCCCGATACTTACGGGCTCAGGCCTAAAAGCCCAACTCTTATCTGCCTAAAATGAAATTCTCTACACCTATAAATAAGGGTGCTTAGAGCATTCATAAATAACCACAAGAATTAGTTAGAGAGCTCTAAAGAGAAGAATACAAATTCTTCTCTACGATTTCTCTACAATATTCAAAGTGGTCGGTCGTCATCCATCATCGCGTTCTTTGTGGATTCGTCGCGTTCTTCGTCAAAGTCTACTCAAATCTACTCTAGATCCGGACGTCCTCCGAAGCTCCGCATTCGTCGCCGTCAACCTACTTAAATCAGCACTCAATCCGGGAACAAGTCAAAAGACCCTCGGATTAGTTCTACAAATCCAAACATCAAGTTCAACGAGATCAAGGGGAGCCAAATTCGCCACAAATCTCGGAAAGTTGTCCAAACATCGTTCAAGCATCAATTTGGAGAGAGAATCAGAGGAATCGTAGAGATCGCAATCTACAATCAACTCAAGTTCTTCAAATATTTATTTGTACACATCTCTTGTAGATTTATTTTATCAAATAAATAAAATTTGTGTTTATAAATTTTGGCACGCCCAGTGGGACAATCTCTACCTCTCATCTACTCTCCGTCAAATCGATCAAGATTAAGATGCCTGCAACTTTGGAGGAGCAAGTCGCCAATTTGACAAAGCTTGTCAAAGAGCTCGCCAAACAAGTTCACGAGCGAGACATCCAAATTGCGAAGTTGGAGAAGCAAAATATTGTCGATGCAAATAGCGAGCAACTTGAGGACAATCATGAAGTCAAAAAGCCAGAAACAGAAGTAAGTGGAAAAAAACCTCCGGCCACAAAGCTGTAAGTCAATTCCGATGGTTCAATCCATGTTTATCAACTCAAAAAATTCATCGAAGGATCAATCAAAGATAAAATCGAAGGCAAAATTGAAGGCAACTCCAAATCATCGTGGACATATAACAAGCCATATACTCCAAGGATTGATCTTTTGAAGATGCCAGTCGGCTATCAACCACCAAAATTTCTACAATTTGATGTCAAGGCAATCCAAAGCAACATGTGGCTCACTTCATCGAGACTTGCAATGGCGCAGGCACATATGGAGATCACATGGTCAAACAATTCGTACGCTCGTTGAAAGACAACGCATTTGATTGGTATGCCAACTTGGAGCCGAGTTCAATTGATACTTGGGGGCAATTGGAAAAAGAATTCCTTAATCGCTTCTACAACACTCGAAGAACGGTGAGCATGGTCGAGCTTACAAAGACAAGTCAACTCACATATGAGTCTGTCATCGACTACATCAATCGTTGGAGAAATTTGAGTTTAAATTGCAAGGATCGATTGTCTGAAACTTCTGCTATTGAAATGTGCATCCAAGGCATGCATTGGAGGTTGCAATACATCTTAAAAGGAATTCAACCAAAAACTTTTGAGGAATTGACTACTAGAGCTCACGACATGGAGTTGAGCATGAATCTATGAAGTTGAAGAAATCTCAACACAAAAGCCCCACGAACTTCAAGAAAGTCGAGAAATAGAACATGGGGAAAAATCTTTTGAAGAAACTCCAAGTGAAGATGAAGAAGAGGCGAGTGAATCTTCCAATCCATATGGCGATCTATGAAAATAAATGTACTCCTAAGCAAGAGTTTAAACTGTTCATAAAACTCCTAGATGCGAGTCAAAACCATCTAAATTCTCCAAATAAAGATATCAAGTGATACTCCTTGACACGAGTATAAAATGTCTACAAATCCAAATCAAGTATACTCCTTGACATGAGTATAAAATGTCTACAAGCCCAAATCATGTGAATAATCCTTGACACGAGTATAAAATGTCTAAAAATTCAAATCAAATGGACACTCCTTAACACGAGTATAAAAGGTTTACAAATCAAGTTTGTCAAAGCTCCTTGATACGTGGATAAACTATCTAACTTCAAATCAAGTTCGTTAAAACTCCTAAATACGAGTATAAACTATTTACAAATCAAAACTCAAATCAAAGAACTCCTAAATATGAGTATAAACTATTTGCAAATCCAAATTCAAATCAAAGAACTCCTTGAAACGAGTATAAACTTTCTAACAAATCTCAAGCTCAAGAACTCTTGAATATGAGTATAAACTATTCACAAATTGAAAATTAAGAACTCCTTGATATGAGTATAAACTATTGAAATGTTCGAGACTCGTCCATTTCCACAACAAGTCGTTCATGAACAAGTATCGAGGGGCCATTTGTAGGCACACAAAATTTAAGGAAAATAATTAAATACTTAATTATATTTTCTATTAATATTTTTGGGATTAAATTAAATATAATTCCGAAATTAAATAGATATATATTTGGTATTTAAATATATGAAATAAATCTGTGCAATAAAGGAATAAATCTGAAGGAGCCAATCAGATTCCGCCACCTCAGCCCTAGGCCCGATACTTACGGGCTCAGGCCTAAAAGCCCAACTTTTATCTGCCTAAAATGAAATTCTCTACACCTATAAATAAGGGTGCTTAGAGCATTCATAAATAACCACAAGAATTAGTTAGAGAGCTCTAAAGAGAAGAATACAAATTCTTCTCTACGATTTCTCTACAATATTCAAAGTGGTCGGTCGTCATCCATCATCGCGTTCTTCGTGGATTCGTCGCGTTCTTCGTCAAAGTCTACTCAAATCTACGCTAGATCCGGACGTCCTCCGAAGCTCCGCATTCGTCGCCGTCAACATACTTAAATCAACACTCAATCCGGGAACAAGTCAAAAGACCCTCGGATTAGTTCTACAAATCCAAACATCAAGTTCAACGAGATCAAGGGGAGCCAAATTCGCCGCAAATCTAGGAAAGTTATCCAAACATCGTTCAAGCATCAATTTGGAGAGAGAATCAGATGAATTGTAGAGATCGCAACCTACAATCAACTCAAGTTCTTCAAATATTTATTTGTACACATCTCTTGTAGATTTATTTTATCAAATAAATAAATTTTGTGTTTACATCAATAAAGACGAAGGAGAAATTTTTTGCAGAAAAAAGTTTTCAGAAATTTGAAATTGTGAGTAAAATGATAATTAGCGTATTATGGAAGATTCAAACCCTAAAGTAACTGTTCACATCCACCAACCCATCACGTCCCTACTTTATCGGGACCCCAACTGCCGCACGCATTAAATGCGTCTAACATGTCCAGCGGTCGACTTCGACAATCGTTCCGTGCTCGACTTCGCGAAACGTCCCGTGTTCAACTTCGGCACACGTTTCGAATGCGACTTCGCGGCAATCGCTCCGAGTTTGACTTCGGCAAACATTCCGTGTTCGATTTTGGCAAGCATTACTAACTCAACTACAGAGGGACAATACACTTCGACTTTGTCGAATCACAGATTTTGACGGGCAATCAACGACTTCATCTTGAGATCCTCAACTCAACTACACCGCCACCACATCCTCGCTTCGATGTCTTTTTTGGGATGTGACACTGGCCCCAATATAGAAAGGGCCTAACAATGGGCTTGGCCTACGCAATTCGGCCCAAAGAAAAGCAGTCCAGCCCAAGAGAAGCAATTCGGCCCATAGAGAGCTCGGCCCACGAAGAAGTCCAACAAACACAATTTGAACCCTAAGAGACGTAGAAGACTCGAATGTTTATCACAAAGTAAGAGATAGACTCAAAGGAATCCTTATGAAAGTCAAACTCTAGACACTTGTATATAAATAGAGGTTAGGTTAGAGTTAGAAGACTCATTCGCACTTTTGCTACTCATTGTAATCCCCTCATACACGATCAATAAAGGCCATCCATCTTGCTCCGTGGACATAGATCTATTCGGGTAGATCGAACCACGTAAAATTTCTTGTGCTTTTTATATTTGCCTTGGTATATTAATTGTTCTTGAAAAACCAGATGGATCAAGTAGGACCCAACTTCGCCTCCCTTCGATCGTGACCTACACGTTTTTGTAGTATTTGGCCTATAAATTTTAGATTATATCTATGGGATTCATGTCCGAAAATGGAACGAATGAAAAACGATTAGAAAAAAAAAAAGTTTAAAGCACATGGATTATAATTTACAAACTGAGAGTCAAATTCAAGTGACGAAGATTATAGAGACTTTAATCAAGTTTTATTACCATCTCAACTACTCAACCCTCTTTTACTTAATTCCAACCTTTAAATAAGAAATAATTAACACAATATTTATGAATTAACAGGAAATTACTAATACGCCTCTAAATTTTTTGGGAACGCGAGTGGGGTCCGATAATCCCACTGGACCTCCCTTTGTTTCGTCACTGCTAATAAGGATGGAGATATCCATGCATAGAGGATATCGAGAGTGTGTTAAGATTAAGCCTACCGTACCCTGTACCCATTAGACTTATTCAAGAGTGTTAGATATTTATTGTATATATTAGTAAATATTTTACCTTGAGGTTTACAAAATGTTGGTTGAAATAGGGTACTGTATCCTATAATGTGCTAACCACTGTGGTAGGTACAATGTTGGATATAAAGAGATAACTTGTCAGGGGCGAAAACTACTATTCAAAATAGAAATAAGACGAATTACAATGCAAATAAAAAATAACGAACTGAATACAACGACATAAAACACAAAGGAATAAAATAGGCGAGTCGAGGAAAGCCCTCTTTCCGTAAGACGAGATACAACCTGGTAGTGCTCTCGGTTTTGGCGTATCGTCTCCAAAGATAAAACGGTTTCGTCTCCTCGGTAGTAGCACCACAAGACCTCGGAGCTCCGCCGAACTAGAGTGAGGCGAAGACTGAACTCGTGAATGGAAAAGGATGCAAAAGAGAGATGCTGATTTTCAGAGTAGAATGCGTCTATGACTTCAAAATGTATGAATGAATGCCCTCTCATGCTCTTATATATAGGCATATCAAACTCTAGGGTTTTTAGTGGAGTCTTGGCCGTCAATGTAACGCCCCGCATTTTCCTAACTCTACGTTAGTAGACAAATTAGTGAAATTGAGAGAATAAATTAACTTTGTAGATAAAATTCTATTCTCGACAAAGATAGAATTTTTGGAGAAAAGAATTCTCTAGTGAGTTGATTAAGAGGAGAATGACTTCTCTAATTAGATGATTCAAAATATGATCACTTCAAGTGATTAATTAGTTAAGTATTTATTTCTATGGAAAATCGAATAGTAATTTGATTAACCATTTCTATAATAGTAATTATATTATTGATTTACGATAGTATCGAATTATTCAAAATCGATCAAGAGTAAAAGTTGTAGTACAACAATTTAATTAATTTATGGGCCAAACCCATCGATTCATGATCGAACCAACCGTTAGATAACAATCGAACCAAACATTCGATTAATTAATGAATCAAAAACAATAAAGTAATAAACCACATGTCAATAAGTAAAATATCTTGAATAATTAAATGATATTACACTAAAAACAACAAATAACAAATCATCATGAGCAGCCTGTTGTTGTTGCTGTTGCGTGAACAAAAAAAAAAAATAGAAGGGAAAGAAGAAAAAAAAAACAGAGAAGGGAAAGAAGGGACAGCAGGAGCAGAAAAGTAAATTCTTCCCCCCAGCTTCATTCCTTCCCCTTACACCATTCTTGAGCTCCAAGAAAAATATCAAACTCCATCCACTTGCCACCTGCAAACTGCAAAACAAAAACCTGCAAACTGCAAAGCAAAAATGACAGGATTAGATAAGGAAATTAGAAAGATAAGACCCTATCTCTTACACTAACTAGCTAGATTTGCAGAGATCAAAAGAAGGATTGCAGGGTGAAGGCAGATTTTTCCTCCAACCCTTACCATCATGATGTTGATACATTCATCAAAAGATAAGCCCTATAAATACATTCCACCCCAACTCATTTCAATTCCCTTTCTTTCACTCTCAACTCACATAAAACACTAGAATAGAGAAGAAGCAGCAGAGGACAGAAGAAGAAGGAAGGAGTGTGGTGAGCTAGCAACAACAGCACTACTACACTAAGTAAGTAACCTAAAACCCCCAAGTGAAATCAAGCATGATTTAAACTTCAACCCATAAACAATAATACGAAAATTCAGTTTTCATTCTTTGAACAAAGCATGCTAAAACTGAATATATACATACAAGCCTAATATTGGAAACCAAAGCATGACATGGAATGAAATTAAAACTCATAACTCACCGATGAACATGATTCTGAAAACCGAAGTATGAGTTCGAGCATAATGCGAACATAAAACGAGTTCAACTAATATCACAATTTCAATGTTATAACTCAAACCATGAATTAAACACCTAGTTGATACAGCATGTGTGTTTTTCATTCAACAAGAGTAAACCGAAAGCAATAGCAAGAAAATCAAAAGGCAAATCACCACAAATTTTCGTTTTTCAAAACTGAAATTTGTAAGTCTTCCTAAGCTATAGACATATATAATGCTCTTAAGCAAAACATTCACAAGTAAAATGAAATAAATCCCCTGCTGCCACTAATTAATCCTATATGCAAGAAAATCCTAAATTAAATAAATTAAAGAAGGAAAGAACAGTGAGCTTAGCTTAAGCTTCGGACAGCCACCTCCGGTCGGAACCCTCCGACTCCGATGACGGAGCTATCGTCGAGGATGAACGAACAAAACTGCACAATGATTAATCAAACAAACCAACAATTAATTAGATGAAAAAGGAGAGAGAGCAGAATATATATTAAAGAGAGGGGGAAGGGAATGCAGGGGAATCGAACCCCTTACCTCCAACTCCAGACAACGGCGATGGCGATTCCAGCGGCGGACGGAGACCCCTCCGGCGAGCTCCAGGCGCGACAGCACCGGCGACGTTCGGCCGTGAGGGAGGGAGAGAAGTCCGAGAGAGAGAGGGGCTGTGTTGTCGGATTATTGACAGAGAGAGAGAAAGGGAGAAGAAGAAGAGGAGGCTGCCGGCAAGAAGGGCGCCGTCGTCGGTAGTCCTCAACGCCGGTGAGCAGCGGCGCGGGAGAGAGAAGTCCGAGAGAGAGGGGGAAGGTTAGGGCTCAATCGAGAGAAAGGCGGAAAATGAGAAGGGGGCTAGGGTTTTCTGTATATATATGTATACGAACCGGGTCGGGTTCGGTTTCGGGTCGGGTCTCGGGCTAAACCCGCGGGCCTGAACCGGGTTAGTGGATCTGGGCCGAGTTCAGTGATTTGGGCCGAGTCCAGAACTTGGGCCGAGAATTTATTATTACTGGCCCGATCCAATTCAATTAATCTACGGGCTTACTTGTCCGGATTTAATTCTATTAATCGAATGTTCGATTAATTTTCGAGGATTGTATTCTCGTAAAATACTCACGAGATTAATTATTTAATTAATTAATAAGGACGGCCCGACTATTAAAATCGGATTCGCTTGAGATTAATAAAAATGATTAAGATTATTCAACTTATGAATTTAATTAATTAAGATTAATTAAGTATTAAGCTATGCTTAGCTTTAAAATATGTCCTGAAGATTTGCATGATTTTCGGGAATTAATTCAACAAATAAATGGTCTCGAATCATGGGAGAAACGATTCTGAATAATAAAAGATTATTCTATTATGAAAGGATTTAAAGGATTTAAATCAATCTGTTAACCCTAACAGATTTATAAGATAAGAAAATATACTAGACAATTATTTTCTCATATGAAATTTTATTATAGGAACGTAGATTCTTATTATACCTTTATGAATAGGCGTAACTCGACAAGGTTTTGACGTTGTTCGCCTATCAAGACCAAGCATATTCTACGCTTCGAGAGGTGGGCTTTCATTCAAATAAAATGATAACTTGATAAAATCTAAGTTAGTTATTTTTAAGCTTGTCATGCCATAAATGATTTGATTTTGTATGATACCTATCTGTGCAATTACTTAATCGAATTCGGGTCTTAGTAAGATAGCTATCTTACTTCGACTAGTGTACACAATGTGACCGTGTGTCATCTTCGGGTTGGCCGGTCTAGGTATCGTGAGAGTGGCCACTCTCTCGATACCATAGGAACAGATATGGTAGATTACTAAAGAACTTAGCCGGCCGGCAAACTTTTAGATCACAAGAACTGTTTTAGTAAGCATGGGCTCTTTTCAACAAAATCCCTATGACTTACTATTAATGGCTTGACAATTATATATGTATGTTTTCGGCAATGTGCCCACTGAGTACCTTTGTACTCAGCCCTGCATATATTTCTAAATGTGCAGGTTGAACGAGATGGAATGGAGAGCCGGCCCAAGCTTTTGTCATCATGAATCATATTAGTTTCTTAGATTAAGACTCTCGGTAATGTGTGTCTTCATACATGCATTCTGTAAGACTTCCGCTGTAAAATGTCGATAAATTCTTGTTGAGTATTCGAGTCGTGTAAGCGTTTCGAACACATGTACATCTTTCCCTTAAAGGCTCGACGCCAATTGATATAATAAATACTTCCCACGCTTGTTCGGGTGGTTTCTTGCTTTATAATTATATCCCCCTTTCTATTCCCGCTCCTTTAATCCCATCCCTAGTCACGGGACCCCGGCTTCACTATCCTTAGTAAAGTCCGGTCGTGACAGAGTGGTATCAGAGCACTTGGTTGCTCCGAAATCCGAGAGTCTTCTTCAGTCTTAGTCTGGTATTGATTCACTAGACTAGTCGAGTCTAATCAGTTGACAAAAGCTTGGCACTCCATCACATCGCGTTCAACGGGAAAAATGGTAAGTTCTCTTATTTAATAAGACTTCAAGCTTTAAGATAGAAGAGAACATAGTTAAGGTCGGAATCTAGATCACAAGGCTTTTCTTGAGAACATAGCTCACACGAAATAGCTACTTCTTGAGTTAACTTAGAATTAATGATTACTTGAGTTAACTTAGAATTTATGATTATCAAGAAATGAAAGTTTCTTTCGGCAAATGAAGATAAGAAGACGATGGCGTTGCTCACGAGAAGGATGACTCCAAGAGATGTGTGCATGAAGATTTAAAGAAATGTCATTCGAGTCAATGACATGGGCCTAGCCTTTATTGAATTGTTTAAGAAAAGTAAACGACATAAGTTTACCATTGTACACAATATACGATGTAATAAACCATACATCGAAGATTAAAATTCTAGCATCGTCTCATAATAAGATTATACCCATTAGAACTCCTCGAAAGTTTTGAAATAAATTTCTTGGAGGAATCATGAATAGACATGAAAATCGAATATAGGGATTTAGTAAGCTCCAAATTAAGACATTCAAGTAAGCAGAGCACTGGCTCATCGATAGTAGTTAATAACCATGAGAACCTCTCATGAGTTAATGAAGTCAAAAAGAACAATAATGTTACTAGGTTCTCATTAAATAGAGAATTGTTCTTAATGAATATAGAAAGTGAGAGCATCAACAATGTCAGCTGACTAGCCAATAATAATCGGAGTATATTTGCAAGATCAGTTTAAAGGATAACATAAGGATATACCCGACCACCAATAGTTATTACTAAAGACCAAACCATAGTGCCATATAATACAATTATATTTTCAGCCTATGGTACAACTATCATAAGGGATCAACATCTAAAATAATTTAGAATTTGGTGTCGGTTAAGATTAAACCATAGTCTAACGTCCTAGTGCGTAGACTCAATACAATAATAGTGCCATTTAAGAGAAACCTTATTATGATAAGGCCACCTCGATCAATTGTCGGGACATTTCCCAAATGGGAAAGCTTAAATTCTGTAACTTACAAACAGAATAAAAATGCAAAAATTTCTCCTTGGCAGGAGTATAAATAGCAGTGACAATATCATTATTCAGAGATGATGTTTTCTTAGAAAATAAAAGGGCTTCGAAGATTAGTTTACAAAAGTTGTACATGAGTACTTATACTAAGAAGACTTATAAACATAATGATATAAAGGAGAACCTATCATGCTAAGAATGCGTTGTATTCTGATATCATATGTGAGCCCCTTGATGCCAAGAAAGTAAATTCCGTAAATTCGGAGTTCAAAAGAAATTGAGTCGGGTTAAGAGTTCGTCCAACTTTGTAAAAACTTCTTTTCATTTCCCGGAAATTTTGTGAGTCACTAAAGTAAGGAAATTTCTTGTGACTGGGATTGTGCTTATGCGGGACTGATCACCCCACATGATGTCAATCTTGGTAGCGTCACCATCAGACAAGAAATTAGATGGGTATCGACAAAAATGGGTGCCTCCCCCTAACCCTTGTCATTTCATTTCTACCCTCTGACTATTCCTTCCAAGCTTGTCAGATGTTTTATTGATAACACGTTTTGGTTACTTGTAATATGCAGAACGAACCATCGTCCTCGTATCTTTCATTTACATATCTTCTCATTCCACTTTGATCCAATTATTTTCGAAAGCAATAGGATTAACTAGTCCATTTGCAAGTCATAAGCATGACCTAATGTATGAAACCCTTAAGGGTATCCAAATTTATAAGAATGAGACTAGAGGAAAATAGATTGGGACTTTGAATAGGTGGAACGAGATTAAAGATTGAAATAATGAGAGACTATATGGACCTTAGTATGTTATAAAGTAGACCAAGGGTTGATAAACAAGTAAAGATATCGAAAAAAAAAAAAAGAGAGACTTAGACCACAAGCCATAAGGACATGAGCAAAAGGAGTCTGAACATATAGAATGACCTAGTCTTAATCGAAATCATCCCTAATTTAAGGAGGATATGAGTCTAAAAAGGTTCGGTCGAATCAAACTCAAACGAAGCTAATGTCCCCAAGAAATAATATCAGGTTCGATAGTAAGGTCAGAGTTGTTTAACAACTCACATAATAATAATTATTATTATTATAGGATCTTTAGGGGATAATGTATTAAGGATAGATGAAAAGGGAAACAAGGAATATATACATTTATGTGAGACTACCTTCTTCGATAAGGTTTAGAGAAGAGATGGAGGGTTCACAAGGAAAGTAGTATTGGCCATAGTAATTTCGATATTCGAAAGGAAAAATAAATAAAAGCGATAAATGATAGTTCATGAGTTAAGTATTAACCATATACAGAATCAGTAGCATTGGAATGCGACTCCAATTATGAACACGGAGTGTGTGATTAAAATGGAATTAAAATTATTTGAGCCATTTGTAATGTCTTGAAATAGGAAAATGGTGACATATTATGATAAAACAAGAAAATAAGTAAATTAGAGAAAGAGTATATGAGCAGAATGAATTTGAAGTGAATATATGCATTAGAGCATGAGGATAAATCAATATCCATAAAATATAGCATATGGAGTAATATAATATGGGTCCATACTCATAGCAATAAGGGTAGTAGCTAGTGGTATAGGTTGATGACCTATCCTGATTAAAATTTCTCCTACATCACGCGTTAGACACCTCGTAGGATATTAGTGTGGATCATGCCGAAATATTCTTCCACTAGAAATATAGTAAGCTTTGAATAACAAAATTTATGTTAGTTGTCCACAAGGGAGTAACTACACGTTACATAGAAATAAGAATACATGCCAGTAATTACAGACATGAGGTAAGAGTAAGAAATCTTGTTAATTATCGAGACATAGAAATGAAATGTAGCAAATAAGAAATGGGAGTAGTTACCTTATGCTAAGGAAGGTAATCTATAAGAAGCTTTTCCAGTCAAGAGACTTGACTACATGAGATAAGTAGCATTTGATATATTGACCAAAGGTTATAATAATACCCTAAGCTAAATGATTGATGAAAAATACGGGATAGACAAGGCTATCTAGAAGGATATAAAGTATGGAGTAAGAGGGTATGTACAATTTAAATCCACATAGTGGAGGCAATGATACATAACCAATAATATATAGTAATATAGGCCGAGTTATGGCTTTAATGAATGACAACAACTTTAATATAAGCAAAAACAAAATTTATAGGGGTTTAGACGTATTTCGACACGTTAGTCCTTATCAAAGGACAGGATGTCAAAGAGATAGAAAATTTTGCTAAGGTCTCAAAAATGTTAAAAGTCAAACGAAAGTTATATCGAAGGAAGCCTTAGTAGAAATGAAATATATACAATTAACATATCAAGAGACGTTCTAATCAAAACTGATAAAAGTTTGAGCAAAGAAAAGATGAATAGATAAACTCAAATAATTTCCGATGTAAGGGACATTATAGATCCTTAAAAGCCTTTTGGATAATAAGAATTTAGATTTCGATTACCTTGAGAAATTAAAGGAGTTTATAAAAGAAGTATTCAAGTAAAAGACGTCATGAGTGTGAGTACATGAGATAGCAAGAAGAGACAGAAAGAACGACCATGAATTGGTTATCAAGAAAAGAATATTAAGTGACATAATTATTCCTAGGTCAAGGAGAAAGTGACAATTATGCGTAAAAAAAAAAAATGGAGTTAAAGGATGTAGCATTGCTATAAGAGGTAATTTATCTTACCCCGTCATTAAGACATAGATTAAGCGTGTAAAACGACATACCCAAAAGTTTCTAAATCACTTTAAAACAAAAGGTTATTCGTCAGACAAAAAGCTAATAGCATATAGAAATTAATTGTCTTAACGTAAATAAACTAAAGTCAACTTACGTACATGATATCTAAAGATAAGTCATGATTAAGTTCCGACTAAAGTGCTTTGCACAAGCTAGTGGAATCATGTACTCTAGTTGTAATAATGAGTAGAAGTTCTATATAAATCATGTGATCAACTAATGTAGTGACCGAAGCGATATGAAATAAGACAATTGAGCTAAAAAGGCCTAAATAAATTCTCGAATGATTTAAGAGAAAGAAACTTATATGTATAATGCTTTAAGTTTAGAATGAAAGAAAATTTTGAGCCACTAGTGGATCTCTACTCGAGAGATAACCCCTCGGAAAATGTCTGGCATTGAAAAGTTTTATAGTTATACCTTGGATATCGATGGTAAGATGTTGTCACCACCTCGCCAACGGACGGTTAACTATTTGAGAACGGTCATAGCAAACCTATGGGATATTTCAGTTAGAAACTCTATATTTAAAAATGAGTATAAAGGGGGTTAAAGATAAGACATTTATATTATGGTTCACAAAACTAAGAATTTGTAAGAATGAGTAACATAAAAGACTTATCTTGAACTTTAGGAGGATATAAATCGACTCATGAAGGAAATTAAAATTTTAAAAATATAAAAGGAGGACCATAGAAATAATTCTACGACAAATACCAAAATAGTTAATGTGACGTTATGACACATATAGGTAAGGTATAGACCCTTACCGTACATAAAGAAAATAAGAATAAAAATGTTTGTACCTAAATGGTCCCAAGATGACTACCTCGTCTAACGAGTTAAAATGATGATAGAAATAATGGTACAAGAGTTGAGCAAATTATAGGAGTAAGCTCAAAGGTAGAGATTACCTAAGACCAAGAAAAGTAGGTCTGAATACTCATGGACTAGCGTTCCATCTAATAATTAAATTTGTTTGGAAGATCAATAAAAAAATAATAACGCTACAAAATGTGAGTAGTAACTTACGAAACCATAGAGGTGTCAAGAAGCTACATAAAATAGAAATTGGTACAAACCTACCATGGCATGAAATAAGTGTCAAGATAGAGTAATATGGGGTTAAAAGAAAAGGGTAGTACCCAAGGCCCAATAGAAGGTATAGAAACAATTAAAGGATTTCTAAAATCATGAGATCAACCACAGAGATGATAAAAGGATTCTAGGATAAACAATAGTTATAAGTTAATTGTGCAAAACTAAGATAAGTGCTAGAAGTAAAGAAAGAAGATTGTCGTGAGAATGCGACAAAACACATATGATATAACCCAGTATATGTTACATCAGGAAAACATATGGGAAATTACGAGGAAATACTATGAGCATTGAGAAAAGAAAATTTCTTCAAAATATCTTCATCAGAAAGACATAAGAGATGTATGTATATTTATACTCATAGTAAGATAGGAGATTAGTTAGGATCTATTTAGGGAAAATGTGGGATTTAGAAATCTCAGTGCTATACTTAGCACACCAGTTCACACTGGTTAGTTGGGTAATTCTAATCATCCGAAATTAGAAAAAAGATGAGGAAATATGTGGGACTTGGAAGAAAGTCAAAAGGGACAAAGAATGTAAGAATTCTCCAAGAGGTGGAGACAAGGATCTCCTATGCATGATAGTAGAGAGAAAAGATTTATGTTCTCAAAGATTTAGCTATTGCTTCAAGTGTTAGTATAAGTCATGACCCAAAGAAATTATGAGTTAGAAAAGTTAATTCCTAAATGTTGTAGATGTATATCGTATACGTTAGGACGATAGAATAAATTTCAGGCGTGAAAACATGAAATGAACGAGATGCCTAATAGTCAGTGCTCGACATAGATATACGACGGATCTAGATCCTTCAGCGAAAATACAAGATAACCGCGGTTAGGATATCCCAAACCCACTTCGACGCTGAGATAAGGATGATATCCGAAGAAATGAACGTTCGAACGTTAAACTATGAAACTATATCCAGATAAATATGTACCTAAGTTAATCACTAAGGTAAAGGTCTTGTAGGGACACCACGAGCAAGAAATAGTGATGTGGGAACGTGTTAAGTCAAATGAAAGGAAAGTGCCCAAAGTATTTACACAATATAAGCAAATTTCGGGACGAAATTTAATTTAAGGAGGATATGATGTAACGCCCCGCATTTTCCTAACTCTACGTTAGTAGACAAATTAGTGAAATTGAGAGAATAAATTAACTTTGTAGATAAAATTCTATTCTCGACAAAGATAGAATTTTTGGAGAAAAGAATTCTCTAGTGAGTTGATTAAGAGGAGAATGACTTCTCTAATTAGATGATTCAAAATATGATCACTTCAAGTGATTAATTAGTTAAGTATTTATTTCTATGGAAAATCGAATAGTAATTTGATTAACCATTTCTATAATAGTAATTATATTATTGATTTACGATAGTATCGAATTATTCAAAATCGATCAAGAGTAAAAGTTGTAGTACAACAAATTAATTAATTTATGGAACAAACCCATCGATTCATGATCGAACCAACCGTTAGATAACAATCGAACCAAACATTCGATTAATTAATGAATCAAAAACAATAAAGTAATAAACCACATGTCAATAAGTAAAATATCTTGAATAATTAAATGATATTACACTAAAAACAACAAATAACAAATCATCATGAGCAGCCTGTTGTTGTTGCTGTTGCGTGAACAAAAAAAAAATAGAAGGGAAAGAAGAAAAAAAAAACAGAGAAGGGAAAGAAGGGACAGCAGGAGCAGAAAAGTAAATTCTTCCCCCCAGCTTCATTCCTTCCCCTTACACCATTCTTGAGCTCCAAGAAAAATATCAAACTCCATCCACTTGCCACCTGCAAACTGCAAAACAAAAACCTGCAAACTGCAAAGCAAAAATGACAGGATTAGATAAGGAAATTAGAAAGATAAGACCCTATCTCTTACACTAACTAGCTAGATTTGCAGAGATCAAAAGAAGGATTGCAGGGTGAAGGCAGATTTTTCCTCCAACCCTTACCATCATGATGTTGATACATTCATCAAAAGATAAGCCCTATAAATACATTCCACCCCAACTCATTTCAATTCCCTTTCTTTCACTCTCAACTCACATAAAACACTAGAATAGAGAAGAAGCAGCAGAGGACAGAAGAAGAAGGAAGGAGTGTGGTGAGCTAGCAACAACAGCACTACTACACTAAGTAAGTATCCTAAAACCCCCAAGTGAAATCAAGCATGATTTAAACTTCAACCCATAAACAATAATACGAAAATTCAGTTTTCATTCTTTGAACAAAGCATGCTAAAACTGAATATATACATACAAGCCTAATATTGGAAACCAAAGCATGACATGGAATAAAATTAAAACTCATAACTCACCGATGAACATGATTCTGAAAACTGAAGTATGAGTTCGAGCATAATGCGAACATAAAACGAGTTCAACTAATATCACAATTTCAATGCTATAACTCAAACCATGAATTAAACACCTAGTTGATACAGCATGTGTGTTTTTCATTCAACAAGAGTAAACCGAAAGCAATAGCAAGAAAATCAAAAGGCAAATCACCACAAATTTTCGTTTTTCAAAACTGAAATCTGTAAGTCTTCCTAAGCTATAGACATATATAATGCTCTTAAGCAAAACATTCACAAGTAAAATGAAATAAATCCCCTGCTGCCACTAATTAATCCTATATGCAAGAAAATCCTAAATTAAATAAATTAAAGAAGGAAAGAACAGTGAGCTTAGCTTAAGCTTCGGACAGCCACCTCCGGTCGGAACCCTCCGACTCCGATGACGGAGCTATCGTCGAGGATGAACGAACAAAACTGCACAATGATTAATCAAACAAACCAACAATTAATTAGATGAAAAAGGAGAGAGAGCAGAATATATATTAAAGAGAGGGGGAAGGGAATGCAGGGGAATCGAACCCCTTACCTCCAACTCCAGACAACGGCGATGGCGATTCCAGCGGCGGACGGAGACCCCTCCGGCGAGCTCCAGGCGCGACAGCACCGGCGACGTTCGGCCGTGAGGGAGGGAGAGAAGTCCGAGAGAGAGAGGGGCTGTGTTGTCGGATTATTGACAGAGAGAGAGAAAGGGAGAAGAAGAAGAGGAGGCTGCCGGCAAGAAGGGCGCCGTCGTCGGCAGTCCTCAACGCCGGTGAGCAGCGGCGCGGGAGAGAGAAGTCCGAGAGAGAGGGGGAAGGTTAGGGCTCAATCGAGAGAAAGGCGGAAAATGAGAAGGGGGCTAGGGTTTTCTGTATATATATGTATACGAACCGGGTCGGGTTCGGTTTCGGGTAGGGTCTCGGGCTAAACCCGCGGGCCTGAACCGGGTTAGTGGATCTGGGCCGAGTTCAGTGATTTGGGCCGAGTCCAGAACTTGGGCCGAGAATTTATTATTACTGGCCCGATCCAATTCAATTAATCTACGGGCTTACTTGTCCGGATTTAATTCTATTAATCGAATGTTCGATTAATTTTCGAGGATTGTATTCTCGTAAAATACTCACGAGATTAATTATTTAATTAATTAATAAGGACGGCCCGACTATTAAAATCGGATTCGCTTGAGATTAATAAAAATGATTAAGATTATTCAACTTATGAATTTAATTAATTAAGATTAATTAAGTATTAAGCTATGCTTAGCTTTAAAATATGTCCTGAAGATTTGCATGATTTTCGGGAATTAATTCAACAAATAAATGGTCTCGAATCATGGGAGAAACGATTCTGAATAATAAAAGATTATTCTATTATGAAAGGATTTAAAGGATTTAAATCAATCTGTTAACCCTAACAGATTTATAAGATAAGAAAATATACTAGACAATTATTTTCTCATATGAAATTTTATTATAGGAACGTAGATTCTTATTATACCTTTATGAATAGGCGTAACTCGACAAGGTTTTGACGTTGTTCGCCTATCAAGACCAAGCATATTCTACGCTTCGAGAGGTGGGCTTTCATTCAAATAAAATGATAACTTGATAAAATCTAAGTTAGTTATTTTTAAGCTTGTCATGCCATAAATGATTTGATTTTGTATGATACCTATCTGTGCAATTACTTAATCGAATTCGGGTCTTAGTAAGATAGCTATCTTACTTCGACTAGTGTACACAATGTGACCGTGTGTCATCTTCGGGTTGGCCGGTCTAGGTATCGTGAGAGTGGCCACTCTCTCGATACCATAGGAACAGATATGGTAGATTACTAAAGAACTTAGCCGGCCGGCAAACTTTTAGATCACAAGAACTGTTTTAGTAAGCATGGGCTCTTTTCAACAAAATCCCTATGACTTACTATTAATGGCTTGACAATTATATATGTATGTTTTCGGCAATGTGCCCACTGAGTACCTTTGTACTCAGCCCTGCATATATTTCTAAATGTGCAGGTTGAACGAGATGGAATGGAGAGCCGGCCCAAGCTTTTGTCATCATGAATCATATTAGTTTCTTAGATTAAGACTCTCGGTAATGTGTGTCTTCATACATGCATTCTGTAAGACTTCCGCTGTAAAATGTCGATAAATTCTTGTTGAGTATTCGAGTCGTGTAAGCGTTTCGAACACATGTACATCTTTCCCTTAAAGGCTCGACGCCAATTGATATAATAAATACTTCCCACGCTTGTTCGGGTGGTTTCTTGCTTTATAATTATATCCCCCTTTCTATTCCCGCTCCTTTAATCCCATCCCTAGTCACGGGACCCCGGCTTCACTATCCTTAGTAAAGTCCGGTCGTGACAGTCAAGGCCCATTAGGCGGAGGCCCATTAGGTGGAGTAGGAGACGGTTACAAACGTCTCTCCTAGATAGGTGAGTTGTTATACCCGAGATTCGTGGGTTGTTACAACCTAAGTGGTTGATACCACAACTGGATCACACGTTGAGCTGCCTACTCGCCCCATTAACGTTTTGCTTCATTGGCCCAAAATGAAAGTAATTAGATTCAAGGCCCAAACACGCGAGAGCCCGTCTTTATTCACTTAACCCACTTATTACCAAGCCCCTTTGTTTAGTTACTTTTGAATGATATTAGAGAATATATGTTAATTCTCCAATGCGGGACAACAACACTTCATAAATAATGAAGTCACTCCACCAACACTTTGATATAATATATCTCTATCTCACTCACCATATATATATATATATATATTAGATTTGAGCATATAATTACATCATATTAATCTACTACTCGAGAAGATTAATACTACGACATTTAATCTCACAATCGAGTTAAATATCAACTCCACATTATTGAACAAATACCAATAATATCCAACACAAAATCCTTTTATATATAATAGCAAAGCGGATTCGGAGCTCCACATTAATTCACGTACCTACGTGGCGCTTCCTATGCTCTCCGTTCCTATTTATCTAAAAATTGATTTTATTTATAATAAAATATTATTTTATGTATTATATATAGAAGATATTATTATTATTATTATTATTATTATTATTATTATTATTATTATTATTATTATTATTATTATTATTATTATTATTATTATTATTATTATTATTATTATTATTATTATTATATCACATGCAACTATACTATTAATGTAATTCATCTTTCATTAGGTGCTTGATTGTTTTGTTTAATGGCTTTTTGATTAAAAATTTTTGATGGAAAATTGTACTGATATTGTTTATACATATTGCATGCATGTTTTGCATGTTGGTTAATTTATAATTAACAATATTATTCTATTCTTACATTAATAGATTTTAATGACGTTATAATTGATTATAATTATGTCTCCGTTCCTATTTATCTAAAAATTAATTTTATTTATAATAAAATATTATTTTAAGTATTATATATAGAAGATATTATTATTATTATTATTATTATTATTATTATTATTATTATTATTATTATTATTATTATTATTATTATTATTATTATTATTATTATTATTATTATTATTATTATTATTATTATTATTATTATTATTATTATTATTATTATTATCACATGCAACTATACTATTAATGTAATTCATCTTCATTAGGTGCTTGATTGTTTTGTTTAATGGCTTTTTGATTAAAAATTTTTGATGGAAAATTGTACTGATATTGTGTGTTGTTTTGTTTTTGTTTGGTTTATACATATTGCATGCATGTTGTGCATGTTGGTTAATTTATAATTAACAATATTATTCTATTCATACATTAATAGATTTTAATGACGTTATAATTGATTATAACTATGTGAGACTCTCTTTGACATATTTTATTACATGAATAGATTTCATATTATATTTATTTACTATTCCATCTCTAATATCTTATATACAAAATTCAGAATTACCTAAATGTAGCAATATAAAGTGATTCATATCGAATATTGACGTTAAAATTGATTATAACTAATAACTATGTGAGACTCTCTTTGACATAATTTTTTTTAAAATTAAAATAAATGACGGACGATTTGACTTATTTTGATGTAACGATATTTTATTTTTATTACAATAAACAACGGTCTACCTAAAATTAGCAATATAAAGTGATTCATATCGAATATTGACGTTAAAAATTGATTATAATTATGTGAGACTCCCTTTGACATATTTTATTTATTAAAATAAACAACGGGCGGCTTGACTTATTTTGATGTAACGGCATTTTTTTTATTACAATAAACATCGAATATAAAATGATTCATATCTAATATTGACGTTAAAATTGATTATAACCATGTGAGACTCCTTTTGACAATTTTTATTTATTAAAATAAACAACGGGCGGCATGATTTATTATAATAAATACCGGGCTACGTGAGACTCTTTTTGACATTTTCTTTTTATTAAAATAAACCACGAGCAGTTTGACTAATTTTGATATAACTGACATTTTCTTTTTATTATAATAAAAAAAATATTATTCTATTCATACATGAATAGATTTTAATGACATTATAATTTATTATTACTCTGTGAGACTCTCTTTAACATATTTTATTACATGAATAGATTTTCATATTATATTTATTTACTATTTCATCTCTAATAGTATCTTATATACAAAATTCATAATTACCTAAATGTAGCCATATAAAGTGATTCATATCGAATATTAATGTTAAAATTGATTATAACTAATAACTATGTGAGACTCTCTTTGACATATTTTTTTTTAAATTAAAATAAATGATGGACGATTTGACTTATTTTGATGTAACAACATTTTATTTTTATTACAATAAACAACGTTCTACCTAAAAGTAGCAATATAAAATGATTCATATCGAATATTGACGTTAAAAATTGATTATAATTATGTGAGACTCCCTTTGACATATTTTATTTATTAAAATAAACAACGGGCGGCTTGACTTATTTTGAGGTAACAACATTTTGTTTTTATTACAATAAACATCGAATATAAAATGATTCATATCGAATATTGACATTAAAATTGATTATAACCATGTAAGACTCCTTTTGAAAATTTTTATTTATTAAAATAAACAACGGGCGACCTGACTTATTTTGATGTAACGACATTTTGTTTTTATTATAATAAATATCGGGCTACGAGAGAATTTATTTGACATTTTCTTTTTATTAAAATAAACCACGAGCAGCTTGACTAATTTTGATATAACTGACATTTTTTTTATTACAATAAAAAAAAAATTTATTTTAAATATTAATCTTATAAGCATCGGGCTACGTGAGACTCTTTTTGACACTTTCTTTTTATTAAAATAAATATCGGGTGGCTTGATATATTGTAATATTTTTCATTTATATTTTACTTTAAAATAATGTTATAAAGTGATTCGTATCAAATTTGACGAGATACAAATGCATCTATCATCAAAATATTCTCTTTAAAAACTATTTTCTTATAAACACAGGTAACGAGAGACTTTATATTGAAATTTTGTTTTTATTACAATAAACAACGGGTTACGTGTGACTCTTTTTGACATTTTTTGTTTATAAAAATAAACAACGGGCAACTTAACTTATTTTGATAAAAATGTCATTTTCTTTTTATTACAAACTCTCTTTGACAAAAGGGGTGCACATCATGCTCCTGTGAAATATTGACCTATTGAATGAACATTGCAATGACATAAGGATGATGGTAACAAAACTTGGAGATCATGTGATAGAAGCAAATCTGCTTTCAGGAAAAAATGCTGGTAAGAAATTTCCAATTGTAAGCATGACTGCATCATATCAAATTAAGTTACCTGTTAAATTACAAAAGAGGTATTTTCCACTGTTTGTTTGCATTGCTATGATAATAAATAAGAGTAAGGGACAATCCCTCTCTAACGTAGGGTTTTACCTACCAAAATCGGTCTTCAGCCATGGGCAGTTTTACGTCGCAATATCGAGAATCACTAGGAAAAAATGTCTCAAAATTTTAAGATGTGATGAAGATGACAATAGTTTCAACACCACAAATAAAGTTGTGTATACGAAAATATTTCAAAAGTTGTGAGGTAATTATCAGTACAAATATTAATAATGTATACATAAAATTATTATATTTAGATCTTATTTTCTACGATTAAATTTTCTTGATGTATAGGAGAGTAAATTGTAGGATGAAGAATGAAGAGCTGCTGCGCTTAGAAGAGGAGCCGAGCTGATTATTTTGGTCTGGATTTCTTATATAATTTTCATATTGTTTCATTTACTTTTAGTATTTTTTAATTACTTTAAAATATTTTTTTAAAAAAGATTTCACGAGGAACTCGACTTTGTCGTTTTCGGCACCAAGTTGCTTTATAAGATTTTAAACGTCGAACATTTAATTGTAATATGAATCGGCATTGAATTGGGTCTTCGCAATTATTATTCTTAACTTCCTCTTATTGTTTGGAAGTACATAAAAATCGAGGATTGAATTATTTTTAAATAAATTTCGATGATATAATATCAAAATGTTAAAAATAATTAGCACCCTTCGATTTTCGACGGGTAGTAAACTAGTACTATTCTATTCATATTTCTTACATAATAACATTTATTGTGTCCATTGTGCCGTCATTTGCATTTCTATTACTTCGCAACGTTAGAGTTACGTTAGGTGTTAGGTGTGTGCGTGTATAAGTTGTGTTTGTCTGTTCATATTCTTATTCTTTTAATAAATAAAATCCGAATTTAATTATCTCTATCTAAAATGTCCATGTAATATCTCTTTATAAAAAAGCACTAACTAAGCTAAGCAGTGCTTTTTTATTTTTATTGATTAAGCAGAAACTAAATAGATTATGCACTTATTCAAACATCGGGGCTTGGAATTAACGTTTACATGTACAAAATCATATGAGCTTTGAATTGACAATTATTTTTAATATAATTTTTTAAATATTTGAAAAAAAAAATTATACAACATTTATATAGCACGGAGTTATAGTGGATTTTTAATATTAACTACTTATAGTGGATTGAATCTCTCGGAGTTTGTCCCCCAGACGTAGGTGTGTTATCACCGAACTGGGTTACCAAATTACTGTGTTCTTTATAGCTTTCAGTTATGCTTTTAAGAACATATTTAAGATCGTTTATAGTTTTGCACAAACTAGCACTTTCATTTTCAATTTTGGTTCGTGGTTTTTCTCGATTATTTCCGATTTTAACCGGTTGAACCATGGTTCAGTCGAAAAAACCATTAACTGAAGGCCTCGCCGGTTCAACCTCCGGTTCGATTTTTAAAGCATTGATGCTACTCATTAGACATATTCAAGAGTGTTAGAGATTTATTGTACTACATATTAGTAAATGTTTTACCTTGAGGTTTACAAAATATTATTTTATTCATATATCTTACATAAAAACATTTACTGTGCCCATTGTGTTAGAGTTACATCAGGTGTTAAGGGTGTGTGCGTATAAGTGGTGTTTGCCTGATCATATTTTTATTCTTTTAATAAATGAAAATCTAAATTTAATTATCTCTATCTAAACTGTCCTTGTAATATCTCTTTATAAAAAGCACTAAATAAGGAGTACTTTTCTGTTTTTATTGATTAAGCAGAAACTAAATAGATTATGTGTACTCAAACATCGGCGCTTGGAATTAACGGTTACATGCACAAAATCATATGATCTTTGAATTGACAATTATTTTATATAAGTTTTAAATATTTGAGAAAAAAAAAATTTACATGTTTTTAATTTTGACACAAATTAAAATTGTTGGGAATTGTTAAGGATAACATGTCAAGGGGAACTCAAAAGGGACACTTTAAAATTAGTGTGTATGTTTTGATTTGATCCCAAAACCCCTAAATATCCCATTCCCAAGCGACCCTAATTGATGTAGAATAGGTTAGAATTTTTCTAAGCCTATACTGTTAGGATGGCTTTGATTTAGCTTTAGATGCTTAGGTTTTAGACTGCAGGATTTTCAAGCGAAGGCCACTCGCTTGAGTGTGTTTTCCAAGCGAAGCGAGACTACCGGGCCGAAGCGAAGTGTGCCGAGGAATAGCGAAGCGAAGCGAGCGCTACAGTAGATTCAAAGCGAGTCTGTTGAAGCGAAGCGAAGCGAAGCGAAGCGAAGCGAGCGCTACAGTGTAAAGTCAAAGCGAGTCAACGATTACTAAAGCGGACACTCGGGAAATTTATTTCCTAAATACTCGCCTACAGTATGACTTGAATCGACTCATCCGAAGCGGACGCTCCAAATCTGAAGCGAAGCGAGCCCCCACCTAACAGATAGCGACAGCTCAATTCCCGCTCCAATTTAAACGATGAGTTCAAACTCCAGTCAAGTGAAGATCGCCGCATTAATTGCAAGATCTCCACGTGTCGATAGGAGAATGGAGCAACGGAGTTGACCGCCAGGCCGACAAGTACGCCGCAACAGTACTGGACCGCTCCAGTTACTGTTAAAATTGGCTCTTAGCCATTTTCGGCAAAGAGACAAACTGGCGCGTCTGAAAAGCAGCAGGCCTGTGCAAGTACTGTCGAGAGGAGGAGGGACAAAGCCACCAACCAACAACGGCTCTTGCCCAACCCTCCGCCTATAAATAGTGGAGGTAGAAGACGGAGAAGTGTAGAACACTACTTGAGCATTCAGCGCATACAGCAAACAAACACTCCCAACTTTCAAGCAATCTTCGAGTCTTTGTTTAAGTGTTCTCCGAGCTTCTGTTTCACCGAAGCTCGTCTCTGCAACCTTCACACTTAGAAATCTAAGCCCATTCCATATCCAAGCTTAGAGAAGAACTCTAGCCTTCTTTGCATTCACTATAAAGAGTTCTTCATTAGTGTGTTCGTCGAAAACCAAAAACCCTAACCCTAGTCTGTCTGTTAGGATTTGAGTTTGTCGAAAGGTTGTCGTCTCGATCCAAGACTCTACTTTCCTCGATAGTAGAAGTCTCGATTATAGAGTTTAGATCCAAGCTAACACAGTCCTCGATTGTGTGAAGCTCCATCGAAACTAGGTTTGTGTGGAGAACCCGTAATCTCCCGGTCGTCGGACTGAAGCGAGTGAAGCTTAGTTCAGTTAGGTTTTGTGGTGAACCCGTAATCACCCAACTGTTGTCAGATCCAAGCGAGTGAAGCTCGATCTTGACTTTGGTTTTTGAGGAGCCAGCAAGTCCTCAAGGTTCTTGAGTGAAGAGAATCAGTTGCTTCGAGCAACAAAGTGGACGTAGGTGTTTTACCACCGAACCACTATAAACCCTTGTGTCGTATCTCTCTAACCCTAAACTTTTCAATTGCTTACTGTTTTGATTATACATACTGCACAAGCATCGTAAAAAACTTAAACCGAGTTTTTAAATACTTAGGAAATACTAGCTCACCTAATTCCGCATCTCGAGTAAAGCCTCACTTTTGATCAAGCATTCGCTTAGGTCAAGAAGTTTGCTAGCACTGTAGATCTAGCTTCCTGCTAGGTCTTAAGTACTTAAAGCGAGCGCTTTACTTGTCACTCTGAAATAAAGGGAAAAGAAGTTGAAAAACTTCAACACACGTATTCACCCCCCCCCCCCCCCCCCCCCCTTCCGTGTGATTCCTCTATCAAATCAGGACCAAGAAGTGGTATCAGAGCGAGGTTCTTTCGAGCCACTGCTTTGCATACCCGAAGCGAGTCCTCTCTCGCTTCACATTGTCTCACTGAACCTGATCCATTTTCCTAAGTGCATCAAAACCTGTACTCACGCATACTGCATTACTACTGACGTTTCAACATGTCTACCTACAGTGCATCCAATCTTCCTCAGTTCTCGATAGAAGGATACGAAACATGGAGTTTTCGTGTCGAAAAATTTCTATGCTCCATCCACGACAGAATGTGGGAGGTCATAGAAGGACCGATCGAGATCAAGAAAGCCATCTCTGTAAATGTTCCAGCCGCCGAAGGCCGTGAAGCTCATGCCAGACAAGAATACGTGGACAAGGCGAAGGAAGACTACTCTTCCAATGACTTCAAGATTGCCAACCTAGACCGCATCGCACGCCACACAATGCAGAGCACTGTGTCGGACGCTTATCTTCCAAGGATCAGAAAGTGCACCATGGCAAAGGAGATGTGGGAAACCCTAGCCCTAATCTCCCAGGGCACTGACAAAATCAAGGAGAACAAGCTTGCCGTGCTGATGAGAGAGTTCAAGAGCCTCACAATGAAGTCTGGAGAATCGATTGACGCCTTCGAGCTACGCGTCACCAACATCATTGCTACTCTCATCTCTCTTGGCAAAGAATTCACAGACAAATAAGTCAACCTCAAGATTGTCTGAGCTCTTACAAGGAAATGGCCGACCATGAAGGAGTTATACTTGGCAACAAAGGACTTGTCGAAGCTCACACCGGAGATCCTGTTCTCTGAGCTTAAGGCTCACGAATTCGATCTCAATCGAATGAGCCTGGACGATGAAGACGAAGGTCCTACGTCATCGAAGGGAGTCGCTTTCAAAGTTACAGAAGCTCCAAGCGACCAGACGATTGCCAAGATGTCAAGAGAGGAACTGGAAGAGCACTGCGCGTTCTTATCAAAGAACTTCTACAAGATGAATTCACGCATGGGGAAGTACAAGAGATTTTACAAACAATACAAGGGAAAGAGCACTGATGCTCGAGATGGAAAAGGGAAGAGAGAAGAGACATCAAAGCCGATCTCTAGGGATATGATGGATGTGGAGTGCTATCACTGCCACAAGATGGGCCACTACAAGTCTGACTGCCCAAAGCTGAGTGCCAAGGAGCGTGAGGAATTGAAGGCCAAAAGAGAAGCTCCCCGGCGAGCGCTTGTAGTGAGTGAACCGCCAGTCGCTTCAAACGAAGAAGCCTCAAGCGACTCAGATGCGTTCACTGATCCAAACTCCAGCGAGGGAGAGGATCTTGGACTAATGGCGCTCACCGATGAAGACACGGGAGAGGTATTTTTCTATCCAGCTATCAATTCAATTACACTGGCACACACGCACAAAGAGGAAGTTCATTCATCGACATGGAGTGAGCTGCTTAACAAGCATCACAAATTGTTAAGTGACCACGAAGTGTTGAAACAAGCTATGTCTGATAGCGAGAGAGAGAACCGAAAGCTAGCCACTGAACTTGATGAAGTCAAGATAAATTTAAGGGCTATGATTAGTAAGTTCGAGGACCTCTTCGCTAGGCATAAAAGCTTGGAGGGAAGGTATGAAACCCAATCCAAACTAGTAGCCAACTTGAACAAAGCCTCATTCGCTAGGCAGGCACTAGAGAGCTCGCTTCTACCTTTTGGTAGAAAGGGAGGCCTTGGATATGAGGGTGGACCTTCCAAGTCTACAGTCTTTGTTGGTGCTTCTAACACAACAACATCAGTTTCTTTGGATGTGCCCACTGCCTCCAAAACGACCACTAACAAAGACAAGGAGAAAACGTTTGAGAACCCTAAGAAGAAACCTATGAGGATGTTTATATCTTCAAGGGAAGAATATAAGGGTAAGCCTAGTTCAACAATCCCTAGCACTCATAATGCTAAAACTTACCAATCAAAAGGTAAAGGGAAAAATGTTGAAGCTTCTAAGTTTCAAACCAAGACACAAGAGACAAATGATCTTCCTCTCAAGAAGAGAAGTAATGTCTACGTGTCACGTGAGTCGGACTGGAGATGGTCCAACCGTACTTACATTGAGGGGGAAGTGTTTGAAGCAACCAAAAGGACGCTTCAAACCCCAAAGGTTTCTCAAGCGAGTCAGGGTCAAAACCCTAAGTTGACGCTCAAAAGAAACAAAACGAGTCGCTTGCAAAGACTAGAAACCCTAATTCAGTCTCCAAGCCTAAGGCTAATCCGAAGCAAGTCGCTTCAGGATACAAGCAGAAAGGCAAGAGCATAGGTTTGTCTCAAGCGAGTCGCTACCCCTCATGCACACACTGCTGCACATGTAAAGCTGCATCTAATCAGAAGTCACAATTTAGAAAGGTCGAGAAGCCCAATGCACAAGCTAACTCTCAAAAGAGAGTGAAGCAAGTGTGGGTACCTAAGGGACTAACCTGCAAGGACCCAAACTGATTTGGGTTCCAAAACGTGCCTAATTGCAGGTGAGCGCCATGGATCCCATGCCCAGTGAAGGTCAACCAATTTGGTACTTGGACAGTGGATGTTCAAGACACATGACGGCATGAAGTATCTACTTCAAGATTATACAGAGAAGAAGGGTCCACATGTAACCTTTGGTGACAACTCTAGAGGAAGCACTAAAGGATGTGGCGTACTGAAGATAGGAAAGCTCAGATTCGAAGAAGTTTCCTATGTGGAAGGACTGAAGCACAACTTGTTATCCATTTCACAGTTCTAAAATAAAGGATACAAGGTGGAGTTCATCTCCAATAAGTGCATTGTGAAGAACAAGCTCACATCCCAGATTGCACTCACTGGAATTAGACAAAGGAATGTCTACATTGCGTAATGGGATAGCTGCAAAGAGGAGACATGCTTGGTCACTAGAAGTGCTACTGAAATTGGATGGCTATGGCACCGACGCTTGAGCCATCTCAACTTCAAGACGATCAATCGCTTAGCTCGGAAGGCTTGGTGCAGGGCATACCCAATGAGGTCTTTGTCAAAGACCATACTTGCTCACCGTGCCAACGAGGGAAGCAGACGAAGAAGCACTTCGCCAGCTTAGAGGAAGCATCTTCCAAGCGAGTGCTGGAGCTACTACACATGGATCTGTTTGGACCAGTCACTCCAGTAAGTGTCAATGGAAGAAAATACACTCTAGTGGTAGTCGACGACTTCTCTCGCTACACTTGGGTTGTATTTCTCTTTAGCAAAAAGGAGACGCTGTCCAAACTGCCTCAATTGCTCAAACGCCTCGCTGTGGAAAAGAACCAAGCGATCGCTACCATTCGCTCCGACAAAGGCACATAGTTTCTAAACTCTACAATTGAAGCATACTGCACGGAGCATGGGATAGCTCACCAAACATCCTCAGCACACACACCCCAGCAGAATGGATTTGCTGAAAGAAGAAATCGAATCATCAAAGAAGCCGTTCGCACTATGATTGCAGATTCGAAGCTTCTTATGAAGTATTGGGCCGAAGCGGCTAACACCGCATGCTATACTCAGAATCGGACGCTTCTCAACAAACGCTTCGACAAAACACCATACGAAATATGGACAGGGAGAATTCCTAACATTTCCTATTTCCATATATTTGGTTGTAGGGTCTTCATTCACAATAATGAGAAGTCACAATTGAAAGCTTTTGAAAGCAAAGCGGATGAAGGAATATTCTTAGGATATTCTACATCTAGCAAAGCTTATAGGGTATTCAATTGTAAAACCCTAATTGTGGAGGAATCATCCCATGTTGTATTTGATGAATCTTCTTTAAGTCTTCCACATGAACAGGTTCAAGCGAATGACAAGACTTCGAGCGAGGAACCCATCAATCCATTAACATGGGACATGCTTGAAGATGAAGTAGAAGTTAAAAATCCAAGCGATCAAATTGCTCAAGAGAAGGTTGAAGCTGCCCCCCAAGACTCAAGAAGCGAATGCAGGCCAAGCACCCGCTCCGGTCGCTTCAAATGATGAAGCAAGCGACCCGCATAAAGAAAAAGAAGAAGCTGGTGGATCCAAGCGTGCATGGCTCAAAAATCATTCACCAAGCCAAATCATTGGAGATCTATCCAAAGGCGTGGTGACCAGAAGCCAAGTAATTGGAGAAAGTACTATATTTAGTTACTTTCTGTCCAACATCGAGCCAACAAGCGTGGAGGAAGCCCTAACAGATTCAAATTGGGTGATCGCCATGCAAGAAGAGCTGAATCAATTCACCAGAAACAATGCATGGTATCTTGTGGATCGTCCCAAATTCCAGCATGTGATTGGCACCAAGTGGGTGTTCAAGAACAAGATGGACGAGGACCACAACGTCGTGAGAAACAAAGCTCGACTCATCGCCAAGGGCTACTGCCAAGAGGAAGGGATTGATTTCGATGAGACCTTCGCTCCAGTGGCCAGACTTGAAGCTATTAGACTATTTCTTGCCTATGCAGCGGCTAAGAATTCAAGGTCTATCAAATGGACGCCAAGAGCGCGTTTCTCAATGGAGAGCTCAAAGAAGAAGTATATGTGAAGCAGCCGCCGGGTTTCGAGCGAGGAGATAAGGTGTATCGATTGAAGAAGGCCCTGTATGGATTGAAACAGACGCCTAGAGCGTGGTATGATACGCTATCTCAGTTCCTAGTGGATAATGGATTCCACAAAGGAAGTCAATGATAGGCTTGATGAGTTGCTTCCTAGGTCTTCAAGTGAAGCAACAAGATGATGGGATATTCATCAATCAAGCAAAGTATACTCGTGATATGCTTGCCAAGTTTGGTGTTCAACATGCTAAAACTGTGAAGATTCCGATGAACACCAACTGGAAGATGGAGCCAGACCTAGAAGGGAAGTCTGTGGATGCAACTGACTACCGTGCTTTGATCGGATCCCTTCTCTATCTCACTGCAAGCAGGCCAGATATAGCGTTTGCAGTTGGAGTATGCGCTCGCTTCCAAAGCAATCCCAAGCACAGCCACTGTTTCACTAAAAAGTGTTCGCAATAGAACGAAATCCTATCGTAGCACTAGCAAGTAAAACCAAAGTATCGAATCTCAAGGAAAACTTAACAGGGCAATTAATTATGTAGTAAACCTAAAACTAAGAAAGCAAGTAAAGAATATTTTGGGGGTTTTTGTTTTAAATCCTAGGCAAATAAAATAAATCAAAGCAAGTAAATAAAAGCAATTAAATAACTAATCTAGAACTCAAGAAATAAATCTAAAAATTAAACTAGAAGAAAGCAATAAATCTACCTAGGCAAGAATCGAAAAGAAAGCAATAAAGCAAGCAACGAAAGAAACGAAAGCAAAGAAAGAAGCATAAATAAATCTAGACATGATGAATTGAAATCTGGAAATTAAAAGCAAATTAATCTAACTTGAAAACTTTGAAAAACGAAGGAGAATTGAAAGCAAGAAAAACGAATCTAAACTTTAAACTTGAAATCGAAAGAACGAAATTAAACTAAGGAATTTAAACGGAGCAATTAAGAAAACGAATCTAAAACGAAAGCAAGCAATTAAAACAAGTAAACGAAAGCAATAAAAGAACTTACAAAAATTGAGACAAAGAACAAAGAACTTGGATTAAATAAACGCCTTGAATTAAATTGCAATAAACGAAGAACGAATCCGGATCCGAACAATAGAAAGCTAAACTAAAATATTTGAATCTGAAAACTAAAGCTAAATAATGCTAAAAGATGGTTATAATTCGTGTACAAGGATGATATATATATACTAGGTAAAAACCTAGATAAATAAGGAAAGAACAGCTGGTCGCCGACTTTTGGACGATCGTCCAGATTGTGGAGTGAAATCTGGACGGTCGTCCAGATGAGCTGCTGGATAACTGCTTCGCATATTTCTGGACGATCGTCCAGATTGTGAAGGAAATCTGGACGGTCGTCCAGATGAGGTTCTGGTATCTCACGGCTTTGCCTTCTCTTCGTGCGCTTTTCGTCCCGTTTTCTTCCAATTTCTCCCCTTTTGCTCCTATGATACCCAAAACTCCAAACAAACAATCATAGCCAAAAGACACACTAAAAGACACAAAAACATAATGAAAACTAACACGAAAACGCAACGAAAAACCTAACAAATAAACACCAATCAGCCACCTTGAAGCTGCCAAGCGAATCCTTCGCTATCTCAAAGGCACCGTCAATATGGGGCTGTGGTATCCTGCTGAAGATAATCTGGAGCTCACGGGATACTCAGATGCTGACTATAGAGGATGCCGAATTGATAGAAAATCAACTTCGGGCACGTGTCAGTTCTTGGGAAGCAAGCTGATCTCATGGTATTCGAAGAAGCAGACAAGTGTAGCTACTTCAACGACTGAAGCCGAGTATATGGCCGCTGGAAGCTGCTGTTCTCAAATCTTGTGGCTTCGTCAGCAGTTGAAGGACTACAGAGTTGAAGCGAATGAGATTCCAATCTTCTGCGACAACAACAGTGCGATATGTATCTCGCAGAATCCAGTGCTTCACACCAGATGCAAGCACGTGGATATCCGACATCACTTCATCCGTGATCATGTCGAGAAGAAGGATATCAAGCTCGAGAAAATCCATACCGATCTCCAGCGAGCAGATATCCTCACCAAGCCTCTAGATGAGTCTCGCTTCAACCAGCTATGCATGGAATTAGGGTTACTAGACCCTGGTGAAGAGTGCTAGTTCCAGGATGCACAAGGGAGCGGACACTTGCCCTCAAGCGACCCTCGCCTTGGATCTTCACCAATTCAAGCGAGTCACTTCAAAACTCACTCGCTTGAAGAAGGAGAAATAAGGTGGAGAAAGGTGGAGTGTTGGAAGACGTTCCCTACCAACTAACAAGATTGTTAAGGCTATGGTTAAGGGGGAACTATTGATTGCTCTCGGAGCAATCTACTTCCAAAGCGAGCAAGGAAAGCTGCTACCTAGCCTAGGATTCCTAGCAAGTGGGTATAAACACTTGCAAGTACCTTTCTAGTAAAGGTTGTGGGGTCTTGTATCGGGCCTTCCCACGTAAAAACGGTGAAAGCTTAGGCAGGGCTGGCACTTAGACCTTGCGTCCTCTTCCCATCTTTCTGCCGAAGAGGAGCTGTCTTCTCATCTCCTTCGTCGTGGATAATCACTCACTTATTACTCACTCTTAACTGAGTTGAGCCGCCGAATGTTTATTCATTCTTCTCCCACCTTGAATTTTGCATCGCTTCAATTTACCCTATTTTGGGTCAAGCGAGTCGAATGCATATTCATTATGTAGATCCTAAGTGGAGAGCTTACCTTTTCCTTCAAAAGGTTGCAGGGCTGGTGACATGCTTCTGCGTAAAATCGAAAATGTCTTGTCAGAGCATTCTCATTGTCATCCTGTCCTATTCCGACCTGAGATAAGGACTTGTACTCATCTCCCATTCATCGTGAATAAGTACACAAAAGTGAATCTCCCTTCGGGTTGAAGAAAGCTAGTGTACTTTATTCATTCTCTCCCCCATTCACTTCGATGGAGGACTCTCTAGTTCGTAGAGGAAGATGGAAGAGATGAATGCCAAGAAGATCAAGCTTATAAAGAATCTACATTTGTGGTATCAATTTCCTACAATGAGAGATTGACTAGTAAGTGTTTCAATTCAAGTACACCAATACAAAGAGGAAAACATTCTTGTTTATCCTCGAAGTATGTAAGTTAGAAACATTTTAAATAAAGTTAAAGAAATTTCAACTTCTTAAACCAGTCGCTTCAGATGGTCAAGCGAGTGCATCGTCACTCAAGCGAGCCATCGCAAGCGAGTGTGGAACAGTCACGCCAAGCGAGTACTTCGCAAGCGAGTAAAAGCCAAGCGGCCACACTCAAGCGAGCAAGTACGAAGCGAAGCGTATGAGCTGTACACACTCGAGTGCAATTTTACCTTTTCACTTTGCATTAAATGCAGATATAGTACAAGGCAGAAATTTCGGGCGCGTGAGACTCACTCCAAAATTGAACCGCCAAAACCGCGCACGATCCAACCGTTGAATCTCAACAGTTTTCAAATCCCAGCCGTTGGATCTACGCCGTTTGAACAAGCAAATCGCGGGAGGCCACGTGGAGTGCCAACTCACTTTGACGGCTCACTTTTACTGTGATGACACCAGACACGTCAGTCACGTCGCCGATAGCCGCCGCCCCTACTCAGAACTTTCGGGGAAATTACCGACTCATCCTTGCCACGTCAGCTAAACCCTAAATCTGTATAAGGGTGTCGATGCAGTCTTGCAGAACTTTCATCACCCCCTAAAATTGCCATTCTCGTGAAAGCTCTGCAACCCCTGCAATTCACGAGTCTAAACCCTATTTCTTCTCTCAAATATCACTTAAACTCACAACCATGGTGAAGAAAACCGCAACTTAGACGATGGAGCAGTTTATTGCATCTCTCGGAGATAATATCAATGTCGAGCCCCATCTCGACGCGAAGATCGTGGAGCCCAAAGGATTCTTCAGCAAGGCCGTGAACAAGACCGGCTTGTGGAACTTTGTCACTGCAAAGCCTGAGAAGATATTAGCCAAATCTGTGGCTGAGTTTCTGCTTAACCTGAAGGAAGGACAGACTACTTCTACATTTACAGATCCGGAGGATGATAAGACGGTGGAAGTAGATCTAGACGCCATCGCAGGAGTCTTCAAGCTTCCGAAAGAAGGAGTAGATGCTCTTTCAGATCTAGAGTTGTCTGTCGACGCCGAGTTTGCCCGCTTCGCCGCTGACAAAAACGCAGTATTCAAGGTGAAGCACAGCAACATGAGGACTGACTTGGAGAAGCCATTCAACCTCATCTGTGAGTTGTACACCAAGTCGGTGGTGTGCAACATCGGGACTCTTGGAAAACTCTCCGACTCCAAGATATTTGCCGTCACTGCCATTGTCGACAGTTTGACAGGCACAAAGTTCAACTGGCACAGTTGGTTCATCAACCAGCTGCACGAGACTGCCAAGGACTTTGAATATGAAGATGGAAGCACCAAAGAAATCGTTCGGAAGGGGAAGCTCTGTTTCTTCTCAAAGCTCTCCTTCGCATTTGAGCAGTTGTTCCCTATCAGGACGTGGACGGACACTGCAGAATACAAGAAGAACAGTGTCTTCTATGACCTGTACAAAACCAACAAAATAATCGTGGACAAAGGCATCTTGGAAGTGGATGTGCTCCCTGCAGTTACCGTCGCCGAAAGGCGAAGTGAGAAAAAGTCCAAGTGAGCCGCTTCACCCGCGAAGCGAGCGGCTCCCAAGCGAGCCAAAAAGGTGAAGCGAGTCGCTTCACTCATTGAAGCAGGTGAGAAGGAGGAGCAGCCGCTTGCCGAAGAAGTGGAAGTGGAAGTGGAAGTGAACCAACCCCAAGCCTCCCAAACATAAACACAAACACAAATTCCCCGGCCTCTACCCCAAAGCGAGCCAACCCATCAACCACAAACTTCAACAACCGCACAACCCCAAACCCAACCGCAAACCTCCCGTCACTCTGTATACGAGGAAGAATCGGCTTCCTCAGTTCCCATTCCAAACCTACCATTCCTACAAACAGATTTGGATGCTACCTTTACCCTGTTCGAACCTACACAACAAACTACCCAAGCAGCCCAAACAGTTCAAGCTTCTACACCCAACTCCCCAA
This sequence comes from Thymus mandschuricus, assembly GCA_029379335.1. NCBI lineage: Eukaryota > Viridiplantae > Streptophyta > Magnoliopsida > Lamiales > Lamiaceae > Thymus > Thymus mandschuricus. The sequence continues at coordinate 34,337,693 of CM057071.1, forward strand.
CCGAAACAACCGATACAGCCAACACCGAAATAACCATCCCAGCACCCAAAAAGCCCCCATCCCCAACTTCTGAGGAGAGATCCCTACGTCGATACTTGGCGGACAGGAATCTGGCCGCATAAGAAATACAGAACCGTTACCCCAACCTCGAAATGTCAGAAACCTTATTTACCCAAGCCACCGATTTCCTTACATACATAACCTACCGTGGAACCGAATACTATAAAATTTTCAACCTCTGCAAAGCCTTCTCAGAAGAAACCCTTGAAGCGAAGGAGGCGGAAATGCTCGAATTCATAGGAGTAGACGGTTTCCATGTCTTTATCAATGAAGCTCGTTATTGGGAGCTACTGGATGCCAAAGTAAAGCGTGCAATATCCTGAAGCAGTGATCCCAGAGTGGACGCCATCGGCTCACGAGCAGAATCTGATCAAGCAGCACGAGGCTGAAATGACGGTGAAAGAGGAGGAGATTGCCAATCTTCAAGATGTAATCACAAGGAAGATTGAGGAGATAGAGAAGAAGGAGGAAGAGGTCAAGAATCTACGGAAAGATTTTGACTTAAAGAAAGTCGAGCTGGAGGGTAAGCTCGAGGATGAAGTGAAGCGAGTGGAGGAGCTCAAGCAGTCGCTTGAGGCTGAAAGAAGCAGGCTGAGAGACTTTAACACAAAACTAGTTGCTGCAGAAGAGGAAAAGAACAAAGTCTCTAACTATCTTGAGAAAATGAGGAAAGTTGTGGAGGAGAAGGAGGGTGAGCTGGTGAAACTGGGTAGCGAGCTGAACAGGACCAAGCTCCAACTCGATGCACTTGAGAAAGAAATAGAAATGCTCAAACTCAAGCGTGCTGAAGAATTGAGTGAGTTGGAGAGCAGAAGAAAAGTTGCCCAGGTGGTTGATCTGAAGCAGGCCGAGCTAGCTATCAGGCTTGATGAGACAAACAAAATGGCGGGAGATTTTGCCATTAAAATAGCTGATGCGTCTCAGATCAACGTGATGCTCAATAACCGGGAACGTGACCTCGCTACTCAACGGGCCGAGCTTGAAGCGGCCCAGACTCACTTTGATTTGCTCTTGCAGGAAGAGCGAAGGAGGATTTTTGCAGAGACCGAAGCGGAGCTGGACGCTCGCTTCAAGGCTGTTGAGCCACTCGAGAAGTTGATGGCATCGGTGAAAGAGAGAGAAGAGCAGTGCAAGTATCTGCTTGAAGAAATCTCGGAGAAAACGGCGGAGATAGTGCTTTCCTAAGAGCACACATTTGTTAAGCGAGCAGAAGGAATGCTTCACGCCTTTTACAATGAGTTCTCTTCTATCCGCCGAGCCCTCACCGGAAAATCATTCATCATTATTCCTTCTGGCAGTCTTGATGATGCCAAAAAGGGGGAAAGTAAAACGGAAGGAAGGATTGGAGAAGGAAGTGGAGCGATCGAAGGAGGAAGTGGAGGAGAGAAGGTAGTAGGAGAAGGAGAGGAGGATGATGAAGAACGGGCGGAGCTGGCGCACAAGAAAGGGAAGGATGTTGTGATCTTCGAAGAGAAGCGAAAGCCCCAGACCGGGAAGCTTCTATCCGCGTCACTCGCTGCCCATACCGTCTCTGCTGCTCGTACCTAGCAACAAATTGCAGAAGATGAAGCCATTGCCATGGCCTTGCAGCAGTAATTCGACTTGAGCAGAAAGGGGATCACTGAAACAACACAAGCGGTGGGCCCTTCAAGTTCGTCTATCCAAGCTGCCGCTTCAACTCTTTCTCTCACTACCAGTACTGTAGCCGCCGCTCCAGCCGCCAAAAAGATCACTTCTTCTGCACCTGCTGAGAAGAAGAAGGATATGCCTCCACCACCTCCGGCATCGAAAACTCAACTAAAGCAAACTGCACTTGAAAGTAGAGAGTTGGATCCCGCGGCTAAGCGCCAGAAGATTCAACAGTCTCTATCTACAAAAGCATCGCGTCTGTCAAAGAAGAAAATGGAGGAAGAGGAGAAGAGGAAAAGATCAGAGAAGGAGAAGAGGCTCCGAGCTGCTAGAATTAAGAAAGTTGAAGATAGAGCAGCGGAGCACTGGGAAGAAGTCAGGCTGATCCAGTCAGCAATTGTCCGAAGTGCCTTCGTTCCGTTCACTTCGGAGGAGTCCAAAGCATGCGCTACACAGAGAGATATCGATGCATGCCGGGTCACGATCAAAGAGATGATCGACTCTGGACGCTACACTGAGGATGAGTTCGACATCATCCAAAAAACCATCAATCAAAGACTCCTGCAGTTCAATTCTGCAATGAGCGAAAACTTCAACAGAAAGATGAAGGAGTTGACGGAGAGGACGGAGGAGGAAATCGAAGCAAGGAGGAGAGATCATCCAGATGCTTGTGAGATCGAAAATTCTTATCTGACGATCTGATAGGCGAGTGGATGCACTGCAAAGAGAAATTTATCAAGGCCTACTACTTCTGGCAAGTAGTGGCTCTCTAGGACGACTACTCAAGGCTGGACGCTCTAAATAACTTTCTGTGCGCATAGAATGAGGAGTTGCGCAGAAAAATCTTCACGCAGGCAGAGCTCGCGAAGCCCAAACCGAAGATCATCATTGTGCCAGCAATGAAGCAGGTTCCGATGCTGCTCTTGCCTAGATCAAGCGTCCCAGATCGCAGGATAATCGAAGATGAGGTGGATGAAGCATTGGTGATGGACAACTCTCACAGGGAGAGCAAGGACAATGTGATGACTATGGAAGTGAAGGTTCTATCTTCTTACTACAGCAAGGAAGAGGAGGAGAAGCCAGCAGATGAATCTTAAATTCCATATGTTGTGAACTGCTTGTTCATAAATATATCTTTATTTTCTGTCAAGCGTGTGTCATTTACATGCTTTGTGAATGATTTATCCTTTTGCTACAAAAACTCACAATATTAACAGAAAAAAAGGGAAAGGAACTTTAAAAAAAAAAAAATGAACAAGTCTGCAAAGGAAACAATCGCTTGAAGTTCTTTTCACGGTTAGTTTAGTTGGGTTTTGGCATCATCAAAAAGGGGGAAATTGTTAAGGGGGAACTCAAAAGGGACACTTTAAAATTAGTGTGTATGTTTTGATTTGATCCCAAAACCCCTAAATATCCTATTCCCAAGCGACCCTAATTGATGTAGAATAGGTTAGAATTTTTCTAAGCCTATACTGTTAGGATGGCTTTGATTTAGCTTTAGATGCTTAGGTTTTAGACTGCAGGATTTTCAAACGAAGGCCACTCGCTTGAGTGTGTTTTCCAAGCGAAGCGAGTCTACCGAGCCGAAGCGAAGCATGCCGAGGAATAGCGAAGCGAAGCGAAGCGAGCGCTACAGTGTAAAGTCAAAGCGAGTCAACGATTACTAAAGCGGACACTCGGGAAATTTATTTCCTAAATACACGCCTACAGTATGACTTGAAGTGACTCATCCGAAGCGGACGCTCCAAATCTGAAGCGAAGCGAGCCCCTACCTAACAGATAGCGACAGCTCAATTCCCGCTCCAATTTAAACGATGAGTTCAAACTCCAGTCAAGTGAAGATCGCCGTATTAATTGCAAGATCTCCACGTGTCGATAGGAGAATGGAGCAACGGAGTTGACCGCCAGGCCGACAAGTACGCCGCAACAGTACTGGACCGCTCCAGTTACTGTTAAAATTGGCTCTTAGCCATTTTCGGCAAAGAGACAAACTGGCGCGTCTGAAAAGCAGCAGGCATGTGCGAGTACTGTCGAGAGGAGGAGGGACAAAGCCACAAACCAACAACGGCTCTTGCCCAACCCTCCGCCTATAAATAGTGGAGGTAGAAGACGAAGAAGTGTAGAACACTACTTGAGCATTCAGCGCATACAACAAACAAACACTCCCAGCTTTCAAGCAATCTTCGAGTCTTTGTTTAAGTGTTCTCCGAGCTTCTGTTTCATCGAAGCTCGTCTCTGCAACCTTCACACTTAGAAATCTAAGCCCATTCCATATCCAAGCTTAGAGAAGAACTCTAGCCTTCTTTGCATTCACTGTAAAGAGTTCTTCATTAGTGTGTTCGTCGAAAACCAAAAACCCTAACCCTAGTCTGTCTGTTAGGTTTTGAGTTTGTCGAAAGGTTGTCGTCTCGATCCAAGACTCTACTTTCCTCGATAGTAGAAGTCTCGATCATAGAGTTTAGATCCAAGCTAACACAGTCCTCGATTGAGTGAAGCTCGATCGAAACTAGGTTTGTATGGAGAACCCGTAATCTCCCGGTCGTCGGACTGAAGCGAGTGAAGCTTAGTTCAGTTACGTTATGTGGTGAACCCGTAATCACCCAACTGTTGTCAGATCCAAGCGAGTGAAGCTCGATCTTGACTTTGGTTTTTGAGGAGCCTGCAAGTCCTCAAGGTTCTTGAGTGAAGAGAATCAGTTGCTTCGAGCAACAAAGTGGACGTAGATGTTTTACCACCGAACCACTATAAATCCTTGTGTCGTATCTCTCTAACCCTAAACTTTTCAATTGCTTACTATTTTGATTATACACACTGCACAAGCATTGTAAACAACTTAAACCGAGTTATTAAATATTTAGGAAATACTAGCTCACCTAATTCCGCATCTCGAGTAAAGCCTCACTCTTGATCAAGCATTCGCTTAGGTCAAGAAGTTTGCTAGCACTGTAGATCTAGCTTCCTGCTAGGTCTTAAGTACTTAAAGCGAGCACCCCCCTCTCCCCCCCCTCCGTGTGTTTCCTCTATCAAACTGAGACCAACAAGAATCAATTCTAAAATTGATGACTTCATATTTAAATCGGTGTGACTATCTAAATTTTTTTATGCAACTTATTATTTTTTATAATTTTACTGAACACTCGATATTCAAATAATGTACAATGTACAACTACTCGAGAATTTCTAATCATTGTTGATGTATTATGTTATTACAACAAATGAAATAACATGTAATTTGAAAAATAAAATAAGTATGAAATCGCATATTACTTGTTTTCCCAATATAATTACTTTTAATACTCTTTGAAAGATATTGACGTTGAGATAAGCAGAAACTTGTTCGTTGTAGTGACGCACGAAAGATGCAATGCGAAAGAGCATAAATTATGGGATAAACAATCGGTTATGCAGTAACTCCTCTTAACCAATGGGCATAATCTTTTAGTAATTATTAGTCAAAGAATTTCATCTTTCTTTGATTACGTTTTATAGTTTGTTGTTATGAAATGGCGTCAATAATATTTTGCTTGCCCAACAAAGCTCTTTGACAAAGTTTGCTTGGAAAGCAGTGAAAACCAGAATCATGTCATAATTAAAAATACATCGCAAATATTCAAATGCAACAAAAAGAGAATTAACTTTGCAGCAGAAGTGGATTGTCTTCTACTACTCTTCGAGTACTGTCCTTTTCAGTGTATTAGTATTCTGGTAACCAAAATCCAAAACATAATATAAGCCAACTATTACATGAGAATTAAACTTAATTGAATATACATAATGGATTTTTAGATACAATTTGAATGAAAAAACATTGTTGGTTACCAGAAAATGTTCGATCTAGTCTATACATTGATGACACACAAATTTATGCAGATTATAGGCAATGAAAATTGTTGCAAATAACCTCTTTTAAACTAATAGAACTTTAATAAAAATCACTATATATACCTACCTCAGACAATCTTATTGCTTCTTCAACAAACGAAAATGCCTTGCGAATAAATAGTAAGAACCAATCTGAGACACCGCCAGAAAATAACGTTGCATCACCAAAAACAAACAAATAAGAAACAGTAAGAAACCAAAGCGAATAAATAGTAAATTCAACATCAAATAAATTAAACAAATCGAACAAATTTCTATTCGATAATTCTAGACATCGTTCGTGCAAACATTCTTATGAGTCATAACTGCACATGAGACACCGTCATAAACTGCAATGGCAAGAACGAAGGAAAAATTTACGGACTAATTAACGTAAAAGAATCAGCAATCTGAGCCCATAATATCTTCGAGTAAAGGCGCGCGCTACCTGTTAATTGAGTTTGGAAAGTTGCCAGTAGCGAAGAGAGATTGATGAGGAACGAAAACGAGATGGTGGTTAAAATTGAATAAGTTTTTCCTTTTCCATTATTCAGGTTTTCGGTTTCCCTTTTTTTTGGTGTTGTAATTTTAATTTATTTAGATTTTATTTGCATTTATCTTTTTTTTTTTTTTTTGAGAATTATAAATTTGGCTAATAATAGCTGTCCTAACAAGTACTCCCTCCGTTTTTTTTTTATAAGTCATATTTAGCTCAAACACGGGAATTAAGAAAACTTAATGATTATTCTTTTATGATCAATTTTTTTCTCGTAAATAACATTTTTCATGTAAAAATAGATGAAATTATGTTGGGAAAAGAGATAAACATTAATTGTGATAAATGAAGATAATGAAAACAAGAGAAAAATTGAAAAATAGTGAGTTGGAAATTGAAATTTTTACATAGAAATGTGAAAAGGACTTATAAAAAAAAAAACAAAGACAAAATGCTAAAAAGACTTATAAAAAAAAACGGAGGGAGTAAAGTATAGTGGCATTTAAATTGAATATACATAAATTTTCGTGCGTAGCTAAAAGTTTTTAGTTACACATATTAAATGTCAATCACTAATACTAAGTGTGCAGGTTAATATGTCTACACATTTTAAATTATGTGTGGTTAAACTACCATACTAATTAGGGGAAAAATGAGATGTCATTCTAGAATAGTTGAAATTAATATATGTCAGAAATATAAAAACACACAAATTTTGTCAACTATCCTCTTAAAAAAATTTTTTTGGACGATTATGCCCTTCCCTTTTCATTCTCTCTTTTTTTGAATGTTCAAACGAGACCAATTTCCTATTTTCCCACCTCCCACCTTTTCACCCCCCCACCCCCCCCCCCCCCCCCCCCCCACGATACCAATTTCCTATTTCCCCACCCCACCTTTTCAACCCCACCCTCATTTCAGTATTTCATACTAGCTAGCGAAACAAATCTACGGTGGAGCTGCTCCGATTCCGAAGCTCTCTCTCTCGAGAAAAAGGCGAAGCAACATCGGCTCTGCGAAGGTCTCTCTCGAGAAAAACGGCTTCGCTGCTCCGATTCTGCCAAGGTTGCCTATGTTCTTCAAGGTATTTTGCCTAGGTTGAATTCTCGCTTTCATTTCACGCTGACGGGTTAAATTTCTAGATTTAATGCCCTTTCACTTCATCTCGGACCCAAGATTTAATGTCCGTTGGCGGCGGTGGATACTATGACTCGAGCTCGCCGGACGGAAGCCTCGATCCGTCCCTCGCCTCCAAAAACATCGTTTCCGAGCGGAATCGGAGGAAGAAGCTCAACAAGAGGCTCTACCCCCTTAGATCTGAGTGATTTTGTTTTTTGATTTTTGAAATTGAAATTGAATTTGAATTTTGTGTTCAGATTCAGATGGATAAAGCGTCTATTATCAAGGACGCTATCGAGTACATCGAGTCGCTGAACAACGAGGAGAGGCAAATCCAAGGAGAGATTTCTAAGGAGAGGCAAACCCAGCTTGATTTAGTGTTATTTTTGCCCCCTATAATTTGGGATAAGTGTTAATGGCTAAGAAATTAGCGTGTTTTACTGAGCACGGCTTCGATTAGATCAAAATGGGGCCATGGCTGTAGGCGTTGCTGCATTGGACGAGTTCAAGAGAGAAGTAAGGATAATTTCTTCAGGTGCAGGATAATACAGTTTATGAAGCTTTTGAAGCTTTTGTCTGTGCTTCAAGCTAACAGAAAATTCTTCGATAGTGGTGGGGATCTTTCAGTTGAATATATAAAGAGCATTTTCTTGAAGATTAATGATTCTGTTCGTGTTGGATGCCTTGAATTTCTGCTTTTGGCCCGGTAACTTGCTTTCAGTAATGTTGCTGTTTCTTGATGAAATTCTTCCTCTATTTATACGATTATGTACTTTGAGCTCTGTTCTTTATCAAAGCGGATGAAAAAATAGTGACAAAAAGAGGTCCTTTGTTAGTCATATTGTTCTGTGGAATATAGATTATGAATTTAATTGAATTGAATGGATGAATGGATTTTGTGTAATTCGATTTAAATCCTTTGTAGCTTCTTGTACCTGTACGCAGACTGTGATTTTTAAGACCTTATACCTCGTCTAATAATGGCAGATAATGAATTGAACTATGATCATTTGGCTGTTGGGCTCAAGGGAGCTCTTCAGAATGATAGGTCTGCTTTTGATGCAGATCGATTGCAGAAGTATACTGGCACAGATATTTGCTGCAGATTTATGGTGAACTCGAAGATATAGAATCGGTGACAATGTTTGCTGACTATATTGTGCCTGCAGTTCTTCAGCAGCTTGGAGTGCTAAGATATAGTCCTTCTTTGTCTAGAGTAATTGAGTCTAACAGAGTGATAACTTCAGGAAGTGAGGAGGAAGTAGAGCTTAGAGCATGCACAATCCATGCTGTGGAGGAATTAAGGGAGTCGATCCACAGAAAAACTGGAAAGCAGGTTAGTTCTTGCAGGAGATTCCTTTTCATTCTCATTAACATTCAATTCCAAGATAACCCTAATTAAGTAGATTTATGGTTCCACCACTTTCATTTTTTTCTAATGGTTTAATCTGAGTAACCATGAACAATCCTATTTTCGTGGTAAACTTTCAATAATAATTCAAGGTTTTATTTGTTCTAATCAATTGGAAAGTAACTGTTGGTATTAAAAAAGTTTGTTTCACATTTTAGAATGAAAATCTGCCTCATCACTCTAAAATAGTGGTTAGATTTATTGAAATCCAAATTCATGTAATGATACACCTGAGCTCATAAAACTCGATGTGGGCTTTCACATTTTCCATATAATTTTTAAGCTAGAAAACTTCAAGAAGGTAGTGAGCAGTCTTATTCTTGGAATCTATTGTTGCATTTCTAGAACTGATAGTTGATTTCTTAGCTATTGGGTGGACGTATCGAATTGACTTTATGATCTTTAACTTTAGTTGGTATTCTTTTTTCTTTTTCCTTCTAAATAGTAAAGTTTCTCAATTATTTGCTTTCAGTACTTTTAAGAACATGAAATCTCTTGTATATGCATTACTTTAAGATTTGAACTAGGTCATTTTGCTGACATCCTTTGTCCCCTAAGCTGCTAAGCAAGTTATTTTGAAAAAAAGGCGGAAACTTTATGCAAACAGACACAGTTCGATGAGATGCTGTGAAATTTAGCCTTGGTGTTTTTTGAGCTGATACATATTGTTTGGTTTGGTGTATCTAGTGGTTAATACATTTTGTGATGAACAGTCCATATGCAATTGGTCTCATACTCATATTTCAAATTGATAGTTTACTGCTGTTGTAAGTTCGGTACTCCATCAGAGGCCGCTATATGGGGTATAGACTCGGTTCCCACCTCTTTGTTAGAAGCCTTTGGCTATTTTCTATGTTGTCTTTGCATGTTTTTTATGGAATTTGCCACAATCAAAACTGGTGTTTAGTTCGTCTTGAGGACCAAATTTCATGCACTGCAGTACGTAAGTAGTTTTGATGGGTTTACTGTTTCTGGAAACCATTTCTGCAGAGTACGCGATGTGGATATGAAGCGAGACTACGCCTTTGTTGTATGTACCCTCTCTCTCTCATAGTGTTATTTGCTCTCTTTGCTTTATATACCTCTTTGCTTAATTGTTATTATCATTTTTGCTATTTTCAGGAACTCGGGATTGGATAGCTTGGCGGGCAAATTGTAGTTAATGTATTATTACTCTTGTATAGAATTGTATATAGTATATAGTTTATTCTTCTTTTTTGTTGAGAAAAAAACTATATTGTATAAGATATGATATTTCCATATTTAGTCACACCGGCAATAGGTGAATTAACAAACTATTTCTTGTTAAATTTTAGTTATCGTTACATGGACTATAATGACCCTTCAATGCATTAAAAAGTTGAATTTCTACTAGTGAGACCAATCCCCTCGTTGGACAACTATCACCGAATGTTGGCTAAGTTGCACAAAATGATTATTTATAAAATGAGGTACCAATACCACTGATACCATTAGAACCACGACTCGAATTTAAAATGATGTATTATTGGTTCTATTAGTGACAATAGTAATAATATAAGAATTATTCAGCACCATCAAAGAACTGTTTATAAAAATGATTTACCATTGTACTACTAGAACAACATCTTGAATCTCAAATGAGGTATTATTGGTTCTATTAGTGACAATAGTGACAATACTAGAACTAGTCAAAGTGCCTTCAAAAGAGCTATTGATAAAAAATGAGTTACAATTGTTACTACTAGAACCATAGGTAGAATCTCAAATGAGATACTTCTGGTTCTATTAGTAACAATACAAGAACTAGTCAGAATGCATTCATAAGGACTATTTTAAAAAACGAGATAATATTGGTAATACTAGAACATTAGTCGGAAACTCAAACAAGGTACTATTGATTCTATTAGTGACAATATTGATCCTTAATCGCAACCAAGCCAACAATTGAGCATCAACAAGAATTCCAGCTTCCTTTGTGATAACTGAGATCTGTTTCCCTCTACTATTACTTGCTCATCTTAAATTAATCATCTCCAAATACATGCATTACCCTTGAAGAAAAAAGAGAAGCTATGAATTCTCTCTAACCCAATTTTTTTTTATTAATTTACCAAGGTTCAAACTTTCATCGTAGAGCTTCATTGTTTAAGTAGTACATTATATAGGTTATATTAGTGCCAATAGTGAAAATACATTTATATTAGTGCTTATAGTGAAAATACATGAATCGTCCACATGTCACAATTAATGCTACTAGAACCTATAGTATAAAAGATATTTTAGAGAAATATTTATTAAAAAAACGTGGCAATATTGGTACTACTAGAATCACAATTGGAATCTCAAATCTCAAACGAGGTACTATTGGTTCTATTAGTACCGGTAGTAACAATAGTGGAATATCAAATTTTGGAACTATTGAAACTAGATTCAAATACATGTCACAAGTTATATGCACAAAAAGACTATTTATAAAAATGAGGTACTATTGGTACTAATCGAACCATAATTGGAATCTCAAACGAGGTACTAGTGGTTCTATTAGTGACAGTAGTCACAATACAAGAATTAGCTTGATATCCACGTGTCACTATTATAACCTTAGCTGGAAATCTGGAATCTTAAACGAGTGTCTATTGGTTCTACTAGTGTCAATTGTGACTACAAGAACTAGTCAGATATCCACGTTGTCACAGTTGGTACTACTAGAACCTATAGTGTAAAAGGTTTTTTAAAGTAAAATGTATTTTAATAATGAAATATTAAATTTGGAATTACCGGCACTAGATTCAAATACATATCACAAGCTATATGACAGTAAATCCCAGTGCTACTATTGGTGCTAGTAGTGCCAATAGTATTTGCCCAACTTTTACTAAGAATCAAATTTATCAATGCAACATGTATTGTTGTGTTAAGCATTATGAATGCCACAAACATATGAAAATATGTATAAGGTTTTTGTATATAATGCAAAAAATTGAGAGATAAAACATACAAAAACAATAAAATACAAACGTTTAATGATTGTAAATGGTTAATACTTAACCAACTACAAACAAGGATCAACAAGTTTCCTATATAATCTAGCCGATGATATTAACCTCATTTGTCAACAAGTACTCCGAAGAATCGAATCTGTCTATGGGAATGATTCCACTCATTTTGTCACGCAATTTGTCGCAGTAAGTATCGATGTCACTTCCAAAAACAGAAACAAGACTCATTTAAGTTATGACAACTCTTTTCTTTGAATCGGTTTCTCTCCTCGGAGAGGCAACCGTTGGAGAAGCCACGACCTTGATCTTCTTTCCACATTTTGCAGCTGTAAAACAGATCACATCTCCATCAACATACTCCCTTTTATATACTTTACTAAAGTAGTTATCAAGTGAGCTTAAAACCATAAGAAAAGGCCACAAAACATTGTACTAATTCCATACAAACAATTTTCTTAATAGAAAATCCACACAAACAAAAGGGCACACACATATAAAATTTGGAGGGAACATAATCCCATCACACCATCCAAAAGGAACTAGCAAAAAGATTAAACCTTCACGCACATTCAAGTGACCTGTCCCTACCCATATACCCGAGTTCAATGTTAAGGTGTAAACATCGACACTATTCAAGTGATCCGACCACCCAAACTGGAGTTTCTACTCTACCTAAAACACTAAAGCACAGCTTCGAACAATTGACCCAAATCACTTAATATGTCTTCTTCCATATCAGTTTATCACCCAACTCAATTCGATTCCATCAAGTATAGCGATCCAACCACCCAAACTGGAGTTCTAGTCTACCTAAATCACTAAAACACAGCTTCATACCAATCGACACAAATCATTTAATCTATCTTCTTCCATATCAGTTTATCCCCAACTCAATTCTATTCCATCAAATAAAATGCTACTTTCTGCATAGACAAATACGGAACCATAATCACCCCTATCCCGTCACTCGTGCAAGCATTCGATTTCTCTGACTCATGACCTCCAAGAAGACTCACGATTGCATAGAACTGCAATATAACCATTCTAAATAAAGATAGTAACTTTAACCTTGTTATTAGCCAATAATCCCTGATCCCTCATTTCAAAGCTCTGATTAGAGGGTAGAAACCTAACTAAAATAATCCTAAAAATCACAGCTTGATTCCAAATATAAAATATTATTCTACAATTTAAATGGAGAAACTGCAGCATTCAATTTCCAGCTCAACCAATCAGCATCATATCCATTTCCATTCCACAAATTACATTTCTAATCTCAAAATTATGTTGGTCGTAATGCATCTAAAATCCCCCAAAACAATAATTAAAAAACAACTCATATTCGCAAATAATGAGCGTGCGCACAGCACAAATCATGATTTGAACACATCAATTAGCAAATTGTAGCCTTCAAATCGAAGAGTAAAAGGGACGAAGAATCATGCACAATCAAAGGCTTAAAAAAGCGACCAATTTCAGCGAACCAATAACGAAAAAGCGGAAAATCCAACCTGAATTCAAGAAGTTGAAAAAACTGTCAACGGATTTTCGCAATTCAGCTTCTTCCCCCGCTGTAATAAAATCCCCTAAATATTCAAGAAATTCAAAAAAAAAATAAAATCACAGAGATTCAGAAATTCATTCCAGTCAAGTGAATTTTTCGTCAAGTGATATAGGTGAAATTTACCCTGTTTTAATAGCCAAAAAGAGTTGATTTTGTGTCTCGATTTTATAGTATTGTCTATGTTTTATATGGTTTTTAGTATATGGGACAATATTATGCTTGTAGGTGTTTTTCTGTGTTTTCAGGCATAAATTGATGATAAATCGAGGATAAAACCTCGAGACGAGAAAAGGCGTGAAGATCGAAGCTGAAAATTCAAGATTTGAGTTCGAGTGAAGGCCTCTCGATCGACCTCTCGATCGAGAGAGGTGTCGAGAGGTGCCTTCTGCCGCAGCTATCGATCGAGAGCAAAGATTGTACCCTCTCGATCGACCTCTCGATCGAGAGGTCTGTCGAGAGGTGTCCAGCCGGGAATTTTTCTCCTTATTTAATTTGACTCCTTTTTGGTTCAGGCTTTCCTTATGTAAATTTCTCCTATATATACTCCTAGTCTAGCATTGTAAACCCTAATCTAGCAAACACCTTATTATTTTACATACTTTCTAGCACACTTTTACTTTAGAGTTTTGTATTCAACATTGGAGTTTTTCAAGTTTATTCAAGATTCAAGTTTCGAAGTTCTTCGTGTTCAAGATTCAATTCCAAGTTTTTCTTACTCTTACTTTTTAATTATGTTCTTTCAATTCTTTGTGTTTATGTCTACTTCAATTATGTCTAGCTAAATTCCTTAGTTGATTTTAGGGATTGAATGCCTAATTGAATTTATGTAAGTGTTTTTGTTTACAATTAGCCTTCCAATCTAGATGCATGTTTCATGGTGCTTATTCTCATGCATAGTTAATTGGCCATTAATTGTGTATGCATAGTTATGTGTTTATGCCTTAATTGGATATTGCATAATAGATCTCATGAAAGCATGATATAATAGTTTGATTTTCTTGATTGATAATTGAATTGTTATATGTTCATATATAATTGATTTGGTGTCTTAGTTGAACCTAGTTGATTATATTATTGATACTTGTTCTATTTTGCACTTGATTCGATTCTTACAATTCGAAAGAATATTAGGATCTCGTTGGGTGACTACTTGCATTGCTTTAATTAGGGTGTAAGTTATTTTTGCATGTATCACATTTAGATTGGATTAAAGTGGTTAATTGTATTCATTAATTATTTGCATAAGTTTGATTAGGTAGGCTTCCCTAGAATCAACACTTTTCCTTATTTGTTCACTTTCCTTATTTATTTAATTGCTTGTGCCTTAAGTTGTTTTATTTGACTACTTATTTCTTTAATTACTTATTTCCTTATATGTTACTTGAGTTCTTTTTATTATTTGCCTGGTATAAATACCACATTCACTAAACCCTTAAAAGCCTAGACATCACATTTGTTCTTGAGTAGAGGTATTGTGTGCGTTTTCGATTTGTCAATCCCTGTGGATACGATACTCGTGCTTCATTATATTACACCTATTTTGTGTGGTAGAAATAGTGCGATCAAATTTTGGCGCCGTTGCCGGGGATTGATTAGATTTCATACACATATTTTGAAATAGAATTAATAGGTGATTTAGGCACTTTTATTTTCTGTTTTCGGTTTATTGATCTCACGTTTTTCTTTTCTCTTCTTTGGTTTTAGGTAGTGCATGACCACAAGGTCTAAGGGGATACAACCTATTCCTATAGACTTGGAGTTAGAGCGCTCTCTAAGGGCGTTGAGGCGAGAGAAGGAGGCAAACAAGATCGATACACCCCAATCTTCACCACCCGATTCACCAAGGAGTTTCAATTCAATGGCGGATCAAGTGAGGAGGACTTTGAACGATCGGTTCAAACCGGTCGTGGACCAATTTCAGCAAGGAGGATGGGGGACCACGGAAGCTAACAACTACGAGTTCAAGACGTCCCTCATCAACATGGTGCAAAATAATCAATATGGAGGATCACCGGCGGAGGATCCCAACGCGCACTTGAAGCAATTTCTGGACATATGTGCTACATACAAAGCCAATGGAGTATCTTCGGACTACCTCAAGCTTAGCCTCTTCGTGTGGTCTCTCAAGGACGATGCAAGAGAGTGGTTGGATGGATTGGACAAGAAGGAGGTCACTACTTGGGCTGAGATGTGCACAAAGTTTCTCAACAAGTTCTTCCCACCTTCGAGGGCTCAAAAGCTTATCAATGAGATCAACCAATTTCAACAATATGAGGATGAGCACTTTTATGAGGCGTGGGGGAGATTCAAGAAGTTACTTCGAGCATGCCCGAATCATGGGATTAGTAAGGAGGATCAAATCACGTGCTTCTATCGTGGTTTGAACAAGTTGTGTAGGAAGGAGCTCGATTACGCTTCGAAGGGAGGATTCTTGAACAATGAGTATGAAGTGGCTATGGAGATTATTGAGCTGACCGTAAATTCGAGCTATGAAGAGGCTACCGATCGACGGCTTGGAAGAAGGAGAGTTGCCAACATTGGGATCGATGCTTACGAGGACTTGATGGAGAAGTACACAAAAACAGCGAATGAGTTGGATACTATCAAGAAAGGAGTACTTCGGTGCGATGCTATCACGGATGATCAAGCAAACCCAACCGAAGAGGAAGATGCCAATTTTGTGCAACAAGGGGGCAAGTGGCAACCGAATCAAGGAAACAAGTGGCAAGGAGGACAAGGAGGTTCGAACTACCAAGGAGGGTATAAGAAGCCATATGTTCCCAACAACCAAAATCATCCGAACTTCTCCTATGCCAATCCAAGCAACGCATTGCAACCACCTCCCGGCTTCCATGTTGAGAACGGAGTCATCCAAGAGCCCAAGAAGGAGATGTCTACCGACGATTTAATTCGTCAATATATGGCTCAATCGGAGATGAGGATGACACAACAAGATGCAAAGTTGAGGACGTTGGAGCTCACTCAAAGTACATCAACCAACAACTTGGCGAGTAGCATCAATGCGTTGACCAAGCAAATGCAAATGTTGGAGACGCAAATGAGTCAAATAGCCAACGCTCAAGGAAGAGTCCATAAGCCCGGCCAATTCCCAAGTAACACGGAGCAAAATCCGAAGAACAACCACCATGTTCATGCTATTGAGCTTCGGAGTGGCACAAAATACACAAATCCATCCTTGGAAGCTGAGAAGAAAGGAGTCGGGAACTTCAAGAATGTGGTGCTCGAGGAAACGAGGATCCAAGAGCCGAGGCAAGGACCTCTCGACACCTCTCTCGATCGAGAGGTCGATCGAGAGGTCCATTCTGGAAGTCAGCATCCACCTCTCGATACCTCTCTCGATCGAGAGGAGGATCGAGAGGTCTACGACGAGGAGATTCAAATGGAGCCTCTCGATACCTCTCTCGATCGAGAGGTCGATCGAGAGGTCAAAAACCGAGGTCAGAAGGGATCTCTCGACACCTCTCTCGATCGAGAGGTCGGTCGAGAGGCCCAGCAGCCGCACCAACTTCCGACTTACACTCCGAAGGCCCCCTTCCCGCAACGATTGACCAAGACGAAGCAAGACGAGAAGTATCAACGCTTCATGGAGATACTACAAAAGGTCAACATCAACATACCACTTCTCGATGCTCTCCGAGACATGCCCAACCACATGAAGTTCATCAAGGATGCGGTTTCGGGAAATAAGAAGTGGGGGAAGTTCGAGACGATCAATCTCACGGAGGAGTGCAGCGCGGTGATCCAACGGAAGCTACCATTGAAGCAAAAGGATCCCGGGAGATTCACGTTGTCGTGCATGATTGGTGATCAAATCTTCCAAAACGTGCTATGCGATCTTGGTGCTAGCATAAATTTGATGCCTCTCCCTATATTCAACCGGCTCAAGATCGGGAAGATGAAGCCAACCACCATCTCTCTACTTATGGCGGACCGATCAGTTTCTTATCCAAGGGGGATAGTGGAGGACGTTCTCGCTCAAGTGCACAACCTCGTCTTTCCGGCAGATTTCGTAGTCTTAGACATGCCCGAGGACACAAATCAACCATTGATCTTGGGGCGGCCATTCTTAGCAACGGGGAGAGCATTGATTGATGTTCAAGATGGAGACCTCACATTTCGAGTCAACGGGGAGGAACTGAAAATTTCTATCTACGAAGCTATGAAGAGACCCGACGATCAACGTGAGGATATCTTCTCCATCGAGACGTTGACACCACCTACTTCGGAGGAGGCCCTTAACCATTGTATTTCAAATTCTCTCTATGCCTACGAGGAGTTGGATGAAGCTTGCGACGAGATTCTCGAATATCTCAATCAGTTGGAGGCTAATCGACCATCGAGTCACCACAAGGAGGTTTCATATCTCGACATCAACAAGAAGGTGGACGACGGATTTTTCGAAGAGGAAGAGAAGAAGGATGCAGCCCCTAAGGTGGAATTGAAGCCATTACCCGAGCACCTCAAGTACAAGTTCTTAGGAGAAGAAGAGACGTACCCGGTGATCGTATCTTCTCATCTCACGGAGGCAAACACGGACAAGCTATTGAGGGTGCTAAGGGAGCACAAATCTGCAATTGGATGGACGATTGCCGACATCAAAGGTATAAGTCCTACAATTTGCATGCATAGGATCTTGCTCGAGGAAGGCCATCGCCCAAGAGTCCAACCCCAAAGGCGATTGAACCCAGCCATGCAAGAAGTTGTGAGAAAGGAGGTGCTGAAGTTGCTTGATGCCGGCATGATCTATGTATTTCGGATAGTGAGTAGGTGAGCCCTACTCAAGTGGTGTCAAAGAAAGGAGGCATGACGGTCATCAACAACGAGAAAGGAGAGCTGATCGCGACAAGGCTCGTCACGGGATGGCGAGTTTGTATTGATTATCGTCTTCTCAACACAGCAACAAGGAAGGATCATTTTCCCCTCCCGTTCGTAGATCAAATGCTCGATCGTCTAGCCGGCCATGAGTATTATTGCTTCCTCGACGGATACTCCGGCTACAATCAAATCGCCAACGCTCCGGAGGACCAACACAAGACGGCATTCACATGCCCATATGGAGTTTTCGCTTATCGGAGGATGCCGTTTGGATTATGCAATGCACCGGCCACTTTCCAACGGTGCATGATGGCCATCTTCCACGGACTGATCGAGAATATCATGGAGGTGTTTATGGATGATTTTTCAGTCTTTGGTCCTTCTTTTGATCAATGTTTGGAGAATCTTGCCACGGTTCTTCAAAGGTGCGAAGAGACGAACCTCGTTCTCAATTGGGAGAAGTGCCACTTCATGGTTCAAGAAGGAGTTGTACTTGGTCACAAGGTGTCTTCATATGGATTGGAGGTGGATCGAGCCAAAGTTGTAGCCATCGAGAAGTTGCCACCGCCAACCAATGTCAAATCGGTGAGAAGTTTCCTAGGACATGCCGGCTTCTATAGGAGATTCATCAAGAATTTCTCAAAGATCACGAAGCCGTTGTGTGGATTGCTCGAGAAAGACGTCAAGTTCGTGTTCGATGATGAGTGCTTGGAAGCCTTCGAGACGTTAAAGAAGGCGCTTATCTCTACTCCCGTTTTGGTTTTGCCGGATTGGAGTGCCCCGTTCGAGCTCATGTGCGATGCAAGCGATTGGGCGGTAGGAGCAGTTTTGGGGTAGAAAAGGGAGAAGCTATTCCGAGTGATCTACTATGCGAGTAAGACGTTGGACTCGGCTCAAAGGAATTACACCACCACGGAGAAGGAGTTACTTGCTGTGGTCTACGCTTTCGACAAGTTTAGACCTTATTTGGTGGGATCTCACACGATTGTGCACACCGACCATGCCGCCATTCGCTATCTATTCAACAAGAAGGACTCGAAGCCGAGGTTAGTTCGCTGGATTTTGATTCTTCAAGAGTTCGACATGGAGATCAAGGATAGGAAAGGATGCGAGAACGTGGTGGCCGACCATCTCTCGAGACTCGAGCAGCCCGTGGACGGAGAGGATTCGAAAATTGCAATCAAGGAGAGCTTCCCCGATGAGCAGATTTTTCAGATGGACGACTTGATACCTTGGTTCGCCGACATCGTCAACTATTTGGTGATCCATCATGTGCCCAAGGATCTATCGTCTCACCAAAAGAAGAAGTTCCTCCACGATTGTAAGTTCTATTATTGGGATGATCCATACTTGTATAGGAGGTGTGCCGATGGAGTCATAAGGCGATGTGTTCGACAATCGGAATGGAAGAAGATCATCGAAGATTGCCATAGCGCTCCGAATGGGGGACACTTTGCAGCGAATAGGACCGCCCTCAAGATCTTTCATAGTGGTTTCTATTGGCCTTCGATCTACAAGGATTGCCATGAGTTCATCAAGTCATGTGATCGATGCCAAAGGATGGGGAATATCACGAAGAGGGACGAGATGCCGCAACGAACTATCATGGAAGTGGAGCTCTTCGATGTTTGGGGGATTGATTTCATGGGTCCTTTTCCCAAGTCTCAAGGGTACTCCTACATTCTACTTGCGGTGGAGTATGTTTCTAGATGGGTCGAGGCCATTCCGACTACAACCAACGATTCGAAGGTGGTGATCAAATTCCTCCAGCGAAATATTTTGACTCGGTTTGGAACTCCGAGGGCTTTGCTTAGTGATGGGGGGAGCCACTTCAACAATCGTTGGTTAGGATCGCTTCTTGCAAAATACGGAGTCAAGCACAAGGTTACATCGCCCTACCACCCTCAAGCAAACGGTCAAGCCGAGTTAGCTAATCGTGAGATCAAGCAAATTTTGGAGAAGACCGTCACCAACAAAAAGGAGTGGGCGAAGTACTTGGACGACGCACTTTGGGCCTATAGGACGGCTTTCAAGACACCAATCGGGAGGTCGCCATATCAATTGCTATTTGGCAAGTCTTGCCACTTACCAATGGAGTTGGAGCATAAAGCTTATTGGGCGACGAGAAGGATCAACTTCGAATTCAAGGAAGCCATGGGCCAAAGATGTGACGACTTGTTGGAACTTGATGAATGGAGAAACGAAGCATTCGAAAATTCGAGGATCTACAAGGAACGAGCTGCAAGATTCCACGACTTGAGCATCAAAAAGCGTAAGTTCGAAATTGGTGATGATGTTCTTGTTTTTAATTCTCGACTTCGTTTGTTTCCAGGAAAATTGCAAAGTAAGTGGTCGGGGCCGTACGTCATTTACAAGGACTTGAAGAATGGTGCATTCGAGGTTTTGAAGAACGACGGTGAGAAATTCGTAGTGAATGGACATCGCCTCAAGCACTACTTCAAGCCGTTGCCGTTTTTCCCCAAGAAAGCGGCCACTTACCTCGATGACCCAAAGTAGAAAGGAGGTATCGTCGGGCTAAAGACGTAAAACGTAGCACTTGTTGGGAGGTAACCCAATATTCGTATCCCGTTTTCATTTTGTTTCATTTTACGTTTTAGAGTCTTAGGTAGTTTATTCTTCGTAATTTTGAGTCAAATTTTGTATTTTAGAGTCGAACCCCTTGATATACTAACGAATGTTAAAAAGTTGTGTAGAAAACAAAATCGAGCAGGACCTCTCGACACCTCTCTCGATCGAGAGGTCGTTCGAGAGGTGAAATATTGGCATACAGTAGGGGTCTCTCGACACCTCTCTCGATCGAGAGGTCGTTCGAGAGGTTTTGAATTTTTGATTTCCCAGGTGTGTCACGTGAAGCCTCTCGATCGAGACCCCCGTGTTTTCGATCGAGAGGGGAAGTCAGAACGTAAAGAGCAGCACCTCTCGACATCTCTCTCGATCGAGAGGTCGATCGAGAGGTCAAATTTCAGAATCCAGTACGCACCTCTCGACACCTCTCTCGATCGAGAGGTCGATCGAGAGGGTCGTTGACGGCGCACATTCCGACTTTGACCAGGTTTATCTACTCCTTTAAATACACCTTTTGCACACAACTCACATACCATTCTCTCATAACTCACAAATTCTCTCAAGCACACACAAATACTCTCGATTTCTTTCTTTGATTCGTCAAAAGGTACTTGATTTCTTGCCCTCTTGTTATCAATTCTTGATTCTCTACATGATTTCGCATGTTTTGACCGATTAAAATTCAATTTTGATGGTTAAATTCGTTGAATTGATAGATTGGGTGTTAGATTGAGCATGATAGATTGGATTCATGGAATTCATTGAATTATTTGTATGAATTGAATTCATGGATGAATGCGGAGAGAATTGTGTATTGATAATCGAATGAGTCTTTATATTTGTCTATGAATTGTTGAAGATTCATTGGTATCTATATACATGAGATTGAGATTGTGTGATTATAAGTTCATGTTTATGGAGGAGTATTGTGGTGATTGTATAAATTGGTGATGAAATTGGATTTGGTTGAAGTTTGGGGGAAGATGATTTAAATTGCTTTATTCTTGCATCTCTTGTATTAATTTGTGATATTTTTAGGTACTAACGATGGCAAGAGACAAGGGCAAGAATGTTGCTTCAACCTCTTCGGGCAAAGGCAAGGGAAAAGAAAAGGTCACCTCTTCGAGCAAGGGAAAGGAGACATGGAAGAATGACAAGACTATCCCGGAGACTAGAATACCGCCGGCGAGGTCGATGCCCTCAAGTTTGGAGCCCAAGGCGTTCAAACTCAAGCTCACGACGGCGGAGTCAAAGAGGAGATGGTCCCACCTTGTGCAACTCAAGCACAAGCATTGTCGTTTCCTCCATCAAGAGACGGTGGCGGCGATGGGGATATCTAACGAGATCACCCAATTGATGCAACGAGGAGGCTTCACCAACATATTTCAAGGGAATTACTTCACCTACCACATTCTCACGGTGGAGTTTCTCTCAACTTTGGTAGTGGAGCGAGTCAACCAAGTGCCACATGTCATTCGTTTCCAGCTTGGTGGTCAACCGAGGGAGCTAGATATGGATCAACTTAGTGATATCATCGGAGGAAACAAGCGTGGTGAGTATATTGGCAACAATCATCCGGATTTGCAAGATTTGTGGGCACAATTCGTGGATTTTGAGGAGGAAAGAACGAGATCTTACAACCCGGCGAAAGCAAAGGCCACCTCAATTCGGAATCCCATGATTTGCTACTTCCATAGGCTGATCTCGTGCACCATCCACTCCCGTCATGCCTCCGGCACCTTCCTTGCCACCGACGCTCATCTTATTTGGACCTCATATCGAGGCCACTCACAATGTGCAGCCCTTTACCTCGTCAATCATATGGAGAACCAAGCATACTTGTTCGGGGGGCAAAAGATCGGGATAGGAGCTTTCGTCACTCCCATTGCCCAACACTCCCACATTCCGATTGGAGAGCAGCCCGTATCTACGTCCATCTTTGTAGATAGACGCACGTTGGAGCTTGCGAGGATGATCTCGTACGATACGTCCGGGTGGTTCTTTAAACTACATGGGATAAGTGGTATTTTTCTCTTTCCACTCCCGAATAGCTATTTGACTGAGGTGATCGGGAACGAGAAGCTGCGGAGAGGGAACGGAAAGATGGATTCTCCTCAACACAAGGAGCTTATGTGGGCTGAGGGAGGTCCAAAACCCGACGAAGGTGGTGATGATGATGAGGAGGACGAAGATGAAGACGAGGCTGAGCAATATGAGAGGGGATTTGATCAAGGGGAAGATGCTTTCGCGCAAGGATACGAGGGTGTTCCACAGCCCGGTTTTCATATGAGAGCTCCGGATTTCTCTATGATGCGGGATTGGCACACGGAGTCAATGGAAGCAATGGACAACTATCATTGGGATAGTAGGGAGTTTGTTGAATCCCAAGTAAGAGGAGTTCGCGAAGAGGTACAAACGTTGAGAACCGAGGTAGGGGACCTTCGCACATTTATTGGAAGTCGTTTTGATACTCTCGACGCCTACATGGAGAATGAGAGGAAATTTCGAGAAGAGGAGGCGAAGAGGCGTGAGGATGAACGAGCGTACTTGGAGAATTACAATAGGATGGTGCATGAGATGCACTATTTCTATCCTCACTACCCGGAGAGCCATCAACGATTCGACCCCAATAACCCCGACAACCCTCCCTTCCCACCGCCATTTCCATGAGGTCAGTTTTTAACTTAGCCTACTTCTTTTCTTTAAACTTATTTCTTTGCTATGCTTTGAAATAAGTTTGGGGGAGGGAAAGAGTGTCTAAGTTAATTACTTTTATTGTTTTCTTGCTTTGAGAGTCTTTTATTTGTTAGTATTATTTTGGGGTATGTTAGAGTCTTTTATTGTTTTGAGTCTTAGGTTTAAATTGAGTCAAGTAAGCATGTGACGATAGTATTGTGAATTGGCCAATGATAGAAAATTTTGCTTGATTTTTGGAGAAAATTCATGATCTTTATTATGCATGGAACCTTGGCGAAGCGACGCGATTTTATTTGATGAATTTGAAGCATGTCATGAAGTCGGGAACTAGTTAGTTTGAGCCCGTGAGTTTTGAGCTATTGGTGCATGTTGATGCCTATTTTCTTGATTGAGTGATCATGTATGCTTCATTGTTTCTAGAACTTGCCCTATTTCTCCGTCAAGACCTTAGTATATTTATGAACTAGGAGATGATATTAAGCCATTCTTTCGTAGCCTCATGATTCCCATACACTAACCTTGATCATTATCTTTGTTTACCCCCTTTGAGCCTTGTTATGAACCTTTCTTTCTTGAGCTTGGATGATAGGAGGTTTGGATGGATACGGGTATCTTTAGTGGAGTTAGTTGATGATGTGGGAAGGAGTTGAATAGAATATTTTGATGTGGTGTGAAAAGAAAAAGAAAAGAATTTGAGATGCTTGATTAAGTATAGTTAGCTATCCCTATGAGCTTAGAAAAAATAGTTGTGAAAGAAAAAAAAAAAAAAAAAGAGAGAAAAGAAAGTTAGAGCCTTTGTTCGAATATTAGAAAGAACATTTATTAGATAGCTCTATAGTTAGAAAAAAAAAAGAAAAAAGAAAAGAATGAAAATAAAAGCATAAGGGGATAGTTAGCTTGGATTGTATATGTTGCATCTATGATATTGAGTTTTGTAGTTGGTGTTGGATGGTAGAAGATGGAGTAAAATCTATACTTTGTGTGGAGTTGAAAAAAGGGTAATGATTGGAGTAATTTGAGTCACTTAGCCTATACATTCCCTACCTTAACCAATGTCCCTACATTACAAGCTTTTATAAAGACCTTTTTGATTTTAGTTTGTGAATATTACATTAGGTGGAGATGTTGAGATTAGGGGCAAGCCTATGGTAAACATGTTGTATTACATTGATGATGAGTGAACCCTTATGATGTGCATTATATTACATCTTTTCTTTGAGAGAGTTGAGAGTTCACTTATATACATAATCTCACATGTTGGAGAGTGTTCTTTGATAGATTGACATGTTTTGAATTTGTTGGATAGGTTGTGTTATTGATGCTAAGGTTGTATGCATAGTTTTGATCATGATCATGAGTATTGGTTTTGAAAAAGTTTTGAGGCCTATATAGTTCACAATGCTAGAGTCTATTGTTTATGTTTTGGTATTGTTCGGGACGAACAATGTTTAAGTTTGGGGGATTTGATATAGGTGAAATTTACCCTGTTTTAATAGCCAAAAAGAGTTGATTTTGTGTCTCGATTTTATAGTATTGTCTATGTTTTATATGGTTTTTAGTATATGGGACAATATTATGCTTGTAGGTGTTTTTCTGTGTTTTCAGGCATAAATTGATGATAAATCGAGGATAAAACCCCGAGACGAGAAAAGGCGTGAAGATCGAAGCTGAAAATTCAAGATTTGAGTTCGAGTGAAGGCCTCTCGATCGACCTCTCGATCGAGAGAGGTGTCGAGAGGTACCTTCTGCCGCAGTCGATCGAGAGCAAAGATTGTACCCTCTCGATCGACCTCTCGATCGAGAGGTCTGTCGAGAGGTGTCCAGCCGGGAATTTTTCTCCTTATTTAATTTGACTCCTTTTTGGTTTAGGCTTTCCTTATGTAAATTTCTCCTATATATACTCCTAGTCTAGCATTGTAAACCCTAATCTAGCAAACACCTTATTATTTTACATACTTTCTAGCACACTTTTACTTTAGAGTTTTGTATTCAACATTGGAGTTTTTCAAGTTTATTCAAGATTCAAGTTTCGAAGTTCTTCGTGTTCAAGATTCAATTCCAAGTTTTTCTTACTCTTACTTTTTAATTATGTTCTTTCAATTCTTTGTGTTTATGTCTACTTCAATTATGTCTAGCTAAATTCCTTAGTTGATTTTAGGGATTGAATGCCTAATTGAATTTATGTAAGTGTTTTTGTTTACAATTAGCCTTCCAATCTAGATGCATGTTTCATGGTGCTTATTCTCATGCATAGTTAATTGGCCATTAATTGTGTATGCATAGTTATGTGTTTATGCCTTAATTGGATATTGCATAATAGATCTCATGAAAGCATGATATAATAGTTTGATTTTCTTGATTGATAATTGAATTGTTATATGTTCATATATAATTGATTTGGTGTCTTAGTTGAACCTAGTTGATTATATTATTGATACTTGTTCTATTTTGCACTTGATTCGATTCTTACAATTCGAAAGAATATTAGGATCTCGTTGGGTGACTACTTGCATTGCTTTAATTAGGGTGTAAGTTATTTTTGCATGTATCACATTTAGATTGGATTAAAGTGGTTAATTGTATTCATTAATTATTTGCATAAGTTTGATTAGGTAGGCTTCCCTAGAATCAACACTTTTCCTTATTTGTTCACTTTCCTTATTTATTTAATTGCTTGTGCCTTAAGTTGTTTTATTTGACTACTTATTTCTTTAATTACTTATTTCCTTATATGTTACTTGAGTTCTTTTTATTATTTGCCTAGTATAAATACCACATTCACTAAACCCTTAAAAGCCTAGACATCACATTTGTTCTTGAGTAGAGGTATTGTGTGCGTTTTCGATTTGTCAATCCCTGTGGATACGATACTCGTGCTTCATTATATTACACCTATTTTGTGTGGTAGAAATAGTGCGATCACAAGCTATTTACAGAGAGAAAAGAAAGAGATGAGTGAGAGTGAGAGTGAGGGATGGAGAGAGAAGAATTGGTTGGGGGGGGGGGGGGGGGGAGGGGTTGGTTTACAGAGAGAAAAGAAAGAGAAGAGTGAGAGTGAGGGATGGAGAGAGAAGGGAAGGGGGGTGGGGGGAGGGGAGGGGAGGGGGGTGGACGATAGAAAGAGAGGAGGGAAAAAGGGGGGAGGGAAAAATTGAGTTTCCATGAGTCATGAGGGGGGAAAAATGGATGGGAGAAGAGTGAAAAAGAGTAGGTCTTAGTAAGGGTATTTTGGTCTAAAAATATTACTTTTGACAAAATTTGTGTGTTTTTATAATTATGATATATATTAATTTTTGCTATTGTGGAATGACATTTTACACAATTATCACTACTCTTAATTATGTGTGACTAATAGTTGAATTTCTTGTAGTGCGTAGCCATAGATCAGTGTATCAATTGCGCATTTATAGGACATCAATTACAAAGTGTCACAAAATTAATGTAATACTCACTCCGTCTCATTATATTAGTCTCATTTGTCATTTTAGTTTGTCCCACCTATTAGTCTCATTTGTCATTTTATTTTGTCCCACCTATTAGTCTCATTTCCTAAAATGGCAAAGAATACTTGGCCACAATTCACTCTCTCTCCTCAGGATTAATTACAACCACACATTTTCCACCCACTCTCCACTCACTTGGTTCATGTGCCGAAAGAAATTGGACTAATATAATGAGACTGGGGGAATATTAGACAATATTTCTAGTAGTGTCGTCACTATTGGAATCACTGCTCAAGTTGAGTTGTCGTAAATGATTACATGAGTTGTCATGACCAACTAAGGACACCCACAACCTTAATGGTTTCATTATGCTAGCTATTCCAGTAACATATGTTGATAGCTACTTCGTACAAATCTGAAGCTTTAGAAAAGTTGTCAACGTCCATTATAACATGTGACTTAAAAATGATGAACACCAAACATGTATTTGCTTAATTGTCTTCTTAATATATTTGTTTCAGTTTACTATTACCGTAACATTTAACAAATGAAACTGAAGTCTTGCATTTTCTTTTTCCTACTTATGCTGGATATTATATATAGAAAGATTTGTGGGGCAAGTCTGACAATCAAAAGAACACACTGAGATATTATAGAAAGTTATGCGGGAGTCTAACAATCAAAAGATAACATATACTACCTCCTTCCCACCATACTAGTCCCGTTTCCGTTTTGGGACGTCCCGCTATACTAGTCCCATTTCTATTTATAGTAACAATTTATCCTTGTTTTTTGGCCCAATTAGCACTAAACCCAGCCCAACCCAATTAACCCTCCCCACTTGATTAGGGTTTCCCCTCCCCCCCTGAATTATTGACACTCTCTCACTCTCTCATTTTTTGTCCGCCTCACTCTCTCACTCTCTCATTTTCTCCGCTCTCACTCTCTCAATCTCTCATTCTCTCCGCCTCTCCGCCTCACCATTTTCATCTCTCTCTCTCTCTCAATCGTTCTCAAAATCTCACGGCACTCTCCATCTCGCCGCCTCCGTCTCCCTCCGCCTCCCCAGTTTCCCGATGTCTCGCCTGGCGGCGGCTGCAGTGGCGGAGGAAAACCCTAGATCTCCTTCTCCGCCGGCCTCGACGAGGCTAGATCTGCAGAGATCTGGTTCTCCACCGCCCCTTTCACCGCCGCCCCTTTCTCCCCTGCCTCTCGGCGTCCCGCGGCCGGCTTCTGTGGGCCGGGTGGAGGAAAACCCTAGATCTGGGCGGTCCTCGGTCTCCCCGAGTCCAGATCTGACCCGATCTGTTTCGCCGCCACCTCCCGTCGTCTCACGGCCTCCTGCTCAGGCCCCAAGGCCGCACCGCAAAACCTTTCTTTGGCGCCGTACTCCGAGGCGACCCCAAAATCGGGTCCGGGGCGCCAAGCTCTCCTATGACGAAGTCCTCTCCCCCCCCGCGGCGAAGTGATGCTCCTCCACCGCCCATGCCGCCGCCGCTGCTTTCGGGAGACTCTTCAACGCCGCCGCCGGCCTACCTTGGAGGCGATGAAGAGATGCCGGGAGTCCGCCGCCGCCTCCCCGGTTCCTTCGACCCCAATCCCCTTTGAAGATGAAGTCGGCCGGCAGGCAGGCGTTTCCGGTTCCTTCGACCCGAATCCCCTTTACAGATGAAGTCTGTAAAGGGGATTCGGGTCAGGAGGAGGTTGAAGACGACTGAGGCGCGTGAAGATGGATGGAGAAGCCGAGGCCATGCGCTGAAGATTGGAGAGCTTAGAACTCGGTGAATTCTGACCTTTTTTGTGTGATCGACTGTGATCCTTTTTTGATGCTCTCTATAATTATGACTTCTGTGGATATGTGAATTATGTGAATTAACCAATTTTCTGTGATGATCCTTTCTTGTGCGATCTGCTGTGATCCTTTATTGTTGTCATATCTGAGAATTATGCGATTAATCCTTCTGCATTGATGATTTAGGTAATCTGTGGGAAGATGGGCTAATTGAGTAAGCGATGATGAGTTATTCTAAACACTAAATCTGTAATCTTAAAAGTCTCTATGTGAAGTGGTATCAACTGCATCAGTTTGTTTGTGTGAGCTTGGGTCTCGTCAAAACACTACAATGTGATCTTAATTGATGGCAAAATGGCCAAATGATGGTTAGCATTGAAAACTTATAACATGGCAATTCAGTCCTTTACATTGCATCTGCATCAGTTTGTTTGTGTGAAGTGGTTTCAACTGCATCAGTTTGTTTGTGTGAGCTTGGGTCTTTGAAATTTTTGCATGACTTGCTTCGTATTTTTGTGTTTTTTATGTGTTTTCGTATGATCGAGTCATTGTGATTGAGTCTTTGTTATCGAGTCTTTTTGTTATCCCCACTTTAGGAAGTTGTTTTTAATTGAGTGAACTTTCTTAACGTGGTCCCTTTGAGTTCGAATGACATGACAACGTGATATTGGAGTTGTCGAACTTAGATTGTCGAAACTAGGATAGCTCTGAAGTTGACTTGCGATAGCGTGATCGTTTGTGAATAGTCGTGGGGCATGTTGTCTTGTTTCGTGATATGAGGTGAAAAGTTTTTTATTCGGATTATGAGTGAATTGCATTGAATGGTTGACGTATATTTGATCTTAGCTCGCTTCCCTATATGTATAAAAAAATGTGCTTTGTTGTGAAAAAGAGTTGATAGGATTCTGCTCCTCTTACTTGTAACGTATGAAAATACTAGAGTAATGAGCATGGGAAACCACATGAAAAGGCTTCGAGAGACCCTCGAATGATTACATTTCATGAACTATGTCCTAGATGATACTCGTATATGTGTGAATAAAGTGTTCGTAGGTACTCTACTCCTCTTGACAATGAGTACGGGAAACCGCACTAGGATGCTCGATGTGACCCATCGATGATTAAACCTAGTGAATTATGTGCCAAAAATGTTCACATGTTTAAAAAAAAGAGAGATATTGTGCTTTGAGTTGAATAAAAAGGGAAGTAGGCTAAGGGATTAATATGTTGACTATTTGATGCTTGTGAGATGTGTGATATGTCGAAAATCGGATCCTCATATTTGAATCGAGTTAACGGGCCACATGATAGTTCGTATTTGATTGTGCATTTGCTAGTTGATATTAGAGTAGTCTAGGTTTTGATTTGATGAGTTTGACGATACCTACTTCGTGTTGTTGAGTTGATTGAACTTGGGTTGATTGTGTTGAATGTGTTTGCTTGAGGACAAGCAAAGGTCTAAGTGTGGGGGATTTTGATTGGAGTTTAGTTGTTAGGTTTTTCGTTGTGTTTTTGTGTTCGTTTTCGTTGTGTTTTTGTGTCTTTTTGTGTGTCTTTGGCTATGATTTGGTTGTTTGGAGTTTTTGGTACTTGTAGGATGAAAAGGGCGGAAACAAGAAGGAAACGAGAAGAAAACGAGAAGAATGGTTGTTGAGCAATCATTGACCTCGAGTTCTAACCTCTCATGATTTTATTGAAGATTCATTTTGGGTGTAATGAAAGCATTATATCGAAGAGGGGTTCGATAGGAGCACATAGGCGAAAACGGAGGTCAATTTGGAGTTCGGATGAGGAAGATACGGCCGAAACAAGAGAGTCGCTCGCAATCGTCCAGTGCCTGATTTGGCCGATCGGCCAAGTCCTTCACAAATCTGGCCGATCGGCCAGATGTCCGCGTCCAGCTGTTGTTTCCTTATTTAATTAGGTTTTTCTTCCTACTATATATACTAGTACCTTGGGACGAATTTGCATCATCTTTTATCAACTTTTACCTGAGTTTTAGCTCTAGTTTAGCATTCAAATACTTTTAGTTTAGTTTTCCTTTGTTCGATCCGGATCGTTACTTCGTTCTTCAATTAATTCAAGTTTTAACTTAGTTCTTCGTTCTTCGTTTAATCTCGTAAGTTCTTTATTGCTTTCTTTTATTTGATTTAATTGCTTCCTAGTTCCTTAGATTTAGTTTTTAATTGCTTAGTTTAATTTCGTTCGTTCGTTTTCAAGTTCTTAGTTTAGATTCGTTTTTCCTAGTTTTGATTACTTCGTTTTTCAAGTTCTTAGAATTAGATTTATTTACTTTAATTTCCAGATTTTTAGAATTAGTTTAATTCATGTCTAGATTCGTTTTCGTTTCTTTCGTTGCTTTCTTTATTGCTTTCTTTTCGATTCTTGCCTAGGTAGTTTAATTGTCTTCTTCTAGCTTAATTCTTTAGATTAATTAGTTCGATTTATTTCTTTGTTTTCTAGATTAGATTATTTACTTGCTTTTATTTATTGCTTATTTATTTTCTTGCCTAGGATTTAAACAAAACCAAACCAAATTCTTTTTACTTGCTTTCTTAGATTTAGGCTAGATTAGGATTTTTGCTACATAATTATTTGCCCTGCAAAGTTTTCCTTCGAGATTCGACATTGGGTTTTTACTTACTAAGTGCTAGGATAGATTTCGTTCTATTGCGAACACTTTTTGGTGAAACAATACCCTGCCTAATTAACCTGTCCTTCCCCATATGTGGTGGATTGAAGTTGTTCTTTCCTTGATGTTCCAAAATCTTGATCATCACACACTGCAGGCTTAAGAAAACCTTGTTGAGAGTCATTGGTTCAACTGCATTGAAGCTGTCTTCAACTACCTTGATGAGTACTTCATCTGAATTCTTGCATTTCTTCCTTTGTTGAAGGCTTTGAATAGCATTGAAATAGCCTAAGTCTAGAGCATTGCACAGTGGTGAGTTAGGTGGTTGTTGTACCAACTTCATGTGAAATCCATCTGTATTTGCAGCTGCATTGAATTCTGCATCTGTGCCTTTGATGTGTGGCCTTGCATTATCTTGTTGAATGGTGATATTCTTGCTAAGAAAGGTTGGCCATTTCTCTTTAATTGTTGGGACTATCTGTCAGTGTATTAAAAACATAGTATGCATGCATTAAATGAACTTTCTGGTAGCAATAAATGTAACAGTTTTTTAATGATTGGAGATGAAACATGTTACCTGTTTGATTAGGCAGTCTCTGATCACATCCCTATTGATTTTCTGTATTGGTTTCAACTCTTTGGTGCCTCTTTTCCTGTTAATACTGTCCCTCTTTGCTGTGACTTCTTCTGTAAATGGCCAGATGCCTAATTTACCATCAAAAAGTACACCGCCATCTTCTCCAATCACTGGCCTACTCACTGCACACATGAACATGACTTTGGGGATGAAATTCTTTGACTTGCATACTCTTAGAGGCTCTGGTTCTGTAGGAGTGAGGTAGTATCTGCATGTATCTCTTGTTAACAGAAGCCACTTCTCATCAATATGAATGGTGTTCTCCATTGGCTTGAATCTGAACTCATCATTCACTGCATCATAGTGTATGGCTTGTAGACTAAAGCTCACTCTCTCTTGCATGTTAGAAGCTGTCAGTAGAGACTTCATATTGTTTGTGTGAGCTCTGAGCTTCTGCCCCTCATTTGCCCATCTTCCCAGTGTGCTCTTTGAGATCTTCAACTTATCTGACAAGTTCTGCAGTGTACCTCTTTCTTCTACTGGAATGGCTTCAATCTCTTCATAGTTTGGTTCATGTTTTTTCTTCCTAATTCTGTTTGCTCTAATGGAAGAAACATTTACAAACTCACCTTTGCTCCTTTGTTCTTTTGCAGTATTCCAGAGTCTTGTTATTGTCTTCCTGCTGACTTTGAAAGCTGTCACAGCCTCACCAATGGCTCCATGGGCAGGCTTTCCATTGGACTGCATCTTGCTGGCCAACAGAAACTGAATGATCTGCATCCTTGTGCGTTCCGGAACGTCCTTCGTCATCTTCAAAAGAGAAGAAGCAGAGCAGAAAGTAGAAGCAGAGCACAAAAGAATGAGCAGAGGAGAGCAGAAAGTAGAAGAGAAGAAGAAGAAGAAGTTGGTGGGCTTCTGCAGGATTCTGCACCTTATAGAATAAGAATAGGCAGTACACTAGATGATTTTTGGTGCCAAAATCATTTTGGCACCAAACTGTAAAAATTTGAAAATTTTCGATTTTTTCTGAATATTGTATTCCATGAACAGTTAAATGAGGAACAGTAAACCCCGCTACAGTACCATTTCTACAGTACTAATTCAGCTTAATTATCCTTAATTATTCTGCTTAATCCTGGGTTTGACTAGATATTGGTTTGTGTGCAAGTCAAAAATGGGACAAGTATTATGGGAAGGAGGTAGTATTATAGAAAATTATATTACTACTATTTTCTCAATTCTCTTCCTTAGTAACTCTACCTTGAAATCTACCGAGCCATTGTGTCTAGCCACTAATTATGTATTGTTTGCATTTAAGTTCTAATAAATTTTGATCCTTCGATCGATTTGTAATGTTGTATATTTGCATGTTTTTTTAGGGGAGGATTTGTAAATGAATTTGGAATATGATGCATACTAATTATCGTTCTATTTCTTCAATTCCTGCAGTTATTGGTTTTGGAAAAAGATAATTATGTGAATATTTTGAATTTATATTTTCAGGATTTTAATATTGTTTTGGACCCTTAGATTATGCTCTAGTGTTGCACTGCTACTTGCGAGTTAGCTTTTGACTCCTTGAACATTTCTTTTATTGAGTGAATCTCGAACATTTTTAGTTAATTATGCAAATATTTTGAACTTGTGACTTTATTTTTGAGGTTAATCGCATGCAAAATGTGAGGGTATTTTTTTCATGAACTTTATCATGAATTAAAATTTTCTACAAAATCATGATTATTTAGTAATTTTTTTATTGTTTGTTATTTTGATACAAATAAAAATATTACATGGGTGTGCGTGTATTGGCCTAACGATAGAGGTTAAGTGTTGGAGCTAAAGGTTCTGAGTTTCGAGTTCTTCATAGTGCGGTATTTAACTTTTTGCCGTTAAAGCTTAAAAAAAAGTAAGAATATGTTGATAAATCAAATGTTTAAATAGAATAACTAATAAATATGGAGTATAACAGAACACTTGAATTAAACATTTCAATAAATTTCACACATACAAAAAACATGTATACATACATATTATAAAAGAGTAAAAAAAATAAAAATCAAGCATATTGATCCTTAATTTAAACAAACATTAATCAAGCCACTTCAATTGGGGTTGTGGGTGCATAATTGAGATTGAATAATTAATTGTTAATATCTTTCTTGACAAAGGGCAAACAGTTGGAGAGAGCAAATAAGCTGTTCTTCCTCTTAGAAGAATTGTTGAGAAGAGTGAGAACTTGAGAATGATAAGGAAGGCCTGGGATTGCTCCCTTCTTAGTTGTGGTGATTGCTCCACATGCACTTGCATATTTAACCACCTCTCTCAATCTCGTCTCGTCCTGTCCATGACGATCACTATCAGTATTAGTTAGTAAAACGTTTGCTCTCCAACTATTAGGTATTAGGTAATTAGAGTTAAAAGTAACACAAGTACATGTTGGGTTAGGAAGAAAAACGAAAAAAACTACTAATCACGCCGTGATATATGAAATGAATTATACGGGTTGGAATGAATTCGACCTCGAGTATGGAAAGATCGTCGACGATATTGCGAAGGACGGATCCCATGAAAGCATCGCCTGCTCCGGTTGTGTCCACCGTTTTTAGGGTATGTCCCTTAACTGCTCCTTGGAAATTCTGTGCACATGCATGCAAATTATGGAAAAATAAATTGTATTTTCTTATATATTTAAAAATAAACAAAACCTCAATGACTGTCCAATTTCCTAACACGTTGGAACTTGAAATTAATTAAAACAAACTAAACAATAATTTGTTGACATTTCCAACATATATATCCTTTATTTTAGTATTTCATTGCAACATACTCAATAGCTAAAGAGAAAAAACTCAACCAATATAATATGATAATAACCTCTTACAACTTTTACAAGACAATGAACAACATCGTCTCGATCAGATGGTGAGACGTATCCCCTTCAACCATACATTCAGAAGTTCGAATCATCTTAAGTGCACGTGTACTGTGACGACGGTGCATGCAAATTGTATACAAGTAGTAATCATTACCTTGGTGTAATATCGACAGCCGTCTTTCCCAAGAGTGAGCAAAAGAAGCTTCAAGTTAGGGCGCCAAAGGGAAAGAGCAGTTTCATCATCAAGGCTATTCTTCTGAGTTAGGAAAGTGAGCACGTCATCGCTCATCTTGATGATGTCAGCCTTCTCCCATATGCTCATGATCTGCTTCCTCGCCTCCTCCGGTGACGGCCACAGCGGCAGCCGGAGGTTCGGGTCGTACGTCAGCAGCGCTCCGGCCGCCTTGGCCTCTTCGATGGCCTTCAGATGTGCGGATCGGCATGGCTCTGCAATCAAGCTTACGGATCCGAAGTGGAATATCTTTGCCTGCATTGTAACTAATTAATTTAGTAGACACTTTATACCCCTCCGTCTCTCACAAGAGGAGACGTTTCTTTTTGAGCACACGATTTAAGATTAAATATATATGCATATTTCTACCATTTTTACGCACAAATCAACACACAAATTGCATTTAAATCTTATTTCTTCCTTGTAAGAGCTTTTCGTATTTAAGTAGAAAATATAGCTATTATAAATACTTACAGATCTAATAAGGTCGAGCTTCAATTCCTGCGGCGTCAGCAGCATGTCGGCGCTGGGGTTCCGGTAGAACATGAACTCCCTCTCCCCGTCGGCGCGTAGCGTCACGAAGGCCAGCGCTGTCCTCGCCACCCGGTCGAAGCACACGCCGTTCGTCGCTACGCCGTTCTCCTTCAGTATCCCGGCCAGCATGTGCCCGAACTCATCGTCGCCTAGCTTACCAACGAACGCCGCCGTCCCGCCCAGCCTCGCCACCGCTATGGCCACGTTCGCCGGTGCACCCCCCGCCGCCTTCACGAATGCCGGCGCCTCCACCAACGACACACCGGTCACAGTCGGGACGAAGTCGATCAACATCTCGCCGAAGCTCACGATCAGCCCACTACTCGAAATTCCGCCGTTAGTCATCGCGTATATGTATGTGTGTATGTGTGTGTGTATGTGTATGTATACTACACGCAGAAAGTATGTTTGTGGGTGAAAGGATTGGGAGTTGGGAGCTTTATAGGGGGAGAGTTGGAGGCGTAAATTTGATGGTAGAAGTGGGGACAAGTTGAATAATTATAGGCAAAATGAGTTTGATAACTTTATTTATCTTCTAAAAGTTGTTAGACACTAGTAATAGTATAATACAATGGGACGGGAACTAGCTAGCATCTAGACAGAGTATGCGGATTAGAACCATAATGCATACGTACTTTTTTATTTGGTCTTATTGTACAAACTATACATAAATGTATCTGTCTAAATATCGTTTATAATTCTTAATAAAATGAAGGGAGAATAAGATATGAGAAAATTAAGCTTCGATCGGACGAACAAAGTGTCACTTTGTGCCAACACGGATTAAATGTTAATAGGACGATGGGCCTAAGCGGAGAATTTTAGAACACTTAACGTTTACATAGTAAATTAAAACAAAAATGGATGATAATAATAATTAAATGAGAAAAAAACATATAAATAGTTTTTCATACGTTTTGTGCCCAAAAATTCACAGCCGTGTACAGTTTTTTTGCATATATAACAATCCTATGAGGCGACAATGTCCACAAGTAATCATTAAATTTAGGGTGCATGAATCTTCTGCTTGTATTACGATGAAGGGTGCAGTTTTTACTTATCGACTCTGTCCCGATTTTTGTGTATCAATTTTGTCGCATATTAAAATTAAATTTTCTGCTTTCCCTCTTCCTTTTATTCTCGACAGCAGTATATTATAATTTAGTTTAATTTTTTAAATTATTGGCTAAAGTTCATTTCTTCAATTACGATATACAATTATATTATTCTCTTAGCTTTTATGTATTCGGATTTGATTAGTTAAAACAAAACTTATACTAAAAATTAATAATAAATTTTAACTGGGTTAACGAGTCATATTAAGCAAGCCAAAATATATGAAAACGAAGAAAGGAAATACAAACAATAACGGAAAAATTGATCTCGGAATACGCGCGATTGGTATTCTAAAGTTAGGTCGGGATGTGTATACCGTGATATCAAACCATCGTAAACGAGACAAATAACATCAACTATAAGTTAGGACGGGGATATGTATACCGTGATATCAAACCATCGTAAACGAGACAAATAACATCAACTATAGTGTTAGTACAAAACGAGACACTAGAGCTGAGAGATTTGATCAATATTATACCTTGTTTTGTGGTGGGATTGGGTAAAATGTTAAATTACATGATCTTTGAGTGTATGGGTGGTTAGGGGACATAATACTTCACTTTTGCAACTCATATTCTTTAAAATATATATTAATTAATGTTAGGGAGCATACTTGGCAACCTAATTCAATGTTATGAAAATTACATATACATTATTGTGGAACATAAATTGTACTCCCTCCGTTTTTTTCGACGTGGTCCATTTCTTTTCGACATGATATTTAAGAAATATAATAAAAAAGTTAATATGTGGTGTGAGTTAAAGATAAATATTGTAATAATAGGGATAAAAATGGTGTTTATTTGGTCATAAAAGGAAAGAAGCCAATTGAAGAAAAACAACCCAAATTGACAAACAGGCCATGTCTGAAAAAACGGAGGGGGTAATAACTAATTAAAAGCCTTATCTAATTAACATGGATTTGTGGTAGCTAAAAGTGGGGATTAATTCATAAAACCAAATTTGTTCCTCACTTTTCCCTTTAAAATTAAAAACAAAAAGCAAAAGAAATAAGATTCATGAAAGCTGCTTACAAGCTATCCATATTCCTAAAGATTTTCTTATGATTCATTTGAGAGAATAATACCCCATAGGTAGAATTATTTAGCATTTATGTAGAAAATATCAATGATTTAAAGATTTGAAGAAAGAGAAACCTAAGAAGAGTGGTCTGGCTTACACCAAAGTAAATTAAGACCGAGTCTCGTTAAAGCCTACTTGACTACACCAACATAAGTAAATGGCCGGTGAGACGTTTATTTGCTGTTAGCTTCTTATGTACATGTAGTGTGTTTTGCATCTTTCTTTTCTCTGCTGAACAAGAATAAAAATTGAGTATTTTCAATATAACCATTTGCGTGAGTTGTAAAATAAGGGTTTATGATAATAATTTCTAATATTGTCGTAACTAAAAATTAATTAATTAATTAAGTGTTGCTTCTAAATAAGGCAAAGTGTCGAATTGGTTCTTGTTTCTATTCCATCATCTCTATACTTGTTTATTAATCGCCAAACGAGAATCCTCTTTATTGATATTTT
This sequence comes from Thymus mandschuricus, assembly GCA_029379335.1. Classification (NCBI taxonomy): domain Eukaryota; kingdom Viridiplantae; phylum Streptophyta; class Magnoliopsida; order Lamiales; family Lamiaceae; genus Thymus; species Thymus mandschuricus. The sequence goes on from CM057071.1 coordinate 34,375,676, forward strand.
TTAAAAAAGAAAAGAAAAAAGAATACCCTAAAATATGATTGGTGCAATTTAAATTATTTGTGGTGAAATGATGCTTCACTTTTACTTTGTTAATTACCGTTACATATTAATTATATGCTCCGAGACTAAATTTTCATAGGGGCTAATCTATAATATGAACAAATGATTTTGATAAAATATACACTAAAAACGTAGAGATTTCGACAAGTATATATCATGGGGGCTTCAACCATATTCTTACCCCACAAGGTTCACCCCTTGTTATGATTATTCAAATATTAACTAGTATTGCACCCGTGCGTTGCACCGGATGCGGATGTAATTTTTAATTTTTGGGTATAACTTTAATTATTCCAGACTAAGATAAATTTTTTAGTCCAAATAATATACGATAAGAGATGTTATGGATTCTGTAAAATGGTTAAATTTCCATAAATTTTCAAAAAATTTACTATCTCTAAAGCTCTTTTTACAATCTCTTGAGAGTTTATTTAGTGAGAATTAGCAATTTATAAAGCAACAAATTATAAATCTTCATTTGTACCTACACAGTTTACAAAGCAATGTACATGTTCATAGTATTTATTTTTAACTCGGTTACAATAAAAAAAAAAAAAAAAAAAAAAAAAAAAAAAACTCGGTTACAATAAAAATAAGTGTGAATTACAATGAAAATTATATAAAAAATTTAATGAACAACAATTGAACTTTCACACACACACAAATATTTTGTATGTTAAACATAATTATGAGAATTATCTTTTGACCGTGAAAAAAATGAAACTTAATCAAGATCAATTCCTATTAAATAAATCAATGAGTAATAATTAATTGTTTAAAGTAGAAAAAAAAAGGTTAGTTTCCATTGAAGAAAGCGATAAGCAACGATTACAATATTAAGAAGGGAAAAAAGAAGTACACATTGTGAAAAACATATGAAAAAATACAATAGGAAAATGATATAAATGGAAAGAAAACTACAATATCTAGTAGTACGTAATATCTAATGTTGATCCTATTTCACATGAATTCTCTTAATTCCAATATCCTATCTCTTCCTATAAATTTTAAAAATTACACATCAAAATACATGATATTGGTGTTTTGATGAAATTGAATAGGTTCATATGAATTTTAGTATTGAATTAATAAATATAGTAACAAATAAAGATGCATGAATGGTAGTTTGATAGTCCTATTATATATTTAAAGGTATAAGAAAATAAAATAAAGAGGCACTTATTGAAAATGCGTGTTTAATTAATTATTGCCACACATTCCAAGCACACTATTATGTTTAGAAAATCCAAAATTCACAGATAACGAAAATAATTAATTATTTTACTCACAAATATCCATATAGAGAGAACAATTAATAACACAATTTAGGAAATCGAATGGGCTAAAAATTTGGGCGGGAAAAAGTTAGCCTAAGTATTTTATTTTAGTATATTATATAGATTTGGAATAGTTTTAAAAAAGATGAAAGCTACGTATGGATTAGGATTATATATATCATTAAATTATTTCTCTCCTCTACACATAATATCAGTAATGAGAGATGAAAAGCTAGAATATATGTAAGATATCTAAACAAGAAGCTCTTAATTCATCGAGACAAATCCAAAAATTATAATTGAAATTATAATTAAATTAAACTTCCAAACACAACGTTGGGATTGATTCAAAGTAAAAGTCAAAAGAAAAATAAAAATTGTTCCAACTTCCAAGAGAAAATAAAACCTAAATATCTAAAGATAAGATTAACATAATTAATTGATCATGAGATCGGAAACTTGAGCTGGAATAGGAAGAGCTGGGATCGCTCCTTTCTTCGAAGTGGTGATTGCTCCACATGCACATGCATATTTCAACACTTCTCTCAATTTCCCCTCCTCCTGCAAATATTTATTTATTGTTAAATCTAATTCATCGTTATAAAATTATCTAAACATGTCAAGTCAAGTAAAATATGACGAGATATCAAGAAAAAAACATATTTTACCTCGATGATAGATTGGTCATCAACAATCTTACAAAGCAAAGCTCCGACAAACGAATCGCCTGCACCGGTCGTGTCCACCGTGTTCACTCGGAAGCTATCTACGGCTCCACGGAAATTCTGCCAATTTACACGATTATATAAAAAAAAATTCCATTTCTAAATATTCTAATATTTTAACTGGCGCAGTCTTTAAATTTTAATGTACGAAAGAGTTGAGTGTTTAATACCTTGGTATAATACCTACAACCCTTCTCTCCTAGGGTTACCAAAAGGAGCTTCAAGTTGTCGTGATAAAGAGACATGGCGGCTTCGTCGTCGACGGCGTCCCTTTGAGTGAGGAAGCTGAGCTCCTCGTCACTCACCTTTATCACGTCAGCCTTCTCCCATATGCTCATGATCTGCTCCCTCGCCTCCTCCGCTGACGGCCAAAGCGGCAGCCGGAGGTTTGGATCGTACGAGAGCAGAGCGCCGCCGTCCTTCGCCACTTCCATTGCCTTCAAATGTGCCGACCGACAAGGCTCGACGATCAGGCTTATGGATCCATAGTGGAACACTTTAGCCTACATATATAGATCATTGAATTTCATAATTTAATTAGGGTTTAGGGTTTAGAAAAGAAAAGATATTAATTAAATGTATTAAAAGATTGAGATAAAAAAAATAGTTTTATATTTTTATTTTGAGTAGTATTTGAGACACATACTTCTAATCATAACAAATTCGGATTCAATACAAAAAAAAAAAAAATGAGTTAATATAATAAACTACCCCATATGGGATAACAAAATCAATATAAGGACAAACATTTAAAAAACTCAAATTTTACCCATTTTTGACGCGAAAGTACACAATTACCCCCAATTTATGTTTCTCAAATTCGCGCTCTCCCAATTTCTGTCTCTCGAATTTGCGCTCTCCCACTTTCTCTCTCGTGACACACGCTTCTCTCTCAACTATCTCTACTCTCTCTCTCTCATGAGTGCAGCGTTCGATGGCGCCGAAGGAGGAAGCATGCGACGGCGGCAGCGGAGGAAGCGGACGGCGGCGGTGGCTCAAACCTTCGTTCCGCGGCATCCCCGACCAGATCCGTGGAATTCCGCCGAAATCGGTTGACGAAATTAGGGCACGGATCGCCGCCCTCCGTTCGAGGGGTCCTACCTCGAGGCGGTTCCTGTCGAAGAACCACACGGTGGCAGTGGTGGGGGACACTGTCTTCCCCTCGGCGGCATTCTGGAGAAGCACATGATGATGATGGAGCAGCAGCAGGTGATGTTCCTTGTTCTGTGAATTGCTTGTCTTTGTTGGAGATTCATCTTTCTACTGTTAAAAATTTCTGAGGTGTTTGATTTGGTGATTCGATTTGGTGTTTCGATTCAGGATCTGTTGAATGTATTATGTTTTTCGGTTTGTGGAATTGAAGTGGTGATGATGAAATTATGTACCATCTTTAGTGGTATAACTTTGGGTATTGCTTTTGAATGTTATTGATGGTCTTTTCTTATGATGATTCTATCATTCGATTAAAAATGGTGGCTGTACATGCCTTGTACCTGTATTGTTGTTGGTTTCTTTTTGTGATTCCATTATTAGGAGATGATGATATTCTTCTACATAGCTATTTGATTAATCTTTGCTATTTGCTTTATTTAATGGCTAAGATATTTTGTTCTTATTGTGGGGGTGAAAACTCATTTGTTGAGGCGCACAACTTTTGTTCGATGAAATGCCTCAATGGCTGGTTTTAAAGAAAGAAGAGGCAGATTTTCTGTGTACTTCAGGTGTTCGATGAAATGACATCGTGGAAAAGGCTGAGATCTTGTAGTTGTTGTGGTTTCAATTGGAAAAACCTCTACAATGCATGTGTTGTGGGGGTGAACAATCTATGCTGGCTAGAAATACGTTTTTTTTTTGGCATTTGAACATTGCTTGCCCATAGTTTGGTATATTTGAGATGATTGAAGGGGAGTAACCCACTGATTGACTTTTGCCAATTCGTTTTTTCACATCTCTTACGTGAAGCCATTGACTAGGAGTCGTGGTTAATGCATTTCCATCAAAGTTATTGGATCAAGAGCCTTTGTTTAATCTCAATGCTATCCTACACACCTGAAAATTTGTTAGCTCCATGGATCATATCACTTCAGATTTTGTGGTTCAAAATGATCTAATTCGTACTGCACGTGCAGTGTTTTGGTTAAAATCTGTGAAGTTTGTTCATATTGGTTATGTTTTGAACAGATGTTGTTTAGTATTAAAATGTTTTTTAAGATTTGCTGGTTCGAAATGATCTAATTCGTACTGCATATGTTGTGTTTTTTGTTATAAACTATGAAGTTTGTTCATATTGGTTATGTATTGCATAGATTTTGTTAGTATTAAAGTGTTTAAAGAATTTGTTCATATTGGTTATGTATTGCACAGATTTTGTTAGTATTAAAGTGTTTTTTAAGATTTGCTGGTTCGAAATGATCTAATTCGTACTGCATGTGTTGTGTTTTTTATTTTATACATCATATCTATTCACTCTATAGGCCAAATGGAGCGGAACGGAGGGAGTATTGGTTATGTATTGCACAGATTTTGTTAATATTAAAATGTTTTTTAAGGTTTAAGTTTTAGTTTCAGGGTTTAATTCCTCAGTAGACTTTAGTACGAAGTGAATCTATTTCGTACCAATACATAGTTGATTTAGTACGAAGTGAATCTTATTCGTACCAATACATAGTTGCTTTAGTACGAAGTGAATGTTATTCGTACCAATAACTGCATAATTGCATACTCAAATATGTATTTCGTAATTCTTATATATAACTGGTACGAATTCGTTATATTTCGTACCTCCTTAAAGTTATATGAATATCACAGCTACAGCAGTCAGAGAAAAAAAAAAAAAAAAACTGCAATTCGAAAATTCGAAAATAAAATAAAAATTTTAAAAAAAAAAGAAAAATAATGAGGAGAGAAGAGACACGTGGAAAAGGGAGAAGGAGGGGGAGAAGAGAAGAGTGATGTTGACTAGTAAAAGTCAAAGTCTATTAGTAAGGGTATTTGTGTCATTTCGCATCAAAAATGAGTATTTTTTGTGTTTTTAAATGTGTGTCCTTAATTTGATTTTCTTATACCATATTAGGTATTTTATTTTTCCCCTCAAAAAAAATTATGTACAAATTAAAACGATGAACTGAATTATACATATATAAATACATAATGAGATCCAAATTATGAACCACTTACCGATTTAATGAGCTCGAGATTCAACTCATCGGGAGTGAGAAGCATATCGGCGCTAGGGTTCCGATAGAACATGAACTCGCGCTCTCCGTCGGCGCGTAGGGTCACGAACGCCAGTGCGGTCCTCGCTCCTTTGTCGATGCTCACCCCAACGGTCGAGACACCGTTCTCCTTTAAGATCCCAATGAGCATATGGCCAAACTCGTCATCACCTAGCTTGCCAATGAAGGCTGAATTGCCTCCGAGCCTCGTGACCGCTATGGCCACGTTTGCCGGAGCACCGCCTGGTGCTTTAAGGAACCCCGGCGCCTCCGCTAAAGACATGCCGGAGACTGTCGGCACAAAATCTATGAGCATCTCTCCGAAACTAACGATCAAAGCCTTGGTAGCTGCCATTGTTGAAAGTTGTTGAAAGAAGAAATTAAGTATGTAGGTAGTGTGTGTATTTGTGTTGTGGAAAAGGAGAGGAGTAATAGGGTTTTTATAGATGGATAGTGAAGTGTTATTAATGAATAAGGATTCTAATTCTATTATTATTTTGGAATTTGATTGTATATCTAATTAAAAAAAATCCACTATCCACTAATTAATCTTGATATCTAATTTGATTGTATATCTAATTTAAAATATTTTCTATCCACTAATTAATCTTTATATCAATTATTATCCATATCCAAATAGAAGAGATTGATTAAATAAAATTAATTTAAAAGCTTTTATTTCTGTATGTCCTATTTAATCTCGTTTTTGAGAATTTTGGATAATGAATTAATAACGACAATTGAAACAAAGATATTTTGTTTAGATAATTTATGGATAATGTTTAATCAATTAATGATATACATGGATAATGTGTTTCCACTACCAAAAATAAATTAACACTTATCCACTCAGAATTAATTAGATGAGAAAATAATTTGAAATAATTGGGAAGATCTTGTTTCTTGTTTGAGAAGAAATTCTGAAGATAAGGAAAATACTGTAGTGAATTATGGCCCAAACAATTTATTTAATTACAAAAATAATTTCATATAGGGATGAAATTAAATTTAGAATCGTGATTAATATCATACTTTACGTCCACTCAAAATTAAAATAATACTAGATCATATGAAATAATTAATAATAACCTTAAATGGAAATTGAATATTAAATTATTAATCATTACTCTATACTAACGTGAATATTTTGTCATATGTCCGTTCATAAGAGGAAAAAAAAAAAAAAAAACAAACAAAAAAACAAAAAAAACAAAAGTGCCTATAGTCAATTAAAATGCTTTTGTCATACTTATTTTTCTCTATCAAGGCTATAAAATTCGGATTTTCTCTAAGGGGGTGTATTCAATTCGGATTTTGTTGGATTCTTTTGAACTTTAAAAAGTATGTGGATTTACGAAATCCACAGACTCTATGCAGAGTTTAACGGATTGTTTTATTGACTTATAAGGATTCTTACAGATTTGATAGGATTATGAAATACACATTTTATTAATTTAAATGACATATTTTATAATAAGAAAAAGGAAATAAGTTGCAAATTTATAATCTTTTGTCGTCTATCTCCCTCTCCTTCCCCCCTCTTCCTCTCTCTACACCGTGCCGCCGTTGCAAACACTTCTCTTTTAGGCTAATTGCCGCCATTGCAACAAGTTCTCTCTTATGCCAATTGTCTAAATTATTTCCTTCCCCCCTACAACCCCTCCCCTGTCATTAAAGTCTCCGATCATGTCTTATCTCATTAATTGAAAATTATGAATAGTTTCATAATTTACAGGGCTATCCATTAACCTTGGTCCTCTGCAATGATTTTTTACTTTGTTGTGGTGGGGGTAGAAGAAGGGAGAGGAGACGGAAAGCATTGATGGGTGACATAATTATTCTGTTAGGTTTTGAGAAAGTGAGTGAAGGGCTCCCGACAGGAGATATGTCGACGGCGGGCGGCGGTTGTGGAAGGGTGGGTGCATAGAGAGAGAGTAGAATTATGTGAGAGAGTGGTAGAATCCATAGAAATCCGTTGTTTTTAGAAAAGATTTTAGATGGTGAAATCTATACATAATTTAAGGAGAAAATCAAAGGAAATCTATGGAGTCTTAAAATCCATAAACTTTTGAATACCTGTAGATTTTTAATGACTTTTTGGAATCTGAATTGAATACCTCGAGATTTTTAAAGACTTTTGAAAATCTGAATTGAATACCCCTAGACTTTGAAAGTCTAAAAAAATCCTGCAGACTCCACATTGAATACACCCCCCTTAGTAAAAGGAGGAGGGAGTAGTTCTGATAAAAAAAAAAAAATTATATATATAGCGGAGAGATCACATACAAAAGACAAGTTCTGTAAGAAATGAGAAATGATCTGGACCATTGATCTGTGTGATCTACGGTGTAGATTAACTGGTGCATTATGATTTTACTAAAATGCATTATGATTGTATAGATAATGCATTATAATGCATTGTGCATTATAATTATGTGCATCATGCATTATAATTATATGCATAAAATGCATCATTTTTTATTTTTTACGATAATCCTATTTTGTACAGGATCTCACCCCTATATATATATATATATATATATATATATATATATATATATATATATATTAACACTAATTCTTGGTAATAATTACGTAATTAAGGATTCCTACAAAAAAAAAATTCCTGTAATTTTAGTCAAAAGTAAAATAATTTGCAAATGAATACTCCCTCTGTTTCAATATTAAAAGGACATTTTTCTTTTTGGGATGTCTCACTGATATAGGGAATTTCTCAAAATAGAAAATTCTAACCCAATAAAATTCAGACACAACACTTTAACCACTACCTATCACTTTAACACACTATCATCACTTTCCGTCTTAATTCCCTTGCCGAAATAAAATGTCTCTATCTCAGTGAGACGGAGGGAGTATAAATGGCATTTGTGATAGCCAATCAGGTTATAATTGGGTAAGATTTTTCTACTTTTTGGAAATTACCAGAAAAAGTTTGAATGAGATCATTTCACTTAGCTTTATGGAAATTACGGCTGCGCTTTTTCGATTCTCATTTTTTCAATTTTCCATTACCGATTTCTCAATTTTACTTTTAATATCATCAATGGTGATAGAAGGCATTATAGGCATCGTATAATGTTGGAAATTGCTTCTCTATTTACCGTAAGCATATTAAGAATATTCACTGTTGACGTGGTAATATTACGTTAATGTTTTTTCCAATCAAGGTTTAGTTTGTTGTAGGGTTTAATTATTTTAGTATGGATTATTTTTATAGAATATATTGACTACAATTTTCCTAATATAAAGCATCACAACGTCACTCGTATGCATATTGAGTAGGAGAGCATTCCTCCATATAATATACCCTCTTTGTTCACTATTTCTTGAACAAAAGTTTTAGAAACGGAGTTTTAATGTGTTTTGACAGTATGTTAATAAATTAACGTGTTTAATGTTAAAGAAAAATAACTGTGGGCAAATCAAATATTTTTAATAGTATTAGGGGCTCGTTGGTAGTTTAAATAGAATTAACCAAGATAACATTTTAAAGTGTTAAAGTATAAAATGTTAAAAGTGTTAAAGTAATAAGTATATTATGAGATCTACGTCTTCAGAAAATAGTAGACGGCCCGATTTAATATTAGTGTCAAGAAATGGTGGACGAATGGAGTAACGTACAGTTAGTTATAATTGGAAAGTAAATTTAGTGACGTAATTATTTATGAAAATCATTGAGTTTATAATACGATCCATCTTTTAATTCAACCTCCTTGAATTTATGAGAAAATTAGATATCATTAGTGGAAAAATATACTTCTCCTTTTTCCCCAGACAAGTATTCAATCTTTGTTTATGCTTTTAATATGTTATACCTTTTGACGCATGTTTCATAATTGAAACACATTCATAATAATTTCTAATTTCTAATTTCACACTTCTGTTTATTATTTATGTTTATACTTAAGTATGTAATAATCATCCGTTTTGAACGCAAAATTTTCTAATATTTTGACGTGTCAATAAAATTGCGTGACCCATTTGTCACGTTGAGATAATAATACAATAGTATATTTCACTACCCTAAATCCTAGTTACGTCATGGTTTGTGGGGCATTTCCCCATAATTTGCTACACAAAATTATAATCAATCAACATTTTTGATTGCTAACCGTAACGGATTTAGCTATGGAATTAAATTCGGTAGTTGAACCTTGAACGGAGACGGAACACCGATATCCAGATTTCCTGTTTCCAAAAAACTACGGAACTTTACTTCCGTAGGTAAAATAAAACTTGAAGGCGGCCACACTGACGAAAACATTATTATTATTATTATTATTATTATTATTATTATTATTATTATTATTATTATTATTATTATTATTATTATTATTATTATTATTATTATTTCTTGCTGTACTCAAAATTAATTGTATCTTTAGTCATGTAAACAAACTATTTCCTCTGGCCGCTATTTATAGTTTAAATTTTAGGTGCAAAGTTTAGTATTCCCACCGTCCTAGAAATGTATGTCGTATTTCATCCTACATGAGAATTAAGAAAATATGCTAAGGTTGTTAATAGTGGAGAAAATGTTCCATTGTTTGAAAGTAAGAGTATATTAGTATGTATATTGGGTAAATAAATGTGAAAGTAATAGTATCTATATACTAATAGCAGCACCGGACTGTCGTATTTAGTAACTCCGATAAACTATAAATAGAAACTTATGGTGTAACTTTTAATTCATGAAAAAAAAAATTATGAAGGAATTTATATCAATTTTGATATGTTATAGAAATAGTATTATAGATAGTATATCATAAATGAAAATAATTATTTTTAATCATAATTAGTATGCAAACGTTACAAAAGCAAGACTTAATGAAACATTATTTTTTTCATTTATCTCACATATTAATATATTTTTCATATTAATGAAACAAATCTTTATCCCTATGTAACTATATAATATTAGTTTATTTACATGTCGTATATTATATATAAGAATCATTAATATTATGAGTTTAAATTGGATAATTGTATTTAGATCTTGAATTAGATCAAAATAATTTTTAATTGTTAGTTCTCAAATTCTAAAAATTACAATAATTTGATTAACTTGTGAATGATTTTAGTATTATTAAGTAATTTTGAATATGCATGCCGTTTTGAAATATGTTATGTTTTAAATGTTATTCCGTAAATGTAGTATAATAATTTAGAATCAACAAATTAATTTTGAAGTTACAAAAGCATAAATCATGGTATGCAATTAATTTTTTTTCTAATTTTATAATATTTGTTGTCTATATATTGTAGAAATTTGGAAACTAAAACACCAACACTCCAACTATTTTTGTATCCACCAATTCCCCTTTTGTCCAAATTCTACAATGTGACTTTGCTTACGAATCAGGTTTTAGATGAACTTCTTATACAACAATCAATATTGTACAGTCTTATGTTTAGAATGTTATGTATTGTTCCTTAATGTACGAATATGAGCGAGGGGGTCTTCTTCTTCTTCTTCTTCTTCTTCTTCTTCTTCTTCTCCTCCTCCTCCTAAAGATTCTTTTTTTGTATCAGGCCTTCTTAATTAAAAGACATGGATATCCCCTTAGTTTATGAATCCATTTTTCTCCTAACCATTTAGTGTTATATGTGTAAAGACCATAAACATTATGTATTCTACTGTTTGTCATACTATCACATCAAACTTTTATTTTTGTGGAATTAATAATATAATTACTATAGAACTGATGGATATATACTTATAGCAATAGTATTTTTGGCTCACACTTTTCAGTTTAATTATTTTTTATTGAGCATGATATTGTTAAATTAGTTGATTCATATGATAATATGAAATGTTAGTAACAATTTTTTTTTTCCCCCTCAATGCAAGTAGTGACAAATCAATCTTAAAAAGTTTATATTTGGCCATTTTAATTAGTTGAAAATTGAGAATTGACTATTCATACGAGACAAACATTTTATTCAAATCATGTATGGATTTTATAATTTATTGATCATGTTTAGTTCTATGTCATATATGATTGTTATATGTTATCCTAGAATGTTTAAAATCAATTCTTTATAACAGTTGGTTGTATTGTGAGAATTTGTATGGTATGATTCATATCTATCTATATACTAATAGCAGCTACGGGCTGCCTTATTTAGTAACTTTCGTAATCCTATAAATATTAATTTTGATTTAACCTATAATTTATGAAATAATTAATTAAGAAGTAATTAAAATATAAGTTTTAATAGATTATTTTGGGAAGTAACTTTATATATAGTATATCATAAATGTAAATAACTATTTTCAACCTTAATATTTTAATGTAATATGTTATATAAGCAAGATTCAAGGAAATCACATTTATTATTAATTCTTTTTTCTATTTTCGTATTATGTTCTATGCCTATATAAAATAAAAATTTGCAGAGAACACTCACCCAACTTAATTATATTTGTTCCTTCTCACATAATTGTAATGTTTTAGTAATTATATCATAAATATAAATATAAATTTAATTAATTATATCATAAATGTACATCAATAGTTTTTAATGAGTCAATTAACAATAGAGGTTACAAAAGCATGATTTTGGGAAACAAATTAATTTATTTTCAATATTTATTATGTGGCCATATAATCTAAAATTATGCGACAAACACATTCACACTTTTGATTGATTTGTCTTCTTTCATCTAGCATTTAGCTACCAAAGAAAGAGTGTTGGTATGAGCCAATTGAGGTATTAATGTATAAAAGGATTATACTTTTTTTGATGCGATGTATATCTATATACTAGAATTTAGGACAACAAATTAATTTGTTCCTAATTTATCAATATTTTGCTTATATAATGAGGAATTCTATCACAATTTGAAAAAATCCTACCTTTATCACGAAGTGTAAGATAAAATATGATAGAGAAGCGCAAAATAAATGACTAAATGAAAAAAAAAAATAGGTGATAAGAAAAATTAACGGTTGTTTATTTAAATTAAAGTGTTATGAAAATGATGATATATATGAGTACAATATTTATTTTATTTAGGAAATAACATAGTTATAAACCTTTTCTAATGTCAAAATAATATTTCCTCAATCTCATATTTTTTAGTATTGGTCAATCATGTAATATTATTTTAAGGGGCTTACTCATGTCAGCTCGGCCCCATGGTTCGATTGGAGACACTTATATTAATGGGTAATTAACATATTCTAATTCGATATGCTCAAGGTGAAACTTGAAAACTTGAAATACTTCTACATACTTAAAATCAATTAATCATATAGCATATAAAATCTCCACGCGTCGCGTGGGTGTGTTACTAGTTTTAGTAAAATAGTGTAACCGAACTTTCCTTTTTGGGAAATTACATATACATGGTGACCGTCCTAGGAAGAAAATTTCGACGTAAATTTTATGACGGGAGGAGTAGTATTTTTGTAATTGATAGGAAATGGTCCATCTCCCTAGGCCCAAAACCACTACCTCGGAAGCCCAAAATCCAACTGCCTCACCTCGGCACAAGCCCAGTTCGACACAACCCCAATCAAGGCAGTCCGGCCCAATACCAGCTCGACCCAATCCATATCAAATACAGGCCCAGGGAGTTGAGCCCTAACCACCAATACGTGGAGTGATGGAGAGAAAGGCGGAACAGAAAACCACCCATGATCTCCATGTTCCCACTCCAACAACCGGCATCAACATCAACTATAAATAGGAGAACCATTTGTATTGTACACACTGATGCTATTTTGAATAAAAAAGCTCTCTTTCCCTCCTCGTGGACGTAGATCTCACGATTGAACCACGTAAACCCAATGTTCTCTACTTTTTCTGCATACAAACTTCACACAAACAATCTAACTTTGCCGAACAACAAATCGAGAATCCATCAGTAATGATATGTGAGAGAGTAATTTTTTTGGTCCTACTTATTAGAATATACTATACTTATTGGAGTAAACTATGTAAAAGAGTATACTTGTAATTTAAAATATGTCAAAATAATAATTTTGATTCTTTAATTTGGTGTCAATTAACCGTTTGAGTGGACTATGGACTTGCGTGATATGGGTGTTGTGGAAGTGGCCGTATAACTTGGTCATATTTGAAGGTAAGGAGCGAGATTTTAGGAAGAAAGAAGAGGAAATTCAATGTCGATTTTGGAGTTGGAATGTAACTAGAGGAGATGCCGATCGTGGGATTTCCTATTCTAGCTGGGCGAGAACTCCACTTTGTCACTTGTGGGGTTAGTTTTGAGCTCTGTAACTTTGTACTTTTTGTACCATAATTTGAACGAATAAAATTTTTCCTTTTCTGATAAAAAAAATAAATAACGGTATCAATATAATGTTACTTATGAAATCTACTATCTGAAATCGAAAAGGGTACAAAGATGATAGACAACTAATGAGGCAAACGTATCTACACAAATATATTGTCTTGTTAATTTCTTATACAAATATATGAGAGGTATAAAATGATAAAATGGACTAATATGTTTAGAATGAACGAAGTACGTACTCCCTCTCCCTTTGTCAATATTATATATTTATTCACAATGAGTATACTATTATAACAAAATGACACATGATACACTGGACACATGGAGTATAATGTAGGGGATAACCAATAAGAAAAATGCATTTTGAAACCGAAAAAAAGAAAGGAATGTCTAGGAATAGAGAAGAAAAACAGGCAGCTTTGGGTATGCATAGGACATATTTTAAGTTCAAAAGTAGAGAAGAAAATCGAGTAACTCCATGCATAAAGTTAAATAACGAATATAAAATTTTCCTGTATTTTTCTAAGGTTTAATCGACTTTCAATGATTATGTTTCTCCAATAATTGATTGAATTCTTCCTCATAAGCTAGTTATTACACTTAGAATATCATGGAACTTGTCTTAAAAAAGTAAATGAAAAAGAATCGTCTTTTTTCATTTTGCAATCTACTGTTGTGTTACAACTGTTATAGATTTACATGCAGTGTGAATAAATGATACTACCTCCGTCCCGCCAAAGACGTTATATTTCTTTTTGTCAATTTCTGGCACGTTTTTCCACGCTTCTTGATGAAGTGTTTTAAAATAGATTTTTGAAGAATTTTTTCTTTTGTAGGATAATACAACTATTATAGTATCCCGTAAAAGAAAAAATTCTTTAAAAATCTATTTTAAAACGCATCATCAAGAAGCGTGGAAAAACGTGCCAGAAATTGACAAAAAGAAATGTAACGTCTTTGACGGGACGGAGGGAGTACTACTTTATAATATATTCGTCCGTTCCATTTCATTTCACATGTAGAGGGAATATGCAAAGCTGACAAAGCATCATACGGTTCATACCCGGTTCGTGCAGTGGCTTGAATCAACGGAAGCTCTTCGTTTTCTTTCCGTAATTATAACTTGCACATTAGAACATACAACTAATACATCCACATCTATTATACCTGATGAATAATTTTCAAAAATACGTATACATAGAATATCAATCATATCATATAATAATAGTGTTGGGCTAGAAGCATCTTCAAATCATGCATAGCATGAAACAAACAAATTGCGTGAAACTGATATATATATGTCTAAATTGACCAAAATACAAACATGTTAGCAATCCTCGACCTCACTCTTCCCTCGCGTCCTCTTCTCCTTCCCATTCAGTTCGGGGACTCTTCCTCACATCCTTTTAATACTGCACATAAAATCTTATACCGAAATAAAAAAGGCCGAGTGAAGTGGAACGGAGGGAGGGAGTAATTAACATGTATAAAATTTAGGAAATGTTTCACATATCAATTTAAGAATAGTGACGCGACAACTTTGGCATGCACATGACATATGCTAGGTTCAAAAGTGGAGAAGAAAATTGAGCAACTCGATGCAATAAAGTTAAATAAACAAAAATATTATGGACTATTCTTCTAAGATTTCATCGATTTTCAATTATTATGTTTTATCAATAATTGATCGCCACATGACTATGATTACCATTTTCTAGACTTTTAACACCATTTCATAGCCATAGAATGAATAGTAACGCTTCGCGCATTCACTAAATAGTCTACTTTATTTATTCTAATATCCTACGAGTGACATATATTAATGGTTTCACTATCACATGATCTTTGAGTCTTTGACTGTCGTATAAAATTAAATATTGATAATTATTTGGCATTAATTTTTGTATATTTACACTTGTACGTGGCATAACACAATTACACGAGTATAAAAGTCGGGAAGAAATAACTTATGGGGATGTAGGAATCTATAACTTGGAATTAATATTCCTATCACTCAATTATTGTACTTATATACTCATGAATAGTTTGATAATATAAGATTCTCATAATTTTACGTCGTTTTCTTATCACCGTTTTTTGCTTTTGTGCCACAAATATAGACCATAGTTGTATAGTTCAAAGGTAATTATAAAGCGGCAAAGTTACTATGAAGTAAAAATTAGTTCGACTTCATTTTCTATTATATCGGTCTCATTTCAATATTTCATACTTCTAATATCTAATAAATCATGAAGCTAATATATAAAGATATATTTCACGCAATGAGAGAAATAACATTAAAAAGTCAGTTAGTATAAGAAATATTACAAGTTAACCTTAATTATCAATCTTTATGTGACACGCGGCTCATATTAAAGGGTGTATTATAATAGATCATAAAATGCAATAAGCAAGCCCTAGAGACTGGTATAACACCCTTTCTGAATTCCTATTAACCAAGGGGTACAAAAGAGAAAGTGCAGATAAGACGTTATTCATCCGGAAGCACAAAGATGTCGTTTTTCTTATTAAAGTATATGTTGATGATCTGGTGCTTGGGTCTCGATCAAAATTCCTTGTTTGGAGAACTTTGCTTCTTCCTGGGGTCTTCAAGTTACTCAACGAGAAGATAGAATATTTGTCAGTCAGACAAAATATGCAAAAAATCTTGTTAAGAAGTTCAGTCTTGATGGGTCCAAGGCCAAGCAGATTCCTATGGGGACTTTAAGTCAAACTCACAAGTGAAGGAGAAGGTCAAACAGTTGAGCAAACTCTCTATCGAAGTATGATTGGGAGTCTTATGTATTTAATAGTCAGCAAGCCTGACATAGCTTATAGTGTCGGAGTATGTTCCAGATTCCAGTCGAATCCTAGGAAAAGTCATTTGAAAGTTGTGAAGAACATCATCAAGTATATTAAGGAACCAACATACTGAGAGTTTGGTTTGCAAAAGGCAGCTCTATAAAGCTAACTTGATATAGTGATGCAAATTGGGCTGGGAATCCTAATGATTGAAAAAGTACAACTGGTGGATGTTTATTTTTAGGAGAAATCTGATTTCTTGGCACAGTAAGAAGCAGAACAATGTCTCTCTTTCATTAACTGAGGTGGAATACAATGCAGCAGGAAGTGTATGTACTTCGCTTATCTGGATGACTAAGATGCTGCTCAAGGATTATGGGATCAAGATCAACGTATAAGTTATATTGTGACAACAAGGGTGCTATTGACTTATCAAAAAATCCAATCAATTACTCAAATGCAAAGTAGATAGAGATCAGGTATCACTTTATTCGAAACTTGATTAAGAACAAATCTTTGTTTCTAGACTACATCTCTACTAAAATGCAGATTGTCGATATCTTTACCAAACTATTGGATGGAGAAAGGTCTGAATTTCTCCGACACTCTCTGGGATTGTGTTGGTCTTATCTCTTCAGACTATCTTTTATTGATTACTTGATTATGTGTAACGATGGATATGTGCTCGAGGATATTCTTCTTGTTGTCTTTGCTTTCGTAGCTGATGATCTGCTTCCGCAGCTAACGATTTGATTTTTGCCTGCATTTGATCGTCTTGGAGCATGGTGCTTATACTGACGTGTTGATTGATTCTCTGGCTTTATGCACATTTTGGGATAATTGTTGATCATAGTCCCTTATTTTGACTCAATGGATATCTTTTGGAGAAGCATTTGATTTAGGGGGAGTATGGTACACATATATATGGTTCTAATGCTTGATTGACACTTTTGTGTGCAATTCAGATGGGAATAACTGGTTGGATTGTTTTGAATTCACATACGTTTTGGTTAAAGTCTTTGATTCTTTGCAATATAATGTATGTGCAATTATAGTTCATGGTTTTGATTGTTGGCTCTATTTTAAGTATTGTAGTGTGGGTTCACTCTTCTACTTACTAATAGAGTAGTTTTTTAAGAAAGGGGAAGTTATTGGTATTGGTTTTTTAATAAAGTAGTTTTTTTACACTATATGACTAGGTATTGGTATTGTGGGTGCACGACCTTGCCTACCTTTGTTGTTTTGGGTGTTTTAAAGTGATGAGGAGCAAAATTATTGTGTTGATATGTAGTGTTTGAAATTCTGCATATTTGACAATGCTTATTCTATTAAGTATGGTTTGCATACATACATGCCAAAGGGGAAGATTCTGAGTGCACGTATTTGTGCATGATTTATTTGGCATATATATGTATGCATAGAAGAAAATGATTACCTTTGTCTATTATGAACTGGCATGTTTTGGAGGATTTACTAAAAGATTTATTTTCCTTTAGTTATTTATTTATATAAGGAGTTTTTATTTGATTAGGAAATTTTCCTATATATCTACAAGGAAAGAAGATATGTATGGATCATTATTTAGGGTTTCCTATTGGATCTAAAACTCTCTAGTATATTTACAAGATTAATGCGAAGAGCCGTTGCGCATTGGGTGAGAGTTTTACGTGAGTGCATTCAGTTTTTCATCTTCCACATTTTTTCTTCAAGAACGTGGACGCGATTTTTTCTATTCTTGGGTAGATTAGTGATAGGATATGGCCCATCTCCCTAGGCCCAACATCTTCTCCTCGGCATATGGCCCGAGTGCCACCTCACCTCGGCCCATATGCAGCTCGGCCCAGTCCATGACAAGAAGCCCAATACAGGCCCAGGGAGTTGAGCCCTAAAACGCAAGTGGAGTAATGGATGAAAACGGCCACCCACGATTGAGGCCACGATCCCACATTAATCACCCATGGTGAACGATAGATTAGGTATAAATAGAAGATGAGATTGATTGTAACACATGGATACTACTCGTAATACTAAAACTCTCTCTCTTTTCTCCCGTGGACGTAGATCGACTGATTGAACCACGTAAAACCCTCCCATGTTCTTTATATTTCCCGCACACAATCTCTACAAACTTTCAATTTACTTAATAACAACGAATTTAGGATTCATCATTGGCGCCGTCTGTGGGAATCGATAAATTTGTGATCTGAATCCCATTTTTTCGTTGTTATAGTCAATCTTCACCTTCATGGCTCCCGGAAGAAGATTGCTGAGAGGAACTTCGTCCAGAAATTCCAGCAGTGTTCCGAGGCGTCGGCGGAGCCGTAGAATGCAATAGGAGGAATCGGTTCTGGGCTCCTCCCACAAAGAACAACCTTATCTCGAAGTCCTATTGTAGGTCATGACAAGAATGAAGAAATCCCAATCATGGAGGATGGATATCACCCCGGAGGGAATGCCGCGCTGCCACCTTTGTCGCCGCATCCCCCAGTTCAAACACCTGGGAATGCCGCGGTGCCACCTTTGCCACTGCATCCCCAGTTCAAACGCCCCGAGGTCCCATAGGGTTACGCCTAGGACCTCGCGGAAAATCCCCCGCAAATCCGGCCCGGAACAATCCGACTGGGCAGCAACATCGCCGAACTCCGGAAGCCCACATTGAAGACCTCACCGCGGAGCGCGAGCACGAGCTGTTCGAATCTGGAGTCAATCAACGCCCTTAACCAGTCCTTCAACTCAACAACGCTGCTCCTCCTTCTCCTCCCGGAATCGAGGAGTTACTGCGGAACTACCTTACCACTAACAGAGGAAAAGAGTTCCTACATCAGTACGAGGAGGAACAGAGAGCTGCCCAGCCCGACGTAGGACACCGAGTTAATCCACCCATGGCACCCGGTGGACATGATCTGTGACACCAACTCCAGTAGATCCGAGCTCCCCCACAAGGAGGCCTAACACATGGAGCACCCCCGCCTTACGTTGCTCCACCTCAGGGTAACCGCGTAGAAGGCGCCGAGATCTTTCATGCTTTCGGGAGAATTTTCAGTCCGCTTTCAGATGATATCCTCAACACTCCCATGCCGAAGAGATACAAAGTTCCCAACATTACACCGTATAACGGTATAGGAAATCCTAGCAATTTCCTAAGCCAGTTCAAATACAGCATGCTGAATCAAAACTTGTGAAATATCTACATGTGTAAGCTGTTCCCCGAGCTGCTAGTCGATAATGCTCGGGAGTGGTTTGATAACTTGCCAGCAGGGTCAATCAGATCGTACATCAAGATGATGGACGTCTTTTCTCAAAGCTTCTCCCAGCGTGCCGAGGTGAAGCACACGCCAGCTCATCTGTTCACTGTGAAGCAGAATCGAGGAGAGTCCATCTAGGTCTTTATGACACGGTTTGATAAAGAATGTCTACAAACCCAAGGTCTTAACGACCTCTTTGTCATCTTGGCATTCCAAAACACCATCACCTCAGACACACTATACAAGGAGATACTAGCAAGGGAGCCCCAAACCGTTACAGAGTTGTGGGCCATTGCGGATAAGTTCGCGAAAATTGATGAGGCAACCGGGCGAAGGAGAGAGGGAGACCGAGGTGACACCTCGGATAAGAAGAAGAAGA
Source organism: Thymus mandschuricus (assembly GCA_029379335.1). Taxonomy (NCBI): domain Eukaryota; kingdom Viridiplantae; phylum Streptophyta; class Magnoliopsida; order Lamiales; family Lamiaceae; genus Thymus; species Thymus mandschuricus. Next base: position 34,395,663 of record CM057071.1, read on the forward strand.
AGGAGGAAGCGCCGCGTAAGAGCGTGATGGAATGTATTCAGCGCGGTCCATTGGAATCCCGCCTGGGACCTCGGATAATCCCGCACCACCTCCGCGTAATCAATTCGCGTCACAGCCTGCCCAGCGGCCCGTCCCACAGTTCACTCCGTTGACAAAGCCGAGGTTAGAAATCCTCGAGCTGCATACCAACTTGTTCGAGAGACCTCGGCCTATGAGGGAAACAGGAAAGCTGCGGTCAATGGAAAAGTATTGCCACTTTCACGAGGACTTCGGGCATGAAACGGAAGAATGCAAGAACCTGATATACGACATCGAAGGGCTAGTCCGAAGTGGCCCATTAAAGAAATATCAAGACCGGGGTGCGAGAGTGAATCAGTTTGACACCTCCCGAGGTCAAAAGAAGAGAAGACAACACCGAGGGGGAGCTGCAACACCGAGGTGGAAAAGAAAGCAAGGTATGATGACGATGCTGATGGGGATGGCGACTATCAGCTCGATGGGATTATCACCACCGTTTCCGGCCTCACCAAGGGACAAACCAAGTCGTCCCTAAAGAATGGACCACGGACTCTCCCAGCTAATGAGCCCGTCAACAAGAGACCCAATAAGAAAGAAATGATCACCTTCTCCGAGAAGGACCCGGTACCTCCTGTGGTCCCCCATTCCGATGCCATCATTATCGAGGCAGTGGTGGTCAACAAGCTTGTTAAGAGGTTCCACATCGACACAGGAGCATCTGTAAGCATTATCTTTAAGGGGTGCTTTGATCAGATGGGAATTGACAAGTCAAAGGTCACATCGACAGCTAGGCCACTTCGGAGTTTCGCACAAGAGGAGACACACAGAAGGTGTGGTGGAACTCCCCATTACTGTCAGGAAGACACCTACCAGTTCCACCGAGGTGACATAATTTTTCGTGGTACAGGCCAAGTCTCCCTATAACAACATCTTGGGGCGGAACTGGCTGAACGCGGTCAAGGCGATGTTTTCTACCTACCATTTCACTTTAAAAATTTTGACAAGGGGTGGAGTAGCGGTAATCCGAGGTGATCAGAAGACAACAAAAGAATGCCTGCACGTTGCATTGAATGGGTCGGGGTCTACACCCCAACTACCCCAAGCATAACAATCATAGAACCCCGAAGAGCTAAAGAAGACGTCACCTGCCGAGGTCAGCCCGGTGAAGGAATTCACATTGTATGAAGATGATCCCACTAAGGTCGTAAAGTAGGCTTCACCGAACTGCCTCATCTTCGAGAGCAGATCATTCAGCTCTTAAAGGAATATAGAGACGTCTTTGCATGGTCCCCACTGGATATGACAGGCGTGTCACCTCGGGTGATTACACACAAGCTCAACATAGATCCCAAGGTCAAACCGGTCAAGCAGAAGCAGCGCTCTTTCGCCGCAGAGCGAGATCAAGTTATCCAGATCGAAGTGTGGCAGCTATTGGAAGCCGACATCCTATTCGAGGTCACATATCCGAGGTGGATCGCGAACCCGGTCATGGTTAAGAAAGCGGGAGGGAGATGGCGAATGTGTGTTGATTACACCGACCTTAACAAGCACTGCCCAAAAGATTGCTACCCGCTTCCCGACATTGATAAGAAAGTGGATGCACTGGTGGGACATGAGGTATTCAGTTTCCTAGATCTATACAAAGGGTACCACCAGGTGTTGATGGATACCGAAGACGCCTCCAAGACAGCCTTCATCACGGACTTCGGCGTGTTCGCTTATAGCAAAATGTCTTTCGAACTCAAGAACGCCGGGGCTACTTATCAGAGAATTGTGGACAAAATTTTTCAAAGGCACATCGGAAAGGAGCTGAGGTTGAGGTGTACATAGATGATATAGTAGCCAACAACAAGGAGAAGAGCGCTAGTGTTGCCGATCTCCGAACTGTATTATCTCTACTCCATGAAGTAAACCTGAAACTCAATCCTCAAAAGTGTACTTTCGTTGTGTCTTCGGGAAAATTCTTAGGCTGCTGGATTTCTCAAGAAGGATTGAAAGCCAATCCTTCAAAAGTTAAGGCCGTGCTAGAGATGGGTGTTCCGAGGTCGATTCACGATGTTTATAAGCTCACGGGGTGCCTTGCCGCGTTGAGCAGGTTTCTCTCTAAAGCCCCAGAGAAACAGCTGCCTTTCTTCAAAATTCTGAAGAAAGCTCCCGAGTTCAATTGGAACCCGGAACACCATCTCGCACTCAGTCAACTGAAGAGTACCTCGACAACTTGCCTACACTGTCGGTACCTAGGGAGAAAGAGGTGTTGTACTTATATCTGGCCACTTGGAGGAGGCCATCAGCGCGGTGCTCGTACGAGAGGATGCAGGACGCCAACTCCCAGTGTACTTCATCAGTCGCTCGCTAAAAGGACCCAAGGTGAGATATCAACCACTTGAAAATCTTGCTTTGGCCTTAGTGAATGCAGCACGACGCCTTCGCCCATACTTCCATGCGCACCCCGTCCAAGTCTGAACTGACTTTCCACTTCGGCAAGTATTGACGAAGCCTGAAGCCTCACGCCGAATTTCGAAGTGGGCTATAGAACTCGGGGAACATGACATCACGTATGTTCCTCGACAAGCTATCAAAGGACAGGCTCTAGCTGATTTCATAGTGGAAACCGCTATCCCTATGGAACCCATCCCCATCCCAGAACCGCCACCGAGCTCCACCGCTAAGGATCCCCCGAACTGCTGGCAGATGTATGTAGATGGGGCTTCAGCAAAATCAGGGAGTGGAGCTGGAGTCCTCCTCATCATCCCAGAGAAGCAAGAGTTTTCATACTCACTTCGGTTTCAGTTCCCAACCACCAATAACGAGGTGGAGTATGAGGCAATACTAGCCGGACTTCGGATAGCTCAAGAAATGAAGGTACAGTTCATCAAAGTACATAGTGATTCCCAAGTGACTGTGAGTCACATGCTGGGACGATATGAAGCTAAGGGAGAGCGGATGAAGAAATACTTAGCCAAGGCTCAAGAATTGCAACAGGCTTTCTCATACTTTCACCTCGATCGCATCTCGTGAGCTGGCCGCAGTCCCAGGTTCTTCACCCGTAGAAGAAGTGCAACAGAGAGGTATAGAAGAGGCCGAGATCAACACAATAACTGAAGAAGATCAGCCTACGTGGATGTCACATTTTCTCGATTATTTGGAGAATGAACGACTACCCGAAGATAAGTTGGAGGCTAGAAGGGTACTCGCCAAATCACTGCGCTATGTTGTGGTAGACGACATTCTCTATAAAAAAAAAATCATTTCTTCAAGCTCTACTTCGGTGTGTGGGTCCCACCGTGGCCAACTAAGTGATGCGCGAGGTGCACGAAGGGGCGTGTGGAAGTCACGTCGGACCTCGGGCATTATAAAAATAGATCATGCGATGGGGCTATTACTGGCCTACAATGCTCAAAGACTGCACTGAGCTCGTACAGAAATGTGAGAAGTGCCAAATCCACGCTAACGTTACAAGGTTACCCCAGAGTAACCTCGCTTCCATGCAAAGCCCTTGGCCCTTCGCACAACGGGGAATAGATATAGTTGGCCCTTTCGAAAAAGCACTCGGACAGCTACAGTTCCTCATAGTCGCTATAGACTATTTTACGAAGTTGGTAAAAGCCGAACCATTGGCAATGATCACTAGCAAAAACGCCCTTAACTTTGTTTGGAAAAATGTAGTATGTCGATTCGGAGTGCCCCATGTCTTGATCTCGGATAACGGGACTCAGTTTACCGACAAGGTCTTTAGAGAGTGGTGTGAAGAGTTAAAGATCCAGCAACGCTTCACCTCGGTGGCCCATCCCCAAGCGAATGGACAGACCGAGGTCACAAATAGAACACTCGTTAAAGGGATCAAGACTAGGCTACATCAAGCTAAAGGCAAATGGGTTGAGCACCTCCCCCATGTTCTATGGTCCTACCGAACTACACCTAGCACCACCAATGGGGAAACCCCATACAGCTTAGCTTATGGAAGCAAGACTGTCATCCCGGTTGAAATAGGAATGCCGAGTCCGTGCATGACTCACTTCTCCCCCGAGGTGAATGATGACAATCGGTGTGCGGACCTCGACTTACTAGAGGAGAAACGAGACCTCGCCTACATCAAAGAAGCCCAGTACAAACAACTCATGACTCGATATTATATTCGACGAGTTAAAAACTGACAGTTCTGTGTAGGGGATCTCGTCTTGAGGAACAATGAGGTAAGCAAAGCTTCCAAGCTCGGCAAGCTAGAAGCTACGTGGGAAGGCCCGTACCGATCGAGTTTGCGAGGTCCTTGGGAAAGGAGCTTACAAGCTCACCCACTTATCAGGGGAACCCATACCATGGCCATGAAATGTTGTTCATTTAAAGAGGTATTACGCATAAAAGTGGAGTATCATATATGTAGAGTCTAGTTATTTAAATATGTGTCAGTCAGTTCGTTTTTGGCACTCCGGGTCTGTCTTTCAAATCTTTTTCAAAGTATTAATGAAATTTCGTAATTTTTTAATTTTACTTGTGTGATCTCTTTTATCTTGCATTACTCCACTACACATGCATATCACCTCTCTAACTATCTTTCCACACTTCCTGACGAGGATGTGTGTTACCCTTGAGACACGCGTCACACGCATCTCGGGTATGAACACAAATACCAGGAGACCACTCCTACCGATAGTCTCGGCAAACATGAACTTACCGATGATAGACCCAAGCATCACTTCGGTCCCCGATGATAGGCCCGAGTGCCACGTCGGTATACTCTTCTCGGTAAAATATCCATAAAAGTCGAAATACAAGATTAACGAGATGAGATATAAACACACAATAAAACACTCAACGACAAATGTTTTATTTTTATATATGAGTTCAATTTTTATAGGTTATGATGAGGGTCCAGCACCGGAACCTCGACTACAGTTAAACCACTTAGCCAAGGTCCCGGATCCGGGATTCAGAATATCATCTATCTTAACTGCCTCTCTACCACGGCCCTGACCTCGGCCTGCGTACGACACTTTACGACCTCCCTGGCTACGCGACTGAGACTCTATTCGGCGGCCCTCACCTCGGTTGGGAATGGGTTGTGGGTGCCGAACTTGTGCAGGGAATGATAATAAATCTGTCCGATCATAAGCCGACGTGAGGACACGGGTGGACTCAGTGCTCGGAATCGAGGAGTGCTGGTACTCGCGAGCTGAATTTGTGGATATGCATCCAGCCATTCTTTAATCACGGGTTGTCGAGTAATAATGATGGGGAATAAGTTCGTCAAACGTCGCAGTTCGACGACGTGATCTTTAACCTCCCACGAATCTGGACCTCGGTAATGCTGCTCTCATGCACACCTTTTAGCAACCTGAACGGCTTCAGCCTCGACCTCGGTGATTGTTGCTCCGCCAAGCTCATGAATCACTCTCTCATACTCGGTGTGCTTGGCAACCTTCACCTCGGCCTCATTAAGCTCGTCTTTCTTCCATATATATTTTGCATGAAGGCCGTCACACTTGATCTGCATGCCTTGGTACTTGGCTTCATACTCAGCTTGAACATTTTTTATATGTTCCTGGCACCGACCAATTTCACCATGTTTTAAATCAACAAGTCTCGAGAGACATTTCATCTCGTTGAGGTACGGAGTCAAATCAGTTTCAAGTTTGTTCTACAAATTAAACAGTAACAGGAACTCAGAGAGGTGCACAATGGATTTTCATTAATGAAAAGAGTTTTGATTACAAGCCTCAAGAGCTAAAATTACAAAAGTTGAAAAGAAAAAGGAGGGATCAACTGACCCCGCCGAATAGCTCCACCCTTTCCACCTCGGAGCTCTTGTGTTGCTGCTCCTCGGCGGTCTTCACCCCGGCATTGGCATCCTTATGCCCTGGGGTGGCAGTCTCCTCCTCCTCCTCCTCCTCATCTTCTTCAACATCCGGCGACAGAGGATCGTCTTTAAACCCCTCCACCACCTATTCGATTCAGGCCTCGAACTCCACGTCCCGGTCAACGTCACACTTTCGCACCTCCTCGGCAGATAGGAAAGTGCGTTGACCGGCCAAAGCTTCCACGATCGGGAAGTTGGAGGTCTTCTTCAGAAGTGCTCTGTCGTAGGTGCGGAGCATCGCGTTGTCCGTGATTTCCTCGTAACCGTATTTCTCCTTGTTCAGCTCGGGAAAGTCAATGGCAACTTGGTCTAGCACCTCGGCAACGCTGCGGATGCCCACCGGACCAGTCAGCTCCCCCACCAGCGAGCTGAATTTCTTGCTATGGAAGATCTGCTCCGCAAAGGCCCGGAGGACATCACCTTGAGCGGAGGCCAGATCAACTTCTCTATAGCCTGGGCAACGGACAACTGCTTCTCATGATGGCGGACCGAACCCTTCGCAATGCCGAGGTCGGCCCTCACGTCATCGAGCTGCTTTTGCAGCTCCTTCACCTTCGCCTCGCCGGCAGAGATGTCACACGCGAGGCGAAGGTTTTCTTCCTCCACCTTTTCTGTTTTCTCCGCGGTGCGGGAGAATTTCTTCACGACCTCTTGGATTAGCCGCACCGCGGTCTTTGACGCTCGAGTCAGTTCGTCCATGGTGGACTTAACACTCTGTGTATATATATATATATATATATATATATATATATATATATATATATATATATATATATATATATATATATGTGTGTGTGTGTGTGTGTGTGTGTGTGTGTGTGTGTGTGTCATTATATATAACGACACACACACACACACACACACACACACATATATATATATATATATATTGCAACAGAACAAAAAGTACCTAGGGAAAAGGCGGAGGGGGAGCACGGAACCCAACAACATGTACATCAGGCTGAGAAGTTGCTGTATTCTCCGCCGGATCGCAGAAACCTTCGAACTCCATCTTCTCGAATGACCGAGGAAGGGAGAACGGCACCTTCGGCAACTCAGACTCTGTCATTTCCGACGAAGATGCAGGTGCCTTCTTTTTCCCTTCGACACTGGAGGCCGAGGTCTCAGCTTTCCTCTTCCAGGAAGCCGAAGTCTTCTTCTTGATCATATTCACTGCAAGCAATTCATATCATTAGTACCGGGGTGAGAGTGACGAAAACAGACAAAGAAGGGCAAAGGGACCTCACTCCTCCCTAGTACCACCTCGGTGGAAGGATCATTGGGGCTCAGCGCCGACTCAATGAACTCGACCTCGGTGAATTCGTCAGGAATTTCACCGCGGGCATTCAGGGCCCTTATCAACGGGGCATGTTCCTTTTTGGATTTCAAGAGTGTAGCGGTACCCTCTTTCCATGAAAAATCAGGGGCACCACCGAGCTTACAATAAAAGAACCTCTTGTACCAATCTGGCACTTTAGAGGGGGATTTAACCCTAAATAATTGTCCAGCAGACACAAAATACCACCCACCCTTACCAACCTTAAAACTATACATCAAGCCAAAAGTCTGCGAGGTGAAAGGCAGATCTAACTTGTTACAAGAAACATTGAGCCCGGTGATCTGCAAAATCCCATTGGGATAAAATTGAAAGGGGGAATACCGAATCTCTCATATATATCGGTGTATATAGAAGGGAAGGTAAAACTGAGGCCGAATATGAGGTGATCCTCGTACACAGTTACAAAACCGCGAGGGGGGGAACAAGCCCTATCTCCCTTTCGCGACTGTGCCAAAATGGAGGAAGCCGGCAAACCGTACCGTACACCTATCTTATGAATGTACGAGGAAGACAGCACAGAGCCAGTGGTAAACATTGTTCCGGCACCACCCAAACTTTCTGGGTATTTTACAGTAAATGGAAACGGAAGAGGCGACGCGACAATAACAACATTGAGATTAATCGTAGGAGTATGTGCAGGCTCATGCGATAAAGAGAGGGGAGAGGAAGATTCCATAACTTACTTGTGAAAAAAGAGTGATGAATGATTTGCAGATATTCGCAGCTTGAAGACAATGAACAGTAGGGAGAGAATCCTTGAAATTTAAGGTTTATTTATGGAAAAAATGGAGTAAATGATATTTGAAATGAAATTATGAGGCATAAAGTGGGGCAAAGCGTATTGAATACGTCTTTTCAAAATCTACGACGACGTTTCTGTTGTCACATACCTGCTTTATTGGGACTCCAAACGGCGGCATTTAATGCGCCTGGCACGCCCTATGTGACTTCGGCTTAACCACCTCGGCACAATTCACTTCGTTGCTTGTACCTCGGCACATATCACCTCGACGCTTATACTTCGGTGTCTTTCACCTTGGCTTGACACATCAACTTCAGATACCTCGGTAACCTGATCTTGGGACATCTGACCTTGGACTATCGCCTTGGCTTTCGCACAACACTCTGTTCAACTTCAACACAACTTCCATCCATCACCCCACGGGTGGGGGGTGGGGGGGGATGTGATAGGATATGGCCCATCTCGCTAGGCCCAACATCTTCACCTCGGCATACGGCCCGAGTGCCACCTCACCTCGGCCCATATGCAGCTCGGCCCAGTCCATGACAAGAAGCCCAATACAGGCCCATGAGTTGAGCCCTAAAATGCACGTGGAGTAATGGATGAAAACGGCTGTTTCACTAAAAAGTGTTCGCAATAGACGAAATCTATCGTAGCACTAGCAAGTAAAAACCTAAGTCGAATCTCAAGGAAAACTTAACAGGGCAAATAATCGTGTAGTAAAAACAACCTAAACTAAGAAAGCAAGTAAAGAATATTTTTGGGTTTTGGGGTTTAAATCCTAGGCAATAAAAGTAAATCAAAGCAATTAAAATCAAAGCAAGTAAATTACTAATCTAGAAAGCAAGGAAATAAATCGAACTAATTAATCTAGAGAATTAAACTAAAAGAAAGCAATTAAACTACCTAGGCAAGAATCGAAATGAAAGCAATAACGGAAGCGAAGGAGAAAACGAATCTAAACATATTAATTAAATCTGGAAATTAAAGCAAATAAATCTAACTCTAAGAACTTGGAAAACGAGAGAATCAAAAACTAAGAAAAACGAATCTAATCTAAGAATTTGAAATCGAACAAACGGAATTAAATAAACGAAAGTAAACGAAGCAATTACGAATTAAATCTAGAACTAGAGAAAGCAATTAAATCAAGTAAACGAAAGCAATAAATAACTTACGGAATTGAACGAAGAACGAAGAACGCGAATAAAACGAAGAAGTCTTGAATTAAAGTAAAACGAAACGAAGAATCCGGATTTGAACAAAGGAAAGCTAAACTAAAGTATTTGAATGCGAAAACTAAAGCTAAACGAAGGTAAAAGTGTTGTATAATTCGTGTACAAGGAGTAATATATATACTAGGTATAAAACCTAGATATACAAGGAAACAAATAGTTGGCCGCCCGAAGTTGGACGTACGTCCAACTTGATCTGGACGTACGTCCAGATCCCAATTCTGCACAAACTTGTTTCAAACGCTGGACGTCCGTCCAGCTTGGACGTGGACACCTTGGACGGCCGTCCAGATGAGTTGGACGGCCGTCCAACTCTCCGAACTGCCCTCTTTCATCCGAACTTCGACTTTTCGCCCTTTTCGATCCATTTTCGCTCCTTTTTCATCCATAAGCACCTACGAATACCAAAAACTCCAAACAACCAATTCATAGCCAAAGACACACAAAAAGACACAAAAACATAACGAAAACGGACACGAAAACACGACGAAAATCCTAACATCTAGACACCAATCAACGGCCACCCACGATTGAGGCCACGATCCCACGTTCATCACCCAATGTGAACGATAGATTACGTATAAATAGAAAGATGAGATTGATTGTAACACAGGGATGCTACTCGTAATACTAAAACTCTCTCTCTTTTCTCCCGTGGACGTAGATCGATTGATCGAACACCACGTAAAACCCTCCCTTGTTCTTTATATTTCCCGCACACAATCTCTACAAACTTTCAATTTACTTACTAACAACGAATTTAGGATTCATCAATTAGTTTGTGGAGTGAACTTGTAATTTTGCGTATTCTATAAATTAAAGCGGGGAATAAACTTCATAGTCGAGATTTTGAAGTTTGGGTAGACAAGGTGTTATGTCTATCTTCAAGTTTGTTGTTGGTTAGTGTGGGCGAGTGAGGAGTGAACAAGTTGTGTTGCAATTATTCGTGAAACTTGTGTCTCTGAAGCCCACATATAATGGATTGGTCCTATGGAAGAAATCCCCCAGATGTATGTAGGTGTTATTACGCCGAAATGAGTTAGCAACTGCTGCATGTTCGGTGTTTCTGTTATTGAGCTGTTTTTGTTTCACACATTATTTCACAAACCGCGGTACCCATTAAAGAATCAGCATCAACGCACACTCTCATGCGTGCACGCCATGTGGCGCTGGCGTGGTACTACCACGTAGGCGTGCACACGCCGGGTGCTAGGTGTGTGCTGATGCGGCCCGCCATGTAGCGTACGACATACACTTCGGTGTACGCTTGCGCATACGTCTCATGCGTACACCATACACCACGTAGCGTGATATTATTCGCTTCTTTTTTTCTTTTTCTTTTTTCCTTTTTCCTTTTTTCTTTTTTTCTTTTTCCTTTTTTCTTTTCTTTCCTTTTTTTTCCTATTAAACGTTTTCTTTCCTTTTTCATTTTCCGATTTTTTCTTTGTTTTCATTTTTAATTATTTCCTTTATTTAATTTCTTTCAGTTAATATTTATTGTAAAATTTCAAATATGCAATACACATTGATTTATTTAAAATCTCGTATTTAAATGACGAAAAAAACTAAAATAAAACAAGAATTCAATAACAAACTAAAATGTCCAGTCAACATAGTCCAGTCAGCATATAAAATAAACAGCATACACTGTTATCTAATGCACTACTTTTCAGTATCATCCGTACTCATTCCCAATCAACATACTTTTCGTGTAGCATACAACGTACTCTCGTACTCTAATATTGATGCTCTTATACGGACTACCCAATCACAGTTGTGATGTCAACAAAAATAAAAGTCGTATAATATAATGACATCTGAATTTTTCTGGGTCGGTGAGTAAACCTTTGCTCCCTTTTATTCAAACATCGAACAATAAAGAAAAGAGAAATATTAAAAGTGGTATTTGTTTTCAATGGTATTAAATTCCAGTTAGGGATGATTGTTTGACTACAAGTAACCTTATTTTTACTTTGCAAATGGAGACAAAGATTTTATCGCTATAAATTAAAACGATTTATTTTTTCTTTTTCAGCTAATAGCGACCTCTATTATTTTTATTCATTATTATATAATTGAGCTTAGAGCATTTCTTTCATGTATCTTTTAAATAACGATAGCCTAACTAACTGGCAAAATACGTAGGGAGACAACGGGAATTATTAAACTATATAACCTTTGAAACTATTTAATTATTCCTATTTTTAACCCTCACAATTTGCCACTTATTTATTTAGTCTTTTACGAAAAACAAAAAAGAGGTACTATTAGTCAAACAAAAGAAAGGGAAGAACACAAAAGCACAAAGAATGAATAAATAAATAAATAAATAAATAAATAAATAAATAAATAAATAAATAAATAAATAAATAAATAAATAAATAAATTAATAAATTAATAAATTAATTAATTAATTAATTAATTAATTAATTAATTAATTAATTAATTAAACCAGAATCTTTAATTTAACAATTACAATCCATTTTATTAGTGGGTTTGAGCGTTATATTGAACGCATAGTATATAATTGGAGAAAATATTGTCCTTTTAATTTCTTAAAATCAATCTATACATAATTTATCTCACAATGAGCTTCCTTAATCATTTAATTCTATAAGGGGTTAAAAAGCCAAAACACCACTGACGTTTGGCGCAAACATGTCTCACGTCGAAAATATAAGATTGGTGAACCTTATATATAAAAGGGAGCACCATTTCATTTGTATCAAGCCTTCTGGGAGTGGAGTCCAAAAGCAAAATCGTGTGAGCCGTCCTAAAATAGACAATATCATACTAATACATACGTTTCGTTGGTGGTGCTCAAGAATCCTAACAGTTGGTGGGAAGGTACGTGATGATGGTTGTTGGGCTTGGCCCAAAGTGATGCTCAAAAACCCTAACAACTGCCGGGAAAATACAAAATTAATTGATGGGTGTTAAGCTAGTTCTAAAGCGAGACAATAGCATACTAATGCGATTGGGTGGTATTGCTCAATCCTAACGCCCATAAAATTTCTCCATGTTAATATATTTTTATTCGATTGTGGTGATATATATATGATTTCAATTACAATCTAAAAATAACAACAGCAAGGCTCTTCTTTGAAAAGCAACAAAGGGGGAATTTTTTTTGGAAAAAAACTAAACAAAGCAATAATAGAAATTATATTAAATACACACGATATCGAAAAATAAAGATGAAAACGGCATGAATGAACTTATAAAAGAATATTGATCGCCAGTCAAATCGTAACATAACACTAGTACGATACAACCATTTGGTTGATCGTAGTTACCGTATAACACATTTAATTCCTATGTACTATGTAATGTCACATTAACTTGGAGTTAACCATAAAAATAAACACAATGAAGCACGTGTGTAGTATCTTAATTTTTGAACTCATCCATTCCACAAATTAGTCCTATTAATTGGACTTATGCATTAGGCTAAATTCTTGAGGAGTGACGACTATTTACTTACTCTTTCTGTTTTATTGTATGGTTCATCACCCTATCAATTCATTATCTTTGTTTAGTACTACTAAAATATTATTAATTATTATTAAATTCCTACCCATCAGCACTCCTTCACCACCGGCCACCATTAAGCAAACCATGGCCTAACCCTATATACCTATATACCTAGCTAGTACGGTTATAGCTAGGGGCTTCGAGTTTTTTACTCTCTCCGTCCCACTTCATTAGTCCTATATACTCTTTCCGTCTCATTTTATTAGTACTGTTTGATATTTATATGTGAGGTATATAATATTTCAACAAGACTAATGAACGGGATGGAAAGAGTACTATTTTGAGTCGTCCTACTTCACTAGCTATGTTTTATAAGATGGAAAGAATGAAATCTTTTTATACAATTCGAACCCATTATTTTTTACTTTTAACACTTTTGCATAAAATAATGTGGCGAAAAGAAACATGATTAGTGAAATTGGAGAGAGTATTTCTTCTGCCTCTTATGGAGTATCACTGTATATTAATTTAAATTAGTTTTCAAATATTTTCATAAAAGGATATCTATATTAATATATATATATATATATAGAGTGATGATATGCTACTCCCTCTATGGTGCTCACCTCCGTGGGCACCTTCGTCGTTTTATCATCTTGATAATATTTTGTTCGATTTTTTCAATTGTATTATATTCTAGTACCTTAAAAATAATTATAAAAATTATAAAACCAAAAAAATCAAAACCCGATTTATTTATTTTGATTTTTAACTTCAAAAATGACTAATAAAATCATTTGAGCTTGATCTTTATTTATTTTTTTTGATTTTATGATTTCTATAATTATTTTTAAGGTACTAGAATATAACATAATTGAAAAAATCGAACAAAATAATATCAAAATGATAAAACGGCGAAGGTGCCCACGGAGGTGAGCACCATAGAGGGACTAGCATATCACTTCTCTCTCTCTCTCTCTCTCTCTCTCTCTCTCTCTCTCTCTCTCTCTCTCTCTCTCTCTCTCTCTATATATATATATATATATATATATATATATATATATATATACACGATGGATCATATAGAAATAAGTTCTGGTGTGAGAAATAGGAATAGATCTGGACCATTGATCTTGATTTGATCTGTGGCTGGAATTGATTTAAGCATGATTATAAGGTATCATAAGCATGACTAGGTTTAAGCATGAATTTGTATATTAAAAAGCATAATGGTGTTGTAAGCATAAATATATATTGATTTAAGCATGATTTTGTATAGTTTTAAGCATCTTTCGCATTTTAGCACGCAAGGATTTATTTGCACACGAACCACTCCCTATATATATATATATATATATATATATATATATATATATAGAGAGAGAGAGAGAGAGAGAGAGAGAGAATGGATCATATAGAAATAAGTCCGGTGTGAGAAATAGGAATAGATCTGGACCATTGATCTTGATTTGATCTGTGGCTGTAGTTGATTTAAGCATGATTATAAGGTATCATAAGCATGACTAGGTTTAAGCATGAATTTGTACATTAAAAAGCATAATGGCGTTGTAAAGCATAAATATATACTGATTTAAGCATGATTTTGTATAGTTTTAAGCATCATTCGCATTTTAGCACATAAGGATTTATTTGCACACGAACCACTCCCATATATATATATATATATATATATATATATATATATATATACCATTAAGAAAGGGGGGTGTGTTTTTTAGGGTTACACATTAAACCACGAATAGAAAAGAAGAAACACATACCGAAAGAGCTCACACAGAACTCTGGTTAGAAGAACAACAAACACAAAAATTTACAGCGGACGAGCAGCGAACACGAGGATGAACAACAACGAGGAAGAGTTTTTTTTTTTTTTTTTTTTTTTTTTTTTTTTTTTTATGTATAAGGGATATATTATATGTGCTAAGGATGGGGATTTAGAACTACTATCTGCTAAAGGAATCGGATGCTAAAGATTTAGAAACTCATGTTTTTAGAAAAAATACAATCTTTATTGATTCTTGGATGGTGTGTTTACAATGAAGAGTTTTTTGCCTATTTATAGGCAAAATTACAAGTATATGATAAACATGAAAGTATTCTTCCTAATAATGAATACCTATAAAAGCTAAAATTCTTCCTAATAATGAATACCTATAAAAGCTAAAATTCTTCCTATAATGATAAATATGAAAAAAAATCAATACCACTAAACCTATAAGAGTCTCTTGATCGTTCTTTTTATCACCACCTTCTATACAAGTCAAAAAAGGAAATAGAAAAAAGTATAAGAATACAAAAAGAATTGGCAGACAATAAGTAACTGCCTATCTAATTTTCTGTATAACTTTGAACAGGTGTCTAAAAATCTCGATGTGTATCTGGTATAGTATCAATACTTCCGTAACTCTGCGAGTCTTCGAACATGGGGTTGTCTTCTTTATCTGTATTAATTATTGCATTTTCTTCATCTGTAAGACTATCACCTTCTCCACTGAAAGGAAGGATCATTTTTCAGTTTAGAGTGACCCAAATTTGTAAATAATGTCCTTCAGCAGCAAGTCCGTAGTTCATCCATGATTCAAATTTTGGAATATTTTCTGACCTTTGAAAAATCTTGATTTGTTCTTGAGCATGCTGGAATGAGAAGTTATCAGGCTCCTCTTTCATGAACAGAGTTTTGAGATGTTTTCCAGCATATTCCCTGTCTGTCAAATATATTGTTTTTCGAGCAGATTGACAGACAGGGAATATTTCTTGCTGCTGAAGGACATTATTTACAAATTTGGGTCACTCCAAACAGGAAAATGATCCTTCCTTTCAGTGGAGAAGGTGATAGTCTTACAGATGAAGAAAATGCAATAATTAATACAGATAAAGAAGACAACCCCATGTTCGAAGACTCACAGAGTTACGGAAGTATTTACTATACCAGATACACATCAAGATTTTTAGACACCTGTTCAAAGTTATACAGAAAATTAGATAGGTAGTCACTTATTGTCTGCCAATTCTTTTTGTATTCTTATACTTTTTTCTGTTTTCTTTTTTGACTTGTATAGAAGGTGGTGATAAAAAGAACGATCGAGAGACTCTTATAGGTTTAGTGGTATTGATTTTTTTTCATATTTATCATTATAGGAAGAATTTTAGCTTTTATAGGTATTCATTATTAGGAAAAATTTTAGCTTTTATAGGTATTCATTATTAGGAAGAATACTTTCATGTTTATCATATACTTGTAATTTTGCCTATAAATAGGCAAAAAACTCTTCATTGTAAACACACCATCCAAGAATCAATAAAGATTGTATTTTTTCTAAAAACATGAGTTTCTAAATCTTTAGCATCCGATTCCTTTAGCAGATAGTAGTTCTAAATCCCCATCCTTAGCACATATAATATATCCCTTATACATTAAACAAAAAAAAAAAAAAACCTCTTCCTCGTTGCTGTTCATCCTCGTGTTCGCTACTCGTCCGCTATAAATTTCTGTGTTTGTTGTTCTTTTAACCAGAGTTCTGTGTGAGCTCTTTCGGTATGTGTTTCTTCTTTTCTATTCGTGGTTTAATGTGTAACCCTAAAAAACACACACACACACACACACACACATATATATATATATATATATATATATATATATATATATATATATATATATATATATATATATATATATATATATATATATATATAGGGAGTGGTTCGTGTGCAAATAAATCCTTGCGTGAGAAAATGAGAAAGATGCTTAAAACTATACAAAATCATGCTTATGTCAGTATATATTTATGCTTACAACACCATTATTGTTGGGAATTGTTAAGAACGAATATGTTAAGGGGGAACCTATAAGGGATATCTTAGTGTTTTGATTTGATCCCAAAACCCCAAAGCGTTCTGTTCCCAAGCGACCCATTTGATGTAGTTGATAAGTTAGAATTTTTCTAAAGCCTACTCTGTTAGGATGGCTCTTTAATTTACTTAGATTTTAGGCCTCAAAAATTTCAAGTGAAGGCCACTCGCTTGAGTGTGTTTTTCAAAGCGAAGCAAGTCTAGCAACTGAAGTGAAGCTTGCCGAAGAACAGTGTAGCGAAGCGATCGCTACAGTAGATTCGAAGTGAGTCTGCCAAAGCAAAGCGAAGCGAGCGCTACAGTTCAAAGCTAAAGCGAAGTGAAGCGAGCGCTACAGTTCAAAGCCAAAGCGAAGCGAAGCGAGCGCTACAGTTCAAAGCTAAAGCGAAGCGAAGCGAGCGCTACAGTTCAAAGCCAAAGCGAAGCAAAGCAAGCGCTACAGTGAAAAGTCAAAGCTAGTCAACTCTAGTCAGCAGTTTCCAAAGCAGTCACTAGGGAACTTTAGTTCCCGAAGCGGCTCACTACAGATTGACTACGAAGTGACTCATCTAAAGCGGACGCTACAACTTCAAAGCGAAGCGAGCCACTACCTACCAGAAAGCGACAGCGCGACTCCCGCCCATATTTTGAACTCCAGTCAACAGGAGATCGTAACATTAATTACGAGATCTCCACGTGTCGAAAGCGGAGTGGAGCGGAAGAGTTGACTGCCAGGCCGACAAAGGCGCCGCAACAGTACTGGCTCGCTCCAGTTACTGTTAACCTTGTAAGTTAGCCAATTTTGGCAAAATGCCAAAACTGGACGTCTGAAAAAGGTGCCAGCCTGCGCAAGTACTGTCGAGAGGAGGAGGGACAAGGCCACCAACCAAGCAACGGATCTCAGCCAACCCTCCGCCTATAAATAGTGAAGGATGAAGACGAAGAGAAGTAGAACACTACCTGCGCATACGAGCCTACTGCAAACAAACACTCCCAAGCCTTAGAGCAATCTTCGAGTTTTTGTTTCAAGTGTTCTCCGAGTTTCCAATTCATCGGAACTCGTCTTCACAACCTTCACACTTAGAATCTAAGCCCATTCCATATCCAAGCTTAGAAGAAGAACTCTAGCCAATCTTTGCATCTACTGTAAAGAGTTCTTCATTAGTGTGTTCGTCAACCAAAAACCCTAAATCTGTCTGTTAGGTTTTTGAGTCGTCGTTAGGTTGTTTCGATCCAAGGCCCTTCTTTCATCGATTGAAGAAGCCTCGATCATAGAGTCTAGATCCAAGCTTGCACCTACATCGTTTGTGTGAAGCTCGATCGAAGCTAGGCTGTAAGGAGAGCCCGTAATCTCCCTGTCGTGTTTTGACTGAAGCAAGTGAAGCTTCCAGTCCTTGTTAGGTTTGTGTAGTGAACCCGCAATCACTACGTCTGTCGTTTGATCTAGGCGAGTGAAGCTCGATCTCGACCAGGTTTTTGAAGGACCCGTAACCTTCAAGTTCTTGAGTGAAAAGAACGGTTGCCGTCGTGCAACAAGTGGACGTAGGAGCTTTATCTCCGAACCACTATAATTCTTGGTGTCGTATCTCTCTACCCTTATCTCTTTACTATATTCGATTATTCATTGCACGTGCATTTAAACAAACAAACTTGATTCTTTAATTACTTATGAAAGATTTAGCTCACCAAATTCCGCACATACGAGTAAAGACTCCCTCTTGATCAAGTGTTCACTTCGGTCAAGTAGGCAAGCTACGCACTGTAGATCTAGCTTCAGCTAGGTCTTAAGTTTTAAAAGAGCTCTTTACTTGTTACTCTGAGTTAAGGGATTTGAAGTTGAAAAACTTCAAAATACGTATTCACCCCCCCCCCCCCCCTCTACGTATTTTTCCTATTAACAAATCGGGACCAACAAGTGGTATCAGAGCCAGGTTCTTTCGAGCCTCTGCTTTGCATATCCGAAGCGAGTCCCCACTCGCTTCACGTTGTCTCACTGAACCGGATCCTATTTTCCTAAGTGCATCAAAACCTCACTCACGCATATTGCATTTACTGCTGATAGTTTGCTATGTCTACATACAGTGCATCAAACCTTCCACAGTTCTCGATCGAAGGATACGAGACATGGAGTTTCCGAGTCGAGAGCTTCCTTTGCTCCATCCACGACCGGATGTGGGAAGTCATAGAGGACGGACCAATCGAAATCAAGAAAGCCATATCTGTGAACGTACCAGCCGCTGAAGGACGCGAAGCTCATGTCAGACAAGAGTACGTCGAAAAGGACAAAGATGAATACAATCCCAACGACTTCAAGATCGCCAACCTGGATAAAATCGCACGTCACACGATGCAGAGCACCGTGTCTGATGCCTACCTTCCTAGAATCAGGAAGTGTGCGACGGCGAAGGAAATGTGGGAAACTCTAGCCCTCATTTCTCAAGGAACAGACAAAATCAAGGAGAACAAACTCGCCGTTCAGATGCGGGAGTTTGAGAGTCTGATAATGAAGCCAGGAGAGTCCATCGACACCTTCGAGCTGAGAGTTACAAACATCATTGCAACTCTCAACTCGCTTGGGAAGGAACTCACAGATAAGGAAGTCAACCTGAAGATTGTCCGAGCTCTCACAAGGAAGTGGCAGACTATGAAGGAGCTGTATCTAGCAACCAAGGATCTATCAAAGTTCACACCGGAGATTCTGTTTTCCGAACTCAAAGCTCATGAATTCGATCTGAATCGAATGAACCTCGACGAAGAGGATGAAGCGCCCACTACGTCAAAAGGAGTAGCTTTCAAAGCTGCCGAAGGGTCAAGCGAGCAGTCGCTAGCCAAGATGACGAGGGAAGAGTTGGAAGAACAAATTGCGTTCTTATCCAAGAACTTCAACAAAATGAACTCTCGAGTGGGCAAATACAAAAGATTCTACAAGCAGTACAAAGGGAGGAGCACTGATGCTCGAGAAGGAAAAGGAAAGAGAGAAGAGACGACCAAGCCGATCCCGCGAGACATGATGGATGTGGAGTGCTATCACTGCCACAAAATGGGCCACTACAAATCCGATTGCCCAAAGCTCAGTGCTAAAGAGCGCGAAGAATTGAAGGCCAAGAGGGATGCTCCAAGGCGAGCGCTCGTAGCAAGTGAAGTGCCGGTCGCTTCAACTGAAGATCCACCAAGCGACTCAGATGCATTCACAGATCCAAACTCCAGTGATGGTGAGGATCTTGGACTCATGGCGCTCACCGACGAAGAAACATGAGAGGTATTCTTCTATCCTTCAATCACTTCAATTACACTAGCACACACTGTCAATGAGGAAGAACAATCCTCTTCATGGAGTGAGTTGTTTGACAAGCACCAGAAATTGTCAAGCGACCACGAAGTGGTAAAACAAGCTCTGTCTCAAAGCAAGAAGGAGAACCGAAAGCTAGCCCGTGAGCTTGACGAAGTCAAACTTAATTTAAGGGCTATGACTAGTAAGTTCGAGGATCTCTTCGCTAGACATCAAAGCTTGGAGGGAAGGTATGAAACCCAGTCCACTCTAGTTGCCAACTTGAACAAAGCATCATATGCTAGGCAGGCACTAGAGGGCTCGCTTCTACCTTTTGGTAGGAAAGCTGGCCTTGGATATGAGGGTGGACCTCCCAAGCCGACTGTCTTTGTTGGTGCATCTCACACTACACCATCAGTCACTTTGGAATTGCCCACTGCATCCAAAGCGACCACTAACAAAGACAAAGGCGAAATGGCTGAGAACCCTAAAAGGAAGCCTATGAAGATGTCTATATCTTTAAGGGCAGATCCTAAGGGCAAGCAAAGTTCAACAGTCTCCAGCACTCAACATGCTAAGTCTTACCAATCCAAGGGTAAAGGGAAAACTGTTGAAGCTTCTAAGTCTCAAGCCAAGACACGAGAGACAAAGGATCTACCTCCTAAAAAGAGGAGTAATGTCTATGTGTCACGTTATCCGGACTGGAGATGGTCCAACCGGACTAACGTTGAGGGGGAAGAATTCGAAGCACCAAAGAGGCCGCTTCGAACTCCCAAGGTTACTCAAGCGAGTCGGGGTCAAAACCCTAGTTGTACCGCTTCGAGGAAACCAAGCGAGCCGCTTCGACAGACTAGAAACCCTAAGTCAGTCTCTAAACCCAGAGCTAATCCGAAGCGAGTCACTTCAGGATATAAGCAAAGTGGGAAGAGCATAGGTAGGACTGAAGCGAGCCGCTACCCCTCTTGCACACACTGTTGCACGTGTGAAGCTGCTTCTAGGCAGTACACCAAGTTTTCGAAGGTCGAGAAGCCCAAGACACAAGCTTCATCTCAAAAGAGAGTGAAGCAAGTGTGGGTACCTAAGGGAACTAACCTGCAAGGACCCAAACTGATTTGGGTACCAAAATTTGTCTAACTGCAGGTGAGCGCCGTGGATCCCATGCCAAGTGAGGTTCAACTAGTATGGTACTTGGACAGTGGATGTTCAAGACACATGACCGGCATGAAAGCTCTACTTCACAACTACATAGAGAAGAAGGGTCCACACGTAATTTTTGGTGACAACTCTCGAGGAAGCACCAGGGGATATGGCGCACTGAAAGTTGGAAAGCTCACAATTGAAGAAGTCTCCTATGTGGAAGGACTCAAGCTCAACCTGTTATCCGTTTCACAATTTTGTGATAAGGGGTACAGGGTGGAGTTCATCTCCAACAAGTGCATCGTGAAGAACAAACTCTCGTCCCAGATAGTGCTCACTGGAATCAGGCAAAGAAATGTCTACATAGCACAATGGGACAGCTGCAAAGAGGAAACTTGCCTAGTTGCAAGAAGTGCTACAGAAATTGGATGGCTATGGCACAGACGCTTGAATCATCTCAACTTCAAAGCCATCAATCGTTTAGCTCGAAAGGGTTTGGTGCAAGGCATACCGAATGAAGTCTTCATCAAAGACCATCCTTGCTCACCATGCCAACGAGGGAAGTAGACGAAGAAGCACTTCGCCAGTCTTGAAGAAGCCTCATCAAAGCGAGTGCTTGAGATGCTTCACATGGATCTGTTTGGTCCAGTTACTCCAGTTAGTGTAAATGGAAGGAAGTATACTCTAGTTGTAGTCGACGACTTCTCTCGCTACACTTGGGTTGTATTCCTCTTCAGCAAGAAGGAGACACTGACCAAACTGCCACAACTACTAAAGCGATTGGCTGTGGAAAAGAATTAAGCTATTGTGACCATCCGCTCCGACAAAGGCACAGAGTTCTTGAACTCTACAATTGAAGCATACTGCACGGAGAATGGGATAGCACATCAAACTTCTTCAGCACGAACACCTCAGCAGAATGGAGTTGCTGAAAGAAGAAATCGAATCATCAAAGAAGCCGTCCGAACCATGATCGCAGACTCGAAGCTTCCAATGAAGTACTGGGCTGAAGCTGCCAATACAGCATGCTATACCCAGAATAGAACGCTTCTCTGCAAAAGGCACGACAAAAAACCATATGAAATATGGACAGGGAGAATTCCTAACATATCTTATTTCCATATTTTTGGTTGTAGGGTCTTCATTCACAACAATGGGAAGTCACAGTTGAAAACTTTTGAAAGCAAAGCTGATGAAGGAGTATTCTTAGGATACTCTACATCTAGCAAAGCCTACAGAGTATTCAACTGTAAAACCCTAATTGTAGAGGAATCACCCCATGTCGTATTTGATGAGTCGTCTTTAAGTCTTCCACAGGAACAGGCACAAGCAAATGAAAAAGATCAAAGCAAGGAACCCTCAAATCAACTCACTTGGGACGTGCTTGATGAAGATGATGAGATCAAGGACTCAAGCGAGCAGAATCCCAAAGGAGAAGTCGAAGCTGCCCCCAAGATTCCTGAAGCTAGTGCAGGTCAAGCACCCAATCCAGTCGCTTCAGCCGATGAAGCAAGCGACAAGGAAGAAGATGAAGATGAAGCTGGCAGATCAAAGCGAGCGTGGCTCAAAGATCACTCACCAAGTCAAATCATTGGAGATCCATCCAAGGGTGTAGTGACCAGAAGTCAAGTATTCGGAGAAAGTGCCATGTTCAGTTGCTTTCTCTCCAACATTGAGCCATCGTCCGTGGAAGAAGCCCTAGCCGACTCTAACTGGGTGATAGCCATGCAAGAAGAGCTCAACCAGTTCACTAGAAACGACGTGTGGTACCTCGTGGATCGTCCCAAGTTTCAACATGTTATTGGCACCAAGTGGGTGTTCAAGAACAAGACAGACGAGGATCACAACGTAGTGAGGAACAAAGCGTGTCTCGTTGCCAAAGGCTACTGCCAAGAGGAAGGAATCGACTTTGACGAGACCTTCGCTCCAGTGGCACGGCTTGAAGCGATCCGATTATTTCTAGCCTATGCAGCGGCCAAGAAATTCAAAGTGTACCAAATGGATGTGAAGAGCGCGTTCCTCAACGGCGAATTGAAGGAAGAAGTGTATGTGGAGCAGCCACCGGGTTTCGAGCAGGGAGATAAAGTGTATCGCTTGAAGAAAGCCCTGTATGGGTTGAAGCAAGCTCCCAGAGCTTGGTATGATACACTATCTCAATTCCTAGTGGAGAATGGCTTCCACAAAGGGAAAATAGATCGAACTCTATTCACTATCAATCATGGAGATGACATGCTATGGGTTCAGATCTACGTGGACGACATCATATTTGGGTCACCAAACCAGTCGCTTAGCGAAAAGTTTGGAGAGCTGATGAAGACCAAGTATGAGATGTCGATGATTGGCTTGATGAGCTGCTTTCTAGGTCTTCAAGTGAAGCAGCAGGATAATGGAATTTTCATCAACCAAGCCAAATACACTAGAGATATGCTTGCCAAGTTTGGTGTTCAACATGCTAAAGCTGTGAAGATCCCTATGAATACCAACTGGAAGATGGAGCCAGACGAAGGAGGAAAATCTGTAGATCCTACAGATTATCGTGCCCTAATTGGGTCATTACTCTACCTCACTGCAAGTAGGCCAGATATTGCTTTTGCAGTCGGAGTCTGCGCTCGCTTCCAAAGCAACCCCAAGCACAGCCATCTTGAAGCTGCCAAAAGGATTCTTCGATATTTGAAGGGCACTGTCAACATGGGTCTGTGGTATCCAGCAGAGGACAATTTGGAGCTCACTGGATATTCCGATGCTGACTATGGAGGGTGCAGAGTTGATAGGAAGTCAACTTCGGGCACATGTCAGTTCTTGGGAAGCAAGCTAATCTCGTGGTTCTCAAAGAAGCAAACAAGCGTAGCCACTTCAACAACTGAAGCTGAATACATGGCCGCAGGAAGCTGCTGTTCTCAAATCCTATGGCTTCGTCAACAGTTGAAGGACTACAAAGTTGAAGCGAATGAAATTCCGATCTTCTGCGATAACAACAGTGCCATATGTATTTCGCAGAATCCAGTGCTTCACACCAGATGCAAGCACGTGGAAATTCGACACCATTTCATTCGAGATCATGTCGAGAAGAAGGATATCAAGCTCGAGAAAATTCATACCGATCTCCAGCGAGCAGATATCCTCACCAAGCCTCTAGCTGAGTCTCGTTTCAACCAGCTATGCATGGAATTAGGGTTATTAGACCCTGGTGAAGAATGCTAGTTCCAGGATGCACGAAGGAGTGTTCGCTTGTTCTCTTGTGCGTCACTCGCTTCGGATCTTCACCAACTCAAGCGAGCCACTTCAAAATCTCACTCGCTTGAAGAAAATGAAGTTAGGTGGAGAAAGGTGGAGTATTGGAAGAAGTTCCCTACCAACTTATTGGAATTGTTAAGTATATGGTTAAGGGGGAACTAATGCTTACTCTCGGAGCAAGCTACTTCCAAAGCGAGCAAGAATGCAGCTATCTTGAATTCTGCATCGCTTCAATTTGCCCTAGCTTGGGTCAAAGCGAGTCGACTGCAGATTCATTCTCTAGATTCTAGGAAAGCTTGAAGGTTTACCTTTTTATACAAAAGGTTGCAGGGCTGGTGACATGCTTCTGCGTAAAATACGAGATTGTCTTGTCAGAGCATTCTCATTGTCATCCTGTCCATTTCTGCTCTGAGATAAGGACTTGTACTCATCCCCCATTCGTCATGAATAAGTACACTTACGTGATGCTCCCTTCGGGTTGTAGTAAGCTTGTGTACTATATTCATTTTCTCCCCCATTCACTTCGATGGAGGACACTCTAATTCGTAGAGGAAGATGAATGCCATGAAGACGAATGCCAAGAAGATGAATTACCCAACAGGTGGTATCAACAAGCTTCAAAACAAACAAGTGGATTCAACAATCTGAAGTCCAAATCAATTGAAGTCTTCAATTTGTGGTATCAATCTCCTACGAAGTGAGATTGACTGGTAAGCATTTCAATTTTAAGTACACTAAGTGAGCCGAAGCGTGCCAGAAACCTTCACTCACTATGTGGAAAATATGAAATGAATCTGACACAAATACAAAGAGGAAAACACTCTTGTTTATCCTCGAAGTATGTAAGTCAGAAACATTTTAAAATTAAGCAAAGAAATTCAATTTCTTATTCCAGTCGCTTCAGATGGCCAAGCGAGTGCTACGTCACTCAAAGCTAGCCATCGCAAGCAAGTGCGGAACAGTCACTCAAGCGAATGCCTCTCAAGATAGTCAAAGCCTAGCGGCCCAACTCGAAGCGAGCGGGCACGAAGCGAGTATGAGCTGTCTGCACTCGAGTGCCTATTTCACTTTCTGCCAAGAAGTTAATGCAGGATCAGGAACGGCGAAAATAACGGGCGCGTGGTTCTCACTTCAAATTTGAAGCGGGAAAAGGCGGAGAAGATCCAGCCATCGAATCTCAACAGCCCCCAATCTGCAACCGTTGGATTAGCGCCGTATAAGACAAACCAATCGCAGCAGGCCACGTGGAGACGCCGAGCAAGTGGCGGTTCACTTTTACTGTGGTGACGCCGGACACATCAGATCCATCACCGCACGTCCGCCGCCTACCTACAGGACTTACGGCGTTATTACCGTCCTACCCGTGCCACGTCAGCCAAGATCTAACTCTATATATATGGAACGATGCAGAACTGCAGAACCTTTCACAGCCCTCAACATTTGCCATTCTCGTGCTTAGATCTGCAATTTCTGCAACTCACGAGTCTCAACCCTTTCTTTTTAAAATCTGTTCAAATTTCTCTAAAATCACCATGGGAAAGAAGAAGAACACCGAGACGATGGAGGAGTTTCTCGCGGAGGTCGACAAACATATCAATGTTGAGCCTCATCTCGATCCAACCATCATCGAGAGAAATGGTTTTCTCCGTAGGGCCGTGACCAAGGCCAGACTATGGAAGTTTGTGATGGCGGTCCCGTCAAAAATTCTGGCCAAAGCCGTCGGCGAGCTCCTGCTGAATTTGAGAAAGGAGCAGAATACATCCTCATTTACCGATCCACAGACAAGGAAGCCAGTGGAGGTGGACATGAGCGAGCTTATCGGCACGTTCAACTTGCCGAGAGAAGGAGGAGACTCTCTGCTGGATTTGGGTCTCTCGGCCGGAGTACAATATGGCCGATTTGCAGTCGATGGAGCAGATCCAAACTTCAAGGAGGCCAGTATCCGTTCAAGTTTGAAGGCCCCCTTCAACCATATTTGCGAGCTCTTCTCGAAGAGTGTCGCGTGCTACGTCGGAACCCTGGATACACTTTCCGAGACGAAGCTGATCGCCACGGCGGTTATCGTCGACAGCCTCACCGGAACCAGCTTTAACTGGCATGGTTGGTTTCTCAAGCAAATTCACGAAGCTGCCAGGGACTTTGCGTTCATGAGAGGAAGCACAGATCAGATCATCCGCAAAGGCAAACTCAAATTTTTCTCGAGGCTATCTGCTGCCTTGGAAGAAAAATACCCCGGCAAAATCTGGCCGGAGTCCGACGTCGCCGTCTACAACAAACAGTCCATCTATTACGATAAATGGAGGAAAACCAAAACTTTGATGGACTTGGGGCTTCTCGAGGTTGAAGTGCCCGTAGCGAGACCGGTTGCCGAAAGGCAAGCCGAAGTGAGCCAAGTGAGGCCGGTCGCTTCACCCGGGAAGCGAGCCGCGCCGAAGCGAGGCAAGAAGACAAAGCGAGTCAATTTACTTGTCCAAGAAAGCGAGGCGGTGGAGAAGCCGCTTGAGGACATTGAAGTGACTCAACCCCAGCCTTCACCAATCAAAGCCAAATCACCCCCACTCCAAATCCAAACCCACATCACCCAAATACCAGAACCTCAATCTTCATCAACCCAACAACCACTAAAAAAGATAACCCCCCTCTCTCCCCTTGAAGAAGAATCTGCATCTTCTTTTCACATCCCCACTATCCCATTCCTCAGCACAGATGAAGCTGCAGCCTACACTACCTTTCAACCACTTCAATCTCAGCCAATACAACCACCACCCACCGAAACCATACAACCAACACCCACTGAAGCCATCCAAATTTCCGAAACCCCCGAAGCCTCATCCCCTTCCCAATCCCCCTCGACATCGGCAGCTACAGCCGATACCGCCCAAACTGTCGGAGAACTTCCCATCATTCCTCAGTTCATCCCTCCTGCCCTCACCGTACACAAGCGGGCTCTCGAACGCTATGTTCTGGACAGAGAACAAGCCGCCGAGACAATTAATCTTCGCTACAATCTTCGCTCCGCGAACGTTCCATGGAGCGACATGTTTTACACCAATGTCGTCGACTTCCTGACGTACATTACGTATCGTGGAACGGAGTACTACAAAATCTTCAGACTCCTCAAAGCCTTCACAGAGGAGGAACTGATTCAAATGGAGGCCAAGTTACTCAACTTCATTGGCGAAAATGGCTTCCATGCCTTCCTTGAAGGGACCAGCTTCTGGGAGAAGCTGGATGCTAAGGTGAAAGAATCGTATCCACTCGCCACAGTTCCGAAGCGAGTGCCCTCATCCCATGAAAGGAAGCTGATCAGGGAGTATAAGGAGGAGGTGGAACTGAAGGATGCGGAGATCGCTAGCCTTCAAAGCGAGATAACAAAGAAGAGTGAGGAAATGGAGAGGAAGGCGGGGGAGGTCATCAGTCTCAGAGAAGACTTTGACAAGAAGAAGAAGGATTTGGAAGGAAAGGTGGAGGAGAAGGAGAGGATATTGGAGGAGAAAGAGAAGGCACTGGAGGCGCAGGTGAAGCTGGTGGGAGATCAATCTATTACAATCACTGACCTGAAGGGCTCGCTTGACGCGGAAAGGAGCCGCTTGAGGAATGTAAATGCCAGTTTGATCAAACTGGAGAAAGAGAAGAAAGATTTGAAGGAGGAGTTGAAGAAGTTGAAAGAGGGATATGAGAAGAGAGAAGAGGAGTTGATAAGAACGGGAAGTGAGCTGCTGAGCACGAAAAAGACACTGGACTCTCTCAAGAATGAGATGAAGCTGCTCAAGCAAGAGAGTGAAACTGATAAAAAGGAGCTGGAGAGTAGGAGGAAGAGTGCGCAAGCTATTGACCTAAGGAATGCTGAATTAACTCTACTTCTGGAAAAGGTCAAGGAGTTGGGCGAAGCGTACACAGAAAAGATGGCTGCAAGTGCCGAATTCCATCTCTCTCTAAACCAGAGAGAGATGAGCCTTGAGACAATGCAAGCTGAATTTCAAGCGGCTCAGGAATTTTGGTACTTCAACCTGCAAGAGGAGAAGGCAGAAATAAGGAGGGAAATTGAAGCGGAGCTGGAGGCTCGCTTCAGAGAAGTGGAACCCTTAGAGAGGATGATGGCATCAGTTGTGGAGAGAGAGAAGCAGTGCGAGTATCTACTCGAAGAAATTTCAATCAAAACTGCTGATCTGGTGGCTCCAACCGTGGGAAAAGCCGAAAAGATGTTGGAGGCCATTTTCAACACTGTCAACTCACTTCACCAAACTATTTCCGGAAAATCAATAATCCTAACCCCTGGCAGTGATGATGCCAAAAAGGGGGAAGGACAAGTGAAGCTAGGAGGAACTGGAGGTTCAGGGGGAAGCAGAGTTGGTGTGGAGCTGATGCTGGAGGGAGGCAGTGGTGCCGGTGAAAAGGAGGATGTAGTTGAAGCGAGGGCTCTGGGCAAGACAAAACTCACGGAGGAGGAGTTGTTGAAACAACTCGAAGAGCCCAGCAGGCCGCTTCAAGAGAAAGTGCTGAGTGCTTCAATTGCACGGCATCCTCCGGTGACCGTGTTAACTAAGGAGGAAAAGCGGAAGCAGGTGGAGAAGGATGCTACCATGGCGTGGGAGATGGAGCAACTAACAAAACATTTTGTTGGTGCAGGTACTTCGTCTAGTTCCCAAGTGGCCGCTACTCCCAAAGCGCCCACTTCAGCTGCCGCGCCAGCTTCGACAGCCGCACTCACTTCAACCACTGCTGCACTCACTTCGTCAGCAGTCGTCCCCTCAAGTGCTGCTAAGAAGGATATGCCACCACCCCCACCACCAAAATTGCCATTGAAGCGAGCTGCCCCAGATTCTAAGAAAGATGACCCCGAGGCCAAGCGCCAAAAGGTCAAGCAAGCAGTTGCTTCAAAAGCTGGAAGGGAGGAGAGAAAGAGGAAAGAGAGAGAAGAAGGGAGGAGCGAAGGCGAGAGGAAAAGGAGGTCAAATGACAGGCGACTCCAAGTGATTAACGCACGGATTGAGGAACACTTCAGTGAGGTGATACTCATCCAGTCTTCCTTGGTGCGGAGTGCCTTCATTCCATTTATGCCAGATGAGTCCGAAGCATGCGAAGCACAAGCCATATCTGATGCATGCGACGTGACGACAAAAGAGATGGTTGAGTCTGGTCGCTACCCCCGCATGGACGAACAAAACTACATTCGGAAGCGTCTAAATGAAAAGCGTCCATTGTGGAGCGGCGAAACAGGGAAGAAGTTCAAAGCGACTATGACTGAACTGTCAAAGAGGTCAGAAGAGGAGTTGGCCAAGCGAAGGGACGATCACCCTGATGCAAGGGAAATTGAGGCTTTTATTCCGAGAGATCTGCTTGATCTGTGGCTATACTACAAAGACCTGTTCATCAAGGCCTACTATTACTGGGAGGTAGTGCCGCTGCAGGATCAATGCTCTAGGATAAGTGCCCTCAACAATTTTCTCGCTGCCTATGATGACAGACTGCGGCGAAAAATCTTCACTATGGCTGAACAAACTCAACCCATGCCAATTGTTGTCAAGGTTCCTGCTCTAAAGGAATTCCCCATGCCGTATCATCCAGGCACGGACATTCCAGACAGAGGAATAATAGATGAGGAAGTGACTGAAGCCTTCAGGCTGGAGAGTGCATGGAGAAGACCTAGTATCCACACGGTAGACTCTATGGAATCGAGAGTTCTATCAGCTTACGTGGATACTGCTGCTGTTGAAGAAGAGAAGAAGAAGGAGGAAGAAGGAAAGGAGAAGGAGAAGGAGGATGAAGCTGCAGGAAACCTTTGAGTTTCAAGCTTCTTAATATCTCATTTTGTGAACTGCTTGTTCATCTATCCCACTTTTATTTTTGTTTCTTCTGTGTCATTTACTTGCTTTGTGAATGACTTTACATTTTTGCTACAAACTCAATAATTTAACCGAAAAAAAGGGGAAGGAACTTAAAAGAAAATTACAAATGAAACTGCAAAGGAAGCAGTCGCTTGAAGTTCCCTTCACGGTTAAATAGACTAGATTTATTTTTATCTAAGTCATATGGGTTTTGGCATCATCAAAAAGGGGGAAATTGTTGGGAATTGTTAAGAACGAATATGTTAAGGGGGAACCTATAAGGGATATCTTAGTGTTTTGATTTGATCCCAAAACCCCAAAGCGTTCTGTTCCCAAGCGACCCATTTGATGTAGTTGATAAGTTAGAATTTTTCTAAAGCCTACTCTGTTAGGATGGCTCTTTAATTTACTTAGATTTTAGGCCTCAAAATTTTCAAGTGAAGGCCACTCGCTTGAGTGTGTTTTTCAAAGCGAAGCAAGTCTAGCAACTGAAGTGAAGCGTGCCGAAGAACAGTGTAGCGAAGCGATCGCTACAGTAGATTCGAAGTGAGTCTGCCAAAGCGAAGCGAAGCGAGCGCT
Source organism: Thymus mandschuricus (assembly GCA_029379335.1). Taxonomy (NCBI): domain Eukaryota; kingdom Viridiplantae; phylum Streptophyta; class Magnoliopsida; order Lamiales; family Lamiaceae; genus Thymus; species Thymus mandschuricus. The sequence goes on from CM057071.1 coordinate 34,426,220, forward strand.
ACAGTTCAAAGCTAAAGCGAAGCGAAGCGAGCGCTACAGTTCAAAGCCAAAGCGAAGCGAAGCGAGCGCTACAGTTCAAAGCTAAAGCGAAGCGAAGCTAGCGCTACAGTTCAAAGCCAAAGCGAAGCAAAGCAAGCGCTACAGTGAAAAGTCAAAGCTAGTCAACTCTAGTCAGCAGTTTCCAAAGCAGTCACTAGGGAACTTTAGTTCCCGAAGCGGCTCACTACAGATTGACTACGAAGTGACTCATCTAAAGCGGACGCTACAACTTCAAAGCGAAGCGAGCCACTACCTACCAGAAAGCGACAGCGCGACTCCCGCCCATATTTTGAACTCCAGTCAACAGGAGATCGTAACATTAATTACGAGATCTCCACGTGTCGAAAGCGGAGTGGAGCGGAAGAGTTGACTGCCAGGCCGACAAAGGCGCCGCAACAGTACTGGCTCGCTCCAGTTACTGTTAACCTTGTAAGTTAGCCAATTTTGGCAAAATGCCAAAACTGGATGTCTGAAAAAGGAGCCAGCCTGCGCAAGTACTGTCGAGAGGAGGAGGGACAAGGCCACCAACCAAGCAACGGATCTCAGCCAACCCTCCGCCTATAAATAGTGAAGGATGAAGACGAAGAGAAGTAGAACACTACCTGTGCATACGAGCCTACTGCAAACAAACACTCCCAAGCCTTAGAGCAATCTTCGAGTTTTTGTTTCAAGTGTTCTCCGAGTTTCCAGTTCATCGGAACTCGTCTTCACAACCTTCACACTTAGAATCTAAGCCCATTCCATATCCAAGCTTAGAAGAAGAACTCTAGCCAATCTTTGCATCTACTGTAAAGAGTTCTTCATTAGTGTGTTCGTCAACCAAAAACCCTAAATCTGTCTGTTAGGTTTTTGAGTCGTCGTTAGGTTGTTTCGATCCAAGGCCCTTCTTTCATCGATTGAAGAAGCCTCGATCATAGAGTCTAGATCCAAGCTTGCACCTACATCGTTTGTGTGAAGCTCGATCGAAGCTAGGCTGTAAGGAGAGCCCGTAATCTCCCTGTCGTGTTTTGACTGAAGCAAGTGAAGCTTCCAGTCCTTGTTAGGTTTGTGTAGTGAACCCGCAATCACTACGTCTGTCGTTTGATCCAGGCGAGTGAAGCTCGATCTCGACCAGGTTTTTGAAGGACCCGTAACCTTCAAGTTCTTGAGTGAAAAGAACGGTTGCCGTCGTGCAACAAGTGGACGTAGGAGCTTTATCTCCGAACCACTATAATTCTTGGTGTCGTATCTCTCTACCCTTATCTCTTTACTATATTCGATTATTCATTGCACGTGCATTTAAACAAACAAACTTGATTCTTTAATTACTTAGGAAAGATTTAGCTCACCAAATTCCGCACATACGAGTAAAGACTCCCTCTTGATCAAGTGTTCACTTCGGTCAAGTAGGCAAGCTACGTACTGTAGATCTAGCTTCAGCTAGGTCTTAAGTTTTAAAAGAGCTCTTTACTTGTTACTCTGAGTTAAGGGATTTGAAGTTGAAAAACTTCAAAATACGTATTCACCCCCCCCCCCCCCCCCCCCCCCCCCCCCTCTACGTATTTTTCCTATTAACAAACCGGGACCAACAATTATGCTTTTTAATGTACAAATTCATGCTTAAACCTAGTCATGCTTATGATACCTTATAATTATGCTTAAATCAATTACAGCCATAGATCAAATTTAGATCAATGGTTCAGATCTATTCCTATTTCTCACACTAGGACTTATTTCTATATGATCCATCCTCTATATATATATATATATATATATATATATATATATATATATATATATATATATATATATATAAGTATGGATTTACCAACCTAATTTAAGTAATAAAAATAATTTTAAATTATTATAGATAATAATATAAGCAAACTAAGGTATAATAGGTTGAAATTGTTGAAAAAGACATAAACCTAATTGAAACTTACAAAAAAAATTGAAATATGGTTGAGACACATGATATCCTTCTATTCTAACTATGGCGTATCAACCGTGTACTAAATATTTAACCTAATATGCAATTGTAAATATGTATAATTGAGTTTGAGTCTCACAGTGTAATTAGATATGGGGCACACTCCTGTGAGGCCGGCCTCACCGTGAGGCCGGATTAAGATTGGCACTTTTGTTTATAAAGATTGGCACTTTGAAACATTGGCACTTTTGTTTACGAAGATTGACACTTTTGAAACATTGGCACTTTTATTCATAATAATTGGCACTTTTACGAAAAATACGTTAATAATGAATATTAATTTCATGTTATGGAAATAAATAATATGTATATATACAAACCATAATATCAAAACATTATAATAACAAGTCGATAAAAAAAATATAAAATTTTCGATATCAAATAGATTGGCACTTTCATTCAGAACAATTGTCACTTTTATTCATTAAGATTGGCACTTTTGCTGGAGAATTATATATCCTAAGTTTCAATTTATAATCCATATTCAACATTATAAAATTGAAGTTAAATACTAAACAATAATTATAAAACCCTAAATTGATATATGAACCCTATAAAGTAATTTTAAAATTACAACATACATACAAATTACGTATAAATTTTTATTTATAAGATTGACACTTTTGTTCATAAAGATTAGCACTTTTATTAACAAAGATTGACACTTTACTTAAACGGGTCGAGTCAACACGGACCGGGTCGGGTTGACCCGACCCGAAATTGAGTCAACCGGGTCGGGTTGACCACAGTTGGGCCGGGCCGGGTCGGGTTGGCGGGCCGGGCAGGTCAAGTGGATCCGGCCGCACCATGCGGCCGGCCACACACAAGTCTTTGTCATTAGATATTATGGATCAATGTAATAGCCGGAGAAATTTAGGTTTTTTAAGTAAAAAAGTTGACATTGATGGTGTAAATTAAAATGTTTAAGTGATAGATCGATCACAAAATGCAACATGCCCGTTCATTTTATAGACTGTCGAAATAGAAAAATATTTTTTTTTTTAAATTATGGACGGAGAGAATAAAATCCATCGTATATATGTAGCTATCGTTGTAACACGATTTTATCATCTTCCATTAACTTTAAACGTGATTAATAGACTTTGGAAGACTAGTACACTATAACAATCTAATAGTGTAAAAAAGAAGTATGACTGATTTATTTAATTTATTAATGATTTTTTGATGATTTTAAACAGTATAAATGAACACGCGATTAATGAAATAAATATGCACGTATTTGAAATTACTGCCATTAGTTACTTTTAGTTTCTTTCTCTACATTACGTATCCATTGCTTATTTTTCACACACACAAAGATATAGGAAAGAGGTGTTAGAGCAACCTCTTACTTCTACCTATAAACGTATCATCATTTCTTTTTACGAGATCGATCTTAAAGAGGTGAATGACTCAATTTTGATAAACTTATATAATGCCTTTGTAGTTGGTGTTAGTTTCGGTACACATTAACTTGAGAAAAGTCCGAACTTTTATATATACCTGTAGATTGGAAGCTAGGGTGAATGAACTAATTCGATGATATTATAAATACATACTCATTTTGTCCCACTTCAATTGTCCTATTTCCTTTTGTCAATGGATGTTAGGTATGTACACCGTTAAAAGTGAAAAATAAGGGGTCTATATAAAAGTTGAACATTATGTGTGTGCTTATATATAATTTCCTCTTTCATGTACCCTTTAATTTTTATAATACAATCCATAATGCAATTGTATTAGTTAAAAACCCTAATTCTCAGACAACTTGTTATTGTTATACATCAAATGCATAAAATACTTGGATCAATATTATTCAGCCACCCTAGCTTGACAACATTTGATCTGATCGCCTAACTTAAATCCGTGTTAATTTATTCAATTTCTTTTGATCAGTAATCAAATTGAAACTTGAAAGAATCAAAAAAGAGTTGCCACCATGGTGTGCGAGTGTATTGGCCTGACGGTAGGGGGTTATGTTTCGGGGTCAAATGTCCCGAATTTGAGTCCTCTGTGGCGCGGTCTTTAAATTTCTGTTATTACAGAATTAAAAAAAATCATAATCGCTTTGTTCCATTGAAATATAGCTATTTTATTATTATAATAGACTCAGCTTGAATTATAAAAAAAAAAAATGAAAGGAAAAAAAAAACATTGCCAAATAAAAGGAGATCTGAATTGGTTTAATTTTTTCAACACCACATAAAACACGACGTTGAAGTATTGGCATCTACAGTATTCACAACTACTTAATTTTCTAGTCTCTTCTCAGTCCAATAAATTGAACAAAATCATCAACACAAGTACTGTGAAATTAGTTCTTGTCCGAAAAACTTGATACACCATATCTTATATATTACTACTCATTAATTAGTTTAATTTCCATATAATTAATAGTATGTACTTTCATGCCATAGTTATGGACATTATTAAGAGTATGATTAATGATCATATATATATATATATATAGGGAAGGGTTCCTATGCTAATAAATTCCCATGTGAGAAATGAGAATATATCTTGTCCATACATCTATTATTAATGTGCGGTAGTGATTGATCCAAAAATTATAATTTTAAGCTCCATTTTACACGGATAGAGGGCATATTAGGTAGATTTTATAATTTCATCTCTCTCCTAATAATCTTCATCTTACGGAAATTACGGCCGTAATTTTGAGGAGAATCGCAAAGTGGCTTAAGCAAAAATATAAAAATAAAAAATAAAATAAAAAATTGTGCTTTCATGGAGAATCTCTATATAATTTTAGAGAACGAAATCAAAATCAAAATTTTCTTGTGGATGTAATTTATGTGTTCAAATATTTTGTAGTACTTTTGTTTCATTTACGTATTCTAATCTTATGTCTAATTTCTTATTACACATAATTTTAATGCTTAATATTAAACACCCATGTGCTTATTTCATGACCAAATCATGCTTAATAAATATAATGAAGAAAGTTATACAATTAAAATTTTGATTTTGTTGGTTTTTTATAGTACATTTTATGCTTAAAAATGAGCACTTGCATGCTTATAATTGACCAAACCATGCTTAATATATACAATGATACGAAAAGTTGTACAATTAAATATTATTATTTGTTGATTTTTACAGTTAAATTTGGTGCTTAATATTCACCCATGCATGCTTATTACTTGACAAAAACATTCTTAATAAATATACTTAGCTATTTACTTCATTTATGATTGGCTACGTTAAATTTTATGCTTAATACTTTTTTTTTTGGTTTTACCTTTAATTTCGATGCTTAGTACTGAACACATGCATGCTTATTACTAGACCAAATCATGCTTAATACAATTATAGGAAAATTATGTAAAAAATGCTTAATATATACAATTATAGGAAAATTATGTTAAAACTTTTTATTAGCATGCTTAATAATTGACCAAATTATAATGAAAAGAAAAGTCGTACAAATAGATATTACTCCCTCCGTCCTCCATTTAGTGACGTTAATACTATATTGGGACGTCCTCCATTTACTGACAATTTCCATTTTTGGACGTAGACCCCACAATCACTTTAACACTTTAACACTTTATATATCTACTTTTTATTATTTTAACATTTTAATACTATTAAACAATTCAAATGGACCCACAATTATCCCACTTTAACACATTAATTTATTATTATACCATAAAATGCGAAAAAACGCGTGCCCAAACTCCCTCCGTCACTAAATGGAGGACGGAGGGAGTACTATTTTTTGATTTTATAATTAATTTTGATATTTAAAATTAACTACATGTATTCTAATTACTTTTCCAATTAATGCTTAATACATATGAGTCTAATGTGACAATATCCCTCGCATGGTTTACATACATTAATTAGATCCTATAGAAGAATACTAAACCCCGTTGAATAAAAGTAATTAAACCCTGTTGAAGAAAAGTAAATGAATTAATAGCACTATTTTTTATTTTCAAAAGAAAGACTTTTCAAGAATTTAAGCAACAATATCTTTATATATACATGTTATGGGAGTGGTTCGTGTGCAAATAAATCCTTGCGTGCTAAAATGCGAAAGATGCTTACAACTATACAAAATCATGCTTAAATCAGTATATATTTATGCTTACAACACCATTATGCTTTTTAATGTACAAATTCATGCTTAAACCTATTCATACTTATGATACCTTATAATCATGCTTAAATCAATTACAACCATAGATCAAATTAAGATCAATGGTCCAGATCTATTCCTATTTCTCACACCAGGAATTATTTCTATATGATCCATCCCCTACATGTTATTATCTGAAAAAATTTAACACTTTGATGGAAAACTAAATCATATGAGAAAATACTACACCCTAGCAACGGGGAACAAAGAATACCCTAGGAGAAAACTAAAGCCTGGCAAATGGAACAAAGAAAACCCTAGTGGAAAACTAAACCTAAAAGTATAATGAAACACATGCATTCTTATTACCTTTTTAAGCACACACTGTCACACATGCATGCTTATTACTTTTAAAAATCATGCTTATTCATTTTACTTATATATGTTTTTACGATTTATTTTTTTTCACTTAAAAGCTTGATATTTAAAACTATAAGCATATTGTGAAAAAACTAACAAGCATGCTTTTATTTTACTATAAGCATATTTAAAACTAATAACAAGCAAATTATCTGAAAATATAAGCATACTTAAACTAATAAGAAACATGAGATTAATAAACTCTAATTTTGAATTAGTAATTAACTCTAATTTATATTTATTAAACTCCAAAACCAAATACATAACTTTTAATTAGATATAAAAATGATCTATTATTCAAGCCTATTTTATTAAATTTGAAATGTTCAAAGCAATTTTTAATATATGCGTATTGAATATATTATAGGTAGCGTTGCACCGTAAAACCATATTTCATTCAACATAAGAATGATTTTTCTAAGCTTTTGATATATTATTGTTTGAAGGGTCACATTTACAGCAATTAAACAATATATTCATATTAATTTAATTATTAAATAATAAAATATGAATTTATATGCATGTTGTCCTACTATCTCTCTAGAATTTTAGAACTGCAAATGCAAGAAATGAGAACGTAAAAGAGGAGAGATGAAATGGGAGTTACATAAATGAAATCCCTTAATTAAAGGGATATAATGGTCAAATAGCATTATTGTAACTATAAATGCAATTAGTCATTTTTGTCCCTGTGTTTAACTTCTACACGCTTATTGCTTAATTATAACTTATTTTTCATTAGTAAATCATGACCACAGATCTTATCAATTGGATGGTGAGGATATATTCCTATTTCTCACATGGGGATTTATATCTATATGATCCATCCTCTATATATATATATATATATATATATATATATATATATATATATATATATATAGAGGAATGATATGCTAGTCACCTTAGGGTGAGCACCTTCGTGGGCACCTTCGTCTTCGACATCATTTTGTTCGATTTTTTCAATTGTAATATATTCTAATACCTTATAAATTAATATTGAAATCACTAAATCTAAAAAAATATAAATATGAATGCTCGATTTGTTCATTTTTGCTTATAAGTTCAAAAAGTGTGTGATAAAATAAATCGAGCTTTGATTTTTATAGTTTTTTTGAATTTAGTGATTTCAATATTAATTTATAAGGTATTAGAATATATTACAATTGAAAAAATCGAACAAAATGATGTCGAAGACGAAGGTGCCCACGAAGGTGTTCACCCTAAGGTGACTAGCATATCATCCCTAATATATATATATATATATAGGGAGTGGTTCGTGTGCAAATAAATCTTTGCGTGAGAAAATGAGAAAGATGCTTAAAACTATACAAAATCATGCTTAAGTCAGTATATACTTATGCTTACAACATCATTATGCTTTTTAATGTACAAATTCATGCTTAAACCTAGTCATGCTTATAATACCTTATAATCATGCTTAAATCAATTACAACCATAGATCAAATCAAGATCAATGGTCCAGATCTATTCCTATTTCTCACACCAGGACTTATTTCTATATGATCCATCATCTATATATATATATATATATATATATAGTTTTTTCCAAGGTCTCAACTTGATATAGTTCAATTCTATATATTCCTAGCTAGAAGCTACAAAAATGGTCATTCCCATTTCCCACCATAAACTTAAAAACATTCATATACTGGGATGTTAATCGGGTTAATCCACCACGTTTTTTGTTAGTCTTATTGGGTTTCACGTTATTCGGTCTCCGCCAAATCATGCTGAATTTCCCTTTTGAGTTAGAAATTTCCAACCCTAACCCTAAACCTTCAGGTTTTGGGTTAGTACACATTATCTAAAACACTTTGTCTCGTATTATTTTGACCCCGACTTGCGTAATATCTGCCAGTTTCTCTTTGAGATGTGAAGGTTTACATGCATTTTTTCTTCAATGATTATAACAAGTGTTTTTCAAAATTATGTATAATAGATTCATTTGAATATAAAGTGAGACGATAGATTTGGGATGGAGGGAGTACAAAATAGAGAGATTAATACGGTGAATGCAGTTGCATAAAAACTACGAGTATAATAATTTCCCAAGTATTTGAATCATCACATCAACACTAATATTTGAAGCGAAGTAATGAAGTCCAAAAACTAGAAAATGATTCAAAAGCATTCGAGTTAGGCAAACCCGTTATTTTTTTCGGGATAACTCTGTCCGTTCGTCGAGCTATTCGCTTCGACTCGTTCGAGTTGAAAAGCATTTCATGTTCGAAATACTCAACCCTAACCTGATTTTTGGCTCAGATTCTCAGGCCAACCTGCGGATTTTAAGCTAAATTGACATCTCTATATACAAGTGAGGAAAACTGATCAAAAATATAATCTCCATCAAAATTCTTTTGTTAGGGTTTTTCTCATTTCCACTGCGACTGAACCAGACTGAACATATTAGCTGCGGCATCTTTCCACTGCAAGGCTTCGAAGCCCTTCGGCCTCGCGGAGAGAAACCCCTTGGCCCGATCCACCAGGTTCGGGCCGAGGCGGTGAATCTTCGGAACCTTGGGCTGACACCTCAGCAGCCCAATGTAGTCCTCCAAGTCATGGACGCAAGAAGGGTTTTGCATCTTGAAGAAATCCACCAACAATTCCACCCCTACGTGCGCATAACACGAGCAGCTCCAAGGAAACTCGTACCCTCCTCGGAATCTCTTGAAACCCTCGTTGAATATGACACCGGGCATCTTGGTTATCGGGTCGTTGACGTTCACGACTCGAAGGACCTTAACCCCGAGCTCCTCGCACCGTTCCTTGAAGCCCGAGTTCCCGACCCTCGGCCCCCCAAAGGAGAAAACCGTCACCGGTATCTCTCTCTCTACCCTCCCGGAGCTCGGCCTGTTCAGCCCGAGCTCCGCTATGTCATACGCCAGGAGAAGCCCTAGCGAGCTCCCCATGCTGTGTCCCGCGATCGTGACGCTTAGTTCGTCTTTTTTGTACTTGTTGATTAACCTAGAGATCTCTGAGAGAAGCTGGTCTCGACAACTCTCGAGCCCAAACTTATTGGACGTGTCGTTGGACGTGTAGAGGCTTAAGAACCCGGCTTGGACCTTCACGTCGGGCCGGGGCTCGTGCGGGTCGAGCTGGGCCGGGGTGAGGGAGCTCATCAGGTTGGCCACCCATTCCGGGTTGGTGACCGTCCCCCGGAACGTGATGAGTATGTCCCTCCGCCCCAGAGCGGCCACCTCAGCATCTGCTGATGTGGCCACGTACCCTATCCAGCGGTCCCCGCTGCAGGGGCCTGACAGGATGGCAATGCTTATGTCTGGGGCGGTCGCATAGATATACCTAGTGACCTCGTACCCAGAGGCGGAGCTAGAGCCCTGGCAACCCAGGCTCTCGTCAGGGTGAAATTAAAAAAAAAAAAAAAAATATTACTACTATTAGTGCATTTCCTTATTTTTGAAATACTAACATATATACATTTCGTCCACCTCCTATACATTAATTATATGTGATTTGACTATCTACTTAATAACAAAGATTACTGATTTTAAAATATTCCAAAAAGACCTCCATCTGTAAAAAAGACAATAGATTAAATTAGTTATACTTTCCTTTTCTTTTCATTTTTCCCCATTTACTAGTCTCATTTTTTTTTTAAAAGGAAAGAATTTAACAGGCAAAAACATTTTTTGAAATACCTTTAGATCTATGCTCTTCGGTTATTGTGTCATATTCCAATAAGACTAATATAATGAGACGGGAGAGTATTTTTTACACTTTCCTCTTTGTGTTATATTTATTGTTCAGCTTTTACTTACATTTCAAATACTACTATATAGCAATGTCAGTGTTGATATATTTGTTTCAATAAAATCGAAGAGACATAAAATGTAACGCCCCGCATTTTCCTAACTCTACATTAGTAGTAAAATTCGTAAACTAGATAAATAGTTTAAACCTTAATGACTAAAAATTCTATTCTCGACAAAGATAGAATTTTCGTATGAAAGACTTATCTTATTGGTCGATTTAGTTAGAAGAATGACCTTTATAATTTGTTGATTAAAGAATTTGATTACTTACTTTAAGTAATTAGAATTTTGACGAGAAATCAAATAGTTATTTGATAAATCATTCTATGTTGATTATATCGTGGAATTTACGATAACATCCACTTTACGTTCCATAATTAATTATAAAATTAGGAATTGATCAAGAGAAATTATGGTCCAAACTCATTAACGTATGATATGGGCCAAGCCCATCGGTTCATAATCGAACCGTTAAATAAAGAACGAACAAAACATACGATTAAACTTTTATTAAACTAGAATGAATAAATTACAAATAATTAAAGGATTACAACAATAAATAAAAGAAAGGGGAACAAAACATGCTGAAGCAGCAGTAGTCGTTGCTTGGGCCCAAAGGAAAAAAAAAAGAGGAAGGAGAAAAACAGAGAAAAAGAAAGCAGAAAGGTGGCAGAGAAGGGACAGCAGCAGCAGAGCATATTCCTTCCAAAATTCCAGCTCCATTCATTCCCCCTTACACCTTCTTGAGCCTCAAGAAAGAAATATCAACTTGCAACCTGCAAAGACTCAACTTGCAAGCAAAGAGATAAGATTAGAGAAGAAATCAGGAAAAAGAACCCTATCTCATACAATCAGCCTAGACCTGCACAAAAGGGAAGAAAAAATAAGAGAAGAAACAGCTCACAAGGCTCCCATGTAGTGGTAAAAGAAAAGAAAAAGAAAAGAAAAGAAGAGATAATAAGGAAGGAGATGGCAGTAGGTCTGCTCCTCCCACTTGCACCACTTGCAGAAAATCTGGGGAGGGATCACCCCTACATATCCCTACACCTTTCTTGAGCTACAAAATCAGTCATCCCGGCCTCAACCTCTTCCCCAAGACTAAAGCTGCAAAACCTGCAAAACAAAGTAGGGTAGTGAGGGAACCATCCCTCTACAAAAAGAAAAATCAGAAAAGATAGCAGCAGCAGCTCTACCCTCTACCCTCTACTCGGATGTAACAAAAAGGAAAGATGGGATTAGATTTAAGAATCTAACAAATCTAAAGGACTACAACACTTACAATCATCAATAGGAAATCATCTCATCTATAAATACCATTACACCACAACCCTTTACAGTTTTCCTTCCTCTCTAAAACCACCAAAATACACAAAATACATAGAAGGAATATAGATGCAGTAGAGATAAAGGGGCAGAATAAGATGAAGGAAGGAGGGGGGAGAAGCTAGCAACAACAGCACTACTAACTCCTAAGTAAGCTCCCAAAACCTCAATTATCATCAAGCTTCAACACATAAACGAGAATACGAATTTCAGTTCTTAATCTTTTCACAAGCATGCTAAAACTCAATATTTACTAGCAAGTATGATATTGGAAACCAAAGCATGTCATAGAATGAAACTAAAACCATCTAGCTATGTGATATACCAATTTCAATGCTATAACTCAAACCATGAATTAAACACCTAGTTGATACAACATGTGTGTGTTTTTCATTCAACATGAGTAAACAGAAAGCTATAGCAAGAAAATCGAAAACCGTAAATCACCACAACTTTCGTATTGCAAAGCTGAAATCTGTAAGTCTTCCTAAGCTATAGGTATATATATTGCTCTTAAGGAAATCATTCACAAGTCTAATGAAATAAAACCCTCTGCTGCAACACTAATCTAAACCAATTGAGCAAGATAACCTAAAATTGAAAAAAAAATACGAAAGGGGCAGGGAGACTTAGCTTAGGGGATGGCAGATGCCACCTCCGATCAAAATCTTCCGACTCCGACGGAGACACGTCGGAGACACTACTGTTCTGGACGGAGGCTAGGCCCTGAGTAATAAATCAAACAAACCACTAATTAATTAAATGTCGAAGAAAATAAATTGGGGCAAAATATATATAAGAATAAGGAGAGGGAATGCAGGGGAATCGAATCCCCTTACCACCGGCGACGTCCGGCAGAAAGAGATAGAGGAGATTCGGCCGTGAGAGGGAGAGATTGGAGTTTGTCGGGTCAATGGCACAGAGGGAGAAAGGAAGGGGAAGAAGGAGAGACTGCCGCCGACGAAGAGGACGCCGGTGCCGGCAGCTCTCGACGCCGGCGAGCAGTGGTGCGGCAGAAGAATCCGAGAGGAAGGGGGAAATCTTGGTCTCGATCGAGAGAGAAGAGAGGCGGAAATGAATAGAGGTTAGGGTTTTCTCTATTTAAATGAGAACGGACCGGGTTAATGGTCTTGGGCTGAGTCCAGTAATCCTGGGCCGAGAATTTAATAAATTGGGCCGAGACTTTATTTTATTCTGGGCCGATTCGATTAATCTACGGACTTGACTTGTCCGGATTAAATTCTATTAATCGAATGTTCAATTAATTTTCGAGGGATTATATTCTCGTAAAATACTCACGAGATTAATTAGTTAATTAATTATAAGGACGGCCCGACTATTAAATCGGATTCGCTTGAGATTAATAAAAAAAAATGATTAAGATTAATCAACTTATGAATTTAATTAATTAAGATTAATTAATTATTAAGCTATGCTTAGCTTTTAAATATGTCCTGAAGATTTGCATAATTTTCTGGAATTAATTCGACAAAAAAATGGTCTCGAATAATGGAAGCAACGATTCTGAATAATAAAAGATTATTCTTTTATGAAAAGATTTAAATGATTCAAATCAATCTGTTAACCCTAACGGATTTATAAGATAGGAAAAATATACTAGACGATTATTTTTCCATAGGAAGTTTTATTATAAGAATGTAGATTCTTATTATACCTTTATGAATAGGCGTGACTCGACAAGGGTTTTGACGTTGTTCGCCTATCAAGACCGGGCATATTCTACGCTTCAAGAGGTGGGCTTTCCATTCAAAATAAATATGATGTTTATGAAAATATATGTGTGTTATTTTGAAATATTGTCATGCCATAAATGTTTTGATTTTTGTATGATACCTATCTGTGTTGGCTTTGCCAATTTATATAATCGAATTCGGGTCCTAGTAAGATAGCTATCTTACTTGGACTAGTGTACACAATGTGACCGTGTGTCATCTTCGGGTTGGCCGGTCAAGGTATCGTGAGAGTGGCCACTCTCTCGATACCATAGGAACAGATACGGTGGATTACTAAAGAACTTAGTCTGCGCAGACACTTTTAGATCACAAGAACTATTTTAGTAAGCATAGGCTCTTTTCAATAAAACTCCTATGTCTTACTGTTGAATGACTTGACAATTATATATGTATGTTTTCGGCAATGTGCCCACTGAGTACCTTTGTACTCAGCCCTGCATATATTTCTAAATGTGCAGGTTGAACGAGATGGAATGGAGAGCCGGCCCAAGCTTTTGTCATCATGAATCATATTAGTTCTTAGATTAAGGCTCTCGGTAATGTGTGTCTTCATACATGCATTCTGTAAGACTTCCGCTGTAAAATGTCGATAAATTCTTGTTGAGTATTCGAGTCGTGTAAGCGTTTCGAACACATGTACATCTTTCCCTTAAAGGCTCGACGCCAATTGATATAATAAACACTTCCCACGCTTGTTCGGGTGGTTTCTTGCACTTTAATTACATTCCCCTTTCTATTTCCACTTCTTTAATCCCATCCCTAGTCACGGGTTCCCGGCTTCACTATCCTTAGTAAAGTCCGGTCGTGACATAAAAGTTATTTAATTTCCTTGATTAACAAGGTTAAAGAGGAACAATATGTGTGTGGATCATTTGCTTTACAATATTTATGGAATTTTCTTAATTTCACTAATGTTATTAAAAATAGATTTCTAATATTTAGGAGAAAATGTGAGTCCTACTTTTTTAAAAAGAGAAGATAACTTTTTGTTGAGTTCACTCACATTAAAAGTTGGCACCACAGGAGACTCGAACTCGAGACCTTTTACATCCGATACGTTAATCGTAACCCCCTACGATTAGGTCAATGCACGAACACATCTTGTACTTTTTTATTATAACTAAAGCTTGGTTTTATTTTCATTTTGTTAATATTTCTCTTTCTCAAGTTTATTTCTTTGAATCATAGTAGTATTTGACTCGAAGTTTTTGATAAAATCTTGCCTGGGTATATTCAAATTCCTGGCTCCGCCCCTGCTCGTACCCCGAGTGGGGCAGCCCGACCTGCTGCAGCATGGTCCCCCGACCGTACTTGCAGTTCAGGTACCGCCTCGACCCGGGGTCGAGGTCGAACGCCTTGTAGCAGGCCGAGACGAGCTCGCCGTAGCGGATGATCTGCGACGGAGGAGGGGGTTCAGGGGGTCGACGAGGTCTTCCCAGTCGTTCGCCCCGTGGATCTCCCTCCAGTTCGTCGCGAGGCTCGTCGACGGCAGGCTACGGGGGATCAGAGTCGCGGTTCTCGACCGGGTTTGGTCGGAGAGAGGCGATCATGAAGATGAAGTGGAGAATGATTTGTTCGATTTGAGCGACGGCCGGGAGAAGGTGGGGCTTAAGGAAGAAGGCGGGGGAATGGGGTCGGCTGTGACAGTGGCGGAGTTCATGGTGGGATTCGGCATGCAGGGAAGGAGTGAGGAAGCCATGAAGGGGAGAATATGGAGTTTTCTAGAGAGAGAGAGAGAGATTCAGATCATGAGGTAGTGTATGTGTGTGTGGGGAAATTCTTATGTGGGTGTAAGTGTACTACACCCACCTCTCACATTAGGATTAAAATAATAATATAATTCCTCACTAATTATATTAATATAATAATAGAATGTGAAGGGTAAATGTAGTACACCTACACCCATTTAAGAATAAACCGTGTGTGGGGGCGTGTGTAATATATATACGTGTGAGAGAATACACGCGTATGCATGATAGAGGGTGAGTTTTGACGTGGATGGCCGGAGAGGAATGAATTACTGACTTCAAACTCAAAACACGCTTATGTTATGACCTCCATTTCTTTATTTTTTTTTCTTTTTTTATTTTCAACTTATTTATGCTTATCAATTTAATTATTTAAAGCGTCCCTTATATTATGTGGCTAATATTTTTAGCTGAAAATGAGGGATTTTTTTTTTTTTTTTTAAAATATAAGTTTCCTGCTTTTTTTTTATTGTTCATTTTGATGGGTAATTTTTTTCGGACACGAGTATAAAATTTTCAAATGCAGCCTTATTCCCATTTCCACCTTAGAATATACTTCTTCCATTCCACTTCGATCGTCATGTTTAATTTTAATATGAGATTTTTGTTGTAGTGTTAAAAAAAAATAATGATTAATTCTTTTTATTTTAGAAAATAGGACAATTTAAATGCGACGATCTAATTAGGAATGCAGGACAATTGAAGTGGGCTGGCTAGAATAATTGGAAAATCATGTTTCAATGACAACATTTCTATCATTTCTTACGTCATCTGATTTTTCTTACATGATCGTTGTTAGTTAATAATTTTATTTTGGTATTTTCTATTTAATTTTCAAAAGGTTTTGTTAAGTTTTTCTTGAAAATAACACATAATATTGGTGGACCGAGTTACTTCAAATAAAAGTATTCTCTCTGCTCAATTTCAGTTTGTCATGATTTCTTAATTGACTCATTTAACATTAACTCATCGATTCTTTTTCACAGAACCAGAAATAATGGATCGATGCAAATATAGGCTAAAGTATGAACATAAATCGAATTATTATGTACTCCCTCCGTCTTTAAATAAATGTCCACAGCCGTCATTTTGTGCAAACCAAGGAGAATGGTAAATTGACATTTATGCCCTTAAAATCCTTGAATTTTTTTTATTTTTTGTGCAAACCAAGGAGAAGGGTAGATTTTCAAGAGAATGGTAGTTTTGGTACTTTAGTGAAATTTTGCTTGGAAATTTGTGTGGGGACACTTATTTAAGGACAAAAATTTTGACGGCTCGGGACACTTATTTAAAGACGGAGGGAGTATGTGGTCAACGATCGAAGTTTAGAATTATATATTTGACATATTTTTAATTAGAATATGATATCACCTTATATATAGGATCCATTGATTAAAACTATTTGAATGAGACATGTATATATGAATGGGAAACAAATTATTTCAAAACTTCATTAATCATGAGTTATTATTTTATTTCCCTACTTAATCTAACGACATCCTGTGGTAGGAAACAAGT
This sequence comes from Thymus mandschuricus, assembly GCA_029379335.1. NCBI lineage: Eukaryota > Viridiplantae > Streptophyta > Magnoliopsida > Lamiales > Lamiaceae > Thymus > Thymus mandschuricus. Next base: position 34,442,887 of record CM057071.1, read on the forward strand.
CATCAAAGATTTAATTTCTAGAGGGATATTGAGTTTCCGAATCATAGTTCCAAGAGATCCCATTATCCATATTATTATATTAAAGTAAAATAGTGTCAATTTTTTTCCCTCCAAAAACTTTAATGTATAAGCTTATTAAATGAAACTTAATTTTTCTTAAGAGGCAAAAAAGAAAATACCCATTTTGACTTTGAAAAAACAACTTTAGGTATGGAATATAGTTTACAATAAAAATACTCATATTTTGGTATGGTGGACAATAATACCCTTACTTTTAGCACATGACCACTCCCTCCTCCCCTTCTCCCTACACGTGTTTCCTTCATTCCCTCCTTCCTTTTTTTTTTAATTATTATTTTTATGCTTTATTTATTTATTATTTTATTAAATTATTTATTTATTATATATATATTTTCGTTTTTTCCAGAAATATTTTCAGTTTTTTTTTTTCTTTTCAATTTTTTCAATTTCTACCTTTTTTTTTAATATTTCCATAAGTACAAGTACACAGTAAATTTAGGTTCTTTTAGTAATGTGTACTGGTAAGTAGTAAACGAATAATATCAAATTGTAATTATAGTACACAATACATTTATATCATCTAGTACTGTTTATCGGTAAGTGGTAAGCGAAAAAAATATCAAATTGTACTATAGTGACATAAATATCAGGTAAAGTTTCAGGGAAATAAATCCTTCAAAAGTGACATAAATAGTAGTCAATATTGAAACAAAGAGGGAACGAAAAACAATACGAAAATTAAGTACAAAATCATAGTTAGCAAACATGTTTCCTCGGTGCTTAAGCAAATAGCTTTGACAGAGATTTCGATTTGGAGAAAGCAGCAATCATAAACAAGAAATCCTTTGCTGCTCATATCATCAATTCAGCATAACAACATCATTCTGCACAAAACAGAGAAGCTCAAAATCAAGCATACAAACGCAAACAAGTGTGAATTCACACATATCCTCAAAAAACACAGAAACAGAAAAGTTATTGAAGAAACACTTGCTATTTTCACCACTTGAGTAATCAATGTAAAGGTTAATTATACAGGATTTTACAACAACAACATAACCAAACCAAACCAAACCAAACCTCTAAAACACTTATCAACGACTCACTATCTCATACTCAGCCCCGTTACATTCTCCTCACTGATCCGAAGTCGAGTTACGAGGACTTTTTCCCAGACTAGAAGGCCCTACTTCTCCTGTCTTTGGACTGATAGAACAATATTTCAGCACCTAGTACCATGGCTCGAGCTGTGGAAACCACTGGTCAGAATCATACGATTCATATTCATTGACTAACTCAGAGATCCACTTCCTAAACAAGTGCGAAATCATTCGCTTAACACTCGAATCATATGAATTCTCAATACACGAAAACAATAACAAGGCAACAAATTAAACCAATGAAACACAGCTGAATTCATCCGATCAATGCTTCCACATACGTTCTACTACATAATCTCACAATCAAAAAACCGTTACAACGATCAGAACCTCGAAATTCAGCACGTCAAAAACCCCTAGACAAAATTAAACACGCTTCAGATCTCGAAATGAACAATCTAATAGCTCCTGAACTCTAATACAGTAAGTATGAAGTACATTGACAAGAATATGCTAATATAGCAATGTACATTGAAGAAGATGATGCTCTAACCTACTCTGCAACGACACAACCAACCAACTAACCCACACCAGAAGAAGAACTATACACGATTTTAACAAAATCAGGCTATAACATCATAACTAATTGGAAAAGTAAACAATTCTTCTAGCATAATAGTACTTATGCTGCTAAGAACACCAATGCACATACTCAGATTTCTGCAGCAAATAACGCCAGCAACCAAAGTAAAACGAAACGAAATCATCCAATTGCACAACACAAGCACAGAGTCATATACATATCCAAGGACTGCATTTCTTCACCAACCAAAACACAGAAATCGCGAAACAGAGACGAAAACAAGCTCAATTCAACCTGAAGATTCTGCGGAAGATCCTAGTGCTTCATGGAGAGATCCATGGCGCGCTTCAGGCGTTGATTCCTGGCGTCGACGATCGGCCTCGGCAGCCGGTTCAGCGCCTCCTTCACATCCATACTGTACATCGGATCGTACAAATCCTCGTACCGGAGCCCTAGTTTTCCACATCACCTACCCCCAATCAACACACACACGCAAAAACACACAAAAAAATGTGCAGTCTCGCCAGTGGATTCCGGTTGGGGTCTACCAGCCATTTCGACAGCGCCGACGCCATTTTCCCTCTCCTCTCTCTCTCTCTCTCTCTCTCTCTCTCTCTCTCTCTCCGGTTGGGGTCTAAAAATAAAGCCGGGCAATAATAAATATCCAAGGGTATTTTTGTCCATCCAAATCAAAAATTGGGTATTTTTATTGTAAACTATATTTCATACCTAATATTTTTTTTATCAAAGTCAAAAGGGGTAAAAACATACATTATCTCTTTTCTTAATCTAAATTTTACTCATATCGTAGTAACCCAAAGTTAATTATTTATTAGTTTTCCAAGTTTTATTTATTTGCAAAAGTTGTCTATTCATTTTTTTATGTATCATTGATGTGATCAACTTCTCCGAATCATGCAATGTCTTTGCGCTTCCGATCCGGGGTCAATATATTTACTTTTTTTTTTTTTTAAAAAAATATCGTAGTTATGAATTATTCATGTCGAACTTTTATGTGATACAATGCACCTATTATCGAAATGTTATTCCTTTAATCTATTCTTTTACCATCACAATTAACGTGCTATTTGAAATAACTAATAGAATAATTATGTATTTTTTATGAAAAATTTATTTAATACTTACAAAATATACTAAATCCCGTCGATTTTCGACGGGTACCAAACTAGTTTGTATAAAAGGACAAATAATTTAGAGAAAAAAAATTAATTATTAGAAAAAGTCATAAACTATTCAAGATATATATCAAAATTACTCCAAATTATTGAAAGTGTCTAATTTAATTCTAAACAATCAATTTGTTATCAATTCTACCCCATCCCAATTTTCGGACAACATAATATCAATGTGGAAGCCGAAATCCATGTAGATTTATTATTATTATTTTTTTAATTTGAAAAAATTACATGGCATTATCATATTGACGGTGGATGCATTAATTATATTCGTGGTGTGTAGAGGAGCAATTTCGTTACCAGTAATACACACAACCATATATACTATAAATCTTGGTTATTAAATTTCCCTACTATTAATCCCTATAGAGAAACAATAACCTATCCACCGTGGGCATTCTTAATATGCTCACGGATGACGTGACGTACTATTAACATATAAAATATCTAAATATATATTCTAACTTATCTAAAAAAAGTAAATTATACTACATATCAGCGGTGAACGTATTAAAAGTGCTCACAATAGATAAGGAAACGTCCCTCTCATCATATATATATATATAGTAAAATTAATGGAACTAATGTAGATCAGGTGCAGAAAGATAAGTGTCTAAAAATGGGACAGGCCCAGGCCAGGGATCGATCTATTCATTTAATTAATTTGTTTGATTAATTAATACATGATACCAGTTAGGGTCACCTTAATTAATATTTTATTTCTTAATTTTATGGGTAAGGTGATCCAACTTTACTAAAATAATTGTACATATTCGTCATTTAAATTATTTTTTTTTAAACAATTAATAGAAATTTTAAAGGCCATGTAATGGAGAACTCAAACTCGAGATCTTTGGCCTCTTGGCCAACGCGCACACACTCAAAATTAATTTTCATGTTATCTATCTTAATCAGTTGTTTGCAATTTCATAGTTTTTTCTGATTATGATAATTTAGATTCCGGATTTTAATTTAAACTAGAATCTTAACCCGCACAATGTGCGGCAATTACATTTAATAAAGAAATAATTTGATTTTTTTTATAATTTACAAATACAAACGCTGTCAATGCAAACTATGTCATAGACCATATGAAATTGCATATGAAAATTAATATTTAAAGCAATATTTTTAAACATCAAAGTTATTTTTTCGTTAGAGAAATAATTCTTATTAGACTCCCTATACATATATAACCAAAAACATTATACTATTTCATTAATTTATTATTGAATGGTATACAAATCTTATAGAGCACCATACCCAGTGCTCATCGTAACATTTTGTTACATTATCTTTAAATATCAATATTTAAATAACCAGGTGACTTAGCGCATTTATCACCAGGCTCCTCTCCTTGAAGAGTGACCCGGGTTCGATCATCTGAAGATTGTGATGTTATACATTTTAGTTACATTTGCTTTTGAGAAAATAGTAAGAGGCTAATTATTATTTTAATTACTAAAAATTACAATAAATGCTTAAATTAAGAATGACAAATTTGTGAAATTTAAATAAATAAATATAAAAAAAAAAAAAAAAAAAAAAAAAAAAAAAAAAAACACCTAATATATCAATAGTATTTTGAATTTGCCATAGATAGACGAACATCTAAGATCCTCAATTATTTCTTTTGATTTAAACAACAAACATGAACAGGATTTCCCAGTTTAAACTTCATTTACATGAAAATAAAAGCGACTAAATTGAAATGAATATGTTATGTCCTCATAATTTGGCTGAAATTTAGTTGAGTAATTTCTATATTAGTCATTTTGAATTGAATTTAGCATTTGAAATTTCAAATCCTCAACCTGATAAAATTATATTTAATGATTTAAATATTTAAAATATTTTTTTATGGATTTGTTCCTCAAATAGTCAATTGTAGTAGGAGCAGTAGTTTGATGCGAACTTACATAAGAGATCATCGGAAATCCTCTTCTACCAAAATTGTGCACATGTATCGTAGTTTACTATTAATGTGGCAATGTCCCGTTAATAATTTCTTTTTATAGGGAGTTATTTTTTTTAGAATATATAATAACTTTTCTTCAATATAACATGGTCATTTGACTTGTGAACATACATAACATACCGGGTAGACTAAAATTTTTAAGAGTTCAATTAGTAACTACTATAGATATTTTAATGAGTACTAATATTTGTAATGCACAAATATATGCTACTTTAGAAAAATGAGCAATATGTATTTATAGTGAATCTGAAACTTCAGATTAATTGAGGATATGTTTACTTTTTTTTTTTTTTTTTTAATACGTGGGATGAAAATCATCATATGTATAAGAGGTATAAAGGTTGCGTCCGTATAAAGGTTGCGTCCGTGCTTAATACCCCCTTCGTCTCATTTTAAAGGACCCCTGACACGTACTGCGAAGATATAAATTAACTGCTTTTGCCGAATGTTTCTGCAAAATCACATTTTCATGAAATTGGTCTATATAAAATTTATAAATACATTTTTTCAACGGTTGGAAATAAATGGACATATACCTTCTCGTTTTACCTTCAATGTCATTAAGCTTACCCACAAACATTATTCTGTGTACTAAATATAAAATTAATAATAATTCCGTCAACCACATTAATTTCAAATTTTGCAACAATTAGAAAGGGAAAAACATTGAAAAACACTTTGAAATCGTAAAATAAAAAAAAAAAAAAAATGTGTGGCAATGAATTATCTGTTAAAATATCCATACCCAATGCAGAGGGTTTCTACTTCTAGTGAGACATGTGTGTTCTATTCTTCCTTAAAAAAATTAAAAAAACTATATTCTCAGGATTACTGTACTATGTGAAATGAAAATTTACGAAAAATTAAGATAGAGAGGGTGAAAAATATGAGACACAAATTGGAAAAGAGATGAATGTAACCAAAATGACATAACAAATATATTTATAGCCAAAACTAAACAATTAATGTTCATAACCTTCAACCCAAGAGTAACATCTTGTAGGTGTCATTACTCATTACACTTACACTTATTTGTCATTCACCATCGAACACCACAGTATTTAATGGTCAGCACTTCTCACATTATATATATAGATTTATATTTATTTATCGTCAAAAGATGATAAATAACGGATGATGTTGTTGGGCTGGGCGCTCGACTGCTCTGTTGTGCTGGTGCGCAAGCCCGCTGAGGCACTCTCTGGCCGTTGGCAGCAGTGTCGAGCGAGGGCTGGGGCAAGGGGCTGGGGCCGTTGGGCTATTTTTCTTCAACATCATGAAAGCATAAAACATATATCTCACGAAATAAAAAAATATTATAAAATAGAGATCGAAGGATTTAATTTTGTACCGACGTGAGGCCAAGAACTTCCAAAATTTGCAATCGGCAACGTCATATTCACTAATCGTCTACGAAGAGATGGTCTTTGGCAGTGTCATCAAAATTGTGAATATAGAAGTTGGTTGGCGATCTCTCTCTCTCACTCAACATTTGTCGGAGGGATTCCAAGAGAGGGGAATATATCAAAGAAAATGGCGCACAAAAGGGTTATAGGATTCTATTATATTTAATTACCATTATTTTGATTTGATGAATAGGTGCAACTATTTTTGGGGTGTAGGCGAAAAGATGCTTAATTAGAAAAAACTGTAAAATACAACCGTTGGGACTCCAATTAATTTTTTATACATAGATAAGTAAAAATATAAAAATATCCTTTTAAATAGACGTGAAATTACGAATATACCCCTCGTACTTTGCTTTTATATAGTATATAGATTAGATTAGGTAATGGTCGGTGTTTTCCTTATTTGCCCTCTAACTTATAATTTCGATGCAGTCGTATGTTTTCCATATATGACATGAATAATAATAACAATAATTCATAGCTACATGAGGATTAGAATGCGTACATATATGTACGCTCCAAGTCAATGGGGGCATATTTTTAATAGTCTATATATTAAAAGATTACTACTCCTTATCTCCGTCCATAATTTTTAAGATTAAAAGATTCAAAAAGGAGTTTAATATATTGTGAAAATGTTGAAAGTGTCGTTTGTTATACGTTAAATTGTGAATGGATAGAGTAGTAGCTGTATCTTGAGTTTACTAAGAATACAGATAAAGTGATTTGTGGTTGGATACAGTGATTTTCGATCGATTGTAATGTTTAGAAAATGAATCTCCGTCTTCTATAAAAACGTTTTCATATTATACTTGTGCGTGATCTGATGAGATATAGAAATATTATATTTTTAATTTCTCTAAGTACCTTAGCTTGTTAGTTAATCATAACTAACCACGATTAAGAATGGATGGGGTCCACAAACACCCTCAAAATTCATGTGATCCACATATTTTAAAATGCATACATCATCATGATATGTACACTTTGGGGATGGGATAAATTAATTATCGACAAATATTCACCTTACTTTCGTTTAATTAAATCAACATAATAAATATATACAGTATATTCAACCGTCTCATTCGCAGTGACACCTTTTTTGACATACGATTCTAGTAGGGTTCAATTAGTATATAGTGATATCATTCTCCCTCCCTTTCTCTCAGTAATCACAAATTACCATTATCCACCTTCCCTCTTCAATCTGTTCTCGTCGACGATTGGAGCATAGTGGTGAGTGGAACCAACGTCTCTCGGCTCCCCCACCGTTTGAACATTGATAAGTTATTATGAACGGGCCGAAAGTAGTTTATTATTGAAATGGTGCATATAGGAATTGTAACCATATATAGCTAACTTCAACCACTTTCTAACAACATAAGTAATGCTCCAAAAACAGAAAGTGGCAAAATCTTCTGTATGAATCTCAAGCTTAATTCCTTGGGTTGGTTTGCACGTCAACCCTAATGCGCTAGCCGATCCACTTCCACAATCTATGTCCTTTTTTTTGTAACTTAATTAAAATTATACGATACCATTGATACTTAGTTATACTATTATTCTACCTCCGTCCCATTTATTTAGGGATAAATTATATTTTCGTTTGTTCCACTAATATAAGGATATCACCTAAAACTGACAAAATTATAACACATCAAAATCCATTCATACTACTTTATCCACCACTATTACTTACACCTTAATTCTCTACATATGAATACGACGGATCGAGCAATACTATAGCCCCACTTTGACCATTTTTAACTTAGGGAATAAGCAAAAATACGAGTAAACTTAGATTAGTGTGACAAGTCAACGTTCTCATTGTATTTTCATGTAATTATTGCTAATATCTCATTCTGTTTCACATGTTTCTTTTAAATTTTATATATTGATAAATATTTAAGAAGCGCATCAATTAGAATGAGATGGATGGAGGAAGCTGATAATTTAGACGACATTGTGCAACAATATATGAATAAATGTATTACAATTTTCAATAAGGTAATTAGAGTCCATACAAGCCGATAAGGTTAAACTCATCGACCTTTGAGTTTAGGCTAGGTCGGTTTGGCTGAAATTATAGTTGGTCTATTCTTTTACAGCCTAAGCTCGTTCTTAATTGGGTCGGGCCATCGGGATGGTTGCCTCGAGCCGAACTTTGACGTCTCTAAAGATAATTGTGTGACAAAGAATTTTCTTACGCTTGTACTTTTATAATGAAAATATGAACTAATACTAAATCAATCAATTATCAATAATTATACAGTATTATTTAATTTAAAAGATTTGGCATAGGGTTTATAATGGGTTGTACAAACAAAGTACTCCTCACTCCTAATAATGTTCCCCAGATTTTAAAGAGTACAGCATGACATAATATAAGAAAGTAGGACAACATTATTGAGATATGATGAAGGAATTAAAATATACTACCTCCGTCCCACCATACTAGTCCCATTTACTTTATTGATTTTTCGGCACGCTTTTCCACCGAAACCTAGTACGAGTTTTAAAATATAATTTCGAAGTATTTTTTTATTTACGAGATACTATGAGTGTCGATGTATCCCGTAAACGAAAAAATACTTCGAAATTATTATTTTAAAACTCGTACTAGGTTTCGGTGGAAAAGCGTGCCGAAAAGTCAATAAAGCAAATGGGACTAGTATGGTGGGACGGAGGTAGTACATGGCATATATATAGGAGAAATATGAAATGTAGTTAAATATTAATTTAATTTGATAGTTGATCTTTTATATAGAGGATCTACTACTATCTGCATTAACGATTGTATTATAAAGTAGCTAGATACATTATTATTATTATTATTATTATTATTATTATTATTATTATTATTATTATTATTATTATTATTATTATTATTATTATTATTATTATTATTATTATTATTATTATTATGATTATTAATATAGACATGTAAATAATGCAATAAAGATTTATTTAAGATTTATCAAATAAAATCATTTTTATTTTTCGATAATAGGGATGTTTTATGTGAGCTTATCCCTACATAAGATAAATACATAGCACCTGCTACTTCTTGTGAACATTATTAACGTACCCATAACAATGCCACATATAGCTATCAAAAATGGCTTGGGATCTGTACGTGTGTTTGGCCGAGCTGTATGGAGTTACGTTTCGAGACCAAATGTCTCGAATTCGAATTCTCCATAATCTTTAAAATTTTATTTCAGTTGTTTTGTCTCAGAATAATATGAATATGGACGACCCGTCAGACCGGCCTTGTGACTGAGTTTTGGGCTGGGCTGGGCTGGGCTGGGTTGGTCGGTTCATTGTAGGTATGATAGTGTGAAAATACTTACACACATGACACACGCAAACATGCTCAAAAATATACAAATTGATGATGCTTAAGTTTCTCCGTGGTTATTGTGTATTGCTAACATACTTCATCATTTCAATGAAAGTGGTATCCGATGAATACTATTAATTCTTAACTACCATACAAAATTATTTTTATATGCATAAAAATATACATGTTATTTCCGCTTTTTATAAGCGTTCCTCATTATTAAATTCCATATTTCAAAAAGTACGTAGATTTACATTTTCAACTTATTATTATTCTTTCTTTTTTTAATACTAACTTCATATTTTTACACTAACTTATATTCTCTCCGTCTGCCGATCGATTTTGACACGTTACTCGACAGAACATGGGAAGTATATAGCATTATAAAGATAAAGTTGTAAACTTTTAGATACTTTACTATTAAATCCGAAGCAAAACACTTTAAAAAATAAGAACAAAATCAAAATAAAACACTTTAACAAAAGCAATAGTCCATTTTATAATATTCCCTACGTCTCACTTAATTAGTCATATTAGAATATTTTATATACATACATATAAATATCTTATAAGATTAATAAAGTGGGACGGAGGGAGTAACACTTCTGATCAATAAAGTTGATACAGTAAAGTATCATAAAATGGGCAGAGTGAATAGTTCTATACAAATGTATAAAGCTAAAGGAAACCATATGTTTGGCAAGGAGTTTGACCTTCATAATAAATCCAAAGAAAGAAACAAAACAAAAATAAATAAAAATAAAAACTGAAAGAGAAATGACACATAGTGGTCGGTTAAGGGAAGTAAATGTATTAATTAAGCAAATTGCGGCTGTGAATTAATTTTTTAAAAAAAGAGTGGAAAAGGAGAATACCGTCCAATTCATGGTTTTCCCTCATTGACTTCAAACATTTTATGTTGAATCTCAGCTTTGAATTATTAGTGCATGGCTTTTAATTACTATTCTTAATTCTCTTCCAATTTCATAATCAATTAATTAATTATAAATTAAAATACTGAAATGTTGACTTTGTAACTAGAGTATATTCTACTCTACTCGCAGGTTTTGTGCGATTGCACTTATAAAGTTATAGTAATTGAGATTGACTTCATTTTATGTGCGAGTGATCACCGCCACACAAATATATTTTCTTAATTTACTATGTAATTGATTAATTAATTAATTAATTAATATTGAACTTTTTTCAGTGTAAATGATTATTAATTATTTTGCGGTGTCATGGTATATATATATAGTTGATATCAGATTGAGTATGAAAAGATCCAAATGAATTGAACGGTTATAGATTTGCCCTGATCTTGATAATTTGTTTAGGTTTCAAATTCAAACAATTATCGATCAATGCATGCCGGGACGGAGCCAAGAATTTAGAATAAGAAGAGTTGTATTAAGTATATGTAAATCTATGTTTTAAGGGTGACCTAGTGATGGAGTCAATGAGGCCATCGCATTCTTGGATCGGTTTGATCGTCTACGCAAACCGAAGGCGTGAAGTATTCTATTGTTTTGGGCTTTAGTTATTTACTTGGATTATAACTGTTATTGCATGGGCTTTTAGAGTTTTAGGGTTTTTGTAGGAGACTATTTATTGTGGTTTTGCAAACAAGAGACGCAGTTTTAGAGTTTTAATAATTTCTATTGAATCTGAATATCCTAGAACACGTAGTGTCAAGGATCTTCGATTCCTTTTCTCGTTATACGCTTTCGCTACGCCAGTTGGTATCACGAGTCTGGGCACTTTCCTGGACATGCCGCCGCGACGACAGCCCCAGGGGGCGACAGTAGCTTCTCTGTCACGACAGGTCGACGCCCTAACCCTTGGGATGGAAGAGTTGCGCCAAACCGTAGCCACTGCAATCGAAGCTGAGCGTATGGTTCTGCCCCGTGATCACGTAGGTGCTCATGGTGGCCCACATCGACGTGAACAGCGTGTTCTGTCCCCCCCCCCCCCCCCCCCCCCCCCCGTCGTTCGCATCGGACGACGAATGAGACTGAGTCCATGGTTAATCCGTTCGCGCACACGGATCGGAACCCTAATCGTTTCCTTCATGATGACGCTGCCCGTCGTTGGGAATCCGGCTTGAAGATTGACGTTTCGGAATTTGACGGCAGTTTGGAGGCTAACGATTTCTTGGACTGGATTCAGACCGTGGAGAGTTGCTCGAGTATAAAGAGGTTCCTGAGGATCGTCGCGTTCCCTTCGTGGCAACGCGTTTTCGAGGCCGTGCTTCGTCTTGGTGGCAGCAGACCAAAGCGACGCGGGTTCGACTAAATAAACCATGACTGAGGGATTGGGCCAAATTTCGAAAGCACATGGATCGTGCCTTTCTCCCTTACAACTATGAACAAGTTTTGTATCAAAAACTCCTCTCGTTACGTCAAAATGCACGCTCGGTGCAGGATTACACGAAGGAATTTTTTGATTATGTTGCGCGTATTGATCTCCGTAATTCAGATTCGCAGATCGTAGCTCGCTATATTTTGGGTCTTAAAACTAGTATACAAGATGGCTTAAGCATGTTCATGGTCAACTCCTTATCGGAGGCTCACCAAAGGGCCCTAGTACTGGAGCAGCAAGCTGCTCGTCGTTTCGTGCGACCCACTCCGCCATCAGCCAGTGTGCCGTTGGGTTCGACAGCCCGTCCACCATTCACGACGTCACTCCCACAGCAGCACGTATAGGAGGAGCGTCCCCCAACACCCGTTGTTTCAATTGTGGAGAGATGGGGCATCGTCGTTCGAGTTGTCCGAAATTGCGCCCCTGCGAGCATTACTAGCGAATGATACGCACACCGAAGCCAATTATGGACCACCGGTGTTTGACGAGGTGCCCCCGGAAGGTCTCCCAGAGGAGCACGTGGTTGGCGACACGGGACAGTGTTTGGTAGTCCGCCGTTCGTGTCTCGCTCCAAAAGAGTCACATGGTGCAGACGTCCAACGCAACCATATTTTTGAGTCGACTTGCACGATTGAAGGAAAGGTATGCCGCTTTATGGTCGATTCAGGTTCCTGCGAGAACGTTATTGCCTCAGAGGCCGTGGCAAAACTCAACCTCAGCACGGAACCCCATCCTTTGCCCTACGCTTTAGCATGGATCCAACGAGGGAGCTCTATCACCGTTGATCGTTGGGCGAGGGTCGTTTTCTCCATTGGAGCAAAATATCGCGACTCCGTTTGGTGTGACGTTGTGTCTATGGATGCATGTCATCTCTTGTTGGGAAGGCCGTGGCAATTCGATCGTGCGGTGATACACGATGGCCGCCTCAACACATACAACTTCGTATTCGATGGAGCAAAATAGTGCTCCATGCAGCCCACCCACCCCCCCCCCCCCCCCCGCGCGCGCGCGCGCGCGATATCCATATGAGTGGTTCAGTTTTATTAGTGTCTCGCACTGATGTCGAGATGGAATCGCTACGGCTCCTTACTTTGTGCTTTTGGTGGGATTAGCACAACACGAGCCTTCTGAGCACTTGCCCCCGGCGGTGGCTGATTTGCCTACGGGACTATGCAGACGTATTCCCAGATGACCTCCCTTCCGGATTACCCCCGCTTCGCGACATCCAGCACCATATCGACTTAGTTCCAGGCACATTGATTGGTGTTTAGATGTTAGGATTTTCGTAGTGTTTTCGAGTCTGTTTTCGTTATGTTTTCGTGTCTTTGTGTGTGTTTATGGCTATGATTTGGTTGTTTGGAGTTTTTGGTACTTGTAGGTGTTTATGGATGAAAAGGAGCGGAAACGGGTCGAAAAGGAAGGAAAAGACGATGATCGGACGAAGGAGGGCAGAATGGAGAGTTGGACGGGCCGTCTGATCGCACTATTTTCTACCACACAAAAATAGGTATAGTATAAAGAAGTACGAGTATCGTATCCACAGGGATTGATATACCGAAACCACACACAATAACTCTACTTTAGAACTAAACTGATGTCTAGGCAAATAAGAGTTTAGAATTGTGGTATTTATAACTAGGCAAATAAATAAAAGACTCAATTAAACAAATAAAGAAATAAACAAATAGTATGGCAAATAATAAATAAGGGAAGTAAATGTTGGTCCCGGGAAAGAGTAATTGGTGTATGGGGGGGGGGGGGGGGAATACACCAATAACCAACCGTTTTTGACTTTTGAAAATCGGGTCGATCTAAAGGTCGATCTTTATCAGAGACAGGTTGATCTATCAAGCTCGTTTGGGAACAAGCTTGATTTATCAAACTGTGCTTATGCGGAAGTTGGTGGAGGTTGATTTACTCTTAGAAAAATCTTAAGGCTGGTGAACAGTTGCAGGTTGATGCGTGATATGCAGGTTGATGCTTGTCAGTTTGATAATAAAATATAAGGGCGATAAATAAAGAGAGAGAGAGAGAGACACCGCGATTTAGCGTGGTTCGGAGAAACCCTCCTACATCCACGTCAGGCCGACTCGACCTGAGAATCCTTTTTCTTTTGGATCCACCTCCCTCTTATTTATACTGACTGAGTATCAGTTCTAAATACACTCTAACTTGAATATATCTAGACACGAGTTTTGGGTCGTGACCCTTACAATCTTTCGTACTGAAACGTACAAACAACCTTTCACTTTTACAGAGCTTGACTAACTCTATAATGGCGAAAACACAAACAAACTTTCTAACTTCGAACGGGTCGGAGAAGAAGTTGTTGAATCAACGACAAGCAGCAGTGAACGCTTCGTCGTTGTGGCTTTTATCGGAATCGGAAATCTCTCTTCGTCAAGTGTTTGGGAAACTAATGGGATTTTGAACACTTGAATGGATATGAACTTGAGAGAGATTTTGTGCAGAGATTTGGCGTTGATATCTTGAGTTTCCCGTGAATGAATCCGATAATGGCTGAAGTATTTATAGGCAGTTTTGAAAAACTAGCCGTTGGAGTCAGGCTGACGTGGCACTAGCCGTTGGAAGCTGACTCACTTCTAGCCGTTGGGAAAGTTCGTCCTTGCTGGCACACGACGTGTCAAGGATCAGGTCGTGAAGCTCCATGAAGGCGGAGCATCGACCTTGATATGGAAATCCAACACTTGAAATCTTCTAAGGCAGTGCAGGCTGGAAGCTTGATAGGGAAGGTCGATAGACAGGCAGATAAGCAAGCTCGATCCGAATGAGGCAGGCCGATAAACGACCTTTCTCTTACATGGTGGATCGAACTTGCATAGAACAATAGAGAGCATCGACCTGCACTAACAGGTAGCAGGTCGATCTATCGGCCTTAACCCTAAACAAGTAAAATATGCCTAAGTGTGGTTTCAAAAAAAAACATCATCAAAATCAAACTGCAAAGGGGTTCCCAACAATTTCCCCCTTTTTGATGATGTCGAAACCATACACTTTACAAATATTTCCTAAAATATAAAACAATTGAAAGATCGATTGACCATAAAGGTTGATAAGGAAATATAAGTAAGGCAGATAATAAAGCAAAGTAAATAAAGCAGTAAAGGCAGATGCCTGGACAAAGAGATATTGTCGTCAGGTCGAAAGATGATTTTTGCTTCATTAAGCTCGATAGCGAAATACATAGGGAATTTACAAGACAGGCTGAGAGCATAAATGAATAACAAAAACAACAAAATCATCTAACTACTGCCTCTTCTGCTGGGAACGAGCTGCCACTCGTTCTTCCTGGATCTGCTCCCTCGACTTCGACTTCATGCTTGCGTAAATTCCATCCCTGATTCGGCGAAAGTCGGGATCGGAATTTGACACATTGACGTTCAGGCCGATGGTGGTCTGTGCGATGTATTGGTCGACTCTGGAGTAATCCAAGTACCCCGAATCACCAAGAAGCAAGGGCGCGAAGAATTGCTTTGCTGGGGCCCTTATTATCGCACCGGCCTCTGCAGCCTTCTTCCGAAGCTCACCAATGAAGTCTTGGTAAGGGAATTTGAGCATGTAAGCTGCATAGGCGTCATCGGCGTCAGCAGGAAGGGAGGGGTCTTGAATCCAGTAGTGGAGGAGGATGAAGCAGTTGTTGAGTTCCCGCAGCAGGGCGTTCTGCCTTTCGTCGAGCCACTCGACGGCCTGCTGCTGGATTCCAGCGTTCAAAACGAGGGCGGACTGGCTGATCCAATCCATCTCCCTCTTCTTCCTTTCTTCCTCAGCCCGGCGCTTGGCAATGAAGCGCCGCTGCTCTTCAGGATCCACGGCCGGCTCTGGCGTCGCACCAGCTAGATGCATGGCAGTTATTAGCTCGGCCTGCTTTGCCAATCGAGCTTTGGCAGCGGCGGCCTCGGCAGCGGCGGCAGCATCAATAGGATCGGCCTGGGAGGCGACGTCCTTGGAGGAGGCGGCCTGGGAAGCAGGCTTCTTTTGAGGAGGCGGAGGAGGAGGGGGAGGAGCCAAGGAAGATGAAGAGGTTTTCGATTTGCTTGACTTCTTCTTCCTTGAAGCGGCAGCGGCTGCTCTTTCTTCTTCCCCCTTTTCGACATCATCAGTCAGGGCTTTGATGAGGGAAAGAAGAGTCGCATCCTCCTCCTGCAGCTTGGTCACGGCATCCTTCAACTCCTGTTGGCCATTGAAAAGGGAGGAGAGAGTGCCGTGAATGGCGTTGATTTGCGTGTTGGAGGTCGATGCCGAGTTGGTGATTGAAGAAGTCAGGTTGGTTACTCGCTCATCGACCTTGGCCACGTCCTCCAACACTTCCCCGATCAGGTCGCGGGACGCCATGTTTAGTTCCTCGAGCTGGACCGGCAGGAGCTTGTCAGTATATTCCTTCAATAACTTCACGGCAAAGTCCGTGACACGCTCCCTGGTAGCTTCATCGGCCTGGATCTTGGCATCTTTCACAATATCGACCCGGGCCTCTGCTACGGCCTGCTTGATTTGCTCGGGAAGGCTGATGATGATGGACTCGAGCTTGGCAGATATGGTATCGAGCACGACCTCCACATCAACCTTTGAAATTTGGGGAGACGGAGCAGCAGCATCAAGAGGCTGATCACCACCCTCATTCCTGGGTGGAGATTGCTCCGGAGTTTGAATTGTATCAAACTCGTCTCCGACGCCTGCGGCGGAGTTGTAGAGGGCGCGAGAGAGAGTGTAGAGAGGGCGAAGGTCGATACCCAGAATCTTGGCCTCGACCTTCATGCGGCGCAGCACTAGAGATTGGAAATTTTTTACCGCATCCTCCACACTGTAAAAGCCAAACTCCGCTTCCAGTGCCAACTCCTCAATCTTCAATTCCTCGAGGGTGGAGACCTGTAGCAAGGCCTCGAATACATAATAATAACTCGACTTACAAACCAGATAGAACTGGAGGCGAGTAGCGAGGTTGAGGGACTTAGGGAGTTGAGCAATCCCCGGCATCAGGTCGATCACCTTCAGCCTGACTTCAGACTTCATCGAAGCCACCATTGCTTGAGCAGGAGACACGGCCTGCTCGGAGAAAGGCTGGATGGGCAAGACGGTGTCTTGGGGTTCCTCCTCTCCAGTGAGATCCTGGATTTCCACCGAGCCAGCCCGTTGGATTTGGAGGGACCTCGCAGGAGAGGGAACGACCTGCGGGGAAGATGCAGGGCGTTGCTGCGAGGCTGACGGCTCGGCGGCGGAACGGACTGGAGATGGAGTCCGTTCGGCTGAATGAGAGGGCGATGGGGAGGGCGATGGCTCCCTGCGAACAGCAGATTCCTCGAAGTCCACCGGGAGAATCCGGTGAAGCGGCCTGACCGGGTCAGTGGAGGCCGATTCCGTCCTCCGTGGAGGAGTCTTCTTCACAGGTGGAGTCTTCTTGGCAGGGCGAGAGGGAACCAGCTCGACATCGGCCTTTCTCTTCTTTTGAATAGGTCGAGCTGGAATCCTCCAACCGACCTTGGATTCGCCGGTCTTGGCGAGGTGCACCCTGACATTGTCTGGGGAGTTATAGTAAATCTGCGGCGCCACCCCAATCGCCATCTCCAACTGCAAAAGTGATATCAGGCCGACTCGCAGTTAAATAAAGTAATGAACCAATAATACCCCTGTACTGTGTTATGTTGGCAGGTTTTCTTTCGGGATCCGGGTCGATCTTCCCACCAGAGAGCATCGGTATTTTGACAGGCTTGCTGTCTTTGACACCAAACTTGTCGACCAGCTCGTGTGCGTACTTTGTTTGGCTAATGAAGATTCCTTCATCGGACTGCTTAACCTGCAACCCTAGAAAGAAATTCATTTCCCCCATCATAGACATTTTATATTTTTCAGTCATGAGGTTACCAAATTTTTCGCACAAAATGGGAGATTTAGATCCAAAAATGATATCATCAACATAAATTTGTACTATAAGGATATGTTCATTCACTTTGATAGTGAATAGCGTCTTGTCGACTGAACCACGCTTGAATCCTGATTCGATGAGGAAGGATGATAGCGTCTCATACCAAGCTCGAGGAGCTTGCTTAAGTCCGTAGACGGCCTTGTGCAGTTTGTAGACTTTGCTTGAATCACCCTCCTCGAATCCAGGAGGCTGTTCCACATAGACTTCTTCTTCAAGAACGCCATTGAGGAACGCACTTTTAACATCCATCTGGTAGACTTTGAATCGTTGATGAGCGGCATAAGCTAGAAACAACCTTATAGCTTCTAATCTTGCGACGGGGGCAAACGTCTCATCATAGTCGATTCCTTCTTGTTGGCAGTAACCCTTGGCTACCAGTCGGGCTTTATTTCTGACAACTTCTCCAGATTCGTCTCTCTTGTTTTTGTACACCCACTTGACTCCAATGACGCCCTGATGATAAGGACGATCAACTAGAGACCATACTTCATTTCTTTTGAATTCATTGAGTTCTTCTTGCATGGCTTGAATCCAGTCAGTATCTCGAAGAGCTTCAATGGCATCTTTGGGTTCTATGCGAGAGAGATAGCAACTTAGAAGCGCACTTTCACCAATCGTCCTTCTTGTTCGTACTCCTTGGTTTGGGTTCCCAACAATGAGCTCTTTCGGATGAGCATCGATCCAACGTCTGCGTCGTGCTCTTTCTTCATTTGAAATGATTGGATCAGGCTCATTAATGGGTTCGTCAAACTCCGGATGAGTTGAAGGTTGATCAGTGGGAACGTGCTGTTGATCGGGCTGTTGATTAGGCTGCTGTTCGGCCTGGATGTTGAGCTGCTCCATTGTACTATCGAGCTGCTCGATTTGGGATGTAAGGTCGTGAACAGCATCAGTCTGGGGGACTGAGGGAGGGGGATCAGCCTGGTTAAGTCCGGCTGATGTATTACAGCTCGAAGTATCATTTGCATCACTTCCCCCTTGCTGTGTGACCCTAGGATCAGATTGATCCTCTTCCTCTAGATCATTTGGAGTCCATACTAGCAGATCGTCAATGGGGGAGTTAGACGGCCTGTTAGTAGCGGACTGATCTGGACCTGTACTTGATTCTCTGTACAGACAAGTAGATTCATCAAACACAACATGAGGTGTTACCTCCACAACTAGGGTTTTCTTATTAAAAACTCTATAAGCTTTGCTAACCTCCGAGTATCCTAAAAATACTCCTGGATCAGCCTTGCTATCAAAGGTTTTTAATTGAGATTTCCCATTGTTATGAATGTAACACAAGCACCCAAAAGCTTTAAAATACTTTAACCTGGGGAGCTTGTTGTTCCACAGCTCGTATGGAGTCTTTCCATGTCGGGTAGTGATGATCGACCTGTTTTGGGTATAGCAGGCTGTGTTAACGGCCTCTGCCCAAAACTTCTTTGGAAGGTTGGTTTCATTCAACATGGTACGAGCTGCTTCCTTCAGCGACCTGTTACGGCGTTCCACTACGCCATTTTGTTGAGGTGTACGAGCTGCTGAGGTTTGATGATGAATTCCACTTTTTGTGCAATATTCTTCGATCATAGCATTGATAAATTCGGTGCCTCGATCTGATCGAATGGAGATGATGGATTTCTCTTTTTGATTGCACAGTTTGCTCAGCAACGCAGGTAGCTTCTCCAACGTCTCCTTCTTTTTGTACATGAAAATAACCCACGTAAATCTAGAATAATCATCTATAATAACGAGAGCATATTTTCTACCGTTTATACTCAAGGGAGTGACTGGACCAAAGAGGTCGAGATGGAGAAGCTCAAGAATTCGATTTGAGGCTTGTGCTGTCACGCTTGGAAAGGATGATCTTGTTTGCTTTCCAGCTTGACAGGCTTTGCAGATGTGATCACGATCGAAGACTTGATCTGGCAGGTCGTTCACCAGTTTGTTGCGTGCGAGCTTGTTGATGGCCTTGAAGTTCAAGTGACTCAACCTCTTGTGCCATAGCCAGCTTGTCTCGGAATCAGCCTTTGTGACCAGGCAGGTCTCTATCCAATCATTCCATTGAACAATGTAGAGTCTATCCTGCAAAATTCCGGTAACAAGTATTTCTCCTTCCTCATTTTTCACGAGACATTTGTTAGCAGTGAATTCTACTCGTTTACCACTCGAGCAGAATTGCGACACAGAGAATAGGTTATGATTAAGACCTTCAACATATGAGACGTTGGAAATAGTTGTTTTACCAACTTTTAGATCGCCCTAGCCTCTCGTAAGTCCCTTTGAATTTCCTCCAAAGGTTACGAGTGGCCCGTCTCTTTCTTGATAGTTTGATAGTAGCGTTTTGTCACACGTCATGTGCTTTGAGCATCCACTATCAATGATCCATACAACTCCACGAGCTGCTTGGCTCCTTCTTTGAGCCTTCCCATCCTTTGAAGATCCCGCGGTTTGTTGGAGCTCTCCAACAAAGCACTCTTCATCATCACTTTCGTCGAAAGCGATGTAACCCTCGTCATCACTTGATGAACTGTCAGAGAGGTGAGCTTCCTTTGTTTCTTCGGCGATCATAGCGGCTCGTTGTTCCTTGAGCTTTTTGTCGCGCTTTGCACGGAGCTCGTCTCTCTCGGCCTTTGTCAGATCCGGACAATCGGTCTTGTAGTGACCCGGCCTGCCACAACCAAAGCAACCACCCTCGGGTGTGTTAGAAGAATTGAAGGTTGAGGGTTTACCTTCTCCCTTTTTGTCAGGGCAGTCGTGGTTGCGGTTTGAGAAGATTCGCTTATTGTCACGATAGAACTTTTTATATTTGACAACCTTTCCTAGGAGCTTCTCATTTCTCCTAGCAGCAAGAGCATAGTCGAGAGTCATTTTCTCAAACTTTTTGACGATGGATTCGTCAATCGTGCTTGGGGTAGCAGCAGAGGCTGAGTCGGCCTTGAAAGCTACCTCCTTGTCGTTCTTTTCATCAGCCTTCTTGCTGGTGGAAGGCTGTGTTGATCCATGGATGCGGATCATCTCATATTCATTTCCGACAAGAATGTCGAAAAGATCTTCGGTGGTGAGAGAGTTGAAATCAGAACGGGCTGGATGCATGGCGGCGTATACGTGCCAATTTGCAGGAAGGGCACGTATCACTTTAAGATTCTTCTCGCGCTGCGTATATTTGTACGGGTTGATTGCAGCAACTTCGAGAATTATCTCAGTGAAGCGAATTTTCATTGCTTCTATGGTTTCACCCGAAACCATCTTGAAGTCGTCGAACTTGCTGCACGCCATGGACAACTTGTTCTCTTTCATTTATTCTGAACCAAGGCTGATGGACCGGAGGGTGTCCCACATTTCTTTGGCGGTTTCAAGATTTCGAATCTTGGCCAGGTAGACACCCTTCACGGTGCTGCAAATTAGTCCCTTTGCGTAATCATCGAGGCTGGCCTCCTTCCTTTCCTCGGTTGTGTCGTCGCGAGGATTTTTGAGGACTTTCTCGTATGTAGCCTCTCCGGGGGGCTGTTCCATCCACAATAATCTTCGCTGCATAAATGGGGGAGGGGCCATTTTCGATAATATCCCACATAAGGACATGATGTGCTTTGAGACACATCTTGATTCGGAAGCTCCAGTCTTCATAGCCTTGAATGGAGAAGTCTTCACAAACCCTGAGAAGAGAAGCCTCCATAGCAAATAATATGATATGAATGAATGAAAAAGATTTTTCTAAAGGATCGGTTCAAAATGACCAAAAGTTTGATAAAGAACTTTTAGTATGCAAAGCAGCGGTCAAAAGAACCACTGCTCTGATACCACTTGTTGGTCCCGGGAAAGAGTAATTGGTGTATGGGGGGGGGGGGAATACACCAATAACCAACCGTTTTTGACTTTTGAAAATCAGGTCGATCTAAAGGTCGATTGTCAAGGTCGATCTTTATCAGAGACAGGTTGATCTATCAAGCTCGTTTGGGAACAAGCTTGATTTATCAAACTGTGCTTATGCGGAAGTTGGTGGAGGTTGATTTACTCTTAGAAAAATCTTAAGGCTGGTGAACAGTTGCAGGTTGATGCGTGATATGCAGGTTGATGCTTGTCAGTTTGATAATAAAATATAAGGGCGATAAATAAAGAGAGAGAGACAGAGACACCGCGATTTAGCGTGGTTCGGAGAAACCCTCCTACATCCACGTCAGGCCGACTCGACCTGAGAATCCCTTTTCTTTTGGATCCACCTCTCTCTTATTTATACTGACTGAGTATCAGTTCTAAATACACTCTAACTTGAATATATCTAGACACGAGTTTTGGGTCGTGACCCTTACAATCTTTCGTACTGAAACGTACAAACAACCTTTCACTTTTACAGAGCTTGACTAACTCTATAATGGCGAAAACACAAACAAACTTTCTAACTTCGAACGGGTCGGAGAAGAAGTTGTTGAATCAACGACAAGCAGCAGTGAACGCTTCGTCGTTGTGGTTTTTATCGGAATCGGAAATCTCTCTTCGTCAAGTGTTTGGGAAACTAATGGGATTTCGAACACTTGAATGGATATGAACTTGAGAGAGAATTTGAGCAGAGATTTGGCGTTGACATCTTGAGTTTCCCGTGAATGAATCCGATAATGGCTGAAGTATTTATAGGCAGTTTTGAAAAACTAGCCGTTGGAGTCAGGCTGACGTGGCACTAGCCGTTGGAAGCTGACTCACTTCTAGCCGTTGGGAAAGTTCGTCCTTGCTGGCACACGACGTGGCAAGGATCAGGTCGTGAAGCTCCATGAAGGCGGAGCATCGACCTTGATATGGAAATCCAGCACTTGAAATCTTCTAAGGCAGTGCAGGCTGGAAGCTTGATAGGGAAGGTCGATAGACAGGCAGATAAGCAAGCTCGATCCGAATGAGGCAGGCCCATAAACGACCTTTCTCTTACATGGTGGATCGAACTTGCATAGAACAATAGAGAGCATCGACCAGCACTAACAGGTAGCAGGTCGATCTATCGGCCTTAACCCTAAACAAGTAAAATATGCCTAAGTGTGGTTTCGAAAAAAAAACATCATCAAAATCAAACTGCAAAGGGGTTCCCAACAGTAAATAAGTAAGCAAATAAACAAATAAGGATAAAACTCAAATAAGGAAAAGTGTTGATTCTAGGGAAGCCTACCTAATCAAATATATGCAAGCAATTAATGAGTATAATTAACCAATTTAATCCAATCTAAATGTGATACATGAAAAATAACCTACACCCGATGAAAGCAATGCAAGTCGCCACCTAATATGATCCTAATATCCTTTCGGACGCATAGATATCAAATTAAGTGCAAAATAGAATGAGTATCAATAATATAATCAACTAGGTTCAATTATGACACCTAAATCAACTATATGCAAACATATGATAATTCAAATTCAATTAAGACAAATCAAATCATCATACCATAAATTCATGAGATCTATTATGCAATATCCTATCAAGGCATATAAACATAACTATGCATACACAATTAGTGATCAATTAATCATGCATGAGAATAAGCACCATGAAAACATGCATCTAGATTGGAAGGCTAATTGTAAACAAAAACACTTACATAAATTCAATTTGGCATTCAATCCCTAAAATCAACTAAGGAATTTAGCTAGACATAATTAAAAGAAAGGTAGAAGGAAGAATAAACATAATTAAAAGCATAAGTAAAAGAGAAAGAGATAGAAAAACTCTTGAATCTTGAATAGATCTTCAATCTTCAATTGTCTTCATACATAAAATAAATCTAGATCTAAGAAAAACTAATCTAAAAGTATGGGAGAACTAATGTTGGCTCTATGTTGTTGGCCTTACAATGATAAGTTTAGAGGTATTTATAGGGTAGAAGTTTACATCCAATACCTAATTGTACAAGGAAACCAAGAAAAAATCAAAAATTGCCTTTTAGGAAAAATCCCGGCTGGAAAACAGGAGCCACCTCTCGACTCCTCTCTCGATCGAGAGGGTGGTCGAGAGGGTCGAGAGGGTTCTGCGCAACTTTCTTGTTTCGGTCATATCTTCCTCATCCGAGCTCCGAATTGACCTCCGTTTTCGCCTACGTGCTCCTATCGAACTCCTCTTCAATGCTATGCTTTCACTTTTCCAGAATAACTCTTCCAAAAAATCGTGAGAAGTCAGAACTTGGGATCAATACTTCATCTCTTCCTTGGTTTCATCGCCTCTTGTCTTATCTTGGGTTTTCTCGACATAAAAGCCCTAAAAACACTCAAAACAACCCAAAAGCGTAATCTAGATCGAAATAACGTAAACAATACAAAACATGAACTAAACAATCAAAATAAGACAAGAAAACGATAATATAACACTTAGATAATAGGGTAAAAATGCACCCTATCACCGTCCAACTCATCTGGATGTTTTTTCTAAGGTCACGTCCAAGAAGAGCTGGACGGGCGTCCAGCGTTTGAACCAACTCATGCAGTTCCATGAGTTGGACGGTCGTCCAACTCCGGCGGCCAGCTTTCCATTCCTTTTATATCTAGGTTTTTACCTAGTATATATATTACCTCCTTGTACACGAATTAAAGACAACTTTTATCATTATTTAGCTTAAGTTTTTCGCACCAAAATACTCTAGTTTAGTTTTGCTTTGTTCGGATCCGAATTCTTCGTAGTTGCAATTTAATTCAAGACTTCTTCGTTTAATTCAAGTTCTTCGTTCTTCGTTACTTTCGTAAGTTATTTATTGTTTTCGTTTAGTTGCTTTAATTGCTTCCTTTCGTTTTAGATTCGATTTCATAATTGCATCGTTTAATTTCCTTAGTTTAATTTTGTTCGTTCGATTTCAAGTTTAAAGTTTAGATTCGTTTTTCTAGTTTCGATTCTCTCGTTTTTCAAAGTTCTCATAGTTAGATTTATTTGCCTTTAAATTTCCAGATTTCATTCATTATGTCTAAAGTAGTTTTCGCTTCTTTCGTTGCTTCCTTTATTGCTTTCTTTTCGATCCTTGCCTAGGTAGATTAATCGTTTTATTTAGTTTAATTCTAAATTTATTGCTTGTTCTTAGTATAATTATTTAATTGCTTTTATTTATTGCTTTGATTTAATTTCTTGCCTAGGATTTAAAACAAAAATTCCCAAAAATCTTATTTACTTGTTTTCTTAGATTTAGGCTAGATTAGGATTTACTACATAATTTTCCTTAGAGATTCGACATTGGGTTTTGCTTGCTAGTGCTACGATAGGATTTCATTCTATTGCGAACACTTTTTAGTGAAACAAATTTTGGCGCCGTTGCCGGGGAAAACTTTAGGCGTTTAATTGTGTAGTATTTTTATTTGTTTTATTTTTATTTGTGTTTATTCGATTTTCTTGTTTCTCCCACTCGGTGCGTTTAACCCTTTTGTTGAGTGTTGTTTATGCATGGTCGCCGAAGTCTTCAAAGGAGTTTAGCGCCCTACTTCGACAACATCCATCAAAGGAAAGCGATTTTAGCCGCTAAGGAGAAGGAGGAGATCGATTCCCAAGACTTTTCTTTGGTCTTGTTATTTGCAGAGCCCGAAGCCATGGCAGCTAGAGTCATGGGCGATTTCGCTCGCCCCACATTCACGGCCACCACTTCGGCGATTGTCCTGACGGAAGCGGTCCGGAATCATGAGCTTAAACCTCACCACATGGCGTTGCTCCCATCCTACCACGGGCTGCCCAACGAGGATGCATTGACGTTCATTCGAGAGTATTGCACGGTGGTGCAAACCTTCCCGCTCTCGGGACTCACGGAGGACAACTTGAAGATGAAGTGCTTCCCGTAAACCCTCAAGGATCGAGCAAAGTTGTGGTATTTGGCGCTCCTGGCCAACTCTCTCACCACATGGAATGCGGTGTGTGAGAAATTCATGCTCAAGTACTACCCGAACCGCAAGACTCAAGAGGTGCGGTCAAAGATTATGAACTTTTCCCAAGACAACGATGAGCCGTTTCACGAAGCATGGGAAAGGTTCCAAGAGCTACTTCAACAATGCCCTCATCATCAAATGGCATCGGAGTTGCTTTGGCAATATTTCTACGACACCCTCAATCAAACTTGTCAGTTCATGGTGAATAGTTCGGCCGGAGGCAACATAGCGGTCAAGACAGCTGATGAGATGCAGACTATATTCGAGACGCTCGCCGTGAGTTCTCATAAAAAACCAGCTAGGCCGAAGAAAGTGGAGGCGAGTGCAATCTCGATGAGCCCCGATTTGAAGAAGCAAATTGCCGACATGTATAGGGATCTCGAGAACTTGAAGATGAAGCAAAGTGCACCGGCCCCGAAAGAGGAAGAGAGGAAGCCGGATCAATGCGAGATTTGTGGAGAGTTGGGACACATCAAGGAGTTTACCACAACATGGGGGCATTCACTTATGAAGAAGGAGCCGATGTCTATGCTGCCCAAGGTTACATGCAACAAGGACCGCCACCTCAAGGGCAAGGTACGAACCCGAATTTTCAATATCGTCGCCCCCCTCCATATAACAATCCCTACCCTCCTCGAAATTCATACTACTCTCCACCATATTATCCACCTCCACAATATCCTCCAAATCCATATTATCCACCACCTCCATACTACCCACCTAAACCTACCCATACACCACCACCACCACACCCTAATTCTCGTCCCCAAGGACCTCCTCAAAAGCCTCCCGTCGATGAGAGCCTTTCCACATTCCTCCATGAAGCAAAATTGGCCCGAGAGGCCCAAGATGTTACTATTAAGAGACTCGAGACGGCCATTGGTCAAATTTCTGGTTCTATGCACTTGATGCAACAACCGGGGCGAATTCCAAGCCAAGGGATCCAGCCACAACAAGCTCACGAGGTGCAGGCCCCATATCCTCCATATGTTCCTCCCGTTCCACCTCACCAAGCTCACGCAATCTCGGTGCTACACAGCAATGGAGTTACGATGTCGCCTCAAGGCCGTTCAAGTGAAAGGAGGAGCCCGAGCGAGCATTGGAGCTCGACGCAAAGTCGGACAGATCACGGAGTTGGACGTGCGTCCAACCCACTTGGACGTCCGTCCAACATTGGACGAGTGCAACCTTCATCAGAACTGGGTGTTGGACGTACGTCCAACATAGTTGGACAACCGTCCAACTCTATTTTCCAGCGCCCAACAGTTCCAGAAGTTGGACGTCCGTCCAACCCCGACGAGCCATGCACGGAGTTCGAGGAAGCAGAGAAGGAGGCCCAACCTCTTCACAAGACGCCCAACCCTTATGTTCTGCCTATTCGGAGTATTGTGAGGAAGGAGAACAAGGGTCTCGAGCCTATCAACTCGTTTCCTAAAAGAGGGGATACGGGAGGTTTCGATTTGAGTATTATTTTGGATAGCGGAGAGACCGTCTCGGGATTGATGGATTTAGGAGCTGCGGTGAATTTGATGTCGTACTCTATTTTCGAGAAGATGAACTCAAGAGTCCTTCAAGCTACCAACATGCGCATTGAGCTAGCGGATGGCACCGTGAGTAGTCCATTGGGAGTTGTGGAAGATGTCACTGTCCTCGTTGGTGGAATTCGAGTCGTTACTGACTTTGTTGTACTTCATGAAGGCAAAGGAGCTAAGAGTGCAACCGGACATCTACTCTTGTTGGGACGACCATTTATGGCCACTACTCAAGCTCGGATTGATGTAGGCACCGGCACATTGAGCATGGCCGGTGAAGGAGGTTCGGTAACATTTTCGGTTTTTGGAAATGCACCTTCTATTCCTAGTTCCTTTCTTCATTCATGCTCTTTTGTTAAGCTTGCTAACCCTCATGTTGAGGAAAATGTCTGTGAGATTTCTAACAGGGTAGCAGCTCTTGAAGAATTCATTGAAGATGAAGAGTTCATTGAAGATGATGAATTCTTTAGTTGTGTGGATGAAGAAGAGGACATAATCGAACAATTTCTACGGAATTTGGAGGAGGTTGAAGAAGTAGGAGAGGAAAACTCGAAACAGGCATCGAATGAGGAAGTTGTCATTAAATCTTTTCTTTCTAACCTCACCAATTGTGAAACATCTTTTCTTGCAGAGTTTACTTCGAAGATGTTTGAGGGAGTGTTCAAACTAAGTGTGGGGGAGCCGAGAGTTAATGATGACCGAGTTCTTCGAGATTGTTCGAAAAAAAAGTGTGGATATGTGGGAGGCAACCCACGTAAAAAAAAATAAAAAAAAAATTGTAGTTTAGGTTTCGTTTTTGTTATTTTCGTGTTTTCGTGTGTTTTCCTTTTGATTCTTCGTGCAGGGAGTAGTACACAAGGATTGGCGTGAATAGAGGTCGAGACGAAAAGAAAAACCAACTTTCGAACAGATTCGAGAGTTGGACGGCCGTCCAACATGTACCCCTCCAGCTCAGATTCGCAAGTTGGACGCCGTCCAACCCAAGTTGGACGGGCGTCCAACTCCACACGACGCAACTCAGATTCACGAGTTGGACGCCGTCCAACTCAAGTTGGACGGCCGTCCAACCCTAGACGGGCCCCAAATTTCTCGAACTCAAAATTTTCCTTCTTAACCTAATTGAATCCGACTCCTTCTCTCTCACTTTGACTCTCTCTCAATTCCAGAAGAACAACCGCCCGTTCGAGCCGTCCGTTCTCCCCTCTCTGCCGCCGCCGCGCCAATTGCTGCTACCGCCGCTCAATTCAATGACCACCGCCACTGCCTTATGCTGTTGCCGCCGCCGCCAAAGCCTGTGCCGTACCAGCCGTCGTCACCAAAGCCACTAGTGTTCGTCACCGACAAACCCGCCATCGCCGCGTTCAGCCGCCGTCGTTCGTCTCGCCGTCGAGAACCGCCAGCGCCCGTTTTTGACGTTGGACGTGCGTCCAACTTCACTTGGACGGCCGTCCAGTTTTCGCTGTTGTCCCGGCGTGATTCGTGTCCCGTTTCTCCCGCTCTCATCCCGATTTCACTCCTCAGCATCTCTACAGCATCATGGCCCGTGGAAACGCGTTCAACAACGCCCGAGTCGCCCTCGACACCCGTCTCGAGGCCAATCGACCCACCGGAGCCACACCGGAGCAACTCGGTGTGCAACAAGGCGTCCCATTCTCGACTGAAAGGTGTGCTACTACTCACTTGTATCTTCAGTTACGTAATTTGGATATTAGGCCGCCTAGACATTATCGAGTTGATTTCCTTCATAATTTGCCTGTGTGGAATACACTTAGAGGATATCTTAACTGTTTAGGATTGTCTAGATTGGTTTCGAATCAGTGGGAGGGCCACGATAGCCTTTGTTTGGAAATGTGCTGTAGTTTTAGGCTTGAGTTAAATGAGGAAGGGGAATTGTGCATGTATTCTACTTTTAATGGTGAGTTGTGGGAGGTCACTAGGGCTGTTATGAGAACTGTTTTTGGATTCCATGTTGGTGATGATTTATCTAAATTTGTGCCTGCGAACTTTGATGTGGCTTCGGCTTGGTATTCTTTGTCGGGGGTAGCTAATTATAAGACTTCGGGGGTCTCGAGTGCATTTATTCGTGATGATGCTTTACTTATCCTTCATCGTTTCTTGTCTTGCATGATCACTGCTAAGAAGGAGCATAGTAAAGTGAATGATGTTGAGATTTATTTGCTTACTTTTGCTCGAGATAATGTGCGTGTCTGTTTAGCCCCTTTTATTTGGGCTCAGTTGGCTAATGTGCAAAACAAGAGGGGAGCACACCCTACTTTGAGTTACATTGCCACAGGATTAGCTCGCCACTTCGGAGTCGACGTCACGAAGTGTGAAGGGCTAACCCCGAGCCAAGAGATCGCCCCTACTGACTTCATCAAAGCTCATCTTATGCTTACCCCGACCGAGTTCATTCCCATGCAAGAGCACCCCTCGGTGATAACACATTTCGCAAATCTCAGACAACGAGGGATTGAGGAAGAACAAGCCGAGGAGGAGCAGGCCTACGAGGCCGGAGGTGATGATTAAGAGGGAGGCGGTGATGAAGAAGAGCAAGAGCAGCAAGAGGAGCACCAAGAGGTCCCGACCGATGACGACCTCCTAGTTCGCCACTACACAAGCCGTGACCGAATTCGAGCTCGGCAAGCTAGGTATGGAGGCCTAGATTCCCCCGTATTGGGCCGAGTTTCGGGTTGATTTTACACACTTTCAACAAGGTGTGTTTGATCGGTTCGACTCATTGTCTACTCAAGTGACGGGCTTGGATAGGAGGGTGTCCAACATTGAGAGCCACTTGATGTGATACACCGATTTCTCGATTGGCTCTACCTCCGCTCCACCGGACCCAAATGATCCTCGCTTTTGGTCCCCGCTCGATCCCCGATGGAATGACCCACGGTTCCGAGGTCCTTTCAACTAGATAACCTAGTTTTGTGTCTTTTTCTTTTTGATTGAGTCTTTTATTGCTTTTTCTTTATTTTGTTCGATTTTACACTTTGGTATTTGTTTTGGTGTTTGTTTTGTAGGTATTACTTGGATTCTCTCGGGATTTCAAGTGTGTTGGTCGACAACGTACGATAAGTTCCTTCTATCCCTTCTCTATTTTATTTTCTTGCAATGAGGGCATTGCTTGATTTTAAGTGGGGGGGGGGGGGGGGGGGGGGGGGTCTTTGAACTTTTGGCATGAAGTTTTCGTTTTTGTGTCTTGATCGAATCTTATTTGGTTTAATTGAGTCTAGTTTTTGATTGAGTCTAGTTTGTGATTGAGTCGTCATGTTTCCCCACTTAGGAATTTGTTTGAATTTGAGCCTATAAGCACGTGACTTAGGATTGATGTGAATGATTCGATGATGGAATATTTAGTTGTTGGAATTGATTTGAGCATAAATTAGGCTGGTTTAATCTTGAGTTGTGATTGATTATGATTCGGTGAATTGTGGGGCATGAATTGATTTGAGTTTTGAGGAAAATGATTAATGACTTTTGGATGAGTGATAAGTCTAGATTGTGGGGCATGAATTGATTTGAGTTTTGAGGAAAATGATTAATTACTTGGGACGTATGAAAATACTAGAGTAATGAGCATGGGAAACCACATGAAAAGGCTTCGAGAGACCCTCGAATGATTAAATTTCATGAATTAATTCGTATATGTGTGAATAATGTGTTCGTAGGTACTCTACCACTCTTGACAATGGGTACGGGAAACCGCACTAGGAGGCTCGATGTGACCCATCGATGATTAATTAAACCTAGTGAATTATGTGCCAAAAACGTTCACTAGTTAAAAAAAACAAAAAACAAAAAAAAAACAAAAAACAAAAAAACAAAAAAAAAACAAAAAAACAAAAAAAAAAACAAAAAAAAAAACAAAGTGTTGTTTATGTGTTGAATAAAAAGGGGAAGTAGGCTAGACGTCTAAGTTGTGGTGATCTAGATATTTGTGAGATGTGTGTATCATTGCTTTTCCTCTTACTTGGATTGATTTATAAGCCACATAGTTTGTTGATGATGATTGTTCATAACTTGGGATTAAAGTGACCTCGTTTGAGTTTGTTGATTTCGGTGATTAAATGTTCTATGAATTGGATTGTATGGATTGAGTCTAAGTTGTATGTTTATATTGCTTGAGGACAAGCACAGTTCTATGTGTGGGGGATTTTGATTGGTGTTTAGATGTTAGGATTTTCGTAGTGTTTTCGAGTCTGTTTTCGTTATGTTTTTGTGTCTTTGTGTGTGTTTATGGCTATGATTTGGTTGTTTGGAGTTTTTGGTACTTGTAGGTGTTTATGGATGAAAAGGAGCGGAAACGGATCGAAAAGGAAGGAAAAGACGATGATCGGACGAAGGAGGGCAAAATGGAGAGTTCGTCCAACTCATCTGGACGGCCGTCCAAGGTCACGTCCAAGAAAAGTTGGACGGGCGTCCAGCGTTTGAACCAACTCATGCAGTTCCATGAGTTGGACGTACGTCCAACTATGTTGGACGGCCGTCCAACTCCGGCGGCCAGCTTTCCATTCCTTTTATATCTAGGTTTTTACCTATTATATATATTACCTCCTTGTACACGAATTAAAGACAACTTTTATCATTATTTAGCTTCAGTTTTTCGCACCAAAATACTCTAGTTTAGTTTTGCTTTGTTCAGATCCGAATTCTTCGTAGTTGCAATTTAATTCAAGACTTCTTCGTTTAATTCAAGTTCTTCGTTCTTTGTTACTTTCGTAAGTTATTTATTGTTTTCGTTTACTTGCTTTAATTGCTTCCTTTCGTTTTAGATTCGATTTCATAATTGCATCGTTTAATTTCCTTAGTTTAATTTTGTTCGTTCGATTTCAAGTTTAAAGTTTAGATTCGTTTTTCTAGTTTCGATTCTCTCGTTTTTCAAAGTTCTCCTAGTTAGATTTATTTGCCTTTAAATTTCCAGATTTCATTCATTATGTCTAAAGTAGTTTTCGCTTCTTTCGTTGCTTCCTTTATTGCTTTCTTTTCGATTCTTGCCTAGGTAGATTAATCGTTTTATTTAGTTTAATTCTAGATTTATTTCTTGTTCTTAGTTTAATTATTTAATTGCTTTTATTTATTTCTTTGATTTAATTTCTTGCCTAGGATTTAAAACAAAAATTCCCAAAAATCTTATTTACTTGCTTTCTTAGATTTAGGCTAGATTAGGATTTACTACAAAATTAATTGCCCTGCAAAGTTTTCTTTAGAGATTCGACATTGGGTTTTGCTTGTTAGTGCTACGATAGGATTTTGTTCTATTGCGAACACTTTTTAGTGAAACATGCATCGTTGCCGAATCGGCCTTATTACCGCATGAGTCCCACTGAAAATGCGGAGTTGCGTCGACAGGTGGAAGAATTGATTCAGAGAGATGTTGTTCGTCAAAGTATGAGTCCTTGCGCGGTCCCTGCTTTGTTGATTCCCATAAAGGACTCCTCGTGGCGTATGTGTGTTGTGTCGACAGTTGGGCTATTAACAAAATCACTGTACATTACCGTTTCCCGATCCCACGCCTGGACGACCTGCTGGATCGATTAAGTGGAGCAAAGGTTTTCAGTAAACTCGATTTAAGGACTGGATACCATCAGATTCGAATTCGGCCGGGGGACAAATGGAAAACGGCGTTTAAAAACCCGAGAAGGCTTATTTGAGTGGCTCGTCATGCCTTTCGGCTTATCTAACGCACCGAGTACTTTTATGAGGGTTATGAATCATGCCCTCTGTTTGGTGTCATTTTGTTAGGTTTTGGTAGTTATTTGTTATTCGTTTTTGTGTCGTTTTGTGTTTTTATTATTATGATATGGGTATTTGGAGTATTTTGATTGGTAAGGATCAGGAGAGTCGAGAGAAGGAGAAAGAATGAGGAAAGGATAGCAAAAGGAGCAAAATTGGATGGATTTTCGTAGAGCACATGGAGCGCTCGCTCCAAGGTGTTGGAGCGCTCGCTCCAAGTCAAATTAAGAAGTGAAAAAGCGCTGCTATCCTGGAGCGCTCGCTCCAACCCTCTGGAGCGCTCGCTCCGTGTCTGGCGTATTTTTAATTACTTTCCTAGTTGGGATCGAACTTTACCTTATGTTATATATATGCCATTAGGGCACGAATTAGAGACACCTTTTATCTCTTGTTTTCAGTTCTAAATACTTTAGTTTTAGTTTTTACTGCTTTCGAATTGTTCCGGATCAGATTCTTCAGTTTTAATTCAAGCTCTTTTCGTTCGTACAAGTTCTTCATTCTTCGTTACTTTCGTAAGTTATTTATTGCCTTCGTTTAATTGTTTTGATTACTTGCTTTAGTTTTAGATTCGATTTCTTAATTGCTTCGTTTAAATTTCGTTTATTTAATTTCGTTCGTTCGGTTTTCAAAGTCTAGTTTAGATTCGTTTTTATTTCGTCTTCAATTCTCTCGTTTTCCAAAGTTCTTAGAGTTAGATTTATTTATTTAATTTCCAGATTTTCAACTTTAGTTTAGTCATGCTTAGATTCGCTTTCGTTTTCTTTATTGCTTTCTTTATTGCTTTCTTTTCGATTCTTGCCTAGGTACTTTAATTGTTTTCTCTTAGTTTAATTCTCTAGTTTATTCAGTTCGATTTATTTCTTGTTGTCTAGATTAGATTTATTTGCTTTGATTTAATTGCTTTGATTTATTTTATTGCCTAGGATTTTAAAAACCAAAAACCCAAAAATTCTATTTATTTGCTTTCTTAGTTTAGGTTGTTTTTGCTACACAGTTATTTGCCCTGCTAAGTTTTCCTTGAGATTCGACTTAGGTTTTTACTTACTAGTGCTACGATAGGATTTTGTTCTATTGCAAACATTTTTTAGTGAAACAAATTTTGGCGCCGTTGCCGGGGAAACACTTTAGTTTATTTAATTGTGTGGTATTTTATTTTATTTATTTTGTTTTGTTCGATTTCTTTTTCTTTCCACCGGTGCGTTTAATCCGTTTGTTAGTGTTGTTTATGCATGGTTGCCGAAGTCTTCAAAGGAAATTAGCGCCGCACATCGACAACATCAATCGGAGGAAAGCGATTTTAGCCGCAAAGAAGGAGGAAGAAGTTGATCTCAAGGACTACGGACTAGTCCTATTGTTTGCTGAGACCGAAGCTATGGTACGATATATGGGAGATTTTGCTCGCCCTACCTTCACTGCCACTACTTCGGCGATTGTTCTGACGGAAGCGGTCAGAAATCACGATCTGAAACCTCAACACCTGGCGTTGCTCCCTTCCTATCACGGGCTGGCCAATGAGGATGCACTGACATTCATTCGGGAGTATTGCACCGTCGTGCAGTCTTTTCCACTATCAGGCCTCACGGAGGACAACCTGAAGATGAAGTGTTTCCCCTACACTCTGAGCAAAGTCATGGTATCTGTCGCTCCCGGCCGAATCTCTCAACACTTGGAATGAGATGTGCGAGAAGTTTATGTTGAAGTATTATCCTAGCTGCAAGACTCAGTAGGTGCGGTCGCAAATCATGAATTTCTCTTAGGACCACGACGAGCCATTTCATGAGGCTTGGGAGAGATTCCAGGACCTACTTCAACAATGTCCTTACCATCAGATGGCTCCTGGGCTCGTTTGGCAGTACTTCTACGATGCATTGAATCAGACCTGCCAATTTATGGTGGACAGCTCGGCCGGAGGCAACATTGCGGTCAA
The DNA here is from genome assembly GCA_029379335.1 of Thymus mandschuricus. NCBI lineage: Eukaryota > Viridiplantae > Streptophyta > Magnoliopsida > Lamiales > Lamiaceae > Thymus > Thymus mandschuricus. Next base: position 34,477,868 of record CM057071.1, read on the forward strand.
AAAAGCCGACGAAATGAAGAAGATCTTCGAGACACTTGCCACCAGTTCTCAACAGAAGTCATCTAGGCCAAGGAAGATTGAGGCAAAAGCAGTCACCATGAGCCCTGACATGACGAAGCAGATGGCTGATATGTTGAGAGATCTCGAGAATCTAAAGATGAAGCAGAACGCAACGGCACCTCAAGTGGAGAATAGGAAGTCGGACCGGTGCGACATTTGTGGAGAGCTAGGTCATATCAAGGAGGTTTGCGAAAATATGGGAGCATTCAAATACGAAGGAGGAGCCGACGTCTATGTCGCCCAAGGTTACATGCCACAAGGACCACCATCTCAAGGGCAAGGTACGAACCCGAATTTTCAAAATCGTCACCCCCCTCCTTATAATAATCACTACCCTCCTCAAAATTCATACTACTCCCACCACCATATTATCCTCCTCCTCCTCAATATCCACCAAACCCATACTATCCACCACCTCCTCCTTATTACCCTTCATCGCCATATCCTCCACCTCATCCACAAAATCCTCGTCCCCAAGGCCCTCCTCAAAAGCCGCTTGTTGATGATAACCTTGCAACCTTCATTCAAGAATCCAAGTTGGCCCGAGAAGCTCAGGATGCCACTATCAAGAGGCTCGAGACGGCGTTGGGGCAAATTTCTGGGACAATGAACCTGATTCAACATCAGACGGGAAGGATTCCGAGCCAAGGAATTCAACCTCAACAAGCGAACGTGGTTCAACAACCTTCTCCACCTTTTCTGCCCCAATATCCGCCAACTCATCAAGCTCAATCAATTTCGGTATTGAGGGATAGAAAAACGGTGGATAATGGTGTCGTCGTGCCCGATATACGAGGAACAGGCCCTACTAATGGACGTTGGGGCCCGAGCAATGGCTGGACCCCGTCGACAAGCAATTCTGACTTTGCAGGAGAGGGAGCGGGCGCTCCACAGGTTGGAGCGGGCGCTCCGTGCGGGGCTCGCTCGAATTCTGACTTTGCAGGAGAGGGAGCGAGCGCTCCACTGGCTGGAGCGGGCGCTCCATGTAGTGCTCGCTCCGGAATTGCTGTCGCTGGAGCGGGCGCTCCGATGCTCCTGCGCTGGTGTCATTTTGTTAGGTTTTGGTAATTATTTGTTATTCGTTTTTGTGTCGTTTTGTGTTTTTATTGCTATGATATGGGTATTTGGAGTATTTTGATTGGTAAGGATCAGGAGAGTCGAGAGAAGGAGAAAGAATGAGGAAAGGATAGCAATAGGAGCAAAATTGGATGGATTTTCGTAGAGCACCTGGAGCGCTCGCTCCAAGTCATATTAAGAAGTGAAAAAGCGCAGCTATCCTGGAGCGCTCGCTCCAACCCTCTGGAGCGCTCGCTCCGTGTCTGGCGTATTTTTAATTACTTTCCTAGTTGGGATCGAACTCTTACCTTATGTTATATATATGTCATTAGGGCACGAATTAGAGACACCTTTTATCTCTTGTTTCCAGTTCTAAATACTTTAGTTTTAGTGTTTACTGCTTTCGAATTGTTCCGGATCAGATTCTTCAGTTTTAATTCAAGCTCTTTTCGTTCGTACAAGTTCTTCATTCTTCGTTACTTTCGTAAGTTATTTATTGCCTTCGTTTAATTGCTTTGATTACTTGCTTTAGTTTTAGATTCGATTTCTTAATTGCTTCGTTTGAATTTCGTTTATTTAATTTCGTTCGTTCGGTTTTCAAAGTCTAGTTTAGATTCGTTTTTATTTCGTCTTCAATTCTCTCGTTTTCCAAAGTTTTAGAGTTAGATTTATTTATTTAATTTCCAGATTTTCAAATTTAGTTTAGTCATGCTTAGATTCGCTTTCGTTTTCTTTATTGCTTTCTTTATTGCTTTCTTTTCGATTCTTGCCTAGGTAGTTTAATTGTTTTCTCTTAGTTTAATTCTCTAGTTTATTCAGTTCGATTTATTTCTTGTTGTCTAGATTATATTTATTTGCTTTGATTTAATTGCTTTGATTTATTTTATTGCCTAGGATTTTAAAAACCAAAAACCCAAAAATTCTATTTACTTGCTTTCTTAGTTTAAGTTGTTTTTGCTACACAGTTATTTGCCCTGCTAAGTTTTCCTTGAGATTCGACTTAGGTTTTTACTTACTAGTGCTACGATAGGATTTTGTTCTATTCCAAACACTTTTTAGTGAAACACCCTCCGCGCACTCATTGGTACTTGTGTCGTGGTATATTTCGACGACATCCTCGTGTATAGCGCGTCAACTGAGGCTCATACCGCTCATCTTCGGGCGGTTCTCAATATCCTTCGTACAGAACGCTTCTTTGCTGCCCCTAAGAAGTGTGTTTTTCACGTTGCCGCAATTCGTGATTGGCCCTCACCGTCGACCATTACGGAGGCTCGTAGTTTTCATGGCCTCGTGTCGTTTAATCATCATTTCATCGCGCATTTCAGCTCCATCATGGCGCCGGTGACAGACTGCATCGCATGCAAACCTTTCGAGTGGACTCCTGCCGCGGAAACCGCATTTGTAACGATTAAACAGAGGTAGATCACGACGCCAATCCTCCTGCTCCCCGACTTCGACCAGCCTTTTGAGCTATCATGTGATGCCTCAAAGGTTAGCATTGGCGCTGTTTTAATTCAGGGTTCTCGGCCAATAGCGTTCTTTAGTGAGAAGCTATCTGGTCCAACGGGTCGCTATAACACTTATGATATGGAATTCTACACGATAGTGCGTGTTGTTCGACATTGGCGGCACTATCTTTTCATCGGGAATTTGTTCTGTATTCGGATCACGAGGCACTTCGTCACCTAGCAACTCAAGACACATTGTCGGCACGCCATGCTTCGTGGACCGCGTTCCTACAACAGTTTACCTTTGTTTTGAAGCACCGGTTGGGTACGTCAAATAGAGTGGCCGACGCATTGAGCAGGCGCGCGTTGATTGTTTCGGAGCTCCGCGTTCAGGTTCCGGGTGTAGAGTTGTTGGGGGAGTTGTATCCTTCTGACTTGTTAATTTAATCAAGAAAAACCATACATATAATTAAATATTTTTTAAAAAAATTAAAATACATTTATGGAACTTTATCACGCTATAAATTTGAGGAATTTAATTGAGGTGTATATTAAGTGAATGGATAATTACAAAAACACTATCATGTGTCCACTGCTAACATGTCAGTGCCACATTTGCAATTATTCTATTAGGGTTTATATTTTTTTAAATAGGTTATGATATATATATATATATATATATATATATATATATATATATATATATATATATATATATATATAGGGGTTGGTTCTCATGGATACCACTTAGATCATGAGAACTAGGAACCAATCTAGTCCCTTCAATTATTCCAAATCCATGGCCACGATTAAATCCTAAAATATCATTCTATTGATTAAATATTAATTTCCTAAATTATAAAGGGCAATTCGGGCATGCAAAATAGCGTTAATATTCGGTTACCTTATATCTAGGCACTACGTGAATCTGTTCAAGGATATATACTGATTCAACTTGGAAATAAATCTCTACTTATCTACAATAAACGTAATGCTTATGATTCAACTCTGAAGCTTCTGCGTAGACGAAGCAGACTCGTTTTCTTCCTCATCCGTTTTTGCCGACTGGCTTTCTTCTCTTGCTTAATTTGCACGGTTCGACATGGCACCGAAAACAAGAAACGAAATCAAGGCGGAAGCATGCATCAAGCCGAAAACTCGTAGCGCATTCAAGCCGAAAGTAGTTCGACGAAGATCAAATCGAGCCATGGTAAGTTATAAGAATGTTATTTGCTTATTTATTAAAATTAATTGAACTGTTTAGATTGAATTTGAATAGTCTTACTACTCTATGGAAATCATGAAATTAAATTTCCTACAATCCATATTAGATATTGAATAGTGAGCAGTGCGAATTTATGAATTCACATGTGATAAATTTCATTGTAAAAAAAAAAAATTATTTAAATTTTCGTTTATAACTTGCCTAGTGTACGTATTCACATGATATGTTTCTGCCAATATGTATTTAGTTTAAGCATATATAATTACAGTTGTAAGCAATTCTCATAAAATTTTAAATCCATGAAATTCGTTTTTTGAAACGTTTTATCGATCAGTTTATGCTCATTAAAACAATGAGATTTGTGCTTTGTTAATTGACTCATTTTGCTTATATATAATTTTCCCTTTATAACTTCTTAAATGTAGTTCATATGTTTCCATTTAAGCATATTATTTTTTTATTTTAAGCATATGTAATAATTCTTGTAAGCAATGCTTATAAATTTTTATATACATGAAACTTTTATTGAAAATTTTTATCGAACAATTTATGTGCCTAATTAAAATTAGTTTTATGCTTTCTTGATTTTATATTTATGCTTATATATAATCTTGAGCATTATAACTTAAACACATAGTTGTATATCTCCCTTTTAGCAAAAAATGTAGTTATTTTAAGCATAACTTATGATTGTTATACGCATAGATTGCTATCTTATATGACATTATTAATATCTGAATGCTCTTCAATTGCACAGATAAAATAATAGAGTTGAGCAAAGAAAGTGTGCACAAACGGAAACGTGTACAGCAAATTCCTGATGATGATTTTGTGAGCAACCCTTCGATTAAGATGCTGAATAATATCACGAAGGCCATGTTCGTTGAGAGTTGGGATAAGCTTTCAAACAAAAACAGGACGCTGAAAAACGTTAACTTTCTTGAAACTTGTTATTGAGACATTTTATCTAACAATTTTCATGCACTATTAAAATTAGTTTCATGCTTCCTTAATTGTATCTTTTTGCTTATATATATAATCTTGCATGTTATAACTTCTTAAATGCATAGTTCTCTTTCTTTAAGCATAAAATTAATTTATTTTAAGCAAAAAAGTATAGTTGTTGTATGGCATAGATTGATATATTTTATGGCAAGCTTAATATCTTAATTTATTTTGCAATTGCATAGATAAAGTATAAGAATTGAAAGAGGGTCCTGTAACATTGAAACATTCAAAAGATGACATAAAACTTGATAAGTTGTTTCCACGGCACCATTATATGAACTGTCCAACCATTCTTACAAAAACCATTGAGCAATTGATGAATAAAATTAATAAAATGAAAAAAAAAAAAAAAAAAAAAACGTGAATGTCAGAATCACAATAAAATTAATTATACAAACCAATAAAATTGACACATTTTTTAATGTACATGGGGCGCTTAATATTTAATAAAGATACGCTTAATAAGTATAAAGAAATGACTGGTACCTAAATAAATAAAATAAAAACTTCCATCATCCCCTTAAAAAAGAGAATTATTGCATATAATCTTTGGACGACAAGTCGACAACACTAAATTATTGTAACAAAAGAATAAAATATTGCTACTATATATTTGTAAAAAAAAAAAAACGGCCCTTTTTATATGGAAAGTTGTGAACAAAAATCCCATAATTATAGGAGTAATAAAAAAAAAAGTAGACATTATTACCCTTTATCCAATTAAAAATGGTAGTTATTCTATTTTTTAACCTCATTTTCCTACTAATCATCAACCGTAGATTATAAAAAGATAGATGGATGAGATCGGTTCCTAGTTCTCACGAAATGAAAGGTTCTCATATGATCTATTATATATATATATATATATATATATATATATATATATATATATATATATATATATATATATATATATGGAGCGGTTCTAATAGGAACCGCCCCTTAGGTAGTAACTAGGATCCGTCATCCACCATAGATTTTATAGATTTGAACGGTTGGGATTGAAGAGTAATAATATATTTTATTTTTATTATATATTGAATGAAGGGTAAAAATGACTATGTCCAAAGTAACTAACAATTTACGTAAAGTTAGGGAATAAGTTTAAGTTGTTAGTGCATGGGGATATCGATTCGAAGATATACTACAGTGGAAACTTATTGTTTTTATCCGTATAATGCAATTGTGTGCAAAAATATTACTTGAATTGGTTATTTATAAATCTGAAATCGATTGCTTATGATAAGCATATGCTTATTTACACCTTTTAAATTGCTTATTTACATATTTTGAATTGCTTATTATGCATTAGCCGAATTGTTTACTTTGCTTATGTAGACATGTTGAATTGCTTATTTGCACCAGTTAAATTGTTTATTTTGCTTATTTACACATGTTGAATTGCTTATTTCCACTAATTGAATTGCTTATTTTGCATATAAATTTTAGTTTTTTAATTTGCTTATTTACAATAAAATTACTACTCTTATTTTGAATTAAATGTTGCACAATTCGAATTGCTAATTTACGTATTTCAAATTGCTTATTTACTTATATCGAATTGCTTATTTACACTAAATATATGCAATGCATTTAATTTGAAATGCATATTGAGTATCTATTTTTTTTATATATTTTTTTAATAATTTGATAGTTCATAGTTTTAATTGTGTTCATGTAGTGGATAAATAACGAGACATGTATAATTGCAATTAATGGGAAACAACAATGGGATACACACAATCATTACGTTTGCTAAAATTACGGAATATGTTTACTATTCTAACCCTTAATAATTAAAAATTAATTATTTCAAGGAAAACTGCCTTATTAACTGGCACCATTGATTAAAAAAAATAAAAGATTGAGATTGGATCCTAGTTACTACCTAAGGATTGAGATCCCATTTGATATCCCACCTCTCTCTCTCTATATATATATATATATATATATATATATATATATATATAAATCATCTTACACGGTAAGAGTATTATCACGTTATTCATGAACATATTAAGTATGTACACAAACATTGGATCATTCCCTTAAATAATAACCTTCGGACAAAGAATGTGCGAGATCTCATATTTTAGGCGGTATTCACATTCCATAATCAGTGTATGATCTATCAATAAAGTGCAGGCTGATAATCGGGTTTGATATATCCCTATTTAATTTATAATCACACAAAGTAAATATAAACTTAGGTTGGATAAAAGTAAGTCTGGATAAAATTATGTTAATGTAAACACCCTTAATTATATTCTTATATTCTTGCATCTAATTGATAATGGGCTCTCTGAAATAAGTTTGTTATAGTATATCGTGTACGCAATATTAATAGGACGGAGATAGTTTTAAACCCTGAAAACGACAAATTCGTTAAAGATCCGAAAATAAATTAAAATTTTAATCTAGATCATAACAAGATTTTAAAAGGGGAAACAACACAAAGAATTAGGTGATGTTCATGTATATAAAATCAATTGAAGTTTATTTTAAATTTTAAAAGGATTAACCTTCATTGAAGTTAAGATTAACGTGTAATTAAACTTTAAAACTAAAAGTCCGACTCATGCGGTTGATAATTAAAAAGGATACATACTGTTTATTTTTAAACGAGTAATAGGGGTTAAGTTTTAAAATCAATAGTCTCGTATTCGAATCCTTCGTAATTTCTTTCTTAAATTTATATCGTTAATTGTTTATAAAAAAAAAATAAAAAGAATAAATAGTCAGAAATGGAGGGACATGTGAGAAGTAACGTGGTGGTGAGGTATTGAACACGTGAGATTAACTACCAAATTATACAAAAGGGGGCTATATTTAGCTAGATTTCTTAATTAGGCCTTAATTATTTTATTATTTACGACTAAGTCGTAATTATCTTAGCATCACTGGGTTTTAATAAATAATTAGGTTTAATTATGTCTCCAAATTAGCAATTAATTAAGTGTCAATTCCACTTAGATTATTGGTGCACAATCTATTCCTTTTGCTTTGGTCCGATTACATAATCTGCTGTACGTACGTAATATTTCCCCGTCTCACTTCATTAGTTTTGTTTGTAATTTTAGGTTATCGTATTTCACTAGTTTTGTTTCATAAAATGGAGAGAAATTTTTACTTAACAATTAATGTAAACATTTTATTTTCACTTTTAACAATTACATATAAAATCTTGTATCGAAAAAAAATATGACTAGTATAGTGAAAAGGAGGGAGTATTATTTAAAAATACAATTGCTACAAAATGTGAGGAGGAAAATAAGAATGAGGAGAAAGAATTCACCATGGATTAAATACATTGTAAGTGGAATAAATCCATAACAAAATTTAGGCCCTCACATGCAAGACCACATTGTACATCCATTTTTAGATATTCTCGTACAAGACGACACATTTACTTTTTCGGAAAGAATGGGGCATAATCAATAAAGAATTCAAACACTTAACTCTGCACATATCTTACAATTTTTTAAATTATTATTACTTATTCATTTGATCTTCGATTTTAACAATTTTTATGTCTAATTGAAGGTCCCGATACATTCTTTATTTAAAATCAAACATCAATACTGTTTATCGGCTTAAACATGGATTAACCAATATATAAAAAAGAATATATATCTAATTGAAGGTCCCGATACGTGCATTTTTTTTTTTTTTAAAAAGGCTATGATTTTAAACTCAAATGCTTAGGCCAATAAAATTAAAATTTTGAATTTCTGTGTAATTTGCATCTTGAATTCTTCATAAGTACCACCCATAATTAAACTTACCACATGGATAGTGAGCAAATAATTATCAAATATGAATAAAATAATAAAGTAAAAGAGCGAATCATTTAGTTAGGTACATTTGGTTTAGGCAATGACAAAGACTTTAAATTATTATCTTTTAATATAGATAGTGGTTATTAATTAATTAATTACCATTTATTTATATTTGATTTATGAAATCTATATAATATATAATAGTAAGCCCGTAATTATTTATAGAAAATTCAGTTCATTAATTACATGCACTTATGCCAACAATAGATATTATTAATATTATATAATGATAATAATAATACTATAAATATTATATCATAATTGTATTTAATATTCTTTAATAAGCAAATAAATATGACGTTACAAAAACATAAATCATGACGTATCATTAAATTATTTCGATTTATATAAAATTTTGTGTCTATGTAATGTATAGAGTACTACAACTATTTTTTTACCTTCCAGTATATTTTTGTCCAAAATTAAGGATGTGACTCCGAATAAGGATTTTGATGAATTTGTAAGATTGCTACCAACATTGTGAATATCTTTCACAAGATATGTACTCCGTATTAACTATGACTAATTTATCTCTACAATTATTAATATATAGATATACAACGATGTATGGTTAATTTATTGTCTTTTAATTCAGTAAAGAATCTCTATTTTTTTAAATAAAATAAATGAATTTCTATATAAAAATTTATTATTGTTGCTTTTTTTTGACATAATAAATATTTTTTATAAATTATAAAAAAAATATTGTTTTATATTGTTGGGATATTCTTGATACATAAAGAAGTTTGATTCAATCCAAAATATGTAAATGGCATAATAAAAATATTTCCAAAATTAAAAAGCACCTTAAATTTATCTATTTGAGATTGTGCAATTTTGCAAAATTAAATATCACAAGATTTGAACATCACATTTTAGAAATTATGATATAGACATACGATAATAAAATATGGTCAATAGTTATTAATTCAAAAAATATCACTAATTCCTTCATATCCAATTACATTATCAATGAATTATAATCATATCCAATAAAATATCATAGCAAAAATATATTAAATGAATTTAAAAAATCTAAAATTGCCAACAATATAGTACTATTATTTTATTTTTTTAATGTAAAATTTAAAAAGCTTTTCCGTTTATCCCGTGCGTCGCACGAGTTGAAATAACTAATCGATATAATATAAAAGTAGTTACTAATATTATTTGTGGTAATTTTATTTCATTCATTATGTAAGTTTATGTTCAAAAAATCATGATTAATATTAGAGCTGTCAAAATGGGCCCGACCCGCCCAGCCCAATGGATTGGCCCGGGCTTGGACAGGGTTGGGCTCAAGAAAGGTAGACCCGATCTTATTTCGGGCCGAGTCGGGTTGACCTGAAAGCTAAAGTCTGATGGGCTCGAGCTTACCTGACCCGCCTAAAGGAAATTACACTTATTGGACTAGGTTGGGTTCAGATTTCTCAGACCCTGTAGGTTTCTGTGTCAGACCATGCTAGACATATTTCGGCTCAAGGCCGGGTTAGCCCGGCCCAGGATTTTGACAGCTCTAATTTATATTAGCTTATACTCCCTCCGCCCCACTGGGATATGGAACTTTTGTTTCGGCACGAGAATTAAGATGAGAGTGATTATAGTGTGTTAAAGTGATGGGTAGTGGGTTAAAGTGATGTGTCTGATTTTTATTGGGTTAGAATTTTCTATTTCGGGAAAGGACCCTATATTAGTGGGACATCTGAAAAAGGTAAAGGTCCCTTTATTAGTGGGACAAAGAGAGTATATATTGATGTATATAAATATTGAAAATTTGAAAATAATATATTATAAATGGTATATCATGATTGTTTGAATAACCCTTAATTAAAAAATTGATTTAGATGTTACAAAAGCATAAATTATGGTATATAATTAATTTTTTTCTATTAATTTTGATGTTACAAAAGCATGAATTATGGTGTAAAATTAAATTCTTTCTATATTTAGAAAATTGTGTGCCTATAAATTGTAGAATTGTACAACTAGAACTCTCACACTTCAACTATTTTTGTCATTTTCAATTTATTTTTTAAATATAGGGCATATATGATTGTCGATTTGTTATTATACAACCTTACGTTTAAGTTTTATGCAATTATATTATATTTACTATACGATTAGAATGAGATTGTCAACTTCTTCTTCTTCTTCTTCTTCTTCTTCTTCTTCTTGATCCATATGTATAATTTCTTATATTGGACCTTATACTTTCCTTATTTGGTATAAGATCTTTTTTTTAAACATGGATTTCTCCTAACCATATAGTGTTATATGCGTATAGTGGATAGAGATATCAGCATTATATCTTCTTCTATGTGTAGAAAGTGGGTTCACAAAAACTTATTGGTAATAAAAATTCATTTGTGTCATTTTTATTTATTTGTTTATTATCATCAATATTTTTTTTTCTTTTTTCCTTTGTAGTTAAGATGTTTGTGACGAACAAAGTATTTTGACTCCTTCTCTATCATGTAACATCAATGTTGATAGTTTATTGTATTTTTTTATATAATTTATTTTGTGACATATCAATTACTATATAGTTTCGGAATGTTATTGTATCCCTTGATTGACTAACTTGATTTTACACAAATGATAATTTAGTTCGACTTATATGTTATTGATTCTATTCAGTTTCAGTGTTTCCTCTGTTGAGTTGCTTACATATTTTTCAGAGGATACATCATGTACTTTTTTTATATTTCTATTCAATTTTTAGGTTACAAAAATATGAAGATAGTATGTTTTTTCAGAAAGTTCTTTTCAAGAGATATTGTTATTTTGGGGGAGGAAAGATTTATAACAAGTTTTTAATGGGCCAAAAAAGAGTTAACAACTTTTACAGAATTCAACTTGAATCATTTTCTTATTCGAAAAACTAGGAAAAATAAAAAAAGAATAATCAAATTGATTAAATTTACAAATTCAAAAAAGCAAACTAACGGAGTAGTTTTAAAATATTACTCTTCTTAACCACGACCAAAAACAAGGTATTTAGATAGTCAGATGGAAGAAATATAAGAAAAAATACCATAAAATTTTGAAATTGAATTGTTCATTTTTTTTTAACAAAAATAATGTTGTAAATTAAATGAACGATAAAAAATAAAAAATCAATATTCAGATTATATTGTGGATGATAAATACTAGATCAAGATAAGATTAAGAGGGTGTTTGGCTAAGCTTATTTTGAGGAGCTTGTGCTTATAAGATATTTTAAGAGCTTATAAGCTTATAAGTTGTCAAAGTGTTTGGATAAAATAGCTTATAAGCTCAAAATAAATTAAAATCTAAAATAGAAATAATTGAATTTTTTTTTTTTTTTGGAATTAATTATTTTATACAACCAAATGGAAGTGTATGTAATGAAAATATAAAAATAATATAAAATTATACACTACAAAAGTCCAAAATTTGGAAAAATAAGTTGGAGTGGAGAAACTTATTTTTTGGAGTGCTTATAAGCACTTGGAGCTTATTTTGGGAGCTTATAAGCTCTTTAGGAGCTTATTTTGCCAAAAGCTTTCAAGGTGCTTATAAGCAGTCTAACACAACTTATAATCTTAGCCAAACACCCCCTAACATAAATCGTATAGATAGTCAACATCCGATGTAACAAATGTTAGCTAATGAAGGGAGAAAGAGAAGAGAGGAAAAAATAATTTTTACCACAAAATCTAAAATATTTTTTCATATGTCCCCACACATCGTTTGGGTGAATTACTAGCTAGTAGTACTAATTAACTCACCCAAATTGATGTATCATCAACTAAATAAACAAACGGCCGGTTGCATCGATGATAATCATTAATATGGCAACTTATATTATTTTCTTCCACCAAATCAAAACATAGTAATGTTCATTTTTGGCAATAAATATGTGTAGCTAGTGCACATTTAAGGCAATTTTACTATACAACAAAAAGGTATCTATACACATTCGTTCAAAATAACTCGAATCTTTGATTTATTGTTAGAGAGGAATCGTTTTATTAACTGGTTACGGTCTCCCCCCTAAGTACTATAGATAAGTCGAATAACCTCTATAACCCAAAGAGATGGTCGCCAAGCCACACGGGGACGATGAATGACACACAAACGAGAGGGTGATAAACTCGATTGATTCGCCGGATAAAGAATTTCTTGATCACATCAAAAGAAATTCAAAGATTAATCTTCGTAAGAGAAATAAACTGAAGTATTATTAATGAATAAAATTGTTCAATTTTCGTCACCCTTATGAGAGCCATATTTATAGGCTTCATAGAGTCCTAATTCCACAAGGAAACTAGTTAAAAACCTATCCTAACATATACCAAACCAAATCCTAGTCTAAAAAGGAATAAAATCACTAAAATAAAGCTTAAAATTAACCTATCAAGTATCAACTAGATAAATAAATAAATAAATAAAAAAATCATAAAAATAAATAAATAAATAAATAAATAAATAAATAAATAAATAAATAAATAAAGTACTAAACAATATCTTCAATTTTCAACCCATATCATCTTTTAATTCTTGGCCCATAAAGTGAAATCCATGATCTACGGACTGCATCAGTACCCCCTCTACCACTTTAGTAATGTTAAACTCATTTAAATAAAACTATTTCATCTTGCAATTTATTTATTTATTTTGCAAATAAAAAAATAAATTTTAATATAAAAATAAGGGTACAATTAGCGGGCGCTAATTTTTTTTACTAATTGCATCATTCAATCATTATTTTTTGCCTTAAAAGGAAAGGTAACAACTTCAAAAATGACGGTCCAAATGAAAAAATTTAACAATTTAATATGTCTTGAGGAAGTATTATAATATATACTTATATAAGTGAGTTTATTATAAACCGGATGAATATACTACTCCCTCCGTCCCTCGTTAGAGGAGACGTTTCGTTTTGCCAATTCATAACACGTTTTTTCGCTCATCTAGATGATGGGATTTAAAATGTATTTTTGAAAAATATTTTATTTTACGGGATACCGTGACAGTCGTAATATCCCACAAAAGAAAATATTCTTCAAAAACATACCAAAAATTGGTAAAAGGAACTGTCTCCTCTCTTGAGAGACGGAGGGGAGTATTTGGCTACATCACTCATAACTTTCTTTTTCAGTTTTCACCGTCAGATATTAGCAAAATGTAAAGTTGGAATAGGTGAAACGTGTAAAAACCGTCCAACCATTTACACTACAGAAATCCATTTTGAATTTACCAACATTTTTGTGCAACACCATCTTTTCGACTGTAGATTTTTTAAAATCGCGAATTTTGTGTGTAAAATATCAAAAAATTAATGTGAATTATCGTCTAAATTGGGACAAATTCTAGTCAAAACATCATATTTTAAAGCCTTCTATTTATTTAAAAGCAAATCTTAGTAAAAAATCATACTTTTTAGACACTATTCAATTTCCCTCCTTCATTATGGTGTCCATTAATCAACTACACATCAAGATTAAAGAGATGTTTTTGTATCAACCATGGACATAGTTTACATAACCATGGCAGATACTAAATACGAGTAGTACTATCTCTTTTTTTCAGTCGGAACTAGTAATATTATCTACTACTGTATGTAGTCTATCTTAGAAACTTTAACTAATTTGCTGATAATTTTAAATTGTAATTCTAGTATTTATGTGGATCATACTATCCACATAAACGGTGATCAATTAAGCACGTTCGGACTAGGCAGGGCACCATTCTTCCGAGATTGATAGTGTGTGCCCGACAAAAAATATATCGGGTCACTATGAAAACATAACAAAATCTTGTGGATGTATGTTTATCATCAACATACATTCAAACATAAATTGGACAATTAACCCTTAAAATCATGTCGCATCAAAGTAAAACACGGTCGTGAAATTGATATATTGGAAAAACTTTTTTGGTGAGTCTCCATTAATTGAAACATAAGGCTACAAGAAGAGGGAGCACAAGGGCCCATTCTTGGTCTATAAAAAAGGGTTACAAAAAACCCTTTAATTTGTTTTCTAGGGAAAAAACAAAAACCTTTAATTTGTTAGCGGCCCATTCCTCATCTAAGTATAAAGGAACATGAAACGTGAAAATCCTATTCAATTACCATTTGTTGATTTAGAGTAGGAAATTAACATACCAGCATATTTGGTCAAGTTCAACATAGGTTGTCGTTGATGTCGAAAAATAGCCCGCCTCCGACGGGCCGACCGGTCTAGGCAGGTTTGGGCCAAGTATTTAAAAGCCCATTTGGATTTGAATTGTTCAACCTGACCCACTGGACGATCGGACATATTAAATTTGCTCTTTAAAGTTTAAGTTGCTCGAGCTAGGCTCATATTTTTGCAAGCAAATAGAATTTAGGGTCGGCAGGATTTTCACTCAAGCCTGATGGACTTTGGCCCACATATGGTTTTGAGCATTTCAGTTGAATCATAGATATTGAGTTTTTGTGTACAGTCGATTCAGACTCCATACTTTAATAGTACGAGTGATGTTTTATAGTATATCATGATTATCATCAGCCAGTGATTATGATTTATCAAATTTTATACATTGTATTATAATTAGTAAACATATTCCACATATATTCTCTTAGAATGACATATCCTCCTACTTTCGGTTTAATGTTTCATACCATATTTAATTTCCAAGAGCCCATATCCAAGTCTATGCATTAATTATTTTCAACCCATGTGTGCGCTGGCGTAGCCGGTCGGGAGTTAAATTTCGAAACCAAATAAAAGGGCTGTTGTTATTCATAGCCAAGGTTTTACTCTTCATAGCCCCCACAATTAATTAATAAATAAAAATATGAAACAAATTACTATTATATCCATATAACCTCTGAATTTATTAATCAATGCGTATAATCCTCTTCTAATTTCTCTTCATCGCCATAGCCACCGGTAAGGAAGAAGACAATTCTTCTCACTATAAAAGAGAAAAACAAACAAACAAACAGTAATCTTCGTCTCTTTTCCCATTCATCTCTCCTCCTTAGAAAGAATTCTTCAGCTTCATGTTCTATACACAAGGTCGCATAACTCACATCCCATGCTCCGTTCTCTCTCCTCTTCTCCTCGCCTCTCTCTCCTTAGTTCTGACCGACTGCTCGGATCGAAGCCACCCCCATATTATGGTTTCATTGTCGACGCGAGTTCTAATCTTTCTGAATAGAGAGAGAATTCGACAGTCATCTTAGGTGTTTCGAAGAAGAAGCAGAAGTTGTTGGTGATGGTGGTTTACGATGGACTCGACCAGCAGGATAAACAGATCGTTAATGCAGTTGTTATCGCCAGAATTCTTGAACCTGCTTAGTTGTGCCTGTTTTGCACTTTAATCGAACTTTGGTGGTTCTTCATCTAGTATTTTAGTGTTGTTACGGTTGTGCATAGTGGTAGTGAAGGCTATGGAGTACTCCGTATTATCTTAATTAGATTTGGTTAACAATTAATTGGAGACAGAGAGTCGGGGCTATACGAGGATAAAACCGTACATTTAAGCTAAATTTTATTATTATTTTTTAATTGGGGTCTATAGAGAGAGAAACATGGGCTATGTTTAAAATCCCCCAATAAAAGTCTTAAGCTCGAATCTTTCGTAGAGCGGTATTAAATTACATGTTAATTAGTAGTTTTTTTTTTAAAAAAAATCAACCCAAATGAGGATTTTATTTCTTTACTTAAATTAAATAGTGTTTGAGCCCACTAAGAAATAGTGATAATACCTAACGACCATATCATAATTTTGAATTAAACTTTGTATGATTTTCATATTTATCAAAAACATCTCACCAACTAGTATAATGCAGAAAGTATTCTCGAATAAACATTGTTTCTCAAGTGGGTAATTATTTATTACATTCGATTATTCGCATCATATCTCATTTTTGCATTTTCACTACGACTGAAATGTACTTCGTTGTCGAGACACCGACTTTTTTAAGCCGACTAGAAAAATGGGGGGTGGGCCTTAAGGTTGTTGGTTTGATACTATTGGGCCGGTAATAAGATGTGGATTTATTTTCTTTCTTTCTTTATTTTTTTCTTTTTTCACGAGTTAAGTGGGTAAAATATTTAATCAAATTAATGTCATATATCATTTGGAGTATTAGATTGCGCTCTCTTAACATACCATCAAAAATTCCACTAATAAATGTAACTCATGAAAGAATATATATTATTTAATATATTATAAGGTGGAAAATCTTTTATAAGTTAGAATAAAATGCGAATAAATACTTGTGACTAATTATCATGCATAAAATAATTCAAAAACTAATACCATCTATTACCAATTGTTGTGACATACATCTTCTTCCATAGGGGCAAAATCGGAACTACAGAACTAATACCCTTAATTAATTAGTACCCAAAGTAAAATAGTACCAAAATGCTAAGAAAGATAGGTTGGACACAATGTACATTAAATTCCGAAATTACCCCTATGTTGCCACATAACCAAAGGCCTTCAAAGGCCCCAATTAGAGGGGCCAATTGGGGAATGGGCTTTGGCTTTGGGTGAAGATTGTGCAAGAGAATGGACATACTTACAATTAGGGCAAGAGGGTGAAGACCTACATAGTATCACAAGAAGGTGGCAATTTGAGCAAGCCAATGCCACCATATTCGACGTCGTTGATGGGGACGACGAGCCCTCGTTGTGCCCGATCGACATGTTGAGCTCGAGGTCGAGTTGTTGTTTGTTAGGAACGAACACCTAACAAGAAGAAGACGGACACGAGGGAACCCTCGCTGTACGCGCCGAACAAGAAAGCAACGTAAATAATGCAAGAAGAAAATTAGGGTTTTGTATTCTCAATCAATCTCGACAATACAACTTAATCCCTATTTATAAACACTAAAGACTCCTAAGTTGATTCGACTTACGATTCGGGAAAGAATCAACAAGAAAACCCGAAAAGGAGCTTATAGATTTGCTCGACCCAAAATATAAATAAACGGGCTAACCCAACACGACTCAACTAACCCTAACGAAATAATAATATGAAATAAACTAACGATAAGGAACAAAATCCTCGTAGCGTCTTGGGGCCCTAACCCGCCTTGCGGATTGGCCCACACGGCCCTCTTCCATACGACAATCCTCCACCTCCACGTTGGTATTGTACGACACGAGCTCCGGTCCACGTCGACCACCGTCCGGTTCCACGGTAGATACGATGCTCGTATCAACTCCCCCCTCCTTAGCACGTTCCTTGTCCTCAAGGAACAACGACAGAAATTTCCGAGTGAGCATAGCTATCGGTTCCCAAGATGGAACCCGACCTTCATCATCCTCCCACTCAACCAATCCTTCCTCCACAACCTCGCCATGACGCCACACACGGCGCTGGTCCACCAACTTCCGCGGCTTCACCAACACTCGGCCACGGACGAACTCCCCCGGGAAATCAGCCACACCCGACGTCTCCCCCTCAACAAATGGCCGGAGCAAACTAACGTGGAAAACGTTGTGAATTCTACTTCCTTCTGGCAACTCCAAGCGATATGCAACAGCTCCAATTCGCTCCAAGATTGGAAACGGGCCATAAAACTGCCGGGACAACTTCTGCGATATTGGCCGAGCAACCGAATGTTGTCGATACAATTGTAGCTTCAACAAAACTCGATCCCCTACCTTAAATTCCACCTCCCGACGTGCTTGTTCGCCGACGCCCGCATGCGCTGCTGTGATTTTTCAAGATTTCTTCGTAACCAAACCAAAAGCTCCCCATGTTGACGAATCACCTCAGCCACCGAAGAAGGACAAGTCGCCGACGGCAGCGTGGCCACGAGAGAAGGTGGTTCGCGGCCGTACAAAGCTTGGAACGGCGAAACTCCCAACCCTTCATGATGAAAACAATTAAGGGCAAGTTCCGCCCATGGCAAAAAACTAGTCCACTTATTAGGGCGATCCGCCACGAATGCTCGAAGATACTGCTCCAAACCCCTGTTCTGAACCTCAGTCTGGCCATCGGTCTGAGGGTGATATGCCGTCGAGAACTGAAGCTTCGTCCCACTTAGTTTAAGCAAGTTCTCCCATACCTCATTGAGAAAAACGGAGTCACGATCCGAAACAAGTTTCCTCGGAAAACCATGATGCTTAACAACAGTTTCAACAAAAGCATTAGCCACACGCCAAGCATCAAAACGAGTAGGAAGCGGAGCGAAATGCGCGTACTTTGAAAAACGATCCACCACCACCATGATCGCTGTGAACCCTCGCGACTGAGGAAGACCTGTGATAAAATCCATGGAAGCCTCGTCCCACACTTGCTCGGGAATCGGAAGAGGCTGAAGCAAACCTGCCGGTTTCTGAGTAGAATATTTGGTTGTCTGACAATCAAAACAGGCTGCTACAAATTTCTTCACATCGCGACGCATACCGTCCCAATAAAACGAAGAAGCAAGCCGCCGAAAAGTCCGTTCCACGCCGGGGTGGCCGGCCGAAGGCGTAGCGTGGTATTCATAAAGTAATGCCAGCTTTGCTTGCGAACTCGCTCCCACCATAATGTGCGTCCCTTTGAAAATCAGCCCATGAGCTTCATGAAATTGGCCAGAAGCCTTCCCCTCATGCATGTTCGCCCGGAGTTCAACCAAGTCGGGAAGCGTCTCCGTGTCTTTACGAAGAATCTCCATAATCTCCGGTATCGGGTGAGCCATCGCCAAAAATAGGTTACTGCCCTCAGCAGGGGCGTCGTCATCTCCATGCCGGCGAGATAAAGCATTCGCTACTTGATTTGACGCCCCGGTCTAGTACTCAATACGAAATTTGTACCCCATTAGCTTCCTCACGTACAACTGTTGGTCCGGAGTTTGCACAACTTGTTGAAGCAACTCCTTGAGGCTCTTCTGATCGGAACGAATCACGAACTCACGCCCTAATAAATACTGACGCCACTTTTGCAAGGCCTCAACTATCGCATACAACTCCTTGTGATAAGTCGATGCCACACGACGACGGGGCCCCAACTTCTTGCTAAAAAAAGCAATGGGATGATCGTCTTGAAAAAGCATCGCCCCTACCCCGAAGTCCGAAGCGTCAGTCTCCACACAAAATTGTTTCTCGAAATTCGGTAGTCGGAGGATGGGAGCCGAAACCATGGCTGCCTTGAGAGCCTTGAAACTCGCCTCGGCCTCCGGCGTCCAAACAAACGCATTCTTCTTCAACAACTCGGTTAACGGAGCCGCCAAAAGGGAATACTGAGCAATGAACTTTCGATAATATCCCGTCAAACCGAGAAACCCCCGTAGTTTCTTTATCGAAGTTGGAGTTGGCCATACGTCCATCGCCTCGAGCTTCGCCGGATCCGCCTTCAAATGACCGTCAGAGACGATGTGGCCCAAGTATTCCACTGTTGTGCAACAAAAAGTACACTTTGATAACTTTATGAAGAAATGATGCGTCTGTAAGATCGTGAAAACCGCCCGGAGGTGCTCCGCATGCTCGGGAGCCGACTTGCTGTAGATAAGAATGTCATCGAAGAAGACAATGACGAACCGACGCAACAAAGGCCTGAAAATCTAGTTCATCGCGGCCTGAAAAGTCGATGGAGTGTTCGTCAACCCGAAAGGCATCACCAGAAATTCAAAATGGCCATCGTGTGTTCGAAAAGTCGTTTTGTAGACATCCTCCTCGTGCATTCGAATCTGATGATAACCCGATCTCAAGTCGAGCTTTGTGAAAACCCGAGCCTCTCCTAACTCGTCGAACAATTCATCCGCTGTTGGGATAGGGAAATGGTCCGCCACCGTTTCATTATTGAGAGCTCGATAATCAATGCAGAAACGGAAAGATCCGTCCTTCTTCCGTATGAGCAATACCGGCGACGAAAACGCACTACAACTCCTCCGAATAATTCCCCCGTCCAACATCTCCCTAACTTGGCGCTCGATCTCACTCTTCTGATAATATGGATAGCGATAGGGCCGAACATTCACTGGTTTAGTGCCCGGCAATAAGTGAATGCGATGATCGAACGCCCGTGAAGGAGGTAGGCCAGTTGGGAGCTCAAAAACAGAAGCAAATGTCTCGATAACCTCCCGCACGGCTGCCGGTATATCCTCCGCAAGCTCAACACCCTCGGCCCCGGCCTTTGAAGTACTCTCGACGGGAATAACTTCGAAACAATCGACCCCTTCTTGATGTAGCATAATCCACGCCAATTTATTAGCGGATATCTGCCGAGCCGAACGCGGCGTGACCTTCAAACACACCGGTCTCCCTCGAACCTGGAATTCCAACGTGTCGGCCCCGTAGTCGTTAGTAACCCACTGCAAGGAACTAAGCCACGGAAGCCCTAGAATGATCTCAGGGTCGTGGATCGGTAGAATGTGAAGATCAAGTTCCAACGCATGCCCCTGAATGCGAATCTCCGTTTGCGTCGCCACATTAGAACACGTAAGGGATTGGCCGTTGTCCACGTATACTCGAAATGGCGTGATCTCCTCCAATTCCAACCTCGTCTTCTCTGCAATACGAGGGTGTAAGAAATTGTGGGAACTTCCCGTGTCCACCAAGATAAAAACCTTCTCATTCTCCAAAAAACCCTGAAATTCCAATGCCATCGGCCGAGAACGGCCGTCCAAGCTATACATATGGGATAGGTCAGCCCCACGACGTCTCCCGGAGGTGGCATGACGGCTGAGGTGTCCAGCTCTTCCTCGTCTTCGCCATCCGATCCCATATAAGCCAAAAATCGGCCTTTGCAAACGTGCCCGATTGTCCACTTCTCCGCCTTCTCCGCAGCCGATACACGCACAATGGGCAGCTTCGTCAGATCCCGTGGCTTGGCGCCCGTCGCTGCAGAGCTTCCCGATGCCACCTTCACCGCACTCGACTGCTGGGCCGACCCCGACGCTGGCCTAAACTCACGAGGAGGCCATTTCCGACGTGCGGGCGTTGCGTTCCTCTCCCCGGCAGAATCATACTCGACCGCGATCGCCATAGCAGAGGCCACCGAAATCGGGTGCTGAAAACGAACGTGGCTTTTGAGAGGGTTTCGAAGGTCCCCCTAAATAAATCGAGAGGAAGGTGGCTTCGGAAACCCCCGTGATCCTATTCATCAACCTTTCAAAGTCCTTGTTGTAGTCGGTGATCGACCCCGTTTGTGTCAATTTTGCGAGGAGCTCCATATGATTCACGAAATAATGTGGGTCGAAGCGTCGCCTAACATCGTCCACAAATTGCTCCCACGTAACCACCGGATTATTAGTACGATACGCGAAGATCCAATCAGTGGCGGGAGGAGCAAACAACATCACGGCGTAATGGAGCCGTTGTTCGGGCGGAAGCTGGATATGGTTGAAGTAGTACTCAACCCTAGTTAGCCAGCCGGGAGCGTCGGTGCCGTCGAAGATGGGAGGCTCCATCCTGAAAAAACGTGACGGGTCAGGCGCTGAACACGCCGGCTGCTGCCGCTGCTGGGGCGGTTCCCATGTAGATCGGGGCGGGGCCACGTCCCACGACGAATAAGGCTGGAGGCCCGAAACGGGCGCCGATATGGACGGGGGTTGGCGAAACCCTAGCGAAGGCCGCACTCCCACACCTGTCGCGGCCAACGAAACCGGGGCAGAGCAAGAAACCGCCGGCGATGTGGAATACGTCGGGCCGGTCCCCCACACCGACTGCCCCCCGGGAGGCCACGGCGGAGGAGGGACGACGGAGGAGGGACGCCATCGCGCGCCTCACGCTCGTCAAAACGGGTCTTCAATTCAATCAACATCCCCATAATATTCTCCATCGTCGCTTGTGGCATGGCCTGGGGCGTCGAACGCGGAAACACCGGCGGTGTTCCCATGGAAGTAGTCGTCGCCTCCGATCGAGGTACCGGATTAAACGTCGGATGCACCATAGTTCAAGATGAAAGCACCAGTTGTTAGGAACGAACACCTAACGAGAAGAAGACGGACACGAGGGAACCCTCGCTGTACGCGCCGAACAAGAAAGTAACGTAAATAATGCAAGAAGAAAATTAGGGTTTTGTATTCTCAATCAATCTCGTCAATACAACTTAATCCCTATTTATAAACTAAAGACTCCTAAGTTGATTCGACTTAGGATTCGGGAAAGAATCAACAAGAAAACCCGAAAAGGAGCTTATAGATTTACTCGACCCAAAATATAAATAAACGGGCTAACCCAACACGACTCAACTAACCCTAACGAAATAATAATATGAAATAAAACTAACGATAAGGAACGAAATCCTCGTAGCGTCTTGGGGCCCTAACCCGCCTTGCGGATCAGCCCACACGGCCCTCTTCCATACGACAATCCTCCACCTCCACGTTGGTATCGTACGACACGAGCTCCGGTCCACGTCGATCACCGTCCGGTTCCACGGTAAATACAATGCTCGTATCATTGTTCCTCCGGCCTCATCCAGCTCTTCCTCGACGTCTTCCGGTTGACATAGTACATTCTTCCCGACTATACCAGAATAACTCGATATCAATATATGTTATGTTTATTGAAATTCGAAGATGATAAATCGAATATGGGCCGAGCCCAATTGTATCGGTCTGATGTTATGGTACGACATATTTTCGTGTCTCGATATTAAATTAATTTTTTATCAAAATTATAAACAAAAAAGTGGGAAGGTGAAGTGAATTTATATTTCCCATGATGCAAGTTTCTAATTCCATGATCACTCCACATACAGTTATTGCAAGGATCAAAGGCCCCACCCCTTTTATTACACTACTACAAATATTAATTTAGCAAAATTACTACCAATATATTACATGAGAGTTCTTCTCCACCTAAGCTAGTAGTTGAATTTATACTATTTAACACTCATTTTTTTTTTTTTTATATATATATTAATTACTATGCAATGAACATGAATTTTTTTGTATGATTTGAAACCATCAACAACCACTTTAATTTCAAAAACAAAATTTAAAAATCTGCTCATACATCTAAATATGCATGGAGAGAGAGAGAGAGAGTACTTGAAGATCAAGGCACTGCTCCCAGTCAGAAGGCAAAGGATGCTTAAGCTGAAGATCAACAGTGTTGGGATGAGTTTCAATGTTCCATTTTCTCTTCAAAGTGAGGCTGCTGCTGCTGCTTTCGCCGTTTTCGCCTCCGTTCTTCCCATCTCCGTAAACACCTCCACCTCCAGCTAGAGAAAGTTGAGTGAACTCCATCAACAAGGATACACACATATACCAAATGAAGATCAAATGTTTTACTACTGTTTTCCTTTACTTTTATTGATTGACAAACATAAGCTCAAGACATCTAAAGTAGAAACTTGTTTGAAATGCTTGAGAACTCTACCTATAAATTTTAACCTATTTTAGCTTTATGTTTAATGTTTTCTTACTTCCATGCAAAATATCTTATTTCTTTTCGCATGAATATTATTATGGAATACGTGAAAAAGTGGTATGATCATATTTTTTGTAGAATAAATCCTTTTTTGAAAATGGAAACTAAACATTTTAAATAAAATTTTCAAATAAAGATTACTGACCGACATTTTGAATGAGACGAATAAAATATCATGAAAATTGTAGTAATGAAATGAAATAAAATGAGGGGGTAAATGCAAGGGACGTGGAGGTGGGGTAGGCCTTTAGGCATTTAATAACTACAGTAGAAATTAATTATAAAATCCATGGGTTCACCAACATTCAATTCCTTCTAAATTCCAATGCTACACAATTTTTATCACTCCTAATTTTTATTTTTTTAATCAAAGAACTAATAATATAAACATGAGTGTAAATGATAATCAAATTCCTTATAATTTTAGCAGTATAATACGAAAGAAAAGAAGCTCATCTCAAATTTAAGCCGACGGAGCACACAAAAAGGAATTAGAATGTCAATTATTAAAGGAAATTCCATCGAACGAAGAATGGTAGCTTTTCTCAAAATTGTCTCGGTAAAAGTGTTGATATCATTAGTAAAAGTGTTAAAGTGATGCTATTTGGCCATAATGTGGCCGGCCATAATTCAACTTTTTTTATTTTTTTTAGTATGAAATAATGTATATATTTATGCCAAACTTTTTTAGATTATAAAAAACTTAAAATGTGATACTCCATATTTTTTAGGTATTTTTTAAAATTAATCCTTTAATTATTTGATAATTTTTACTATTTTAAAGGATTTATTACCTTTTTATCTAGAAAAAAAAGAGAAAAATATGTAATTTTGGGGAAAAATTATTTTTAAATTAAAATATTAAACTAATAAATTATAGTTATCATTTACTATTTTTAAAATTACGTATATTATGAAAAATATCGTTGTGTGGCCGGCCACATTATGGCCAAATAGCATTATTGAAAGTGTTAATTGTTTTGAGAAAAAGTGTCATCTTTTGCGTGGTTTACATTTTTCAACTTTTATCAAGTTTGGTCCCGTAATTATTAAATTGGTTATTTATATTGTCACTATTGAGTGATAAAAGCATATTACCTTGTAGGGGCAACCATTAAAATACCCACATTGAAATAGTGAAATAAAATAGTACCCACTTAGTTAATAAAGATAAATAATACCCACTCTTACTAAAATACCCTTAATGAAATACCTTTATATAATTTCAGAATTTAAAATAAATATAATAAAATCAGAAAATGAATTAAACAAAACAAAATCACGACTCGCCAAAATCAAAATCAGCGCCGCCGCCGCCATCGTTCATCTCGGTACGCTGCTGTATCCAGGGGGTCGTGAGAGGCCGATACCCCTTGTGAGAAGCTGCCATTGCCGCCGGTGAGAAGAAGGAGAAGCCGCTCTCGTCACTTTGCCAAAATCACACAGCATAATGGATTTAGTTTTCGATTCTGAAACCGCGCCTCAAGCAAAGAAAAATCGACGTGAACAAGCAAGGAATGAGGTAATCACGAATTGCAGGGCGTGATATTTTGATCGTGAATTTATACTACATCTTGAATCCCCGAAAAATCTGGAAAATTATGAATTCACGAATTGTTCCTTATTAAGTCGTTAATTATCTCATAAATTATACACAATTCACGAATTCAAGAGCCCAAGTCGTGAATTAACTCATAAATTATGCACAATTCACGAATTCAAGAGCCCAAGTCGTGAATTAACTCATAAATTATGAACAATTCACGAATTCAAGAGCCCAAGTCGTGAATTTGTAATTTTCGAATTTACCAGCTTTCCCTCGATCTCCATTCATAGTAGAACTAGTCTGAATGTTCAAACTCATATTTAATTGTTTGTTTCGGTTCATTTTTTTTCTATAAAGGAAAGCTCATAGAAAGAATACACAAGGGAAAGTGCATCACAATCCTAGTTCTGCTCTCAATCAAGTTTGCTAATACAGGAAAAAAGTACAAGAGAAGTGCAGAATTCCGGCCGCCGCCTCCGACGTAGAACTCCGGCAGCCTCCAACCTATCCCTACGTAAAACTCGTTGACTTCTTTCAAGATATTGAGAGAATAAATAGAGGGAGAGAGAAGTGTGCGTGAAAGTGGAATTGAGGGATTGGTCATAGAAAATAATACTCCATTTTCATTTAAGGGTAGTATAGTACTTTAACACCAAAAGTGGATATTATTTATCTTTCTTATCTTGGTGGGTACTTTTTTATTCTACTATTTCAATGTGGGTATTTTTGCCTATTTCCCCTACCTTGTACAATACAAAATATTTATGATTTTTTTATGTCTAACCAAGGTGTTAACTAATTGTCATAAATAAACAAACTAATTAGTAATTATGTGTTAATTGGATAGTTAGAGATCTCGATAGTGATTATGATAATCTTAAGGATTGAGCAACTCTTGTACTCATACTTATATTATTTACTCTTTGATTTCAAATAATAGAGTACGTAATTTAATCAAAAATAAAATGCCTTTAATTTTTGTCACTTCCAAAACAAACAACTATGAATGAAACGTCCTTATATTTAATTGAGTCATATATAATTTAATGAAATGGTGTGAGTAGTATGTTGCAATACATAGTTGGAATATTGAATTCTTGAAAGGAGCTTTCATCGACCTCTCATTTAATAGGATTATACTCACTTCTACTCACCGGTATAGAAATAAAAAAAAAATTCGGCACAAGAGCTAAGACGAGGGTGCATGATAGTGATAAATAAAGTACTGTAAATTGATTTTTTTAATGGCTTAAAATTTTATTATTTTAATTAATATTCCTATATTCATAGGACGGGCGAAAATAAAATTTATCACTTTATCAATAAGACAGGGGGAGTATGATCCGATCCTCCAAAATATAGGCTATTGTCTTATCTATTTCATAGCGGTGAATTTTAATGCATAGCCTAGCCCAACTAAACTACCGAGTTGTCCAAATAAATCTTCCTAATAACTGCAATTCTCACTTCATATTATAATTCTACTTTATTTATGTTGGGATAATGACGTTTATTCCATCATGTGGTACACGATCATAGGATATATTATTATACTACTCACATGGAGTAGATAATGAGAATTGCTCCCTAATACATCGTGAATAAACTTAACGTATCCATTGTGAAGTTGTTTTGTTGCTATATTTTAGAAAAACTACCATAATATATTTGATATACTTAAATCTTAGGGAAAAAAAAAAAGCCCTATTAAAAAACTAAATCAGTAAGTAAGGGAGCATTTCGGTATACATAATTATAATGCACAATGATCTTAATTCACTCTCAACACTATTGCAATATTATTACATGATTCATTATATATTTACTATTCACTTTCAATATAATTATAATACACTAATTAATATTGATCTATTGTATATCACACAATAATTAATATTAACTGCCGGGATTATTTCTTATATCTTACGAAATCGGTCATCCATATGCTCAGTGCAAACAATATGTCATACATCGAAAATATACGGATTATACAACTTATGTATATTGTATAAGGGAATTAGACTGGAAAAAAACATGCGAATCCACTTCCAAGATCGAAATTGAATGCCTTTCAAAATTTGTTCGACCTCCGGCCTTTTCTTGTAGAAGACAACATATCGTATCTTACTTTCAAATACTCCAACAAATACACTGTAAAATAATATTCAAAATTCTCTTACCTTTGAATATTAAAAATCATGAGAAAGTTCCCACACTAAAAAAAGTAGGAGCGGAAACATCGAGAAATTCCGAATGTCACGATGCATTAAATCGAAATTAAATTTGTGTATCTAGAGCAAAGAAAGAAGAGTTATTTTGGGGTACTTGTGCATTTACTCCTCACAAATTTTATAGGTGTGCCTACTTAAGAATTCTCGCATTAATGGATATTAAATCATCCATTATTAATGTTAACTAACTATAGTGAAATCTTATATACCAAGGAAAAATAACTTCATTCGTTCCCTATATTAGCCTGGAGAGTTGAACGACACATGTCTTAAAAAAAAATATTGTAGTAAAATAAGGATCCAACCCACATATTAGGAGTTTCATTTTAGTTAATTACACTGATATAGAGACGTCTAAAACGAGAAATATTCACACCAATATATATGAGACTAGAATAAGAATATCTTAGCCGGAATAATCACTCAACCATAGAGAACTAACATGTCAACTACTAATGTAATTAAGTAGCATATAACGAAAAGAGTAAATCTATCCGGATCAATTTGATCCGGATCAAATGGGACATAATGGTCAATTTCACAAAAGTTATAACATGGTATGCCTAAATTATCCCTATTCAATGGTTATAAAATATATATGTAAAATTCAAATTTGAAGATCATTTATTATTTCATTGTTCCAATACTCCTACAATATCTAACAATAATAATTAGGTAATAAATTAACTATAAATACAACATCTTCATCCAAATTTGAAGTATT
Organism: Thymus mandschuricus; assembly: GCA_029379335.1. NCBI lineage: Eukaryota > Viridiplantae > Streptophyta > Magnoliopsida > Lamiales > Lamiaceae > Thymus > Thymus mandschuricus. The sequence continues at coordinate 34,506,344 of CM057071.1, forward strand.
GATCGATCAAAGTGGTTAACTTTGGTGCTTCAATCACGAATTTGAAACATGCACGCATGGAGAATTCATTGAGTGGCCATACGAATTGTAAGTACTCAAATTTGAACGCAAGTTGGTATAACTTTGATATACAAATTGGTTTAAATTGGATAAACATGCAAATTTATTTAACTTTAATTTAACAAAATAAAATGTATATGTTTTTTAAAAAAATATTTACATGTATTTAATATATTTTCAAAATTTATTTTGTTTTAATTTATATGATCAATATAAATTTGTATGATTAAATTTGATATACTAATGATAATGGTAATGAGATATATATAAGTATATTGTACTATTACTACGAAATTAAAATTTTTAAATTTTTTTGAAAAAATGATAAAAGGTAGAACTTTGCAAAGTGTTATATACTATACTCGTTTATATTATATTTTTCAATACTTTCAAGTTTCAACTCCTATAAACACTCAATTTTCAACTCTAGCCTTTATATTATACCTTGGGTACGATCAAAATTGCTTTCAGTGAGATTTATATACATAACTTAAAAGCTTTAAGCTAAATAATTTTATGACATATGTAATATGTTAGCTATATATGGTTACATCACATCTTAGCAAAACAAAATAGTCAAAATTAATACAACATATAATAAATAGTAGTAATTTTTTATCGCCATTCCGTTCCACCGAATTGTAGGCAATATATATTAATTTTATACCTTATATATATTCAAGAAACATTTACAATTCGGTGGAACGGGGGAGTAATAGTTATTATAGCAAATAGATATAGAATTAATAATCACTATAATAAATATTTAAATACTAGATAAAATATAAATAATTTACTTAACCCGAAAATATATTGTATAATATTCCTTCATATTAGAATCCATATTTTTTATGTTAACACAGAATAGTTGGTGGTGATAATAATTTTTATCAAACTATATATAGTTGCATGCAAGAGGCATAGACGTCCAATTGGAGAAGAAATCAATATTAAATTTGGGAAGTAAAAAAATAACGTTCAATGATTTGTGAATAGAACCTAAATTATTTAATAACTTGTTATTCTCAACATGTATTTAATTGCTACACAAAAAAGGAGGAAATATTGAAGCCAAATCAATTAAGGGCAAATTTGTCCTTTTGCATTGCATTTATTGTAATTCTTCCATTTGATCCGGATCAAATTGATCCAAATAGCATCACTCAATAAGAGTAAATATTTATTTTATGAGTGATGCTATTTGGATCAATTTGAGGTGGATCAAATGCATTAATTACCATAAATCAAATATAAAAAGACAAGTTTAACCTTAATTGTTTTTGGCTCTAATATTTCTCATATTTTCTCTTTAGTATTTATATTCATATTGGGAATAACAAACTTAATAAATACTTATATTCTAATCTCAAATAAATGAGTTAAGTTTGTTTTTCTTTTCAAATCATATTGAACACCACTTTTCTTCTCAATCGAAGATTAATACCTTCGCATGCAACTATATTATACTCATTCATGTATACACAACATTTTACTTTTGTTTTTGTTTTTTAAGAAAAAATTATGAACTATGCCTTTTTATTAGCATAATTTCATACCAACTTAACCAAATATAATCTATAAGAAAATACTCCAAATGCGTCAAAAATTTAATTCAGAATAAAGTACAACGTATCATAAATATATAATTAGTATATTAAATTTAATCATACGTATTCAATCACAAATTATATCATAGTGGTAATTTAAACTTGTATACTAGTTAGTTCTACTAATAGTAATATTAGTTAAGTTATACTGATATAAATTTATACCTATAAATTTTTTATATATCCATGTGTTTGTGTTTGGCTTCATCAAAATTCCATAAAAATACATTTAAAAATATATTAAACACATTTAAATATTTTAAAAGCATACATTGTATCTACTAAAATAAAAAATTCATTTTTATATTATATTATACACGATGGATATTTCTACTAGTGGGCATGTATGCACATTTGGTAAATGGGATGTGATAAATCTTAGTTAAACCAATTTATATAATTATATTAAATCCGGCTATAGTATAATATAATGCTTATAAAGTTTCATGTTTGAAACTTCATAAATTTAATTTTAAAATCAACATGTTGTATTTATGGTGGAGTTATAAATGAAGTATTGAAAAAATAAAACATCAATTAATCTTTAAATTTAATTTATTTTTTTTTAGATTTTTAGCATTTAATAGGGATAGTTTAGACATAACATATTATAACTTTTGGCAATTTTACAATTATGCCCCATTTGATCCGGATCAAATTGATCCGGATAGATTTACTCTTATTTTATTTTAATTTTTATCAATTGCAATCATATGATCGTCTCTCTTCAAGGAAAATAAAAGGCTTTGATCAAATGCAAAACTCATGTATCATTTCATATAGGCCCACTTTGATTTTTCTTGAAATGCCATACAAAAATTAAATATTTTCTCCCATAGTGAAGTGACATGAATGGTACTCATCCTTTGTCCGTAAACAGTTCCGCTAGGCTGCGTGTGTTGGTTAGTGGTAAGAGATTAAGTTTCAGAACCAAGTGGCTTGAGTTTGAGTTCCCTGTAGCGCAACCCTTAAATTTTCTATTATAGCTTCGGGAAAAAAAAAAAAAAAAAAAAAGTTTCGTCTACTTCACTCCGTCCCAATTTAGAAGCCGCGTTTATTAGATACGTGTGAGGTGCATAATATTAAAATGGACTTATAAGTTAGGTTTTGAGGGGGGGAAAGTCATCCATTTTACCATTTTAACCAATTTTCAAATATTTCACAATTAATTGAGTACATAAGTCATAATATATTGAATACTTTTTAAGGGAAACATTTTTCTTTATTTAAGTCATTTTAGAGAGAGAGAGAGAGAGTAACATGAGGTTGGGCAATTGAAGAGCAACATTGGATGGAAGCTAAGGTACCACAGCACCTTCAGAACTGAGTTTCAGCGGAGAGACGTGATTGCACTTATTATGCCCATTTTGAATCAGCCTACTCTTCCTCATATCACATCCTATTTCATAAATGTTGCACGAGCCGTAAAATATACTCTTTCCGTCTCACTTTACTAATCCAGTATACTATTTTGGTTCGTCCCACATTACTAGTCTACTTTCCTAAAATGACAATAATTAACTCTTATTTTTTGATGTGGACCCATTACTTTTTTACTTTAACACTGCGCATAAAATCTCGTACCGAAAAGAAACTGGACTAGTGAACTGGGACGGAGGGAGTAATATATAATATAAAATGATGCAGTTCATAAAAAATTATTTCCTGTCCACCGTCTTCATGCTTCAGCTCTTTTGGCTCAATGTGACGAAAAGTAGATGTTACGATAAAATTTAAGTTTCACTTGATATACTATTATGATATATTGCATAGTATAGAATAATAAATTATATCAAGAGCCACCTAAATTTTATCGTAACATCTACTTTTCGACCTATTAAAATGCGTTCCAAAATAGTCAAAGTTGAAAGAAGTTGGACTGAGATATAATGCACGATATGTATAATTATATACTACCTGGGTCCACGCATATAAGGATAGATGAATGTCTTTTAGACAAAAAGACAATCAACTATTCATATATAAGTGGGAAAGAAGTGAGTATAATGTATTGTATATCATAATGCATTCTCCATAGCAATTAATATGATGTGGCTCGTAATTCGAGAATTGAATATGATATGATCAACTGAAAAATGAAGACAGCACTTTAGTTGCTTCTTTCATGAATTTTCGTTATTCTAAGGTATTTTCTATCGGGTGTATTTTCTACTCTATTTTGGTGTTATTATTTTTATTTTTAGGTTGCGTTCTCTTTGATGCAAAAGAAAAGGAGAGAAAAGAGAAAATTACACTATAAATTCCACCTCTTTTCTCACCTTTTCTCACATTTTATCAATGAGGGAGGATTTTACTCCTTAAATTGGAGATAATATTTACAACACCAAATTGGAGAGATAATATTTTCTCTCCATTGTAGTGCAAATGAAGGGGAAAATATAGAAAACGTGAGAAAATGTGAGAAAAGGGGTGGAATTTATAGGGTGATTTTCTCTTTTCTCTCATTTTCTTTCGCATCAAAGAGAACACAACCTTAAATTATAATTTGGATTGTTATATTATAAGGTTTTATACTAGTTTCCAGAGATGAAATTAACACCTTGTTCTGGAATAAAACTTGAGCTTAATTTTCTCTCTCTCGAGATATACCTTTGAATCTCGTTCGGGTTTTCACTAAGGAATTCATATCAACTTATCATACGAGTTCATCCTCCTTAATTTGCAGCGTCTTTCATCTAAATCGTTACTAAACGATTCATTCTACGGGTGAAGGGGGTTCAGTCTTGCCTTTCGGTTCATCGAGGTCTATCATTTTATTTTTGTATTTCCTTATGCGTTCGAGTAACTATGAGCTACACACATGCACCATTCTCTTTTAAGCTCGAGAAGGCTTGATCAAAATATTGAGCTATTTGCATATAACTCTTAAAATTCATATCCACTATTGTGTAAGATGGTCGACTATTGAATTATCAAAATATAAGTATAAATTATTGCAAGAGACTGAAAATACGAATAACATAGTTAACTAATTATAGATGGTATTTTACTTATCCCACGTAAGAGATGGTATTATTTGACCCATTTAGAGTTGGGATACGAACCTTCCATTCCAATTCAATCGTCATGTTTCATTTTGATATGGAATTTTAGGTGCAATATTAAAAGTACTGAAAAGTAAGGGATTCATATTAATATGCAAAGATTAATTCTTTAAATTTTAGAAAACAAACAATCCATATCGGACGGTTTGATAAGATAAGCGGGACAATTAAAGTGAAACGGAGGGAGTACTGTATTATTCAAAGCCATGCTTTTTCAAGCAAAAGAACCGTATAACACACCCTAACAAAGTGTTACTATAAAATAGTCCTTCTGTTTCTTTTGAAATGGCCACGTTTCCTTTATTCAAATTCGGATTTAGAGAGGGGGGTGTTAGTAGTGCTTGAAGGGAAGATGTAATAGCCGCAGTTTTGTTTAGTGAGTAAATAAAATTTCGGCATTATTTTAATAATTTAGAGTGTTATTACTATTATTAGTATAACGAAATTTAAAGTGCAATAAATAGTAGTGTGTTACTCGGTAATATAAATATTGCCAAACAAGAGTAGAATTATTTGTTTGGAAAGGCCCGATAAAACGAACCGATCAATTTTATTTAAGGGCAGAGGCCCACTTAGTGATCGAGGCCCACTTCACGATTATTAGTTCGATTTTAATTGGCCCAAGAGAGGGAGCCCGTTTCAGATTTAATACCCAACAACAATAGATATAAAAGGGGGCCCAAGATTAATGGCTCTAAGCCCACAATAATAATCCATGTATATACATATATACATATTATTGCAACAAAAGAAAAGAAAAAGAAAAAAAGAAAAAGAAAAGAAAGGGAGTGAAGAAGCGGCAGAAGCAGCAGCTCAACACCCCTCCCCTCTAAATCTGAATTTTCCCCAACAATTAGACTAAGTACACCCCTAAAAATTTGAATTACACAATGGATGACATGTGAGTCTCCTTCATCATTACTTTGCATAGGAATTGGAGAAAACAGCTCACTAGCCGCCCACTTATTCCTCTCCCTTGTCCGACAATCTCCACTCCCACACACTTCATCTTGGCAGCAGTCACTCTTGAAGAAAACACTCCCTCCCTACACCAAAAACACTCTCAAAATCAAAGCATTCACACCAACATAGAAAGAGTAGAGAAAGTGAAAGCAAGCAAAGGCACCAAAGAGAGGGCCGATTTCCAGCCAAGAGAACGACCGGAGATCAGCCCGTCGGCACTCGTTCGAGCACCGAATTCCCCACGTTTTCCTCTAGGTAACCCTCTAATCCTTCTCCCTCAAAGGCTTAGCTTGCATGCACTAACTAGAGTCTCAACCTCTACCTCTAGGGGGAAGAACGAAGAGAGGACAGCCTTGTTTAAAGGCTTAGAGTTCGTCTTTCGATCCACAATGGTAAGAGCCCCCACCCTTCCCTTAGAGTGACTATCAAGCTCGAAACGCATAGAACTAAACCTACGTCTCTAGGTTGCAAGCAATCGACTTTGGGGAAAGGAAACAAGGGAGAAGGAAACAATCGAAGGATATAACCAAGGAGGACAACCCCTATTCAAGCCGGGAATCCCATGCTTCGACTTTGTTTCGAACCAAGTAAGTACCTCCACACCCTCCTTAAAACCTAAGAGGACCACGAGCATAATGACTCCAAAACTCAAACTAGGGGCTGCCCTAATTGTGAACACCTCACTGCATGCTGAAAACTTGTTTTAAGGCCTAAAAACCAGTCTTAGACCTCGTTTAAACCCCCACAAAACTCGATCTAACAAGATCACACATTAAGCTTTTTACTCCAACAAGAGAACCAACAACAAAGTATGATTTTCCATTCAAGAATGACTCAAGAACTCATTTAGGGGCTGCCCATACAGATGAAGCCTTAAACATGTTGAAGAAACTAGTTTAAATCCTCAAGGACCAAAGCATGAATAACATAGATCATTTCGATTAAACCCAAGGCATGAAAATGGAGAAGAAGAGTCGACTCACAATGCATGTTATAGAGGCCCAAAACCAGATTTAGAACCATTGTCTTTCCTCTAAGATCCCAACACTAACAAGCCTTAATAATGAGATAAAACATGTCACACTTTGAACTCTCTCTCACCAACGAAGTACCAACTCAAGCATGTTGAAATCTGGAAAATTTCCCCAATAATCACCAACAATATATATTCGTATCCACTGCCTAATCTAGACATATAACCATAACAAATCAAACATAAATCGAGAAAGGAATTAGAGAAAGAGGCAAACCTCGCCGGCATCACCGACGGTGGCAACAGACTGCCCGGAAGAGGAGAAGAAGCCGGGAAAGGCTTGGGACGGCACCGGGACACCCTAACATCTCCCGTTCACGGGCAGAAGGGCTGCCACGTCGACGGCCTCGATTGAGACTACTGCAGCTCCGAGAATTGCCGGGACTACCTGCAGAATGAGGGAGAAAAGAGAGGTCAGAAGGAGGAAGTATGGGAGGGAAGGAGGAGACGCCGGCGACGGCATCACTGCCGGCGCCGGGAGACAGATTAGAGAGAGAAAGCAGGGGCGGCGGCTGGTGCGACAGCAGAGATGGCGGCTGACGCGAACGGAGGAGCCGTGGGCTGGAAAAGGGGCGCGCCGGCGCACTGCAGTGACGAACGAGAGGCCGGCGCCGGAGAAGGTGAGGCCCCGACGGATCTCTCCGATTTTTCCCCAATCTGCAAACTAGGTTTTCCCCTTCAATCAACCCATAATAGAGAGAGAGGAGATGCCGACGGAGGTCGGGACGGACCACCGGTCGACGCACGCCAGTGGGAAGAGCAGCAACGGCGGCGGCGATGACTGCCGAGAGAGGATTTCACGAGAGAGAGGGAAGGAGGAGAAATCGCGATTTGAGAGAGAGAGGTGAGTGTTGCCAAGTGTAGAACCGGGCCGGATTTTCGGGCCGGATTTGGACTCGGGCCGGGTGAACCACTGGGCCGAGGAAGGAGATTGGGCCGAAATTATTAATATTCAATTGGGCCAATTTATCTATCAGTTGGGCTCAAGTTCAGATGGGCCGAAGCTTAAAGAACGGATGGGCCGGAAACATTCATCAGATGGGCCAAGATAAATTATTTTACTGATATTCCAAGCAAAGAACGTGGGCCGCACGTGTCAGCCTTCCGAGCTCGATTCTATAATTTACCTGGCCTTAATAATCGGACTTAACCCCTAATATCATATTGGGCCCTTATTAATTAGTAATCTTAGATTTAATAATAAATCAAGCCCAATTTTATTAATCTTATAAGTGTAGACCACTTATATCCTTTAATGAAATCACTAAGCCTTATTAATGGCTTAATCGAATATCCTGCGATTTCTGTCGAGGATGAAAAGACTGTAAGACACAAGAGTCGATCGAAGTGATCGATTTCAAAAGAGAATCGAGAAACTCTCGATTAAAAGAATACTCATGATAGCGCTATCAGTAAAAGAGAACATAACCTCGATAGAAGATAACCTTCGCATAGATCGATAAGATTATCGAGTGTATTCCAAGTCTCTTATTTTACGTTCTTTGAACGAGGTTAGGCGAAGGGAAAGGTCGAGACTAAGGCGGCGCTCAGAGTTATATAAATTATGACCAGGAAAGGAAAGCTATCGAGGTGGGCTTTCGAACAATGAAATGTTTTTATTGCTAAAGTTCTTTCTTAAAAGAATTGTCATGCCATAAATGTTTTGTTTCTGTATGATGTCTATCTGTGAGAGGGCTTCGGCCAAATGTTAACAGAGACGAATTCGGGCCTATCGGGATTTATATCTCGACAGGTTAAGTGCACTTAGAGGACCGTGAGCCGACGTAAGTTGGCCGGTCAGAGGTATCCGGGGAGGGTGGCCACCCTTACCGGATACACCTAGAGCTCAGATATGACGGATTACACCAGAGAACTTAGCCTGCGCAGGCACTCTTTTATAAAGAAAATGTTTTTGTGAACATAGGTCTTTTCCGAAAACCCCTATGATTCACTTGAATGGCTGACAATTAAAAATGTTTTGGCACGTGTCCACTGAGTACTTTTGTACTCAGCCCTGTACATATTTCCCATGTGCAGGTTAAGCAGATGAAGTGAAGTTGCCGGAGGAGCTTTTGTCGAGCATGAAAGTGTTGAAGCCTCTTGGTGGTGCATGTCTCCATACATGCATCTCACGTCCTTCTGCAAATGATTGTCATGTAGCTAAACTCACTTCCGCTTAGTGTATCGTTGCAATGTATTGGCCCTATCGTAGTCAATGATTTCTTTTGGAATAGTGCTTCCGCGTATTTCACGTTGTACTTCCTATCGTAGGATAACATTTTCCCTCCATTCATTCTCGACGAATGATGGAGAGTTCGACTTAATCTAAGGCTATGTCTTCACGTCGTTTCACTTTATGTCGTTTGTTTTATTTCCTTCCCTTTTTCTTGAGTTGCGACCTCGCCTGGCTAGTCTTAGCGGAGCCGGGTCGTGACAGAGTGGTATCAGAGCCCTTGGTTCGCTCTGAAATCCAAGAGTCTTCTTCTTCTAAGTCAGGTCTAGACTTGATTCGCTAGACCAATAAAGTCCCTCGACAAAAGCTCGGCACTTCACGACATCATGCTGGACCAAGAACGAGAAGAGGTAACTATCACATGCCAGTATGAGAACATAGTCAAGATAACATAGAGCTCACATATAGTAGAAAAGCCAAGGCCTTTCTAGAGAACATAGCTCGCTTGAATTAAGTGCTTTCCCTCTATCACATACTAGGATGTGCTTGAGCGAAGAAATTATTCTAACCTCGATTATGGCACGAGAAGGATGATGAGACGAGGAAGCGAGTGAAGCTCTACACGAAATACCAACTCAAAGAAGCGGTGATAACTCCCCGAAAAGCTATTACTTGAATAAAGGATGCGCCAGATCAAGGAAAACTAAGTCGAGGAGTGCAAGAAGAACTGGACGGGCATTGTTTGAATTAATGACATGAGTCTAACCTTCCCACTTCCGTGTGGCAAGGAACGAAATGTATTTATTAGCGCTTCCTAAAAATAGTAAGAGATGATACCAGAACCTTATCAGGACTAAAAGTTTTATATGGTGGCATAATAAAAATAAGTCCACTAGAAGTTTCCTGGATGTTTCCGCATCCATGGTTAAAAGAAGAAAACGTTACTACGAATTAAAGATAGAAGTCAGAGAAAGGTTAAGGTCTTGTCCAACTTAGAGCTCTCAGATAAATAAACGTTAAAATCTCGGATTCCTTGATATTGTACTCATGAGAATAGTTACGATGGAACATGTCAGCCTCTACTTTCCTGAGTAGAGGATCATGCTTGAAGAGTATAGTAAAGTGAGACCATTAGCCATGCCTATTGATGAACTCATAAGATTGAATATCGATATCCAATGTAAGACTAGAAGCTAAAGCAATATAATATGCTTAACTTTCATGGGTGATGGGACTAGATTATACGATAAAGGAGACTAAGGCGTGGTATTAATTGACAAAAACAGCGAACCATTAATTACGTCCCAAGTACGACGTGAGGAAGTGTAAAGAAACCTCATACCAAGAACTAAGGGACCGTCGAAGAAAGAAATTTGTATCTAGTCGGATCGCAACCTAGCATCCTATTCCATTAGGATATCAGCAGACAAGTAATATGATTGTCCTTAGGAACAACTCTACGTTACTAACGCTAACGAGTAAGTTGCAATTTCACATGTCAAGGTCCTTTACGCCAGTGCGAAGCACTAGAGTGTTCACGAAGGTACGTAGACTAATCAAGACCCTACGTTCTAGTGCATTGTACCTTCAAAACCCTCTTTTGAACCTCTCGAAACCAGAAAGACCTTTTTGTAATACACGTAGAGTCGAGGAATTCCAGATCCAAAGAATTGTTTATCGAGCCTTATTCGATCTTCTGTATTCTTTCGAATCAAGAGTCATCAGTGTATGAGAATCAAATTTTCCTTCATGTGACCGGAAGGATGCTTATGTGGGACTGGCCACCTCACATAATCTCCTTCTCAGTAGCGTCACCAACAGACAAGAAATCGGATGGGTATCGACAAAAAGGGGTCCCCCACCCCCCCGACCCCTGTCACTTCATTCTACCCTCTGGTTATTTCTTCTAAACTTGTCTGGTGATTCCTTGATGAGCTATTTTGGATAATTGATATTCCAATTTGGACCCTCGTACTATTATTTTTCATAGTCAGACCACGATAACCTTATTTCGTTTTGAACCAATTGTCATCCTAACGCGATGAAACTTTGAGGATTAGTTCATTTGCAAGATATAGAGTATGACTTAAGGTTACACACTCTTTTGAGTTGTCGAATGTTTACGCATAAGAGGGTGGATGATAGATAAGCCGTTAAAAGTATTGCACGAGACTCGAAGTTGACAATGCGGTGCCAACTAGTTTTACATGTGACGGTAAAATAGAGACCCCACCACATTCTAAGGAATATTTTGAATGTTGTAAATCAGAGATGAAAGCTTATAGTGGAATTAAGAAGTACGATGGGTGAAGCAAGAATCCAAAGGATAGAAACAAGTATCGCGACGAACGCAAGAAGTAAGTAACGTAAAGCTAGCCAGATTCCCCAACAAGGCCTAGAAAGAGGAAATACAATGATTAAATGCAAAACTCATAAGTTAAATATTCTACGGAATTCCCCAAGAGAAGTGTACCGATGGCCCATAAGTCCAACACTAAGAACTAATGATATTAGAGTCTGATTCAAACCAAGGATAGTAAACCCATCACACGGATGAGATCCTTATGGACATGAAATCTTGAAATCTCCGATAGATTGAAAATAAGAATATCAGAAAATAGACGACCCGAAGTCGAGTACTACCCTTGTCAAATACATGGTGTGTTATCATCCCTAAGATCCAGATTAAATTACCAACTAAAGGAAAGACAGTATTTCATGATTGAGGTCGGTGACCTGACGTTATTTGGGATTTCTCATAGCACGTGGACCAGACTAGAATTTAATTCTCACTAGAACTAAGTTATGTGAAAATAGTGAGACCTAAATTAGCCACCAAGAAAAGATTAATTATAGTATGACGTTAGTCTGTCGGACATAGTAATAAGTTATAACGGACTACGAAATATGAGATGCTAGCCGATGCTAGAGAAGAAAACATTGAGAGAACTCAGGATAAGTACACTAAGATCGTAACCACCGAGACTAAACCACAAGTAAATTAGGTATGGTGAAATTTTAACTATGTAATCACATAGACATGATACCTTGAAACACTGAAGTAGTATGGGGGATATTCATGTAATAAATATACACAACCATGAGTACTAACTTCCAGTAAGTAGTATAAGATTTGCTATTATTGCAAAGTTGATGTAGTTCCCTTCACGAGAAGTGTGCAAGGTAGTCAATAGAGCAAAGGAAATGCTAGTGAGGACAAGCATTAAATGAGTCGTAAGTTTAAATGATATAGACATGGTTTTGGGACACTTGAGGAAACATGAGTTAATAATAGAAGTGAATAAAAGGGGTACGCCGATAGCAAATATTGCACGATGGAATCAAATTGGACGAGGGACTAGCGTAAGAGCATACCAGCCTATGAAGAGGTGACCTAATAGCATATATGAGGGACAAACTTCTTTTAAGAAAAGCCATGGTTGTCTAAGAAGTCGGTTAACTTATATGTAAAATAGTTTGGGATGTGACTTTGATCATTAACCAACGAGCTGTAAGGAACAATAAATTGGGACGAACTTATCTTTGTTTGGAGCAATTAGATCGCATCATAAGAGAAGATGTTAATGGAAGAGAGATTTGTCCTAGAATCCTCATGTTATGAGAGTCGAACGAAAGCCATCTAGATTGAATTCTTAACCAAGAAGTAATGTGAGCACTCGACGTGCCAAGCCACCCACTGTATATTGCAAGTTTGAGTAGATAATTAAAACCATAGTATTATCTTCGTAAATCCCTTAAGATAATAAGAATCCATATCTTAAGTGTCCCAAGAACAGAATTATTGATATGTAAGGTATAGACACACGAGATCGTTGAAACGTATAGAAGGGATGTCAATTGAGTAAATTAGGAAGTGTTTATTAAGTGGAAAACTATACGACCGGAGCATTTGATTCCATTACAGAAGGTAATTAGTAACCCCGTTGTCAAAGCTTACAAATTGAGACAGTGAGACTACCTATCTAGAACTTCCAAAATCCCCTAACAAATATGTAAGTTAGCCTCGAGAAGGATGATAATAAAAGTTAGAACTTTCGGTCCAAGGTAACCTCAAAGAGCACTAGTGCATACAACAGACGACTAGAGATAAAACTACGAGTCACGTATATCATGAAGCTTGAGTATGAGATTATGTTCAGCCCAAAATGTTCCGCTATAGGAAAATCACAGTCATGTAATGAATTTACAATAATGAGTAGAGACTCTATATGATTTATGAAGTCGACTCCAGTAGTCATCTAATCAGTATGGAGAGTAAACGAGAGAATCCATGAGATCTCCCCTAGAAACAGACACCCGCACATGGTGCCTTAAAAGTGCTATAGTTATATGTGGATGAATAACGAATGAGCCGCTATCACCTTCGTTGCCAAGACTAATTGACCAGTTAAGTATGACACTAGCCGGACTCATGAGACATTACATCTAGAAACATTAGATTCATAAACAATTGCAAAGGAAATGAGAACACTTGGTCTGACGTTACTCCACCCAAAACCAACAATCGGTAGGAAGAACTACATAGGCTTAAGAATGCATATCACGAACTCTCGAGAGCGAAGACGACTAATATAGAGACCATATCTCTACCATAGGTAGTATAGCTATGGTAATAACCCTACGGCAAATATCAAGATTGCCGATATAATACGAATGACAAGTATAAGCACGACACGTATCTCTACCTTACACAGACAACTGCGGATAAGGGCGCAGAGTACTACAAGTGATCTAGAACCTCCTCCAACGAGTTAAAAGCATGAATAACTATTTGACAGTTGTTAATACCTCGATTTATAAAGCCAACTACAGTACGTAGGATAGGTTATGGCTACGCTAGCGTAAAGACCAAAGAGAAGATAGACTCGCGCGGAGTACACATTTATTAGAAGACGATTAATATCCCGACCCTAGTATTATCAGTGACACACGATTACACTCGAATGGAGTAGATAGAAGGGTATATGGACTTAAGTATATGACTAAGGTATATTTAATTTGGGGAAGAAGGTCTAGACGCTCGTGGACTAATGCTATCACTTAACGATTGGATAAGTTAGTACGGTCCACCGAAGCGCTAGCGCTCTAATGCAAAAAGCAACTTGTGAAATTGTAGCATGCCTAGTACCGGTACGGATTAAACCAGTGTATCACGAAGAAAATTATCCCATGAACGATAAGGATCATGACTAGCATGTGGCCTAAAGGTAACAAGGTTAAAACGGACCGACCAAGAAATGTAGTTACTTGAAAGACTAGTACATAAGATCGATCGAAGACGGGATAAAAGAATCTTAAGATGAACATGAGTCACCTGAACACCGACAAGCTGAATTAAGATTCGAACTAGGAGACAAGCCTTCCTAAAGGTTCTACATTATATGCAATAGCTAGATCTAGTGCGAAAAGAAGACTAACAACAGTCTATTTGGACCCTACGAGTATCTAGAAAAGATAAGACTAGCATCGTGAAGGTTAACATAACAAGTTCCGACAAACTTCGAAGACCTGTTTAAGGAGGTGGTACATGATGGAGACGGAAAGTGGAAAACGATATAACCCCTAATTCAATTACTTAGACCCACCGTACACCATAGGCCCGGTATCGTGCAATACACCGCACAGAATGAAGTATAGACCACCACTCCATTGAGACGATCAGGTGGGAGAGGGGAAAGAACTATGGTCGGTGTATGATCAAAGAAATGGTTGAGACAATGCAACCAGTTAGGGATATGATAAAAGAAGTTCATAGTAGACAGAAGTCCACGATGACGATATAGGTCCAAGTTGCACCTCGGAATAGGGGATTAGGTCTTCCCGAAGATCGCCCCACCAAAGGAATAACTAGATTTGAAATTAAGGGCAAACCGAAACCTCACTTTATTGGGCCCTACGAAATTCTGGAGAAAGTAGGATTTGTAACATATAGGCTAACACCGCCCCAAGTCTCATGAACGTTTACAACGTGTTCCACGTGTCCCAACTAAGGAAGTAGGTATTTGACCCTAAAACACGTGTCACGACAAGAAGCGGTCATAGGGCAAGACTTGAAACCACAGTAGATCGACAGATTCAACAACCTAGGAATAAGCAAACCTCTCTAGTGAAAGTGTTGTGGAAGCACCACGGACAGGAGAAAGCCACGTGGGGAGCTGGAAGACAAAATGAAAGAGGAATACCCCGATTTGTTGGTAGAAGATAAGTAAATTTCGGGACGAAATTTTTCGTAAGGGGTGTAGGATGTAATAGCCGCAGTTTTGTTTAGTGAGTAAATAAAATTTCGGCATTATTTTAATAATTTAGAGTGTTATTACTATTATTAGTATAACGAAATTTAAAGTGCAATAAATAGTAGTGTATTACTCGGTAATATAAATATTGCCAAACAAGAGTAGAATTATTTGTTTGGAAAGGCCCGATAAAACGAACCGATCAATTTTATTTAAGGGCAGAGGCCCACTTAGTGATCGAGGCCCACTTCACGATTATTAGTTCGATTTTAATTGGCCCAAGAGAGGGAGCCCGTTTCAGATTTAATACCCAACAACAATAGATATAAAAGGGGGCCTAAGATTAATGGCTCTAAGCCCACAATAATAATCCATGTATATACATATATACATATTATTGCAACAAAAGAAAAGAAAAAGAAAAAAAGAAAAAGAAAAAGAAAAGAAAGGGAGTGAAGAAGCGGCAGAAGCAGCAGCTCAACACCCCTCCCCTCTAAATCTGAATTTTCCCCAACAATTAGACTAAGTACACCCCTAAAAATTTGAATTACACAATGGATGACATGTGAGTCTCCTTCATCATTACTTTGCATAGGAATTGGAGAAAACAACTCACTAGCCGCCCACTTATTCCTCTCCCTTGTCCGACAATCTCCACTCCCACACACTTCATCTTGGCAGCAGTCACTCTTGAAGAAAACACTCCCTCCCTACACCAAAAACACTCTCAAAATCAAAGCATTCACACCAACATAGAAAGAGTAGAGAAAGTGAAAGCAAGCAAAGGCACCAAAGAGAGGGCCGATTTCCAGCCAAGAGAATGACCGGAGATCAGCCCGTCGGCACTCGTTCGAGCACCGAATTCCCCACGTTTTCCTCTAGGTAACCCTCTAATCCTTCTCCCTCAAAGGCTTAGCTTGCATGCACTAACTAGAGTCTCAACCTCTACCTCTAGGGGGAAGAACGAAGAGAGGACAGCCTTGTTAAAAGGCTTAGAGTTCGTCTTTCGATCCACAATGGTAAGAGCCCCCACCCTTCCCTTAGAGTGACTATCAAGCTCGAAACGCATAGAACTAAACCTACGTCTCTAGGTTGCAAGCAATCGACTTTGGGGAAAGGAAACAAGGGAGAAGGAAACAATCGAAGGATATAACCAAGGAGGACAGCCCCTATTCAAGCCGGGAATCCATGCTTCGACTTTGTTTCGAACCAAGTAAGTACCTCCACACCCTCCTTAAAACCTAAGAGGACCACGAGCATAATGACTCCAAAACTCAAACTAGGGGCTGCCCTAATTGTGAACACCTCAATGCATGCTGAAAACTTGTTTTAAGGCCTAAAAACCACATTCAAGCAACATAGCAATATCCCTCAAGCAATGCATGTATATTAGAAGCTCAAAAATCAGTCTTAGACCTCGTTTAAACCCCCACAAAACTCGATCTAACAAGATCGCTTTTTACTCCAACAAGAGAACCAACAACAAAGTATGATTTTCCATTCAAGAATGACTCAAGAACTCATTTAGGGGCTGCCCATACAGATGAAGCCTTAAACATGTTGAAGAAACTAGTTTAAATCCTCAAGGACCAAAGCATGAATAACATAGATCATTTCGATTAAACCCAAGGCATGAAAATGGAGAAGAAGAGTCGACTCACAATGCATGTTATAGAGGCCCAAAACCAGATTTAGAACCATTGTCTTTCCTCTAAGATCCCAACACTAACAAGCCTTAATAATGAGATAAAACATGTCACACTTTGAACTCTCTCTCACCAACGAAGTACCAACTCAAGCATGTTGAAATCTGGAAAATTTCCCCAATAATCACCAACAATATATATTCGTATCCACTGCCTAATCTAGACATATAACCATAACAAATCAAACATAAATCGAGAAAGGAATTAGAGAAAGAGGCAAACCTCGCCGGCATCACCGACGGTGGCAACAGACTGCCCGGAAGAGGAGAAGAAGCCGGGAAAGGCTTGGGACGGCACCGGGACACCCTAACATCTCCCGTTCACGGGCAGAAGGGCTGCCACGTCGACGGCCTCGATTGAGACTACTGCAGCTCCGAGAATTGCCGGGACTACCTGCAGAATGAGGGAGAAAAGAGAGGTCAGAAGGAGGAAGTATGGGAGGGAAGGAGGAGACGCCGGCGACGGCATCACTGCCGGCGCCGGGAGACAGATTAGAGAGAGAAAGCAGGGGCGGCGGCTGGTGCGACAGCAGAGATGGCGGCTGACGCGAACGGAGGAGCCGTGGGCTGGAAAAGGGGCGCGCCGGCGCACTGCAGTGACGAACGAGAGGCCGGCGCCGGAGAAGGTGAGGCCCCGACGGATCTCTCCGATTTTTCCCCAATCTGCAAACTAGGTTTTCCCCTTCAATCAACCCATAATAGAGAGAGAGGAGATGCCGACGGAGGTCGGGACGGACCACCGGTCGACGCACGCCAGTGGGAAGAGCAGCAACGGCGGCGGCGATGACTGCCGAGAGAGGATTTCACGAGAGAGAGGGAAGGAGGAGAAATCGCGATTTGAGAGAGAGAGGTGAGTGTTGCCAAGTGTAGAACCGGGCCGGATTTTCGGGCCGGATTTGGACTCGGGCCGGGTGAACCACTGGGCCGAGGAAGGAGATTGGGCCGAAATTATTAATATTCAATTGGGCCAATTTATCTATCAGTTGGGCTCAAGTTCAGATGGGCCGAAGCTTAAAGAACGGATGGGCCGGAAACATTCATCAGATGGGCCAAGATAAATTATTTTATTGAACTGATATTCCATGCAAAGAACGTGGGCCGCACGTGTCAGCCTTCCGAGCTCGATTCTATAATTTACCTGCCTTAATAATCGGACTTAACCCCTAATATCATATTGGACCCTTATTAATTAGTAATCTTAGATTTAATAATAAATCAAGCCCAATTTTATTAATCTTATAAGTGTAGACCACTTATATCCTTTAATGAAATCACTAAGCCTTATTAATGGCTTAATCGAATATCCTGCGATTTCTGTCGAGGATGAAAAGACTGTAAGACACAAGAGTCGATCGAAGTGATCGATTTCAAAAGAGAATCGAGAAACTCTCGATTAAAAGAATACTCATGATAGCGCTATCAGTAAAAGAGAACATAACCTCGATAGAAGATAACCTTCGCATAGATCGATAAGATTATCGAGTGTATTCCAAGTCTCTTATTTTACGTTCTTTGAACGAGGTTAGGCGAAGGGAAAGGTCGAGACTAAGGCGGCGCTCAGAGTTATATAAATTATGACCAGGAAAGGAAAGCTATCGAGGTGGGCTTTCGAACAATGAAATGTTTTTATTGCTAAAGTTCTTTCTTAAAAGAATTGTCATGCCATAAATGTTTTGTTTCTGTATGATGTCTATCTGTGAGAGGGCTTCGGCCAAATGTTAACAGAGACGAATTCGGGCCTATCGGGATTTATATCTCGACGGGTTAAGTGCACTTAGAGGACCGTGAGCCGACGTAAGTTGGCCGGTCAGAGGTATCCGGGGAGGGTGGCCACCCTTACCGGATACACCCAGAGCTCAGATATGACGGATTACACTAGAGAACTTAGCCTGCGCAGGCACTCTTTTATAAAGAAAATGTTTTTGTGAACATAGGTCTTTTCCGAAAACCCCTATGATTCACTTGAATGGCTGACAATTAAAAATGTTTTGGCACGTGTCCACTGAGTACTTTTGTACTCAGCCCTGTACATATTTCCCATGTGCAGGTTAAGCAGATGAAGTGAAGTTGCCGGAGGAGCTTTTGTCGAGCATGAAAGTGTTGAAGCCTCTTGGTGGTGCATGTCTCCATACATGCATCTCACGTCCTTCTGCAAATGATTGTCATGTAGCTAAACTCACTTCCGCTTAGTGTATCGTTGCAATGTATTGGCCCTATCGTAGTCAATGATTTCTTTTGGAATAGTGCTTCCGCGTATTTCATGTTGTACTTCCTATCGTAGGATAACATTTTCCCTCCATTCATTCTCGACGAATGATGGAGAGTTCGACTTAATCTAAGGCTATGTCTTCACGTCGTTTCACTTTATGTCGTTTGTTTTATTTCCTTCCCTTTTTCTTGAGTTGCGACCTCGCCTGGCTAGTCTTAGCGGAGCCGGGTCGTGACAGAAGAAGGGTTGGAGATGGTAAGGTATATATACATATGTATTAGTAATTTCGTGGAAGTAAATTGTACGCGGAATGAAGAAAACTAGGGTTGTGTATTTTGACCACAATAATTAATAATTAAAGAAGAAAAATATTCAATTTACAAATTAAAAATAGGCAGGTACGTATGTATATGTGTATACATAGACTATAAATTAAGTAGCAGTAATTAATTTCTACATAAATGGGAAATTTCAGCAACACGTTGAAATACTTTTATTCCGCTTCAAATTGTTGGATGAATCTCATGTCCCATTTCTATTTGCCAATCGTATATTTAATAATTTTTTTACTAGTTCTGTTGTAATGTTTACTGGTGGTTGGCTCTCTACAGACTGGGGTAACTCCAATCTCCTCATCTCCAACCCCATTGTCGATCGACGCCTAAAGGCTAAAGCTCCCTAGCTACCTTGGACGCCGTCGACCGCGTGATCTTCTTCTCCTCCTCTCCCTCCCTCTCTTCCGATGAGAGAGAAAACAAGGAAGCTAGCCAGGCTTTTCGTTCATAAACTTCGGCCCCCGCCGCAGGCTCGGATTCTGCCTGCCGCGCTGCCACAACAGCACCTAATGGACTCGCTTCGCCGATGAAGATTGCTCCTACGAGAATCTCGTCTACTCGAGAAAAATCAAACGCCTTTTTTGCCTATGCCAAGATGATGAAGTTCGAATAGATGATAAGGACGGCGACGGAAGAATAAGTTTGGAGGCTTGAGACGTCGATCGGAACCAGCCTCTGATCCTCAAGTGGTCGGTTCGACGGAACGAGGTGCTCGACTTCGGTTCTTACGACTACGTGTGGCCGAAGCTTAGGGAATGCTCTTGTTGTGCTCTTGTTGTTGATATTGTTTCTGCTCTTAAGTTTGATGCAATTAGTCTAGCTGGTTATTTTAGATGAGTTGACATTTTGATGAGCTGTCATTAGCTCATGTGTAGTAGCTTAAATACCAAAATTGTATATGAGAAAGGTGATCATAATTTTATGAAGTAATATAAGAGTAATAAATTATAATTATAATTTACTATTTTTAAAATTACATATATTATGAAAAATGTCGTTGTGTGGCCGACCACGTTATGGTCAAATTGCATTATTGTTTTATGAATTTCAGATTCACTTTCTCTCTCTTATCTCTTTCTCTCTCTTCTTTTCTCTCTTCTTCTTCCTCTCTGCAATTGTTCATGGATCTGCATTTGGCTTATTCCAACATATTTCAAGCTTCAGTGCGTTCAGATGAAATATCTCGTCTGCATCGATAAATAAAATGAGTTTGAATAATCAATAATAATCTGCCAAAAGCTTTAATTCATGACCCATAATCCGACCCGTAACCCGTAATCTGACCGATAACGCATACTCTGCTCAGAGCATCAAAGTACTAGTATAAAGAAACATTGATTTCGATTAATTTATATTACCACTTATCAAAGATCCGTTGGAAGTTTTCTTCAATACACCAAGAAAAAAAGACCGTATTTAACACTTGAAACACTTGAGAAGTTAGTTTTTTTATTGTTTTAATGAATGAGCGGTTGTTGGCTAATGCCCTAAAACCATATTTGAATGAGATGGACGAGTTATGTTATTGTAACTAGTGGACTATCAAATATTTTGGTCCGATTATGTGATTGTAATATCACTTGTCTTGATTCGTTATATTATCAAAATTTTCTTTTTAAAACATTTTTGTTTGCTCAAGAATGGAGATTTCATTAAAACAATCAAAATTTTAAATTTCATTGATTTTAATGATAAACACATAAATTCGTAGTCTATTTTTATATTGTTACATCTCTTTCATTTTCATTGTAATAAATTAAACACACATTTCATAATGATAAAAATTAGAAACGATGGAACACATTCAAACAACATTATTTAAGCATCAACAACTCAACACAAATCAATCATGAAGATAAAAATGAGTTTGATGAAAATGAGGATGTTGCTATTTTGCAATCAACAAATACTGGTCTTTGGTGCTATTAATTTTTGTTCTCTAATTTTCTTCTTGATAAGGTAGAATATCATAGCTTGAATTAACTGACTGCCGGACATTAATGATAGGAGCACATATTTCACCCACTTAATTAACACTCAGTACACATTTAATTAACAAACAATGCGATATTGAATAAAATTAAAGGTCACAAATATTCCCTTTTACATTCCTACTAATGTAGAAAATCACATCACAATTCAAATATCACAATACTCATGGATATTTAACACGGAAACCACGAAGAGGGGCACTAGGAAGAGTAGCTATGATGTCGCGCGATAATTGCACTAGAGGTTCGACGACGTCACTGCGAATGTTAAGGGAATAGAAAGGTCGATTTCTATCCATAAATTCGAGAACCCTAGATAGTCGGAAACGAAGCTCAATTAAGTATAGTTTGTCGTTTATGCTGTCCTCGACATGTCGAACACTAACTTCGGGCTGATACGGAAAAAGTGCCAATTGTTGTATAATATAACTAATTATGGCTTCAAGAGTCATGGGGTGTCCAGATGCAACCCCATATCTAAAAAAATAGGAAAAAAAAAACATAATTAGAAAAACAATTAAATTTAATTAATCTTAATATACAAGTAACCAATTAACTTCATACCGGTAACCGTAGAACCATCCTATATAAAGCGATCACCATGTTGAAGTAAGCCTTCAAAGACATTCCAAAATACTGTCCATGTTTTAGCCATTGCTCACGCCAAAATAGTAAGTGTTCTTCCATTATACCGGCTTGAACATTAGTCCAATAGACTACGAGATGACTCCTAAGAGCTTAATCAAACTCATCTCTCTATTTACATATATTAATAATAGTAATAATTAATACAATATATGTACATAGTTATTGAAAAGAAAATAGAAAGGAAAAAAAGGTTACCCCTTCATCAGAAAGTAATTGTTACAGACAAATGTAGTTCTATCCACATGCCATGAATCGTGGCTTCCTCAGGATTGCCCCCATAACTCCTCGGCCACTGAAGAGCTAAGATGATTTCATTTGCATCGTCAATAGAATCGGGTATCAACCCACGGTCGCAGGGACAAAGTCTAGGTGACGTAGGCAACGTGGTGGATGCCGAATTTGATTAATTCATACAACTTATCAATGACCCTGTTTCACTAAAAAGTGTTCGCAATAGACGAAATCTATCGTAGCACTAGCAAGTAAAACCTAAGTATCGAATCTCAAGGAAAACTTAACAGGGCAAATAATTATGTAGTAAAAACCTAATCTAGCCTAAAACTAAGAAAGCAATTAAAAGGTATTTTTGGGTTTTGGGTTTTAAAATCCTAGGCAATAAAATAAATCAAAGCAATAAATCAAAGCAAGTAAATAACTAATCTAAAGAGCAAGAAATAAATCTAAGAATTAAACTAAAATAAAACGATTAATCTACCTAGGCAAGAATCGAAAAGAAAGCAATAAAGGAAGCAACGAAGAAAACAATAACTATTCTAGACATGTTTAATGAAATCTGGAAATTAAAAGAGAAATAAATCTAACTATGAAAACTTTGAAAAACGAGAGATTTGAAAGCAAGAAAAACGAATCTAAACTTCAACTTGAAAATCGAACTAAGAACGAAATTAAACTAAGCAAATTAAACGAAGTAATTAAGAAATTAAATCTAAAACTAAAGAACTCAAGTAAAGCAATTAAATAAAAGCAATAAAGAACTTACGAGAATTAAACGAAGAACTCGAAATAAAAGAAAAGTCTTGAATTAAATTGCACGAACTAAGAATCCGGATCCGAACAATAGAAAGCTAATAAAATTGTTTAAGTACTGAAAACTAAAGCTAAAATATGCTAAAAGATTGTCTTAAAGATGTCTTGAATTCGTGCACAAGGATGTAATATATATACTAGGTAAAAACCTAGATGAATAAGGAAAACACAGCTGGCCGCCGTAGTTGGACGGCGCGCGTCCAGAACTTGGAACTGCATAATTTGGCTTCGAACACGCTGGACGCCCGTCCAGCCTTCTTGGACATGAAGTTGGACGGCGTCCAGATCCTGGATCTGGTCACTTTGCGCATCTTTCTTGTTTCGGCCGTATCTTCCTCGTCCGAACTCCAAATTGACCTCCGTTTTCGCCTACGTGCTCCTATCGAACCCCTCTTAGATATAATGCTTCTTTCTTCTTGCTTTCTTCTCGTTTCCGCCCTTTTCATCATACAATACCAAAGACTCCAAAATAACCAAATCATAGCCCTAAAGACACACAAAGACACGAAAACACAACGAAAACGGACTCGAAAACACTATGAAAATCCTAACATCTAAACACCAATCAGACCCCGTGGAAGTTTTCTTCTACAACACAAAGAAAAGAGGAATCCGTATGTTAACACTCGAAAACATGAGAACGTGGTGGATGCCGGACATTAATGATAGGAGCACGTATTTCACCCACTTGATCAAAACTCAGTACACATTTAATTAACAAACATTGCAATATTGAATAAAATAAAGGTCACAAATATTCCTACTAATTTAGAAAATCACATCACAATTCAAATATCACAATACTCATGGATATCTAACACATAAACCACGAAGACAAGAACTAGGAAGAGTAGCTAGGCTGTCACGCGATAATTGCACTAGAGGTTCGACAACGTCATTGCGAATGTTAAGGGAATAGAAAGGTCGATTCCTATCCATAATTCGAAAACCCTGGATAGTCGGAAACGAAGCTCAATTAAGTGCAGTTTATCGTTTATGTTGTCCCCGACATGTCGAACGCTAACTTCGGGCTGATACGGAAAAAGTGCCGATTGTTGTATAATTTGACTAATTATGGCTTCAAGAGTCATAGGGGTGTCCAGATGCAACCTCATATCTAAAAAAATAGGAAGGAAAAAAAAAAAACATAATTAGGAAAATAATTAAATTAAATTAATCTTAATATACAAGTAACCAGTTAACTTCATACCGGTAACCGTTAAACCATCCGATATAAATCGATCACACTGTTGAATTAGGCCTTCAAAGACATTCCAAAATATTGTCCTTGTTTTAGCCATTGCTCACGCCAAAATAATAAGTGTTCTTCCATTATACCAGCTGGAACATCAGGCCAACAGACTATGACATGATTCCTAAGAGCTTGTTCAAATTCATCTCTCTATTTACATATATTAATAATAGTACTAATTAATACAATATATGTACATAGGTTCGAAAAAAAAAGGAAAAAGGAAAAAAAAGGTTACCCCTCCAGCAGAAGTACTTGTTATAGGCAAATGTGGTTCTATCCACATGCCATGAATCATGGCTTCCTCATGATTGCCCCCATAACTCCTCGGCCACTAAAGAGCTAAGATGATTCATTTGCATCAATGGAATCGGGTATCAACCCAAGGTCGCGGGGACGAAATCTAAACGACGCAGGCAACGTGGTGGATGCCAAATTCGATTAATTCATACAACTTATCAGTGACCCGGTGGAAGTTTTTATTCAACAACACAAAGAAAAGAGGAATCCGTATGTTAACACTCGAAAACTTGAGAACGTGATGGATGCCGGACATTAATGATAGGAGCACGTATTTCACCCACTTGATCAAAACTCAGTACACATTTAATTAACAAACAGTACAATATTGAATAAAATAAAGGTCACAAATATTCCCTTTTACATTCCTACTAATGTAGAAAATCACATCACAATTCAAATATCACAATACTCATGGATATCTAACACGAAAACCACGAAGACAGGCACTAGGAAGAGTAACTATGTTGTCGCGCGATAATTGCACTAGAGGTTCGACGACGTCACTGCGAATGTTAAGGAAATAGAAAGGTCGATTTCTATCATTAATTCGAGAACCATGGATAGTCGGAAACAAAGCTCAATTAAGTACAGTTTGCCGTTTATGTTGTCCCCGACATGTCGAACGCTATCTTCGGGCTGATACGGAAAAAGTGTCGATTGTTGTATAATTTGACTAATTATGGCTTCAAGAGTCATGGGGGTGTCCAGATGCGACCCACCATATCTAAAAAAAAAAGGAAGGAAAAAAAAAATTAGGAAAATAATTAAATTTAATTAATCTTTATATACAAGTAACCAATTAACTTCATTCCGGTAACCGTGAACCATCCGCTATAAAGCGATCACCATGTTGAAGCCTTCAAAGACATTCCAAAATACTGTCCATGTTTTAGCCATTGCTCACGCCAAAATAGTAAGTGTTCTTCCATTATACCCGCTTTAACATCATGCCAACAGACTACGAGATGACTCCTAAGAGCTTGGTCAAACTCATCTCTCTATTTAAATATATTAATAATAGTAATAATTAATACAATATATGTACATAGTTTTTGAAAAGAAAATAAAAAGGAAAAAAAGGTTACCCCTCCAGCAGAAGTACTTGTTACAGGCAAATGTGGTTCTATCCACATGCCATGAATCGTGGCTTCCTCACGATAGCCCCCATAACTCCTCGGCCACTAAAGAGCTAAGATGATTTCATTTGCATCAATGGAATCAGTGTTCTAAAAGAAGCCACCTAGGTCCGCCTAGGCGCTAGTCAGTACCTCGCCGCCCAACTAATAAGTAATCCGTCTAGGCTCTATACGATACCCAACGAGCCGCTCTTGAAGCTTAATCAATAGTCTATATGTGTTAATTAATCTATGTTTAGGCAAACTATGTTACTCTATGTATGATTTTGGATTTATAATTATGAAACTATGTATGATTTTGGATTTATAATTATGAAACTAACCTATCAATTGTCATAGTATGTGTATTTATTATAAATTTGGCATCAATATTATAAGAATAGTAAAAATAAGCATTATAGTTCGAATCCGCCTAGGCCCCGCCTAGGCTCCCGCCTAGCGCCTAGGCGCTAGTCACCCCTCTACCGCCCGACTAGCGCCTAACGTTTTTTAGAACATTGAATGGAATTAGGTATTAACTCACGGTCGCGGGGACGAAGTCTAGGTGACGTAGGCAACATGGTTGATGCCGATTTCGATTAATTCATATAACTTATCAATGACCCGATGGAAGTTTTCTTCAAGAACACAAAGAAAAAGAGGAATCCGTATGTTGACACTCGAAAACTTGAGAACGTGGTGGATGCCTGACATTAATGATCGGAGCACGTATTTCACCCACTTGATCAAAACTCTATACACATTTAATTAACAAACAATGCAATATTGAATAAAATAAAGGTCACAAATATTCCCTTTTACATTCCTACTAATGTTGAAAATCACTTCACAATTCAAATATCACAATACTCATAGATATCTAACACGAAAACAACGAAGACAAGCACTAGGATGAGTAGTGTTGGTCCCGGTTTGTTAGAGGAAAAACACGTGGGGGGGGGGGGGGGGGGGGTGAATACGTGTTTTGAAGTTTTTCAACTTCTTTTCCAATAACTCAGAGTTTCAAGTAAAGTGCCCGCTTGAAAACTAAGACGTAGCCAAGGGGCTGGATCTACAGTATAAGCTAGTCTCTTGACCTAAGCAAATGCTTGATCAAGAGTGAGACTTTACTCAAGATGCGGAAATTCGGTGAGCTAATCTTTCCTAAGTATTTGTAAACTCAGTTTATGTTTGTTAAGTATGCTTGTTCAACGAATAACCAAAACAGTTGCTGTTGGGAATTGTTAAGGATCACATGTTAAGGGGGAACCTATATGGGACATTTTAGAAATGTTATATATGTTTTGATTTGATCCCAAAACCCCTAAGTATCCTTTTCCCAAGAGACCCAATTTGATGTAGAAAATAGGTTAGAAAATTTTCTAAGCCTATACTGTTAGGATGGCTTTGTTTTTGCTTTAGTCGCTTAGGAATTTAGACTGCAGAAATTTCAAGTGAAGGCCACTCGCTTGAGTGTGTTTTCCAATCGAAGCAAGTCTACCCAGCCGAAGTGAAGCGTGCCGAGGAATAGCGAAGCGAAGCGAGCACTACAGTAGATTCCAAGCGAGTCTGCCAAAGCGATGCGAAGCGAGCGCTACAGTAACAGGCCAAAGCAAGTCAACACGGGTCAATGATTACTAAAGCAGTTACTCGGGAAATTTATTTTCCAAGTACTCGCTACAGTATGACCTTGAAGCGACTCAATTTGAAGCGGACGCTCCCATTCTAAAGCGAAGCGAGCACCTACCTAACAGAAAGCGACAGCCACAATTCCCGCTCCTATTTTGAACACTAGTCAACTGAAGTTCGTCGCATTAATTGCGAGATCTCCATGTGTCGAATGCGGAAAGGAGCAGCGGAGTTGACTGCCAGGCCGACAAAGGCGCCGCAACAGTACTGGCTCGCTCCAGTTACTGTTAAGTTTGTAACTTAGCCATTTTAGGCAAAGTGACAAAACTGGCGCGCCTGAAAAAGCACTGCCTGCGCAAGTACTGTCGAGAGGAGGAGGGACAACGCCACCTACCAAGCAACGGGTATCGGCCAACCCTCCGCCTATAAATAGTGAAGGATGAAGACGAAGAGAAGAAGAACACTACTTGAGCATTGAGCGCCTACTGCAAACAAACACTCCCAGCTTTCAAGCATCTTTCGAGTCTTTGTTTCCAAGTGTTCTCCGAGTTTCAGTTTCATCGAAACTCGTCTTCGCAACCTTCACACTTAGAGTTCTAAGCCCATTCCATATCCAAGCTTAGAGAAGAGTTCTAGCCATCTTTGCACTTGTTGTAAAGAACTCTTCATTAGTGTGTCTCTGTCGAAACAGAAAACCCTAACCCTAAAGTTTAGTTAGGTTTTGTGTTCGTCGTAGAAAGGTTGTTTCGATCCAAGGCTCTACATTCTTCGATAGTAGAAGCCTCGATCATAGAGTCTAGATCCAAGCTTACACTTTCATCGATTGTGTGAAGCTCGATCGAAGCTAGGTTGTAAGGAGAACCCGTAATCTCCCTGTCGTCGGACTGAAGTGAGTGAAGCTTCTAGTCCAGTTTAGGTTTTAGCAGTGAACCTGTAATCACTGCAGTCGTCGTCAGATCCAAGCAAGTGAAGCTCGATCTTGACCTAGGTTTTTGAAGAACCCGTAATCTTCAAGTTCTTGAGTGAAGAGAACTAGTTGCCTCGTGCAACAAGTGGACGTAGGTGTTTTATCACCGAACCACTCTAAATCACTGTGTCGTATCTCTAACCCTAATCTCTCTTCATTTGTTTACTGTTTGATTATTCATTGCACAAACATTTAAACAAACTTAATCTGAAGTTTTCAAATACTTAGGAAAGATTAGCTCACCGAATTTCAGTATCTTGAGTAAAGTCTCACTCTTGATCAAGCTTTTGCTTAGGTCAAGAGATTAGCTTACACTGTAGATCCATCCCTCGGCTAGGTCTTAAGTTTCGAAGCGAGCACTTTACTTAAAACTCTGAGTTAAAGGAAAAGAATTTGAAAAACTTCAAAACACGTATTCACCCCCCCCCCCCCCCTCTCTACGTGTTTTTTCTCTAACAAACCGGGACCAACAGTAACTAAAGTAGAAAGATTAGGGTTAGAGATACGACACATCGATTTAGAGTGGTTCGGTGATAAAACACCTACGTCCACTTGTTGCACTAGGCAACTAGTTCTCTTCACTCAAGCACTTTGAAGATTACGGGTTCTTCAAAAACCTATGTCAAGATCGAGCTTCACTTGCTTGGATCTGACGACAACACTGGGTGATTACGGGTTCACCACAAAGACCTAAACTGGACTTGAAGCTTCACTCGCTTCAATCCGACGACAGGGAGATTACGGGTTCTCCTTACAACCTAGCTTCGATCGAGCTTTGCACAATCGAGGACAGTGCTAGCTTGGATCTAGACTCTATGATCGAGGCTTCTACTATCTAGGAAAGTAGAGCCTTGGATCGAAAACAACCTTTCGACGAACACACAAAACCTAACTGAACTTTAGGGTTAGGGTTTTCTGTTTCTCGACAGACACACTAATGAAGAGCTCTTTACAACAAGTGCAAAGATGGCTAGAGCTCTTCTCTAAGCTTGGATGTGGAATGGGCTTAGAACTCTAAGTGTGAAGGTTGCGAAGACGAGTTTCGATGGAACTGAAACTCGGAGAACACTTGGAAACAAAGACTCGAATGAATGCTGAAAGCTGGGAGTGTTTGTTTGCAGTAGGCGTTGAATGCTCAAGTAGTGTTCTGCTTCTCTTCGTCTTTATCCTTCACTATTTATAGGCGGAGGGTTGGCCGAGATCCGTTGCTTGGTAGGTGGCTTTGTCTCTCCTCCTCTCGACAGTACTTGCGCAGGCAAGCACTTTTTCAGACGCGCAGATTTGGCATTTTGCCAAAAATGGCTAAGAGCCAATATAATAGTAACTGGAGCGAGCCAGTACTGTTGCGGCGCCCTTGTCGGCCTGGCAGTCAACTCCGCTGCTCCTCTCTTGAGTCGACACGTGGAGATCTTGTAATTAATGCGGCGATCTTCAGTTGACTCAAGTTTGAACTCGACGTTCAAATTGGAGCGGGAATTGGGTTGTCGCTTTCTGTTACGTAGGGGCTCGCTTCGCTTTAGAACTGGAGCGTCCGCTTCAAATGAGTCGCTTCAAGGTCATACTGTAGCTAGTACTTGGAAAATGAATTTCCCGAGTGACTGCTTTAGTAATCGTTGACCCGTGTTGACTCGCTTTGGTTTGTCATTGTAGCGCTCGCTTCGCTTCGCTTTGGCAGACTCGCTTTGAATCTACTGCAGCGCTCGCTTCGCTTCGCTATTCTTCGGCACGCTTCGCTTCAGCTCGCAAGACTTGCTTCGCTTGAACAACACACTCAAGTGAGTGACCTTCGCTTGAAAATCCTACAATCTTCAACCTAGGCGACTAAAGCAAAAATTAAAAGTGCCATCCTAACAGCATAGGCTTAGAAAATTTTCTAACCTGTTCTACATCAAATTGGGTCGCTTGGAAATAGGATACTTAGGGGTTTTGGGATCAAATCAAAATAACATTTCATTTCTAAAATGTCCCATATGAGTTCCCCCTTAACATGTTATATCCTTAACAATTCCCAACAAGTAGCTATGCTGTCGCGCGATAATTGCACTCGAGGTTCGACGACGTCACTGCGAATGTTAAGGGAAAAGAAAGGTCGATTTCTAACCATAAATTTGAGAACCCTAGATAGTCAGAAACGAAACTTAATTAAGTACAGTTTGTCTTTTATACTGTCCCCTACATCTCGAACGCTAGCTTCGCACTGATACGGAAAATGTGACGATTGTTGTATAATTTAACTAATTATGGCTTCAAGAGTCATGGGGGTGTCCAGAATCAACCCAATATCTAAAAAATAATAGGAAGAAAAAAAATATAATTATGAAAATAGTTAAATTAAATTAATCTTAATATACAAGTAACCAATTAACTTCATACCGGTAACCGTGGAACCATCCGATATAAAGCGATCCCCAAGTTGAAGTAGGCCTTCAAAGACATTCCAAAATATATTCCATGTTTTAGCCATTGCTCACGCCAAAACAGTATGTGTTCTTCCATTATACCAACTTGAACATCAGTCCAACAAACTACGAGATGACTCCTAAAAGCTTGGGAAAACTCATCTCTATATTTACATATATTAATAATAGTAATAATTAATACAATATATGTACATACTTTTTGAAATGAAAAGAAAAAGGAAAAAAGGTTACCCCTCCAGCAGAATTTACTTGTTACATGCAGATGTGGTTCTATCCACATGCCATGAATCGTGGTTTCCTCACATCGCCCCCATAACTCATCGGCCACTGAAGAGCTAAGATGATTTCATTTGCA
The DNA here is from genome assembly GCA_029379335.1 of Thymus mandschuricus. NCBI lineage: Eukaryota > Viridiplantae > Streptophyta > Magnoliopsida > Lamiales > Lamiaceae > Thymus > Thymus mandschuricus. Next base: position 34,537,475 of record CM057071.1, read on the forward strand.
TCAATGGAATCGGGTATCACCCACAGTCGCGGGGACGAAGTCTAGGCGACGTAGGCAACGTGGTGGACGCCGATTTCGATTAATTCATACAACTTATCAATGACCTGGTGGAAGTTTTCTTCAACAACACAAAGAAAAGAGGAATCCGTATGTTGACACTCGAAAACTTGAGAACATGGTGGATGCCTGACAACATTAATGATAGGAGCACATATTTCACCAACTTGATCAAAACTCTATACACATTTAATTAACAAACAGTGCAATATTTAATAAAATAAAGGTCACAAATATTCCCTTTTACATTCCTACTAATGTAGAAAATCACATCTCAATTCAAATATCACAATACTCATAGATATCTAACAAGGAAACATCGAAGACATGCACTAGGAAGAGTAGCTATGCTGTCGCGTGATAATTGCCCTCGAGGTTCGACGAAGTCACTGCGAATGTTAAGGGAAAAGAAAGGTTGGTTTCTAACAATAAATTTTAGAACCCTGGATAGTCAGAAACGAAATTTAATTAAGTACAGTTTGTCGTTTATGTTGCCCCCTACATCTCGAACGCTAACTTCGCGCTGATACAGAAAATGTGACGATTGTTGTATAATTTAACTAATTATGGCTTCAAGAGTCATGGGGGTGTCCAGAATCAACCCAATATCTAAAAAATAATACGAAGAAAAAAAAATATAATTATGAAAATAGTTAAATTAAATTAATCTTAATATACAAGTAACCAATTAACTTCATACCGGTAACCGTGGAACCATCCGGTATAAAGCGATCCCCATGTTGAAGTAGGCCTTCAAAGACATTCCAAAATATTGTCCATGTTTTAGCCATTGCTCACACCAAAATAGTAAGTGTTCTTCCATTATACCATCTTGAACATCAGGCCAACAAACTACGAGATGACTCCTAAGAGCTTGGGCAAACTCATCTCTCTATTTACATATATTAATAATTGTAATAATTAATACAATATATGTACATAGTTTTTGAAAAGAAAAGAAAAAGGAAAAAAGGTTACCCCTCCAGCAGAAGTATTTGTTACAGGCAGATGTGGTTCTATCCACATGCCATGAATCGTGGCTTCCTCACGATCGCCCCTGTTTCACTAAAAAGTGTTTGCAATAGAACAAAATATATCGTAGCACTATAAAGTAAAACCCTAAGTCGAATCTCAAGGAAAACTTATCAGGGCAAATAATCGTGTAGCAAAAACAACATAATCTAACCTAAATCTAAGAAAGCAAGTAAAGAGAATTTTTGGGGTTTTGGTTTTTAAATCCTAGGCAAGAAAGTAAATAAGCAATTAAATCAATGCAAGTAAATAAACCAATATAGAATGCAAGGAAATAATCTAAACTATTTAATCTAAGGAATTAAACTAGAAGAAAGCAATTAAACTACCTAGGCAAGAATCGAATAAAAAAGAAATAACGAAAGCAACGAAGAAAACGAATCTAGACATAATAATGAAATTTGGAAATTAAGCAAATAAATCTAACTATTAGAACTTGAAAAACTAAGGAATTGAAAACTAAGAAAAACGAATCTAATCTAAGAATTTGAAATCGAACGAACGAAATAAAGCAAACGAAATTAAACGAAGCAATTACGAAAGTAAATCTAGAACTAAGGAAAGCAATAAATCAAATAAACGAAAGCAATAAAGAACTTACGAAATTAAACGAAGAACACGAACTAAAGAAGTAGTCTTGAATTAAAACGAACAAAGTAGCGATCCAGATCGAACAAAGAAATTAAATCTAAAGTGTTTGAATGCGAAAACTAAAGCTAAACAATGCTAAAGATTGTCTAAAATTCGACATAATAGAGGAGTATTTATACTAGGTATAAAAACCTAGTTAAACAAGGAAAGGAAAAGCTGGACGCCGGGGTTGGACGGTCGTCCAGATGGGTTGGACGCCCGTCCAACTCCTTGTTCTGGACGATTGCGCGCGCATTTCTTGTTTCGGCCGTATGTTCCTCGTCCGATTTCCAAATTGACCTCCGTTTTCGCCCACGTGCTCCTATCGAACCCCTCTTCGATATAATGCTTTTATTTTATCCAAAATGAATCTTCATTAAAATCATGAGAGGTTAGAACTTGAGGTCAATGATTGCTCAACAACCTTTCTTCGCTCGTTTCGCTCCATCTTCTCCACTTTTAGTTCCAAGCAATACCTAAGACCATAAACTCACAAAAGAACCAAATAATAGCAAAGTACAATTAAAGGCAATCAATAAATAAAGAAAACGGACTCGAAAACACAACAAAAATCCTAACAAATAATCACCAATCAACCCCCATAACTCCTCGGCCACTGAAGAGCTAAGATGATTTCATTTGTATCAATGGAATCGGGAATCAACCCACGGTAGTGGGGACGAAGTCTAGGCGATACATGCAACGTGGTGGATGCCGATTTCGATTAATTCATACAACTTATCAATGACCCGGTTGAAGTTTTCTTCAACAAAACAAAGAAAAGAGGAAACCGTATGTTGACACTCGAAAACTTGAGAACGTAGTTGATGCCGGACATTAATGATAGGAGCACGTATTTCACCCACTTGATCAAAACTCAGTACACATATAATTAACAAACAGTGCAATATTGAACAAAATAAAGGTCACAAATATTCTCTTATACATTCCTACTAATGTAGAAAATCACATCACAATTCAAATATCACAATACTCGTGGATATCTAACACGGAAACCATGAAGAAAGGCACTAGGAAGAGTAGTTATGCTGTCGCGCGATAATTGCACTAGAGGTTCGACGACGTCACTACGAATGTTAAGGGAATACAAAGGTCGATTTTTATCCATAATTCGAGAACCCTGGACAGTCGGAAACAAAGCTCAACTAAGTACAGTTTGCCGTTTATGTTGTCCCCGACATGTCGAACGATATCTTCGGGCTGATACAGAAAAAAGTGCCGATTGTTGTATAATTTAACTAATTATTGCTTCAAGTGTCATGGGGATGTCCAGATGCAACCCCATATCTAAAATAAATAGGAAGAAAAAAAATAACATAATTAGGAAGATAATTAAATTAAATTAATTTTAATATACAAGTAACCGATTAACTTCATATCAGTAACCGTGGAACCATCCGATATAAAGCGATCACCATGTTGAAGTAAGCCTTCAAAGACATTCCAAAATATTGTCCATGTTTTAGCCATTGCTCACGCCAAAATAGTAAGTTGTCTTCCATTATACCAGCTTGAACATCGGGCCAACACACTACGAGATGACTTTTAAGAGCTAAGTCAAACTCATCTATCTATTTACATATATTAATAATAGTAATAATTAATACAATATATGTACATAGTTTTTGAAAAGAAAAGAAAAAGGAAAAAAAGGTTACCCCTCCAGCAGAAGTACTTGTTACAGGCAAATGTGGTTCTATCCACATGCCTTGAATCGTGGCTTCCTCACGATTGTCACCATTACTCCTCGGCCACTGAAGAGCTAAGATGATTTCATTTGCATCAATGGAATCGGGTATTAACCCACGGTTGTGGGGACGAAGTCTAGGCGACGCAGACAACGTGGTGGATACCGATTTCGATTAATTCATACAACTTATCAATGACCCGGTGGAAGTTTTCTTCAACAACACAAAGAAAAGCGGAATCTATATGTTGACACTCGAAAACTTGAGAAGTTAACAATACAAAGAAAAACGGAATCCGTATGTTGACACTTGAAAACTTGAGAAGTTAAGTTTTTTATTTGGATGAATGAGCACATATGATATTTGAATTGATGGACCGGTTATGAAATGTAACTAGTGGACCTCAAATATATTGGCCCGATTATGTGATTGTAATTTCACTTGTCTTGATTTATTACAATGTATAAATTTTCTTTTAAAAACATGAAACATTAAAATTAAAATACTAAAGTTTCATACCAGCTTAATCAGTATTTTCAACCGGCTTTGACTGCAAACTCATCAAATGTTCGATCTTCTCCCATATATTCTCTAAATTGATCCCTAAGTTAGTAAAAATTGTAGAATATTCACTTTGCTAACATTCATACCTAGGTTCTCAAACATTTCAACATACTTGTTCACAAATTAGAGGAGATCAGAAGCTGATAGAATCCTTTTAGTTTGGTACTTCGCAAAATATCAAAATACATCTTGAGTACGAAAATAAAAAATAAACTACAATATTTCCTCTATTTCATTCTTCCCGTCCCTGCCTCACACTCGTCCCTGCCTTCTTATTCTGTCCAGACCTCCTATTCTCCTCCTTATCTATCCTCAATTGTAGATCTTTCTTCATTTTGCTAATATCAATCCCACAATTCTTAAACATCTCAATGTATATGTTTACAAATATGAGGTAAGTCGAAAGATCTCTTTCGGTCTGACCTCCCATGTTCCTAGAATCTTTTGCGAATTTAGCTAAATTATGTGCCACGCGATCTTCCTTTCTCGAGATCCACACCGCTCTAGAACTGAGAATCCGACCTCCGTGATTGTTGAGGAGGTCGGTGATGTCACGAGTTCGGTACTTCGTTTTCTTTCTTCCGTATATCGAGCCCCACAAGGCATTTGTCCAAATCCTCAGCTACCGTCTTGTTATCCATAAGAAACCGGATGTTATACTCGTCGGTGGACTTTGAAAGTACATTATACAAACTTTAAAAATACGTATGAAGTTTTCTTCAATAACACCAAGAAATGACCGTATGTTAACACTTGAAACACTTAAACACTTGAGAAGTTAGTTTTTTATTGTTTTAATGAATGAGCTGTCCTAAAATCATATTTGAATAATGGATGAGTTATGTTATTGTAATTTCACTTGTGTTGATTCGTTATATTATCTAATTTTTCTTTTTAAAACATTTTTGTTTGATCAAGAATGGAGATTTCATTAAAACAATCAAAAAAATTCCTTTTAAAAAATTTAATCTATTTTCCTTTTATTTTCCTTTTATACTTTCATCCGATTTCATCTATTTTCAATAGCAAATTTGTTCTTTTAAAAAATTTAATCGTATTTTTTAGGATCTAAACTATTTAAATACTAAAACATATTGTTTGAAAGTAATTCATAATTTATATATCGTCAAATATTTAGTAAATATATTTACGTTTATTGTAATCAAGTTTATTAATTTTATGATAATAAAATAAAATCAATTGTAAAATAAAATAATAAAAAATAAAATAAAATAATAAGTGGGATCCTTCAATTATGATAAGAACCTTTGTTAAGAACCTTACCATCGTCATTTTTTAATAACAATGGGTTCTTGTCTATGTGGCATCTCTAAGAACCCCATTTGGGATTCTAGCATTGTACATGCCCTAATAATCTAGGAGTTATAATTATAAAATAACCATAATCAAACTCAGAAGTAGTTAGGAAGAGCTCAAGCTCAAGCTCAAGCTATTTTGAGTTACCTTAATTTAAATTCAAACTACGACCACACTCGAATCAAATTTTAATGATTCACATTTTCTTACAAAGGCGCTGTCTTCTCCATTATCGGCACACTAAATATGCTCATAATTGATGACAATGTTACATCAATTATTTTTTCATTCAGAATTAATTTTTTTTTAAAGTAGGATTTATTATTTTAGTATAGTTTTTTGTAGATATATATTTATAGTCATGTTCCTTAGTTATATTACATTCATATCAATCGTTGACACATTAAGTACACTCATAGCGGATGACAACATTCTTCCATTGTCACATTGGGAAAACATTAATTTCCATAATAATACCTGTTGGGAACCCCTTGCAGTTTGATTTTGATGATGTTTTTTCGAAACCACACTTAGGCATATTTTACTTGTTTAGGGTTAAGGCCGATAGATCGACCTGCTACCTGTTAGTGCAGGTCGATATTCTCTAATGTTCAAATGCAAGTTCGATCCACCCTGTAAGAGAAAGGTCGTTTATCGACCTGCCTCGTTCGGATCGAGCTGTCATATCTGCCTGTCTATCGACCTTCCTTATCAAGCTTCCAGCCTGCATTGTCTTAGAAGATTTCAAGTGCTGGATTATCTCATCAAGGTCGATGCCCCGCCTTCATGGAGCAACACGACCTGATCCTTGCCACGTGGTGTGCCAGCAAGGACGAACTTTCCCAACGGCTAGAAGTGAGTCAGCCTCCAACGGCTAGTGCCACGTCAGCCTGACTCCAACGGCTAGTTTTTCAAAACTGCCTATAAATACTTCAGCCATTATCGGATTCAAGTACGGGAAACTCAAGCTATCAACGCCAAATCTCTGCCAAAGTCTCTCTCAAGTTCATATCCATTCAAGTGTTCGAAATCCGATTAGTTTCCCAAACACTTGACAAAGAGAGACTTTCAACTCCGATAAAAGCCCAACGACGAAGCGTTCACTGCTGCTTGTCGCTGATTCAACATCTTCTTCTCCGACCCGTTCGAAATTAGAAAGATTGTTTAGTGTTTCACCATTGTAGAGTTAGTCAAGCTCTGTAGTGTGTGAAAGGTTGTTTGTACGTTTTGTACGAAAGGTTGTAAGGGTCACGACCCAAAACTCGTGTCTAGATATATTCAGGTTAGAGTGTATTTAGAACTGATACTCAGTCAGTATAAATAAGAGAGAGGTTGAATCCAAAGGTAAAGGGATTCTCAGGTCGAGTAGACCTGACGTGGACGTAGGAGGGTTTCTCCGAACCACGCTATATCGCGGTGTCTCTCTCTCTCTCTCTCTCTCTCTCTCTCTCTCTCTCTCTCTCTCTTTTTTTATTTATCGCCCTTTCATTTTATTATCAAACTAACGAGCATCAACCTGCATTTCAGTATCGACCTTAGATTTTTCAAAGAGTAAATCAACCTCCACCAACTTCCGCATAAGCACAGTTTGATAAATCAAGCTTGTTCCCAAACGAGCTTGATAGATCAACCTGTCTCTGATAAGGTTCGACCTTGACAATCGACCTTTGATCGACCTGATTTCATAAAAGTCAAAAAAGGTTGGTTATTGGTGTATTCCCCCCCCCCCCCCCCCCCATACACCAATTACTCTTTCCCGGGACCAACAAGTGGTATCAGAGCAGTGGTTCTTTTGACCGCTGCTTTGCATACTAAAGTTTTTCTTTTAAACTTTTGGTCATTTTGAACCGATCCTTTAGAAAAATCTTTTTCATTCATTCATTTCATATTATTTGCTATGGAGTCTTCTCTTCTCAGGGTTTGTGAAGATTTCTCCATCCAAGGCTATGAAGACTGGAGCTTCCGAATCAAGATGTGTCTCAAGGCACATCACGTCCTTATGTGGGATATCATCGAAAATGGCCCCTCCCCCATTTATGCAGCGAAGATCATCGTGGATGGAACATCCCCCGGGGAGGCCACTTATGAAAAAGTCCTCAAAAATCCTCGCGACTACACAACCGAGGAAAGGAAGGAGGCCAGCCTCGATGACTATGCAAAGGGACTCATCTCTAGCACCGTGAAGGGCGTCTACCTTGCCAAGATTCGAAATCTTGAAACAGCCAAAGAGATGTGGGACACCCTCCGGTCCATCAGCCTGGGTTCAGAGGAAATGAAGGAGAACAAGCTGTCCATGGCGTGCAGCAAGTTCGATGACTTCAAGATGGTTTCAGGAGAAACCATAGAAGCAATGAAAATTCGCTTCACAGAAATCATTCTCGAAGTCGCTGCAATCAACCCTCACAAATATACGCAGCGCGAGAAGAATCTAAAAGTGATGCGTGCCCTACCTGCAAATTGGCACGTATACGCCGCCATGCATCCAGCCCGTTCGGACTTCAACTTCCTCACCACCGAAGATCTTTTCGACATCCTTGTCGGAAATGAATATGAGATGATCCGAATCCATGGATCAGCACAGCCTTCCACCAGCAAAAAAGTTGATGAAAAGAACGATAAAGAGGTAGCTTTCAAGGCCGACTCAGCCTCTGCTGCTACCCCAAGTCCGATTGACGAATCCATCGTCAAAAAGTTCGAGAAGATGACTCTCGACTATGCTCTAGCTGCTAGGAGAAATGAGAAGCTCCTAGGAAAGGTTGTCAAATACAAAAAGTTCTATCGTGACAACAAGCGAAACTTCTCAAACCGCAACCACGACCGCCCTGACAAAAAGGGAGAAGGTAAACCCTCAACCTTCAATTCTTCTAACACACCCGAGGGAGGTTGCTTTGGTTGTGGCAGGCCAGGTCACTACAAGACCGATTGTCCAGATCTGACAAAGGCCGAAAGAGACGAGCTCCGTGCAAAGCGCGATAAAAAGCTCAAGGAACAACGAGCTGCTATGATCGCCGAAGAATCAAAGGAGGCTCATCTCTCAGACAGCTCGTCAAGTGATGACGAAGGGTACATCGCTTTTGATGAAAGTGATGATGAAGAATGTTTCGTTGGAGAGCACCAACAAAACGAGGGATCTTCAAAGGTAGATCCTCAACCCATTTCACTTTCTTTTTCTAACGATGAATGTGCAGAAGAAGGTGAAGACCTATCCGAGGCTGTGTCTTGGGAAGAAATCAAGAAACAGCTCTATGATTATGCCGACCTCGTGGAAACACTCAAAGAGGTCGTTGAAGATAATGCTGAGCTAATGGACAAAAATGAAAAATACAAGCTAGCATTAGAAGAAAGATTCTCCCCCTATGATGAGGAAAAGGAAAGGGAGATCGAAGCCCTAAAGTCAAAGGTTGATGAATTGACTTTCCGGGTCAAGGAGTTCGATACCAGGGCGCTCGAGAAGGATGAGTCCCTCAAGATCAAAGATACCGAAATACACAGCCTTACATCAAAATTGGCTGACTTAGTTATTCGACACGAACTCCTCGTGAAGAAGGAAGAAAAACTTCAACTCACCTTGAGTCAGTTGAAGAAAAGCGGAAAGAAACTGGAAGAAGTCCAATCCATGCAACGCAATCCGCGCGATCACTCTGGTATTGGATTTAATGGAAAATCCAAGGAAAGTAAGAACAAAGACTGCGAGATCAAATTCGTAAAGGCGCAGTCAAAATCAAAGAGTGTTCGGAAAGCTCATCAAGCTCTTCCAGATAAGATGATCAAGCTGAAGAATCCAGTTCGACAGCCCCAAGCCATCCTCTTAAAGCAACACAAGAAGGATCAGCCTGTTCCTCAAAAGAAAGAGAGTCGACCTGCCCAGCATCGTCGACCTGCCCCCTCTCGTCAAAAGCAGGCTGTTCATCAAGGGCGATACCAAGGCCAGTACTATCAAAGGCCGTATCACCCTCAGTTCTTCTTTCCTGCTCATCAAGGTTGTCACTGCCACTATCCTCAACAGTTGAACTTTCAAGACTGGCAGTATCAACCTGATCTTCATGAAGAGCAGTATTATCAGCCTCGTCGCCCTCGTTCGAAGAAATCCAAGGCTTCCAAGCCCAAGACCGCCACTGCCTCGTCCTCAGCCTCGGATAGAAGCAGACCGGCGAAATTAATTTCATATAATAAATAGTACTCTATTATGTATTAATTTAATAAAAAATCCTTTATGCTACATGTATTATGGAGACAAGTTGAGTGAATTATCATCACTTTCAAAATTCTACACGTCACTACCCTAGTAATATAGCTAGGTGACTAATGCATGCTATATAGGTGATTAAGCAACTTATTGTTGCCTATAAATACACGTTCCAAATCCTTTTCATTCCACTCCCCTAAATTTGCATGATAAAGAGGTGTAATATCAATTCCATAAAATTTTGGCGGAGCTTAAAGGAATTAGTCGCAACGAAAGCATATAGGATCCTACTGTAGATCAAGAAGTCAAGTTATTTCAGCATTCCAGGTTATAAGGTGGGCTTTATTATATTTTCAAAGTATTATTTTGAGTTAGTAAGCTCTACAATGTGGGATTATCCATGAAAAATGTTTTGATGCGTGATTACATGTTTAAGGCTCTTATGTTTACGATCGGGTCTTTCGATTGGTCTAACACACTAATCGAGGGACTGTGCGCACGGTTAGATATCATTGGGTTGATCACCAATTGGTTCTAACTTCGAGGGGAGAACTAGTGGATGAAATACTCCATTATCTCCAAACTATAGGCTCCATCAGAAAGGGATCCGGCAGTGGTACGTCCCGGGATCGGTATTAGTTAATCTATGGCTCCATCATGAAAAGGGATCCGGCAGTGGTACGTCCCGGGATCGGTATATGTTAATCTATGGCTCCATCTGAAAAGGGATCCGACAGTGGTACGTCCCAGGATCGGTATAAGAGTAACATGGTAATCCGCATCGCAATCAACGTAAATGAGTTTTGGTGTGCATGGAAGTTATATGATTTCTAAAACCCTTCTATGTATGCTTTGTTATCATGGATATTCTTTTTATGATAAATGTTTTCGGCACAAGCCCACTGAGTGCATTAGTACTCAGCCCTGCAATTCATTTCCAAATGTTTTGCAGATTAAGGAGCTGGTGGAGCAGACGTGGCTGAAGAGGATTGTTGTTGTGGTTGTGCTATTTAAAGATTAAAGCTTCCGCTACTATACGCTTACAGTTAAAGTGGTCACTAGTAACGATCCTGCAATGTACTAGGCATCCTAAGTTAAATTTCAGGTTTTGAAATAAAATCTCTATGCTATACATGAGTCTCGTTATAAGAATATATTATATATATTTATTTTAGTTACGGGTATTCAGACACAAGCCGGCCATTATGGGTTGTTTAGCTCAGGCGACCCCATAATTTGAGCTGAGCGTCCCGATCCCGTGTTTTATTTAATGTCTATGGGTATTCAGACAAGGCCGACCGACACGGGCAGTATGGTTTGTCTACCCCGTGGTTCGTGTTGTGCGTCCCGATCCCATAATTAATTAAATAAACTCATTAATAATATGGTTAATTATCCTAAGAAACTAGGCCCCTTTCTATCCCCGCTTCTTAACTCCAACCCCTTGCCACGTCCCGGCACGCGTGCCTTCCCTCGGGAACTGGGATGTGACAGAAGTCTATGTGGAACAGCCTCCTGGATTCGAGGAGGGTGATTCAAGCAAAGTCTACAAACTACACAAGGCCGTATACGGACTCAAGCAAGCTCCTCGAGCTTGGTATGAGACGCTATCATCCTTTCTCATCGAATCAGGATTCAAGCGTGGTTCAGTCGACAAAACGCTATTCACTATCAAAGTGAATGAACATATCCTTTTAGTACAAATTTATGTTGATGATATCATTTTTGGGTCTAAATCTCCCATTTTATGCGAAAAATTTGGTAACCTCATGACAGAAAAATATAAAATGTCTATGATGGGGGAAATGAATTTCTTTCTAGGGTTGCAGGTCAAGCAGTCCGATGAAGGAATCTTCATTAGCCAAACAAAGTACGCACACGAGCTGGTTGACAAGTTTGGTGTCAAAGACAGCAAGCCTGTCAAAATACCGATGCTCTCTGGTGGAAAGATCGACCCCGATCCCGAAGGAAAACCTGCCAACATAACACAGTACAGGGGTATAATTGGTTCATTACTTTATCTAACTGCTAGTCGACATGATATAACTTTTGCAGTTGGAGTGTGTGCTAGATTTCAAGCTAATCCGAAGGAATCCCACTTGGAAGTAGCAAAGAAAATTCTTCGATATATCAAAGGAACCACAAACTTAGGTCTTTGGTATCCTTGTGATGACAATTTGCAGCTTACAGGTTATTCAGATTCTGATCATGCAGGGTGCAAGCTCGATAGGAAATCTACCTCGGGTACTTGCCATTTTCTCGGCAACAAGCTGATATCATGGTTTTCAAAGAAACAAACTTCAGTAGCCACCTCCACCACAGTGGCCGAGTACATGGCCGCAGGGAGCTGTTGAGCACAAATCTTGTGGATCAAACAACAACTCAAAGATTATGAAGTTGAAGTCAATGAAGTGTCAATATTCTGCGACAGCTCGAGTGCTATCGCCATTACTCAAAATCCAGTTCTTCATTCAAGGTGCAAACACGTGGATATTCGACATCACTTTATTCGTGATCACGTGGAAAAGAAGAACGTGGTTATTGAGAAGATACACACTGATATTCAACGGGCTGATATCCTAACCAAACCCCTAGCCGAAGAAAGATTCAAAATGCTGTGTGGGAAGTTAGGGTTATTAAATGTTGAGTCATCAGGCCGTTCATGATTCAACAGGTCGTTTGCAAGCCAACAGGCCGTTACTACTTGACGAGACCGCATCACTCAACAGGTCGTTCGCGACTACAGCCCGTCTCTAGTCTTCAGGCCTGTTGTGAGTCAAAAGGCCGGTTGATTCAAAAGGTCGTTTCTATTAAACAGGCCGTTCATAAACAGGCCGTCAATCTCTATGCAGGACGGTTCTATACAACAGGCCGACTGTCAAAACGACAGATCGTTCTCTATCATCAGGCCGACGTTGAAATCAGCAAAATCGACCTGTGTTCCTCAAATAAAGGGGGAACTCTTAATCGAGTAATCCATCATTTGAGGGGGAACAAAGGCCGATGTCTGCCTCCAGGGCGTTTATTTCGTCAGGCCGATGTCACAAATCCAGGTCGTTTATTTCGACAGGCCGTTCCCTGCCACAAGGCCGATATCATCAGGCCGATACCAAAATGAATGCCACCTGCATTAATGAAGGGAGAATCAAAAGGGCAGTATCACCCTTTTGTCGTACACTTAACTTCTTTAATACGCATTGAATTCTTTCAATTATTAAAATTTATTTCTCAATGTGTTACATTATTTAAGGCCTGTTAGGTTGCAGAAAATAAGGAAAAAGGGAGTAATGATTACCATTTTTGCAACACATCTAGTCAAGTGTCAAATATTGACACATTGACCAATGTTGCATTTAATTCCCTGCCACTTTTCTGAAAAAGCACATATATACGCACGTTTCTCTTTCTCACGCGCGGATGTGAACCGTTTCACATTCCACGCGCTTTAATCGTGTGGACGTGGGTGAGAGGGAAAACTTTAACCCTTTCAAATTCGAACGATCTCAACCGTTCGAATTATCTATATATGTCATGCAGTTTTCTCTCAAAACATTACTTACTCTCTTCGTTCATCACTCTTCTCTGCAAAACCTAAATTTCATTCTCTGCAAAAACAACAGCCGCCGTCGTAGTTTTACATTCACTGCTATTTTTCACGCTCAACATTCTCACTCTCAGCACCAAATCACCACCCGTGGTTTGTGCCTTTTCACCGATTTTGTTTCCATTTTCTGTCAAGTTCTTCCTTATTTTTCTAATCTGTCTCATAAAATTGCAGGAAAAACATCAATGGCAGGAAAATCAACTTCCGGTCGAAAGGAAATGCAATGGGTGGAAATCGAAGAGTACTTGAAGGCTCGCATCAAATTCGAGCCCTATATGGTGCGCGAAAACTTCGGTTTTCGTGATCTTGATTCCATGTTTGCTCTGGTGGAGACCTGCTTTCCATTCCACCAAATTATCTCCACCCGGCCGGCGAAGCAACTTCCCAAGATTGTGAGTGCCTTCTTCTACAACTGGAATGAGGGCGATTCCGTTTCCACCCACACTGTCTCCCTCGGAACCCAGAATGCCATGCACACCATCAACGTTCTTGACGCCGTGAAGGCTGCCTTCGGTATTGGCGAGGGAGGGACGATGCAGCTCTCGAAAATCTCTCGAGACCAGTTGCAGCAGGTTGCAGACCGTGTCCTTATTGAGCAAAGGCAGTACGTGTCAATATCCTTCAAGAGGAACGAGCTCCGCCCAAAATATCGCCTCTTGATGGACTTCGTGCAAAAGTGCTTCCTAGGGCACATTGGGAATCACGACCAGGTCACCCCATTGAAGTTTCAAATAATGGCGGCCGCGATCCTCGACCTGCCCATTAGTTGGGCCAAACTGCTGGTCTCCCTGCTCTGGGATGAGGCTAGGCAGATCGTTTGCGAGATGGAGGGAGAGGCCGTAGTGGACGTGCATCTCCACAATGAGAAAAGGCCGATTCGCCTTGGGACGAAGGCGACCTGCATTATCATTTCCTTCTTCAAAAATAGGAAATGGTCTAATGAGCCGTCCTTCCCCCACCTATTCATTCCAAAAGATCTCCACCAAATGGAGATGGCGATTGGGGTGGCGCCGCAGATTTACTATGGGTCGCCAGACCATGTGAGGGCGCACCTCTCCAAAACCGGCGAATCCAAGGTCGGTTGGAGGATTCCAGCTCGACCCATTCAAAAGAAGAGAAAGGCCGATGTCGAGCTGGTTCCCTCTCGCCCTGTCAAGAAAACTCCACCTGCAAAGAAGACTCCTCCTCGGAGTACGCAATCGGCCTCCACTGATCCAGTCAGGCCGCTTCACCGGATTCTTCCCTTGGAGTTCGAGGAATCTGCACCTCGCAGGGAACCATCGCCCTCCCCATCGCTCTCCTCATCAGCCGAACGGACTCCATCTCCAGTCCGTTCCGCCATGGAGCCATCCACCTCGCAGCAACGGCCTGCATCTCCCCGCCCGCAGGTCGTTGTCATTCCCTCTCCAGCGAGGTCCCCCCAAGTCCAACGAGCTGGCTCTGTGGAGATCCAGGATCTCACTGCGGAAGATTCCCAGTCTTCCCCCTTTCGGCATGTGCCCGTGGAGGAAGACGTCGTGCTGCCGATCCAGCCATTCTCCGAGCAGCCCATGTTTGCTGCTCACTCCCAGGTGGCCTCCATGAAGGCCGTGGCCAGGCTGAAGGTGATCGACCTGATGCCGGGGATTGCTCAACTCCCCAAGTCCCTCGACCTTGCTACTCGCCTCCAGTTCTATCTGGTTTGTAAGTCGAGTTACTACTATGTCTTCGAGGCCCTGCTCCAGGTCGCCACCCTCGAGGAGCTGAAGATCGAGGAGTTGGCGCTAAAGACCGAGTTTGGCTTTTTCAGTGTGGAGGATGCGGCCACAAATTTCCGATCTCTTGTGCTGCGCCGCATGAAGGTCGAGGCAAAGATTTTGGGCATCGACCTTCGCCCCCTCTACACGCACTCTTGCGCTCTCTACAACTCCGCCGCCGATGTTGGAGATGAGTTTGATGCAATTCAAACTCCGGAGCAATCACCACCAAGGAATGAAGGTGGTGATCAAGCTCTGACCGCCGCTGATTCTGCTCCCGACGCATCAAAGTTCGATGCGGAGACCGAGTTTAACACTCTTTCTGCAAAGCTCGAGTCCCTCGCCATCAGCGTGCCGGAGCAGATCAAGCAAGCCATCGCGGAGGCCCGGGTCGATATAATGAAGGAAGTCAGGACCCAGGCCGATGATGCTGCCAGGGAGCGGGTGACAAAGTTCGCTGTCGACCATCTGAAGGAATACACCGACAAACTTCTGCCAGCCCAGCTCGAGGCACTGAACATGGCGTCCCGCGATCTGTTAGGGGATATGAAGGAGGACGTGGCCAAGGTCGATCACCGTGTGACCGACCTTACTACATCAATTACAAATTCTGCATCGGCCTCCAACACGCAGATCAACGGCATCCTGGATACTCTCACCAGCCTGCTGAATGGGCACCAGCAGTTGCGAGAGGCCGTGGGAAAATTGCAGCAGGAGGATGCCTCTCTTCTTACCCTGATCAAGACCCTTTCTGATGATGTCGAAAAGGGGGAAGAAGAAAGAGCCGCCGCCGCCGCCGCCAGGAAGAAGAGGACCTCCAAATCCAAAACCCCTTCATCTTCCTGCTCCTCCCCCTCCTCCTCCGCCGCCTCAAAAGAAGCCAGCTTCCCAGGCCGCCTCCTCCAAGGCCGTCGCCTCCCAGGCCGATCCCATAGCAGCTGCCGCTGCTGCTGAGGCCGCCGCCGCCAAAGCTCGATTGGCAAAAGAGGCCGAGCTGATTCAAGCCATGCATCTGGCTGGTGCGACGCCGGAGCAGGCCGTGAATCCAGTCGAGCAGAAATGCTTCATTGCAGAGCGCCGGGCTGCTGAAGCGAGGAAGAAGGCCGAGATAGACTGGATCAGCCAGTCGTCCCACGCCCTCACTCTGGAAGCTGGAGTCCTGCAGGCTGTTGAGTGGCTCAACGAAAAACAAAACGCCCTGCTGCGGGAGCTCAACAGCTGCTTCATCCTCCTCCATTACTGGATCCATGACCCCTCCCTGCCTGAAGATGCCGATGCGGCCTATGCAGCCTACATGCTCAAATTTCCTCACCAAGACTTCGTTGGTGAACTTCGAAAGAAGGCTGCAGAGGCCGGTGTGATAATAAGGGCTCCTGTGAAGCAATATTTTGCGCCCTTGGTTCTCGGTGATTCGGGGTACTTGGATTACTCCCGAATCGACCAATACATCGCACTGACCGCCATCGGCCTGAACGTGAATGTTTCAAATTCCGATCCCGACTACTGCTGTATAAGGGATGGAATCTATGCCAGCATGAAGGCCAAGTCGAGGGAGCAGATCCAGGAAGAGCGAGTGGCAGCCCGTGCCCAGAAGAAGTAGTAAAATAGATGATTTTGTATTTGTTTTTGTTATTCATTTATGCTCTGACTGTCTTGTAAACTCTATGTATATTTGCGATCGAGCTGAATGAAGCAAAAATCATCTATTCGACCTGATGACAATACCTCTTTGTCCAGGCAATCTGCCTTTACTGCTTTATTTTAATTATGTTATTATCTGCCTCTCATATAATTCCTTATCAACCTTAATGGTTAATCGATCTTTCATTGTTTTAAAATCTTAGGAATTATTTGTAAAGTGTATGGTTTCGACATCATCAAAAAGGGGGAAATTGTTGGGAACCCCTTGCAGTTTGATTTTGATGATGTTTTTTCGAAACCACACTTAGGCATATTTTACTTGTTTAGGGTTAAGGCCGATAGATTGACCTGCTACCTGTTAGTGCAGGTCGATACTCTCTAATGTTCAAATGCAAGTTCGATCCACCCTGTAAGAGGAAGGTCGTTTATCGACCTGCCTCGTTCGGATCGAGCTGGCATATCTGCCTGTCTATCGACCTTCCTTATCAAGCTTCCAGCCTGCATTGTCTTAGAAGATTTCAAGAGTTGGATTATCATATCAAGGTCGATGCCCCACCTTCATGGAGCGTCACGACCTGATCCTTGCCACGTGGTGTGCCAGCAAGGACGAACTTTCCCAACGGCTAGAAGTGAGTCAGCCTCCAACGGCTACTGCGACGTCAGCCTGACTCCAACGGCTAGTTTTTCAAAACTGCCTATAAATACTTCAGCCATTATCGGATTCAAGTACGGGAAACTCAAGCTATCAACGCCAAATCTCTGCCAAAGTCTCTCTCAAGTTCATATCCATTCAAGTGTTCGAAATCCGATTAGTTTCCTAAACACTTGACAAAGAGAGACTTTCAACTCCGATAAAAGCCCAACGACGAAGCGTTCACTGCTGCTTGTCATTGATTCAACATCTTCTTCTCCGACCCGTTCGAAGTTAGAAAGATTGTTTAGTGTTTCACCATTGTAGAGTTAGTCAAGCTCTGTAGTGTGTGAAAGGTTGTTTGTACGTTTTGTACGAAAGGTTGTAAGGGTCACGACCCAATACTAGTGTCTAGATATATTCAGGTTAGAGTGTATTTAGAACTGATACTCAGTCAGTATAAATAAGAGAGAGGTTGAATCCAAAGGTAAAGGGATTCTCAGGTCGAGTAGACCTGACGTGGACGTAGGAGGGTTTCTCCGAACCAAGCTATATCGCGGTGTCTCTCTCTCTCTCTCTCTCTCTCTCTCTCTCTCTCTCTCTCTCTCTCTCTCTCTCTCTCTCTCTTTTTATTTATCGCCCTTTCATTTTATTGTCAAACTGACGAGCATCAACCTGCATATCAAGCATCAACCTGCATTTCAGTATCGACCTTAGATTTTTCAAAGAGTAAATCAACCTCCACCAACTTCCGCATAAGCACAGTTTGATAAATCAAGCTTGTTCCCAAACGAGCTTGATAGATCAACCTGTCTCTGATAAGGTTCGACCTTGACAATCGACCTTTGATCGACCTGATTTCATAAAAGTAAAAAAAGGTTGGTTATTGGTGTATTCCCCCCCCATACACCAATTACTCTTTCCCGGGACCAACAATACCTATTGAAATGTAGGTTTGACTATATGATTAGATTTTATAATGACTTATATTCTAAAATCCTCTTACAACCCTTAATTATTTCTCTCCCCTAATTCCTGTACCGAAAAAAAAAAAAAAAAAAAAAAAAAAAAAAAAAAAAAAAAAAAAAAAAAAAAAGGCATCTAGTTGAACGGACAGACGGAGTAGAATTATTTCACATTAGCAATGCATTTCCATAACAAATAACCAGAATGATGACTTATGATTAGATTTAGGGCCCGTTTGGCTAAGCTTATTTCAAAATGCTTACAAGTTCTAAGTGCTTATAAGATGTTTAAGAGCTTATAAGTTGTTGAAGTGTTTGGATAAAAGAGCTTATAAGATTGAAGAGATAATAAAAAAATAAAATTTGAAAATTAAAAAAAAATTAAAAAAATATTAAAAAAATATTTTTTTTGAAAATCATAATGTTGTAACATCAAATGAAAGTGTATATAATATAAATATAAAAATAGAATAGAATTATAGTGGTAGATAAGAAAATTTTTTTAAAAAAAAAAAAAAAAAAAAGTTGGTGTGGAGGAGCTTTTTTTTTTGGAATGCTTATAAGCACTTTTTGCTTATTTTTGCATCTTATAAGCTCTTTGGGAGCTTATTTTGCCAAACACATTTAGAGTGCTTATAAGCAGTTAAACAACTTATAAGCAGTCAAACATCTTATAAGCTAGCTTATAAGCTTAGCCAAACACCCTCTTAAACATAACTTATAATCCAAACATATTCTTAAACTTGACCCTACACCTAACACTTAAATAAACAACTACTTTAAACTAATTAACAATAAATATAAAGCAAGCAGGCCCCATGAATGAGCCACATACCAATTCCCTCAACATTTCCCTGAGCAGAAAGCAATGGAAAAACAAAATAAATATCAGAATTTTGGGACATAAATAACAACAAGAATCATTTCTTGCCTCATTTTTTTAGAAATTCAATGTCACGACTGTGACAAACAACCTACCCAATTTAATCACATTAATCTACAACCATATAGATCCATCTCTTTACACATAGGCGCCCCTACGACACAAAGATGTTTTGATGTTCTGTTTCCTTCGACTCGCCCGAAATACTCACAATTTGAATAGTATATGGCATAACAAACATGTGGAGAATCATTAGATCTATGGATGGGGTACCTATTGCGTTTTTCCAGACTCTCGGTTATCCCAAAGATACTTTACTCTCTTCATTCACGACATTCCAACAGTTTGAGTCGAGATGATGAGTGAATTGCTGCTGCAGAGCTAAGTCACCAGAGCTATTCAGCTCTTCATAAACTGATTAATAAGCTGAAAATCAATTTTAGAAAGGCATCTGAAATTAGCATATTATAGCATATATGCGTCAGCATTGACATATAAGAAGACGAATAGGAACATTTCCATCGATTGAAAGCTTATACATACTATGCAGGTAAGTTCAATATCTGAGTACTTCGACCGGCTTGAATGATGAAATTCATATTTAAATATTTTAACATATATCATTCTGTATAAACACAGACATTATGCCTACAAATGAGTGAACAATCATAAACCAGATGTTTTGGTAAAACAACTCAAACAAGAAACATGGGATATTCAAGTTTATTTGTTGCAAAACCACATTGCTTTATAGAAAATGAGGTAAGTTACATTGATACTGCCTACTGAAATTAGGGCTGTCAATTTTCAACCCGACACGCTGAAATTAGGGCTGTCAATTTTCAACCCGACACGATAACCCGACACGAACACGCACGATATTAATGGGTTTGGGTTGAGGCTTATTGGGTTCGTGTCGTTAACGGGTTGACCCAATAAGAACCCGAAAATTTCGTGTCGGGTTCGTGTAACCCGTTAAGAATAATTATTAATTAATTTATTATTTTATTAATATATTATAATATTATTTATTTTTGTCATTTAATTAATTAATTTTAGGGTTATTCTTCATTTCTTCTTATTCCAATTTCTTCTTATTTATTTTTATGGATTTAATTTTATGGTTTTTATGGATATTAATTTTATGGATTTTATGAAAGCTGGAAGTTAGGATTTCATTTAATTTTATAATTTTAGCGTGTTATTTCGTGTTATTTCGTGTTATGGTAAATCGAGTTCTTAACGTGTCGCTATCGTGTTCGTGTCGACACGAATTTAACCGTGTTCGTGTCGGGTTCGTGTTGGGTTCAGGTTTGAACCTTAACAGGTCGGGTTCGTGTTGGGTTTGGAGAATTCTTAACGGGTTGGGTTCGGGTTTGGCCTTAACAGGTCGGGTCGTTATCAGGTCGACACGATAACAACCCGACACGCACGAATTGACAGCCCTAACTGAAATGGCAACCGAAACATAGACAAACTATTTTGCATGCATGTGCTTGTCCGAGAGAATTGGAAACTATTAAGATGGAGAGAACTTTCATATATATCTTCTCCAACTGGAAATATTGGAGGACTTCAAAACAAGATTCAAATGCACTATAAAACTGCTTCAACAAATAACAAAGCCACATCAACCGGACACCTATACTATGCATAAAAAGATGCATACTGTTTTAAAGGGAACGAAACAGAACAGTAGCACAAAGGAATATAGTCCACTTAAACACATACTTAGATAACATCTCATAAAATATCTTCCAACATAAAATACAAATTAGCTGCAGCTATGGGCAGCTGCCACAGATGCCCACTGAAATAGCAGAAAACAAAAGGCCAAGTCCTCAAATATACAATCACTTTTCCCATTGTACACAAATTTAGAGTGAAATGCATAAATACAACACCGAAGAAATATCGACTATGCATTTGCTGGTTACACCAAAAAAGTGCCAAGATGAAGGATTGTGTGAGTGTGACGTTGTCTTTGTAACCCTATTGGCTTCATATTGAATGTTTTTACATGTTCACTACATTCAGCCCAAGAAAACCCAAAAATAACTTTCTTAAAAGCAAAAGAATTAAAAAGTCAACATCAACTCACCAGTGCAGGATACTGTATAATCCAGCCAAGTACCGGAATCTGGTAAAGAAATGCCTTGATTGAGGGCCAGAAACCACTACGCAGCACACCAGAGAAATTTTGTCAAAACCAGGTCATATATGTCAAAAATGAGAAACGACACAATGCCAAACGCATAAAAGAAGACCGTATATGAATAGGGAAAAATCCAGACAGTTTCTTACCTAAAAAGAACGACGCACCCATATATCTCCACAACTATACCAACTACTGGCCAACGGACAAATATAAAAAATAGCCCGAGAAGAAAGGCAGTTGAGCCCTGCAAGACACTTAGCAGTCAATTAAACTTAAAACTGAAAAGATGTTGAAAGCAAACGCAACATGGTTATAAATGCTTACATCCATTTTCCCAAAGATGGAAAATTGGCTTTTGGAAGACACCAAAACACTATGGGGATTAAAATGTTTTATACAATCCATGGAATTACCAATTACTATAGGAATATATTAATAATAGTTGGGTGCTATTGATAGATATCAGTACTACATCAGTTATCTAAATCAAATACGATAATTTATCTTCTGCAAATAATTCTTTCAAATTACTAGGGTTGCTCTTTAAGAAAAAAATTGTAGATCTCAAAATACTTTTTGATCACTTCCTTAAAGGTCACAGACTCACATAAAGGTTCAGCTATATATCAAGATCTTGATATTTGATCATTCCGAATTATCTCATCTGTGGGGGTACAGTTGCCATAGATTGAACACAAACAAACAACATATGCAGAGAAAACTTTTGTATTTAATCTAACTTATTCACCTGATATCAATATTGATAAAGACATGTTGCATCTTATGCATTCCAATCTTATAGCTCATCATTCGTGGTACTTAACTATTTTTAGTCATATGATATTGCTAAATTTGTGTATTCAGTTTATTGTCTGTTTGTTCAACATAAACAAATTGTATTAAAGGCTTAAAGCTAGTTGGGAATTGCCAAAAGTTTCAAGTTAAAGTTCCACCATCTTTGGAATTGGATCGGTGCAAAATATTGACATATCTGCACATAGTAATGGTTTAAGTCAACATTCTCCTGTAGCTTGTACCTTGTAATTCCTCCGGTCTGTAAAGACTTGCAATGTCGATCGCCAACCTAGTAAAATGGCTACACCTGTCAGCCAAAATATCTGATGGCAAAGGCAAGGAGATTAATAAATAGATGCTTAGAGTGAAAAGGAAGCAACGTGTGAGAAAATTCAATGAACAAGAGTGTCTTACATTTCCGAGAGCTAGCAAACCTCTGTCAAAAAACAGAATAACAGCAAGAAAGGTGAAGAATATACCAAACCCGATAAGACCAAGACCAACCTCTGCAATATTTTTCAAATGTAGGCGAATACGATGTCAGATTTCCGTTTTTGTTTGGAATCAAATAGGCATCAAAAGAAAGCTTCTCAGTCCACCATCACATGGTATTTAACAGATGCATTATAGAATATAGAATATCAATATCAGTTATGCATTAGTTTCCTGCTCAATCACAAGCACTTTGGCATTAGTAAATTGGCTCTCTGTTAACCCTGTCTGTCTACCTCAACCAGTCTCTGAATTTTGAAAAAGGTCATATCCTCCTAATAATATCACAACGAATAAAAACATATGTCTAATGTACCGACTGGCATTTTTGCATTGTTCCCGAACCATGTATTAGATGTGGCCGAACAAATTGCCGTATCCATTTTGTTTTAATTTGTAATCGAGTATCGAAGAGAACTGTCAATCCTACCTAAGCAAATCCATGACCATATTCAATACTATTCCTAATACCATCTCATTGTCTAGAGTCTCTAGACCAACTTATACTCAGCTTGTATTGATATTGATAACCTAGTACATAGATCAAGATAGTGATTGCAATCTTAACGATTATTTACTTGGCTACCTAAGAAGCATCTGATGATAAATGCTAACTATACATCCAAATTGTCTAAATCTTTCAGATTGAGAGTTTGTTGAACACAATTCTCGAGTACTGAAAAGACTAACAGCTACCATGATCATGAACTAATCTTAACTGTCTGATACAGTTCACATAAAGGGGTTGCATATGAGCCGGTAAAATATCAGGGTCCCCACTCAGACAGAGATAGAAATACAACACATGTGGCATTTGAAATTCCTCCCTTGAGTACAGCATCTCTCCTCTTATACAATATTTTTTATTCTTGTTCCAACTTCTAAGCTATTACTGCCTTTTCTCCACATTTCTTTCCTAAGTTTAACTTTCTTTATAGTCTTCACACCTCAAGTCCTTATAAGATTTTTTTGATTATTCATAAATTAAAGAGAAATGTAATATCTTGTTTCGTTTCCTTTCTTTGTTCATTTCCTTTTCGATATTTTCAATAATTGCTTCTCTGATATGGTCTGGCCTATGGGCATATAAAGGAAGACTGATTCTATAAAAGCCAAGTGGCAGCTATACCCTTGAACCTCTTTATTTCCTCAATCAGACACAAAAACAGGCTAAGCTGGTTAATGACAACAAAATCGAACAATATCCGCTAAATTCCAGGTAATGATACCTTGGAGACAATCAGTAGTCGTTCTCATTCCGTATGGAGTATGATAAACTTTGTATTGTTCAGTCTAGTTATGTATCTTTAACAACTAATCGAACATCTTTGCATCACCAAACTTGAATAGAACTAGCTCCCAAAATTAGTGTTCGTGAAACACTATGCACTAATAGCATGCAAATTCACACGATCTCCATTTCTCTAAAACACGGATAAAGCAGTAAAACAAATAGCATTTGGATCCTGCTTAAATTATACAAAAGTACCCAGTAACGAAGGATTAGAAAAAATGCAGTACACATCAAAAGATCATTGAGATTCTACTAAACCTAGATTCTCTTAGCAAAACGGCAATATTTTCTATGTTCTTGAGTAATAAAACAGAAATGCCCAAAAATCATGATTACTAACAAAGGTCCATTGGCTTCATGAGAATCAAACACAAAAACAGAAAATCAGACTTCCATCAAACTTCACATCCCAGCACCAATCGCTACAAGAGAACAGCAACTCTCTCCAAACAAACTAGAAAAATGCATAGTTCCAAATAAATAACGAAGAAAATCGGGGAAAACTGGAAAAATTGAACAAAAAACTAATCACTCACTTTTCTGTTCGCTCAATTCACAGGCCCGTCTCAACGTATATTGAGGTCCTGTGCTACTATAAAATTAGGGCCTTTTAAATTTTAGCAAAAATATGACTTAATATAATATTTAATAAAACGTAAAATAAATGTGCAAAGAGATCTTTTAAGAGAAATCGAAGTTACTTGTAAATAAATAGTAAAAAGAAAAAAAATCAAAGTTAGTTTGGGGAGAGAAGAAAAAAAAAAGACAAAAACAAAAAATTAAATAAGTAGGTTGGAAAAAAAAAAAAAAAAAGCCAAAAAATCGAAAGATTAAAGGAAAGAGCTAATATCCCCACAGAAATTGAGAAGAAAGAAAAAGAAGAGAGAAAGAGATTTGGGCTTTAATAATAAATTGAGCTTGATATGAAAGGAAAAAGAGAGTCCAACTAATATTTTTTAAGTGAGAAATTGAGAAAAAAAGAAAAAAGAAAAGAGAAACACATTTGGGCTTTAAACATGAATTGGGCTTAATATTTTTTAGGGGCTCTATTTTTTGGGACCCTGTTCTGTAGAACTTGCTGGGCCTCCTCATAGACGGGCCTGTCAATTCATACGGCATTTTGCTCAGCAAATCTAGCTATTCCGAGGTTCCCTTTTCTGTGATGAAATATCGAATTTATTACATATTTTGATCGAATTAAACGAATATATAGCTACAAAGGGAAGAGGATTACCAGAAAGTGAGAGCGCTGCAATTGGGCGGGGATTTCGCCTTTTGTAATCGAAGTGAAAGGGAAGATGTTTATCGACTAACTGACGACTCAATGAAATGTACATATTGTTTCGTTTAAAGGTTCGAATTAAATCCTCCGAGACGAACCTTTAAATTTCATGTTAATTGTTACCTATTGAAATGTTTTAATTTATTTTCAATCAATTAGTGTTCATATGTTTTCTGTCTTCACAATTGAGGGAACAAAATATATTAAAGTCGATTTAACATAGGCATAACAATATTAATAAATACCCTCCTTCGAAATTTTTTAATTTGTTACTCTTTTCTGTTTGGGGTCCATTTTAAGTTGTTACCTTTCGTTTTATAGTAAAAATCAGCGATTAAATGACAACACAATTAGTAAAAATTAAGAACCTTAATTGGATTCTTATTTTTTTAATTATATTTTAGTATTTTTATTTACAAAAGGAAAACGGAAAAAAGAAAATTAATTAATTAACTGACTGAAAATTAAATTAAAAGATAATATTAAAATTTCATTTTTTTTATTCTAATAAAATAATTGGCCAATTATTAAATGAAAATTAAAAGATACTCCCTCCATGGCTTCATCCCACTTAATTAGTCTCATTGGAATATTATGTACCTCAACATATGCATATTTAATGGGACTAATTAAGTGAGACGGAGGGAGTAATAATTACGGGGCCTCCAATTTTTTTGCACTGCCTATTCGAGATTGAAATCCCTTTATATTTTAAAACACATACCATAAAATGCTGAATACCCACACATTTTAAAGAGTTTTTAAAGTCTTCATTGAATATTTCATAAATTAAAAAAAAAAAAAAAATCAAATTGAATACATTCAAATTTCTAAAGTCTAAAAAAAAATTAACAAAATCACAATCGAAAAGACCCGTAAATTAATAAATTTAATGACATGATAATATTGAAAAGGTAAATAGATGCGTGATCGGATTGAAATTTTAAAATTTAATGACTATTTTGCACATCTATATAGAGGATATATCAAGTGAAAACTAATGTTAAGTTGAAACTTAGAAATTAACCACATCCATTAATTTTGAAGATCTAATGGGCCAGATTTTATTTCAATTAAAATCTGAAATAATCATTTATTGATTTTTTTAATCATTTATAATATTATATAAGGATATTTCTGACTTTTTATCCTTGTGTAACTGATTTTCCCATAAATATAGGATCTATTTTTATTTTTTTTCCTTATCCAATTTTCTTCTCCTGCGTATTCTTTTTCTTTAGCGTCTTGTTCTTATTCTTCTGCGTCTTCTTCTTCTCCTCCTTTTATTTTTTTAGATTGAGTATTTTTTTTGAAAGTACCGAGAAGGCACCACCTTCATCTTCTCCCTCTTTTCTCCTTCTTCCAACAATTTGAAGATGACATGGCACCTCATTCCCAGACAAACCTTCTCGAATCAAGAGGCGATAACGATTTTGCAGGTTTCGTTAGGGATTCAAACCCCAAACATCATCTAATATAATCAGTACCCTCTCATGTTTAACCACATCTCCCTCTTCCAATCCCAAGCTCAAATAATCATAAATCCCGTTCGCAATCCGATCCTCAGCATCGTCGCAGCACCCAACCCTCACCATCACAACGGTTAACATTGATTTCAACAATCAATTGAAGATCATTGGGCGTCGGTGTTGAGATCGAGGGTGTCGATCCCATTGCTGCGGCCAAAGGGAAACTCGGCCGATTCGTCTGTTGCAAAGCCTGATTGCTTTTCATATTTTGTTGCAATGTTTTGACTTGTTTTATTTATTGGATTTGTGGTGTAAATGCGATGCAACTGATTAACGGCGTACTGCTAGCTGCTGCTACTTGTGTAATGTATATATGTGTGTGTTTGGACGAACATATACTTTATCTTGTATTATAGAATTGTTTTAGTTCTGTGCTTTTGATCATATGTAATTTTTTATAAATTACGTGTGTATATTGGTATAATGCATATTATGTCAATTTGGTTGCATTTTAGATTCCAGTCTGATGCATTTTCATTTCATTTTTATACTAGACTTCGGTTTATCCTGTTACTGTTCAGTTTTCCATACATATTAGGGTTTAACTTTCCATACATGTTAGGGTATAGCTTCCCCTACAAATAAGGGTATAACTTTCTCAAATAAGGTTTAGTTTTCCCTACGAGTTTGGGTTTATCATTCACTACAAGTTAGGGTTTATCATTCCATACGCGTTAGGGTTTAACTTTCCCTACAAGTTAGGGTTAGTTTTCCATACGCGTTTGTGTATATTGGACATAATGCATATTATGTTGATTTTGTTGCATTTTAAATATCATTCTGATGCATTTTTATTTTATTTTATACGAGGCTTTAATTTTCGTATTAGGGTTAGTTTTTCATACAAGTTAGGGTTTAACTTTCCCTACATGTTAGGGTATAGCTTCCCCTACAAGTTAGGGTATAATTTTCTCAAATAGGGTTTTGATTCCCTAATGGGTTAGGGTTTTAGTTTGGTTTTTCGATACATATAAAACGAATTTTTTGTATTATGTTTTATTATGTATATATTTTTGAATGCATAATAAACACATATTACTTACTACATATATTAGATTTTGATGCATTGTATATCTGGTTTTGTAAATTTTTATACGTTATGTGTGTTTATTGGATATAATGCATATTAGGTCGATTTTGCTGTATTTATTATTTAGTCTGTTGCATTTTCTTTTCATTTTCATATTTGGCTTCAGTTTGTCCTGTTAGGGTTTAGTATCCATAAGAGTTAGGCTTAATTTTCCCTACAATTTAGGGTATAACTTGCCCAAATAGAGTTTAGTTTTCCCTATGGGTTAAGGTTTATCATTCACTATAAGTTAGGGTTTAGATTTTTTTTTTATGGGTTAGGGTTTATATTTTTTATTAGGTTAGGGTTTAGCTTCCCTACTTGGTTTAGTTCCAAGAATATGCAACAACATTATATATTTTATGCAACAAAAATACGTATGCAGACCCATAAATTATTTGAATGTATAACAATTGTTGAGTAATCACAAACAACTCAATGTAACTCAAATTGAATATCAATGCATATTCTAGTCATTTTGATACATTTTCGACTGTTATGAAATTTATCAAAATTTGAACTCAAATCTCATTCAAATCGGATGGGACTACCCAGAAACATGTTCTACACTTCAAGACGTTTCCAACGGTAGGTTGCCCATCGAAATCCGATCGACGATGAGGCCGGAATTGCGTCTGGAAGTTTACGTCGCCGTTGAAGTCGCGATTTCCATACTGTTCCAACTTCTTCAGCGAATATCTCCTTCGTTTCTCCACCAAAACAAGCGATCCACCCATGAATCTCTTCGTCTCTTCGAGTAGAATAAAACCCGATTGTCCATTTTATGATTATCTTTAAGATCTGGCCGGAAAATGCATTGTTTCAAGAGAAGTGGAGTAGTGTAGGTTGGTTATGGAAAATTCCTATTATTATGGAATGTGATTTTATTTCCTTTTTTATATTAAAATTCTGGACAAATTTTTCCTTAATGACACAATATTTTATTTTTTTAATGCATTATTTCATTTAATCTCATCCATTGGATCCTTAAATTCAACGGATATGGTCGGTTTCTAAGTTTCAACTTAAGGTTAGTTTTCACCATAGTGCTACCTCATATATATACTGTATATCACACGCACTAACCTAAATCCCCCCAAAGAAGCGCCTTTCCTTACCTCCATTCGATTCCCCTTTGAATTGACCTTCACTCTTCGATTACTCATCCTACACTTTCAAATCGGAAGTTAGAGATGCACGCGCCACTCCCCTTCCTCCGTCGATCTTCTTATAGTATTTCTGTTGTTTTTTTAAATAAATTTGTTTGCGTTGATTTTGAGCGTGTTAGCGCATGAACTGTATGCTGAAACTCGTAGCAGAAATTGAATTGAATTGATCATGTGTGGAGTAGGAGGGAAGAAGAAGAAGGGCTCCACACATTATTCTTTGACGCTGAGAGAAGAATCGACGGGGAAGAAGAAGAAGGCCAACGCGAACGCCAGAACGATGTGCAAGATCAGTCATCTCAAAGATCTAGCTTTTTGGGCTGTGGCGGAGCCCTCTTCTGTTCCTTCGATCGGAGCATTCCTCGGGGAGCGTCTCGCTGCCACCTACGAAGCGTTGGATCTTCGGAGTGACCCGTCTTTCATTGTTTGTGGAAGGTAATATTTTAATGATCTATATTGGGTATAATTTGTTGTTATTTTTTTGTTCTTTGCTTCCTTCTCCACAGTATTTTGTGTTGTTTTTTTTGTTTTCGATGACGTTATTATGTGTGCATAGATGAGCAATATTCTCAATATGGCTAGGTTAGTGATTTAGGAGTTCATTTTGATGGGGCAATAATGAAATCAAGTGGAGAAAATTCTTGAAGAAATTAAAACTAGATTATGGAGTTGGTGCTCGATGAACTCATTCGCTCGTTTCTAGCTCTATAAGGCTCTAATCTCTTTTGTACTATGTCTCTGTTAGGTACTTAACGAACAACATGTTCTCGTTCCTTAATAAACACTTTTATTTCCGATTTGAAAAAAATTATGAAATCAAGTAGGAGTAGTAGTTTTTTGTTGTCTCTTATGTTGAATTGAGATACATTAATTGCCAACTTCTTGTTTAAGGTTTCAAATTTTATAGTAGATGATTTGATGATATAGCTATTGTTCCATAATATATTTGGAATATATATCAAAGACTTCAAATCAACTAACGAAGATAGATAGTAGAAATATTCATGGTCCTTGACACTGCCTGTTTGTCAAACAGATGTGAATCAGTTTTGCAGCTTGGTAACAATTGCACTGTTCGAACAGAGAAGAGCAAGTCAAAAGGGAGGCATAGTCGAAAGAGATCAATTCGTACGCTACAGAATAATGTCGTTTACAGATGTCATATCTGTTCCCATCGAAACGTGATGAGAGGAACACCGAACGGCTATGTTAAAGAGATCTCTCTGAAGAACCCTAAACCAGCATTAGGCTCGAAGAATACACAAGTGAACCATCCTAGCTCAAAAAATGCTCCAGCCACCACCGAGATATTGTTTCCATTAGATGGAAAGAATCTCGATGCAAGCTCTCTGTTGCCAACGGCAACGACAAGTCTTTCTTTATTGGATTCAAAGCGGAGGAAAAGGAATAGGTGTGGTGATAAGAAAATCGTCGAACCAGTAGTTAGTTGTGTTCAAATTTCGAGTAAGAGAAGGAAGAAGACATGGACAAGCCTCGAGGAGATTGCTGAGAGTAGTAGCCAAGATGTTGGCAAGAAATTGAAAGACTTAACTATTCAATTCTTTATTTAAGATGTCACTTTCTGGAGTTGTAGCAGTTATTTAAGTGCTCTATCGTTTCCATAGAGGCGAAGTGCCTGCCGAATTTGTCAAGCTCAAATGTGTCGTGCACTTCATACCGGTGGAGGCTCTATCAGTTGACTTATAAGGACTATGAAGATGAGCATCAGCATGAGATTGATCTCGTTGTTCAAAAAGACAATTGCACGGAAGATGAAGGAACTACCAAGAAGACCAGACCAAGAACAACACACGCATAACAGAGAAGAATGTAGCGCCTTTGGATGTTTCCAGGGAAGATGAAGGAACTACCAAAGCTCAGCTTCTCAGAGCAGAAACTCCTGGAGCTGGAAGTAAAGCTGCTGGTAATCAGAATACTA
Organism: Thymus mandschuricus; assembly: GCA_029379335.1. Lineage (NCBI taxonomy): Eukaryota > Viridiplantae > Streptophyta > Magnoliopsida > Lamiales > Lamiaceae > Thymus > Thymus mandschuricus. The sequence goes on from CM057071.1 coordinate 34,568,154, forward strand.
AGCCGTCCTGTTAAAATGCAAGATGTTGATTGGGTAAACACATCGTGACAAGTGGTCGGAGAACCTTCTTCAGCCTATTCAGTTCATGTGCACCCCGGTGGATGGTAAACTGATCAACGAGGAACAGGGTGGGATCAAGAATGGTGACCCGATTAACAGAAACGAGTACCCAAATAAGGTTCCAAAGTTTTATGTCTGAAATGTGACTTGTCTACAGAATGTTCTTTTCTTATATCTTATGGTCCCAACTATTTGGAACACCCTTGAGACTCTAGCCTTCGACAAATGATTTGTAGGGCGACATATCGCTCGACTGGCTTGGTGCTGCTGTTCCAGTTGAGAAAGGGGCACATATGACCAGAAAATGTGTCAACTAGCATTCCATCTCAAGGTCTATATTACTGGTTTTCATTGTGCATTTGTTTGTTTTGTTTTGATTTGTTTGTGATGATAATCTAGTGTGTAAAACTACATAAGATCTTGATTTTGATATAAGTTTGTGCTCTTCTTCTTTTTCAATAGAATAATTTATGAATTTAGGATCATAACATCTTGTTTCATGAATATATTGTTTCAAATTTTGCATAATATTATTAGATGAAGTATTGAAGAAAAGTCTTGATTAGGGACCCCAAATCCATAATCAAGAAAAGGCAAAGGCCTAATTAAAAGTGCAAAGGCCCAAAAATAAATAATGTGGTTCTAGTAGCCCAATTATAAATAACCTAATTTTTGTACTCTCTCCATCTCAGTTCAATTGCCCGTTTCATTTCGATACATGATTTTATATGTAGTGTTAAAAGTGAAAAAGTAAATGGCCCACGTTGAAAAGTAAGGGTTAATTCTTTCCATTTTAGGAAATAAGCTAATTGAAGTGGAACGTCCCGAATAGGAAAGACAACCAAGTGAAGCGGGACAGGGTGTAATAATTTAACAAATTATAATTGCAATATACTTACTCCCTCGTCTCATTTCATTGGTTATGTTTTTTTTCCGACACGGAATTTTATGTGTAAGTGTTAAAAGGGAAAAAATAAAGGTTAATTCTTTGCATTTAAGTAAACGAGACTATTAAAATGAGACGAAAAAAATACTAGTATATGTGACTAATGAAGTGGGATGAATAGAGTAATTGGTTTATTAAAGTGAAAATACACCGCGTAAGCTTATACATTTATTTTGTGATAAGTTTAATCCAATACAAAATTTTTGTTCTATTTATCGATTTTTGACAATTTTAGCCCGTAAATGACTTTCAGTGTCGGAGAGTCGACAACCAAAGATGACAAGAAGAATTTACTCTCGCATTTAAACTAGTTAAAATATGTTTTAATCCATGATTCAGGTATGGTATAATTCGGTTCATGACATGTTTAGTTTGAACATAATCAAATATCAAATTTTAGCCACACAAAAATACCTTTTCACGATAGTTTTAACCCTTAATAATCGGCTACAAAGAGTCTAGTTGGCAACCGAAAATAACAAGACAACGTCGTTTCACATTTCAAGTATATCTTCACTCTAAAATACAATCATAACTTTATCATAATATATGAAATATGGATGCTCTCTATATCTCTAAGTAACAACTGCTAATAATAAACAATTATAATCTCCTTACTATTAAAAATAGACAAATTTCTGTTACAAGCAAAGTCTAATTTTATTAAAGGTTATAAAGTTAAGCTATAGTAGTACCTTTTTTGGCCTACTTTAAAATTAAATTGGTATCTTTTCAAAATAAATAAAATAAAATTGGTATATCCAAATGTTGAATATTAGAAAACGACAATGCAACTAATTGATTCGATTTTTGCTTAGTTTAAACGTAGCTTTTATTTGATATCGAGTGCTAAGACAATTGTGAAATATTTTTTGTAACCTTTAATTAAGTCTATACATGATAGTAGTAATTATTAATATGGGGCAAAAAATATTGTGTCTTATTCTCTTAGTGAATACTAAATTTTGGCCAATTTATAACAAAACCTAAAATCTAGTCAATTTTGGGAAATCCTCCCTAATTTACCCTTGCTTTCACTATTTGGTGTCAGAAATTGCAGGATTCTCACTCTCCCACTCTCCCACTCTCTCTCGCCCATTCTCACTCCCTCACTCGGCCACACCCACCCACCACCCCAGCAACCACCCACCCCCACCCCACCCACCCCCAAAATTTTTGACTTTTTTTTTTTTTTCTTTTTTTTCCTACTCTCGATTGGAGGGTTTTTTTTTTTTTTTTTTTTTTTTCTATTTTAGATCTGATAAACCATACTAAAATATCATAGTTAGAAATTGTTGAATTCTTACCTTTCTCAATTCATATTTGTTATAACTAGGTGAGAAATCGTACACGTAATCGTAATTTTTTTACCTTATTTGTAACAAATTCGCATTTCTTACTAATTAATTCATAAGTAGTTCAGTCCACCGGTTAGAATTATTATATTTCTTAATAAATGAATTCATACGATATGTATTAATCTAGTTGATTCAAACCATGTCTATGAAACCTTATTGGTTCAATCAACCTGTTAGAATTATTCATTTTCTTATTAAACGAATTTGCATGTTTGGTTAGATATTAACTAATTCTAACCTAAATGGTATACATTCTAACCGATTGGTTATAATGAGATAATTTCTAACCAAATCTTTGAATTTATTTAGTAAGATAATAAATAATTCTACCAAAGTTGATTGAATCGAGTGTATTATTACGTATCGTATGAATTCATTTCGTAAAGAATAAAATAATTCAAACTAGTGGATTTAACAGGTTAGAATGTATGCGATTAGTTATAATTAATGAATTTATAACCAAACATGTTAATTATTCAGTAAGAAAATGAATAATTCTAACAGGTTGATTGAACCAATTAAGATGCATGTCACGGGACTGGTTAGAATGCTACGGGATGAGTTAGAATATACTAAATTCTAACCGGTCATTTGCGATTGTAACGTTAGAAAGTTGGTATTTCTAACGGGTGGACTGAACCTGTTGGAATGCCATGGAACAGGTTAGAATATACAAAATTCTAACCGGTCATTTGCGATTGTAACGTTAGAAAGTTGGTATTTCTAACGAGTGAACTGAACCCTGTTGGAATGCCACGGAACAAGTTAGAATATACAAAATTCTAACCAGTCATATGCGATTATAACGTAAGAAAGTGAGTATTTCTAACGGGTGGACTGAACCTGTTGGAATGCCACAGAACAAGTTAGAATATACAAAATTCTAACTCGTGGTATGCGATTATAACGTAAGAAAGTGGATATTTCTAACGGGTGGACTGAACCTGTTGGAATGTCACGGAACATGTTAGAATATATAAACTTCTAACTCGTGATATGCGATGACAACGTAAGAAAGTGGGTATTTCTGACGGGTTGGACTGAACCTGTTGATTAATTTGAACTCAGACCTTAATACACCTGTACATTTCTGACTATGATTTTATTAAATTCTTACTGCGTGAGTTTGTGAATTTAATTTGTTACCTATTGTTTGCTACGAATTCGTTTCTTATGATTCTATAAAAATTTGTATATTTTTGGGTTTCTAATAAGACTATGTTCTATAAGAATTTTTTATTTTGGTGAGAATTTGTTATTTTGTCACAATCACGAGAGAGCATATTCAAATTCGTATAAGAAAACTATATATACAATACAGGTAGTTAGAATTATTAAAATAACAAATAATGTGTATTCAATTTCATAAAAGAAAAGGGCATATTCAATTTCATTTCACATCCATAAACAAACTCAGTCTTTCATGACTGAATTCACACCACCAATCAAAACACTAAACACAAAATATATTATTAAATACATTATTGAGTAAGAAATTACGATATATATACCATTTCTCACCCCCCCTGTTACATCTGAATTCAGGACCTTCTTCCTCCTACCTTCTTCCTCCTGCACTTCTTCCACCTTTGATCAATGGATCATGGAGGTGATCAATGAGAGACCCTTTTGGAATAAACTCATAAACCAAGTAGAGGTGGTCTTCACCACAGGCATAACCCAACAACTCCACCTAAAACATAATCAAATCAATAAAGAATCCATTTTTTTAGTAAATTTCAAAATATTGAAATTCTCACTTACCACATTAATGTGGTGTATCTTGCATAAAGTGGTTAGAATATACTAGATTCTAACTGGCCACATGCGATGATAACGTAATAAAGTTGGTATTTGTAACTGGTGGACAGAACCTGTTAAAATGCCACAGAATTGGTTAGAATGTACAAAATTCTAACCGGTAACATTCGATATTTACACGAAATTCTAACCGGTAAATTCGTATGCATCGTATTCCTTCAGCCACAGAATTGGTTAGAATGTACAAAATTCTAACCGGTAACATTCGATATTTACACTACGAAATTCTAACCGGTAAATTCGTATGCATCGTATTTCTTCATTTTGCTCTTTAAATGAAACAAGCATCGATTATTTCGAATCAAACAACAATTATTCTGAAAATTATAGATCTATTGCACTATGAAATTATAAAAAATCAAGAGTGCAAGAAACAATACAAAAAAATTACAAAAGAAAAAAAGAAAATTGCAAAAGAAAAAAACCATTGAGGCAAAACACCGAATCACCCAACTCCATATTCAAACACTCTCAAAAACAAATTGAGAAAACGCCGAATCACCCAAAACTCCAGCATTGAGGCAAAACCATTAAAAAAAAAAAATTAAATTCAGAAATGAGAAGAGAAATAGGAAGAACTGAACCTAGATCGAATGCAGCAGCAGCAATTTGAGAGATCTAAGAAGAAGAAAACACCTACAGCGCCTCCGCCGCCGCCCGCTTCCGCCGTCGCGGTCCGCCCAACTTCGAGATCGTGGGCTTCTTCCTTTCTTTCAAGCTCAAATATGCTAGGTCGTAGAGAGAGGAGAGAGATGAGAGAGAAATATAGAGAAAGAGAGAGTGGTCGATTGAGAGAGATGAGAGAGAGGGGAAATAGTAGATGACAGAGAAAAAAGAGAGAGAGAGAGAGTGGGTGGATTGGAGAGGAAGAAAGATATAAAAATGTGAATAGTGTAGGGGTAGTTTAGGGAGTTTAAGGCAAATTTGTCTAGATTTTGTGTTTTTTAAAATTTTGGACAAATATTAATAAACACTAAGAGGTTTGTATAGAAGACTACATTTCCTCTATTAATATATGAGCTATTTTATTATTTTTGACTTATCTAACAATTCAAGCAAAAGATGATGTGTAGGATAGCAAATAAAACAAAGTTGGACTATAAACAAGAAAACACTATATAATTTCTCCGAAATGACATGTTGGTCAGTCGATGGTAGACACCTTCGTAGGTGCATTCTTCGTTTATTCAATTTCACATTATTCTATTTGAAATTTCAATTGTTTCATTCTGATAACATATAAATTAATATTGAAATTATTAAAATTTACAAAATATTTAAAAATTGAAACTCGACTGGTCTTATTATTCATTTTTCAAGTTAGAGGGGAAGAAGAAAAACTAAGTTTCAATTTTATGTGTTTTGAAATTTTAATAATTTTAATAATACAAAAGGTACTGGAATATAAAACAATTGAAAAAATCGAATAAAATAATACGAAAACGAGCAAACGAAGAAGGTGCATGATTTAGATCGGTATCTTTTTTTTTTTTTGACAAAAACTCCTGTGCGGCCGGCCGCACCATGCGGCCGGATCCGCCTGACCCGCCCCGGCCCGCACAACCTGACCCGAACCCGCGCAATATATATTAAAAAAAAAAAAAAAAAAAAAAAATCCTCCGCAGAACCCGCAACTGTTCCTCCGCCCGAACCCGCAGCTGTTCCTCCGCCACCGCGTCGCCGTCGTTAAGATTTTTTGCCCGCAGCTGTCGTCATTTCCCCCTCCCATCTGTTTCCTCCGATTTCTTTCCGCAGCTGTCGTCATTCTCCCACCGCGTCGCCGCCGTGGAGAACGCCGCCGTCATTTTCTTCTCCAGCCGCCGGTGAAGGTAGATTTGCTTTGCGATCTAAGTGTTTTTGGGTTATTCTCTTTACTTGGATTGCAGTAATCTTCATTCTCTTATGTAGATTTGCTTGTGATCTTTGTTTTTGTAGTTAAAATTCTTAGTTTTGTGCATCTTAATGCTTTTTTAACTCGACTACAACATGAATTTCAGATCAACATAATGGATTAGGTTGTTATTAAGTTCATGGTTTCAGATTTGTATGAAATATCACGAGTAGTAGGGATATATCGACTGTAAAAAATTCATTGTAAGTGCATCTAGGAAGGGTTAGTATTCATTTTTGCTTGCTTCGGGGAATGGATTAATGTCTTCTGTAGATGTAATCTTTTGGTTAGGGATCCAGATTTGTATGAAATATCACGAGTAGGAGGAATATATCGACTGTAAAATTTCATTTTAAGTGCATCTAGAGGAAGGGTGAGTATTCATTTTTGCTTGCTTCACGGAATGAATTAATGTCTTCTGTGATGCATAGTAATCATTGAAGTCAGTACACCATAGTGGTCCTTCCATATGTTAGTTTCTTTCTTAGTATCATATTGTAAGCATCAACAAGCTTGTGTGGTGTAAACTGTTACACTGAATGTCTATATAATCTAGATGAAATCAGCAACATTTCCCCTTTTCCATTGTTTTATGTGACAAGGTTGTCTTGGCTAATATATATGTACTATGTGTTGGTTTAATCTCGTTTCGTGTCTGGGTGTGTAGGATACGCTGTATTTGCACTACGGGAAACAATATTTGAGGGATTGCTACATCGAAGGTAGCGTGGACTTCATATTTGGCAATAGCACTGCCCTTTTGGAGCATTGCCACATCCACTGCAAATCTGCTGGATTTATAACTGCTCAGAGCAGAAAATCTTCCCAAGAGAACACTGGATATATATTCTTGAGGTTTGTCACAAAGTTTTGGAAAGTTTTTACGACTCCGAGGAATTCGAGGAGGTTGGTTATTCATACATAATGTTATCTGAGAAAGTTGCATTACATAATTCGGGTAGTTTTGGAGTTTCAACTGTCAGTGCACGAACTGCAGAAATTCAATATGTACTTCATGTTGAAGCTGTTTATCTTGAGTTATGTTGCTGATTGTGATATACTTAAGAGTGATATTCTTACATTTGCATTTATGATAATTTAGCTATGTTGAGTTACGGGTAAAAGTTTTGCTTACATTCAATCTTGATAAATATTTTTGTTATCACAAGACAAAGAGAAGGTTTCCCTATCTCTAGTTGATATAGAGACTAAGAATTGTGCTGCAGCCAGGGGCGTATCCACATAGGGCCAAGGGGTGTCAATTGACACCCCTTAAAATTTATTTTCAACTATATATATTTTACCATTACACTTGTTATTACATATAAAAGTAGTTTAAACATATGTAAAATCATGTTCTTGTTATTACTATTACTCCCTCTACTTCATTTATAAAGAGACATTTTCTTTTGAGACGTCTATTGATATAAGGATCTTACTCAAAATAAAAAAATTAACCCGTCACTTTTACCCGTCACCTATCTTTTAACCCGAGTAAAGTTCATATACATCACTTTTACCCGTCACCTATCTTTTTAATATCATCACTCTAGTCTTAATTACCGTGTCGAAAATGTTCCCGCATTAGTGGAACAGAGAGAGTATAATTTAGTTACGATTTTTGACACCCCTTACTTCAAATCCTGCGTCCGCCACTGGCTGCAGCCGTAGTCTTTCCTTATATTAGGAGCTCCCTATGGCTGCCAACTATGTTTTCTCCGTGAATTGGGCTTTAGAATAAGCTTAAATTCCATTTTGTGAAAGTAGATGGCTGAAATCCTTCCAGAATAGATTGATCATCATCTTATTGCCTTCACGTTCTGTAATTTATTTTTTTTTTTAAATCTCATCACCTTGAACTTATTACTCTCTTATTGTCGTGTTGGGTACTTGCACTAGAGAGTAGAGACTGAAAGATTTTATATATAGGAATTCAAGCGAAGAAGAAAGTCCAATTTTTATAAGAAAATCAACAGTAAAGTAATGGACTCCATCTCGAAACTTGACTTTCCTGTCTCCTGTCCTGCTATATACAAGGCTGTTTTTTCTCTTATTGAGGGGGCGTTTACTTTGGTTAACAAATTATAGATTGACGATGCATATGATTGAGAATGATTGAGAATCTGAAGGATGATGCATATGATTGAGAATCTTATTGAGGGATGTTTACCTGGAGTTTTTCTATTAGAACTGATTGTATAGTGGTGGACATATTAATTTCAAAGAATTGAATTTTTTTTAGAACACAGAACAATAGAAAAGTGCAATTTTGTTGTTATTACAAAATGATAAAATGTGTGTGTATGCTTCTTAACCATGGCAGTAGCTGATTTATCAGAAGTTAATGCATTTATTTTCCTTTTCTCTCTTATATAGGTTAATTAGTAGGAATTTGCAAGGAAATGTTTTGAAAATGAGTGTTTTGATGTTAACATGGCATGTTTGTTGTTCATTTTTCTTTGACTGTTTAGCTAAAATAAATTATTTTACCGTTTCAAGTCATTCAAAAGATTGACACTTTTGTTCGAAAATATGCATTGCTTGCTAGAAAGGTATCGTATACATAGCCGTCGTAAGATTTCAACCTTTCAAAAATTGGCGATTTAGGTCATTCAAAAGATTGGCACTTTTGTTCTTTAAGATTGGCACTTTTCGCAGTAAAGATTGTCACTTTCACAGAAAATCAGCTAAAAATAATTATTTTACCGCTTCAAGTCCGGAAATATGCATTGCTCGCTTGAAAGATGTCGTATACATAGCCGTCGTAAAATTTCAACCTCTTAAAAATCGGCGATTTAGGTCATTCAAAAGATTGACACTTTTGTTCTTAAAGTTTGGCACTTTTCCTCATAAAGAATGGCACTTTCATAGAATATCAACAAAAATAATTATTTTACCGCTTCAAGTGCGAAAATATGTATTGCATGGTCGAAATGTGTCGTATACACATAGCGTCGTAAAATTTTAACCTTTTAAAGATTGGCGATTTCGATAATTTAAAAGATTGACACTTTTGTTCTTTAAGATTGGCACTTTTCGCAATAAAGATTGGCACTTTCACAGAGTATCAGCTAAAAATAATTATTTTACCGCTTCAAGTTCGGAAATATGCATTGCTCACTTGAAAGATGTCGTATACATAGTCGACGTAAAATTTCAACCTCTTAAAAATCGGCGATTTAGGTCATTCAAAAGATTGGCACTTTTGTTCTTAAAGTTTGGCACTTTTCCTCATAAAGATTGGCACTTTCCTAGAAAATCAACACAAATAATTATTTTACCGCTTCAAGTGCGAAAATATGCATTGCATGCTCGAAATGTGTCGTATACACATAGCGTCGTAAAATTTTAACCTTTTAAAGATTGGCGATTTCGATAATTTAAAAGATTGACACTTTTGTTTTTTAAGATTGGCACTTTTCGCAATAAAGATTGGCACTTTCACAGAGTATCAGCTAAAAATAATTATTTTACCGCTTCAAGTTCGGAAATATGCATTGCTCGCTTGAAAGATGTCGTATACATAGCCGTCGTAAAATTTCAACCTCTTAAAAATTGGCGATTTAGGTCATTCAAAAGATTGGCACTTTTGTTCTTAAAGTTTGGCACTTTTCCTCATAAAGATTGGCACTTTCCTAGAAAATCAACAAAAATAATTATTTTACCGCTTCAAGTGCGAAAATATGCATTGCATGCTCGAAATGTGTCGTATACACATAGCATCGTAAAATTTTAACCTTTTAAAGATTTTGTACCGACGCCATGAGCGAAGTGGAGCGAGAAACCTGCAATTCTGGGGATCGGACGGGGAAGCGCCTCTGCGATTTCTGCAACAAGTCGAAGGCACTCCTCTACTGCCGAGCTGACTCGGCGAAGCTCTGTTTCAGCTGCGACCGAGAGGTGAACTCGACGAATCCCCTCTTTAAGAAGCACAATCGCTCGCTCCTCTGCGATTCGTGCGATTCTTCGCCGTCGTCGATCTTCTGCGGCCCAGAGTCGGCAGTGCTATGCCATAACTGCGATTGGGAGTCGCACAACCATTTCGGATCGATTCACGACCGGCGACCGGTGGAGGGGTTCTCCGGCTGCCTGTCCGTGGGGGAGCTTTTGTGGTTTTTAGGTTGCAGTTTTGGGGAAGAAGGATCTGGATCTCGGTGGCGGGAACGATGAGGGGTTTTTTGATATGTTGGTGTGGGAGACGCCGTCGATTGTTACCTCGATGATTTGATCGTTACGAATGATTGCGATGATACATTAGGTGAAGCCATAGACTCATAGTATGATGTGCAATGGCGATGGCAACGACAGTAGTGGTTTCGGTGGCCAGTGGCGAAACTGGAGTCGTGGTGGCGATGCTAGTTCTTCTCGGCGGCAGTAGAAGGGAGATTGCGATAATTTCCGGTGATTGCGATAATCGGCGGCAGTAGAAGGGAGAATGGTGTTGATGAAACTTGAAAAGTGAAAGGAAAGTGAGAGGGTGAGAGACAAAGCGTGATTTCTTCTTCTTCTATATATATATATTTTTTTTTTTAATATAATATATAAATATTAACTTGTAATTGCAGATTAAACCAAACTGGCCGCACCATGCGGCTGTCCGCATGGGAGTGTGCCCTTTTTTTTTTTTTTTCTTATTCTTTATTTCTTTTGCCTTCAAAGGTTAATAGTCTAAATTAAGACTAATTCTTGCCCTGGCCGGTTAAAGCCTGCTTGCTCCAAATTATCTAACCCAAAATTGTTTAAATAAATTATATTTTTTAAAAATGAAATCAATCAGAGTAAATAATTATAGTAATAAAGAATATTCGAGCCACGTTACATGGTAAATTCGATCTATTTATAGAGAAAGGCGACTTTAAATTTAAATAAATAGTAAAAGTACGCTCCATGGTACCACTTGCAATATAAAAGTATACCAAAGTGAATATTTAGTAAATCTTTATAGATTTTTATTTCATTTTTAATACTCTATAAAGTCTACATTTAATGTTTAAAGTTCGTGCCCCAAGGTAAATTGAAGACAGACAAACACAACACATGATTTAGGAATTATGGATGTTTTTTTAAAAATATTTAATTACAATATATATAATAGAAAATGGGTGTGAAGTGGCCACATGTAAATGTAATGATCATTCTCCTTTCCAACTAAGAATATTGAAGTAGAGAAAACTAGGGTTTGTCTTATCAAAGTGAAACATAGTTTTAGTATACACATAATTGTTTCTTATATTTTGGAATAAAGAGGGTTTGGTTATGACGTAGCGCAATAGTATGAAACGAACGGAACGGAAAAACCTTGATACTACGTATACTAGGTTACCGAACAAATGAGAATAAAATTCAATCCAAAAACTGCCGAGTCTCACTTCGCAACACAGAATAAATAGTCTAAACTCTCTCCAAAACCCTAACGAAACCCTAAAATCCAAATATAAAAGCCCATGCAAACATCCTAATCAAAATACGTAAAATACTCCAAATAATATAAAGCCCAACCCAACAAACTCAAACTTTCGGCTTCGGAATGCGATCAAACTGTTGAAGAAACGCCAAGGCCTCGCTCACGCCATCATTCTCCCCGGGCCGAACAGGATTCGCCCTCGAATCCAAATCCTCATCCGAACTACCGTCCTTCTCCCCCTCAAAAGGAACCAAATGCTTCACATTAAACACATCGGATGTATTTAGATGGGATGGAAGCTTCAAGCGATACGCGTTAGGATTGATATGCTCCAACACCTCCACCGGGCCCACCTTACGCGCCTTGAGCTTGTTGTACAAATGGGAAGGATAACGATCCTTCGTAAGAACGGCCCATACGAAATCTCTCGGCTCAAATAGCACCTGCCTCCTGTGACGATCTGCATCACGCTTATAGCGAACGTTGGACTCATCCAAACGCACCTGAGTAGACGCGTGAGTGCGGGCCAAAGTCTCCATCAAATCCGTAGCATGCACGTCCGCACGAACGGGTAACGGGAGGGTCAAGAGATCGGCTGGACCCCGGGGAAGCACGGCATAAACCACCTGAAAAGGACTCAAACCCGTGCTCCTATTCGCGGCTGAATTATGGGCAAACTCCGCTTGAGGCAAGCGAGCATCCCACATCCTCAAATTCTCTCCCACTAAGCAACGTAGTAAGTTGCCGAGAGACCTGTTGACCACCTCCGTTTGGCCATCCGTCTGAGGATGATATGCGCTGCTAAAGTCCAGCGACGTGTTGGCGAGGCGCCAAAGGCTACGCCAAAAGAAGCTCAAAAAACGGGAGTCACGATCCGACACAATCGACGCCGAAAGACCATGGATTCGATAAATCTCACAAAAGAAGAGTTGAGCCACATGCAAGGCATCAGACGTCTTCTTGCAAGGAATGAAGTGCGCCATTTTGGAAAATCGATCCACGACCACGAAGATCGAATCAAACCCCCGCTACGTACGGGGCAAGCCCAATACAAAGTCCATGCTAATCGCCACCCACGGAGCGGAAGGGACCGGCAGCGGGCGATACAAACCCGCGTTGGACGCGGTGCCCTTCGAAACTTGGCACACTCGACAACGTTTCACGAACAGTTCCACGTCGCGTCGAAGAGAGGGCCAGAAGTACGACCGTTGCACCAGCTCGACCGAGCGATCGCGGCCTACATGTCCTGCATCATGCAATTCAGAAATCAGTTTGAGGCTAAGACTACAATCGGGAATACACAAGCGAGTTCCCTTGAATAAGAGGCCCTCGATGTACACAAAGCCGAAGAGTTCTCCCCCCATCACACGCAACAAAATAGGCCCAAAATACGGGTCCGACGCATATTGTTCGCCGAGTAGCTCAATTCCCGGAACAGACACTCGCAGTTCGGACAACACCAGATGACGTCGACTCAGAGCGTCCGCCACGCGATTCGACGTCCCCGAACGATGCTTGAGGACGAAGGTGAACTGCTGAAGATAGGCAGTCCACGATGCATGCCGCGCCGAGAGGTTATCCTGAGTCGCTAGATGCCGAAGCGCCTCATGGTCCGAATATAAAATAAACTCGTGATGGAAGAGGTAGTGTCGCCAATGCCGAATCGCACGCACAATTGCATAGAATTCCACATCATACGTACTATAGCGGGTAGTGGGTCCCGATAGCTTTTCGCTAAAGAAAGCGACAGGCCTCGAATTTTGACTCAACACTGCACCGATGCCCACCTTCGAAGCATCGCACGCCAACTCAAAGGGCTGGTCGAAATCGGGCAAGAGAAGAACTGGGGCCGACGTGAGGCGTTGCTTAATCGTTGAAAAGGCATCCTCAGCCTCGGTTGTCCACACGAAGGGCTTACGGCCAATGCAATCAGTAATAGGCGCCGTGATTGAGCTGAAATGAGCAATGAAACGGCGATAGAAGGATGCCAAGCCGTGGAAACTACGAGCTTCAGTGATGGTGGACGGCGATGGCCAATCACGGATGGAGGCTACCTTTGCATCGTCTACTCGAATCCCGGACGAAGTGATCCAATATCCCAAAAACAATATCGAGTCAACGTGCAACACACATTTCTTGGGGGCCGCAAAGAAACGTTCTGCCCTCAAAATATCCAAAACAGCCCGAAGATGAGACAGGTGTGCTTCCGGGGTGGCACTATAGATGAGGATGTCGTCGAAGTAGACGACAACACAAGTGCCAATAAGAGTTCGAAGAGCCTGGTTCATGACCCTCATGAACGTGCTCGGCGCATTGGACAGGCCGAATGGCATCACTAACCATTCGAAGAGGCCCTCACGAGTTTTAAATGTTGTTTTCCACTCATCGCCTGGCCTAATACGGATCTGATGATAGCCACTCCGTAGGTCCAATTTGCTGAAAATCCGAGCCCCGCTAAGCTGGTCTAGCAAGTCGTCTAGCCGTGGAATGGGAAACCTATAACGCACCGTGATTTTGTTGATAGCCCTGCTATCCACGCACATACGCCATGTGGAGTCTTTCTTCGGAATCAAAAGAGCAGGCACCGCACAAGGGCTCATACTAGGACGGACGACACCACGCTGAATAAGATCTTCCACTTGACGCCGCAACTCGGCGTGTTCAACGGGACTCATTCGGTAGTGAGGGCGATTAGGCAATGAAGCGCCGGGCATCAAATCAATGTGATGTTGAATATCACGCAGTGGCGGCAAGCCGGAAGGGAGATCCTCGGGAAAAACATCGGAGAATTCCTGTAGAAGCGCGGCCACGGGAGGGGGAATAGGCGACCCGCCTTCGCTGCGCTCCATACTCAATAATAAGACCATATAAGGCGCGGAGGGCAGCTCACGTTCAAAATCGGAACGTGAAAGCAATAACACTGAACTGGAACTCACGGCTGCGGGCACGCGAGGCGGAGACGAATGGAGAATGATTTTGGTGCCCTCAAAAGTGAAACTATAAGGGCTCGTTTGGTAAGGCCTTGAAGATAAGCTTAGATTAGATAAGGGGTGAGATAGTAGTATGGGTTGAATGGGCCCGTACATTATATTGTTGTTTGGTAGGATAGATTATATAGTAGCTCATCTTGGAATTATGTGTTTGGTAGAAGAGATATAATTTAGTAGTAGTAGGGGAATTCCCCATTTTGCCCTTAAAAATGAAACTAAAAAATAAAATTCATGTATTTCCCCCCTTTTTCTAGCCTAAAATTTTCAATCCCTCCACATTTTCGCTCCATTTATTAGGTCGCCGCTCATAGACTGAACACAGTCAAAGAGAAGAAAGAGGGAGCGATTCTGCGACGACGACTCAAGCAGCTTCATTCTTCAGGCGATAATCAAAACCCATGGCTGCTGAAGGTATGCGTATCTAAGGCGAAAGGATGAGAGATTTTTCATTCATTTATATAAAGCTGAAGGTTTGTTTTAAGTGATGCATATATTATACATGACTGCTTGGGTTTCTTATAATTTATTTGTGTGATTATCGATTATATGCATTTATGTTCTGAGAAAAGAGAAGAAGAGCAGTTTGATTTTTTTTTTTTCCCTTAATAATATTCTGTTCTGAATTTGATAAATTCATCGACCCAACTTTTAACTCATTGAGTTCTCTTTTCGAAACTAGGTTTCTTAATAGTCTTTCAAGTGCAAAATACTCGATTTGTTTTCGCATTATGTTTCAGATTATATTGTAGTCTTTTGAAGTTGATTCTCTCTTTCGAAACTGGGAAGGTTATATATATGTTTATTTATGTCGATGCACTGCTGTAGGGAGCAATGATACAGGGCGTCGACAGAGAACATCGAAGGGCCGTCGAAACTGGAACAATGAAGAGGAGGAAATTCTGCTGGCTTGTTTGAAGGAGTTGGTGGCGACCGGATGGAAATCGGACAATGGGTTTAGGGCAGGCTATATCAACAAGCTCGAAGAAGCTATGCGTATTCACTATCCGAGGGCAAACATCAAAGCCACGCCACATATCACGTCGAAGCTAACCGGTTGGAAGAAGAACTATGGCAGTCTCTCCACCATTCTCAGTCGTAGCGGAGTGGGCTTCAATCTGCACGGGGACTTCACTGTCGACTGTGACAATGAAACGTGGGAGCACATTTGCAACGTATGGCTTTCATTTCACTTTCAAATAAGATTAAATGATCACATATTATTGCACTAGGCTTTCCATTGAGTACCCTCGTATATGATCATGCTTAAGCTTATGCCTTAGAATTATGCTTTAGAACTATGAAGATAATATATACTACTATATTGCATTGCTTGAAGCTTTAGAAATTCTTGGAATAGTACAAAGAAATTTTGCTGCATTATATTTATTGACTTAATCCTTGAAGTACTTATATATATGGATCAGTTTGCATACTAATTAATTTCATATGACAACAGGCTATAAATCATAACTGATGTAGTTAGACTAATCTCTTAAAATTTGGCTATGCAAGTGTCTGTGAGGCATATTGCATAACATAAATCTAGTGCATCATTATTTATGTCTCATTGTTTTGTTATTTTACTTGTGAGGCTTTTTACAATACAAGAACTCTTATTTTAGGGATGTTTGTTGTTAACAGGTTGATAGCAACGCAATCAATATCCGAGGGAAGTCGTGGCCATTTTACAATCGTTGGGTGGAGGTGTTTGGCAAGGATAGAGCCACCGGGGATAGCGCAGAGGATGTAATGGAGGCTGTGCATGAGCTGATCGTGGAAGATAATCAGAACGGGCCGGATGATTTCCATGTTGACAAGAGTGTAGATATTGAAGACGAGGTGGAGGCTACTGAAACTGATAACAGTGTCTGTAATTCGACAAGGCGTGATAATGGCCCTGCAAGAATTCTGAAAAGAAGGAAGGTGAACGACAATAACGACAGGGAGTTGTGTGAATTGCTTGGGCAAATGCAACGTGACACAAATGACAGATTGGATACCATATCTCATAGAATTGGTCACCAAGCTGATCTCCGAAAGGAAAGGAAAGAGATCTTTGCTTTGCTCGAAGGCATTCCTGACTTGTCCCTCAATGAAAGGCTTGACGTCTGTTGCATACTTGTTGACAATCCCAGCCGTATGGAGTTGTTCACCAGCCTCCCGGAAGTTGCTCGGTTGACTTTTGTTCAGCGTTTGATGATTGGCAAGGATATCTAGTGGAGATATGTGAATGCTGCCTTTTTTTTTGAAATTTACTAGCTCGTATGGACTGTAGTCTGTAATATATTAACCAGTACCATGACCTCTTTTGCTGCTTTGCTAGTAATTAGAACTTTCTCTCATAGACTTTCAGCTTTCAAAAAGACAGGTTCTTTTGCTGCTATGGTTGTTGAACATGTTGGCTGATATGTATTTGACTGTTGTGCTAGTAATTAGACCTTTCTCCCGTAGTTTTCTCGCAGTGAGTTGTGTTTTTGAAATTTGGATTCTTATTTCTTGCAGTTAGATTGTAGTACTCATTGGGATTATTAATTTCTCACATTGAGGCTTGCAGATTTTTGTTTTCGCTGCCACCCCATAGTAAATTAACCATAACTCTCTCTAGAGAATTCCAAATGACTTTTCGTTTGATGCTACGGAAACTAGACTCAAAAGGCTTCGAAACCATATGCACCAATCAACCCCATAATGCCCGATAGAAAGCAGTTTATTGCTCAAAGTTGGCTCAACTGCTGGAGCTTTCTGCATTTTTGCTGTTCGATCATTTCTTTCATGTTGGTTCCTTTCCCAGATCGGTTTCATATTCGATTTTTTATTCATACATATCACTTATACCACTCAAACATAACGGTATCATTTCGTCACAAAAATAGTCAGAAATCATGTTCCTAATAAACAGATTTAACAACAAACATATATTATACAAATCACTTAAAACAAACCCATGCAGTGCTTAAAAATCTTATAATAAAAATCCATTAACATCACAATAAATATGGCCGAAGAAAAAGATCGTTTGTTTAAGTACACAAAACTAGATTGTTACACATTTAAATTAAACATTGCATTAGCTAATTCATCACGCTTATGGTTCCAAGCTGCAGTTGATTCAATGCTCTCCACAAACCCCATTTCTTCATCGACATCAACTTCATCCGGATCTTGTGATAACTCATCTAGCACCTGCTCCATTGGGTCATTTTTCATCTCATTTCGAATGAAATTGTGCAGTAGGAAGCATGACATGATGAGCCTAATTTGTGTCTTAATTGGGTAATAAGACGCACTACGCAAGATGCCCCATCGCATTTTCATTATTCCAAAAGCGCGCTCAACGACATTCCTTGCCTTCGTATGTCTCATATTGAACATTTCCTCCTTGTTTTGCGGCATTTCTGAATTCGGTCCCCATTCTTTCAAGTGATATCTCACTCCTTTGTATGGAGTTAAGAAGCCCTCGCTATTAGCATAGCCGTTATCGCACAAGTAGTAATAACCTATGAAACACATAACAACTACTCATTAATAACTTCTATGATTTCTTTATAGTGACACACTAATGACAAATAACAAGGATAGAAGGGGAAAAGTTGAATGATACCTTTCGGGACTTTTAAACCATGAGGTCTATTGACTGCATCACGCAAGACTCTAGAATCACCAGCCGATCCCTCCCAACCCGGGAGCACGTACACAAATCTAAGTTCTCTATCACAAACTGCCAAGGTATTAGTTGAGATTTGTCCCTTCCTCGTCCTGAACCTCGGTTTATCGGCATTAGAAACTTTTACATTTATGTAAGTTCCATCTAAAGCTCCCAAGCAACCCTATTTGGCACACAGTAACAAAGAATTATGTTAATGCCTATTAATATAATAAGAACATAATTTGTTGTTCTAAAATTCAAATCCACACACTACATAATACTAACCTTAAACCATTTCCATCGTAGATCATCCGAATCTGCAAGAACGGGCTCGGGCTTCACAAGAAACAGTCCATGCAGCTTTAAAATAGCTTTCAACACTATGTGAATGTACCGGGATATTGTCTCTCCGGACCTCCAATAATCGAATCCCACTATCCTATTTTTCTTATGGTGAGCTAAAACACCTAGGAACAAAGCAACTTGCTCCTCTACAGAAACATATTTTCCGTCTTTAACACCTCCTATTTCTCTCAATAATAAACACAACCGGCCAAAACTATTTCGGTCCATTCTAAGATTGGACATGCAATCCGCATTCGTAGTTCCTATCATTCTATGCAAGTGTTTAATTTGTGTGGGGAACCTTTCGATCATTGAATAGGATTGTCTACAAATCTCAGAATACTTTCTTTTTCTTAAGGCTCGGTTCCTAATGAGCATGGTTATGATCATTACATTCCTAAGATGTAGTGTAATAATCTCCTTGATCAATTCGTAGATTACAATATCCTCACACTCCTCAGGCATTTCTGGAATCGGGAATCTAAAACAAACATAGAAGTTTTCAGTTCCATATGTAGTACCCTAATATATTGGAAATCAAAACCATTTTATCACATCGCATTCATCATGTGAGTAACAATTCTCAACAATCAAATTCGAAAGAAAAGAAGAAATTTTTTGTAAACAATCGATGTCAATCGGATGAAAAAATCGATGACACACACATTTGTTGTAATGCGTCTGGAATTGATGATAAACCAAACCTGAAAAATGCTGATGTATGTTGTGATCTTCTGGGTTGCCCAGATTTTTGAAATCGCAGCTGCCGGCTTGCTTCCACACTTTGTTTCTATGGAGTGGGTTTGAACTTCTGCAAATTAGGGCAATTTCTAGGTTGAGATCTGCTTCACTATCGGTGTCCTTCGATTTTCCTCAAATCTGGAGCAAATCTGACCTCGTCGTCGTGCGATGTATGAACCCTAGTAGAAATTAGAGATGAATCAGCCGTAGCCCATTTCTATTTCTCCCCAAGTAATTTACCCCATTCTAGAAGGTTTGTGAGGGTTAAAAATGTATTTTCCTCCCTTCTAGCACTTACTGTTCACAAAGCCTGATAAGAATCGGGCCAAATTGGTCCGATAAGAATGAGGCTTATTTTGTGAAGGGAACAGTAAATTTGACCGGGCCGGATATGTATAACGGGCCCCCAAGTTTTTTAACTTGGCTACCAAACATGTGTAGAAGCCCATATATAAATACTTATATGGCCTTCTAATGGCTACCAAACACCCCCTAACTATTCAGGCGGCCATCGTGGTGAACTGACCTATCAAATTGCCATGGTCTGCCCAACAGATGATGGCAAGCATCCATCGGAACGACGTCACACCAAATAGAATCTCGATACTTCGGACCAATGGAGAAACCCACCATCACACGTCGATCAACGGTCACCGAACTCCCCCGTTGAATCCAAGCAAGGGCGTAGGGCGACGGATGCGGTTCGGTGGCTAGGTTGAGCTTAGCCACTGCCTCAACAGCAATAACGTTCTCACAAGATCCCGAATCCACCATAAAACGGCAAACCTTCCCCGCAATTGTACAAGTGGATTCAAATATGTGGTTTCGTTGCACCTCCTCTGCCGACATATCCTTCGGTGCGAGGCAAGACCGCCGAATCACAAGGCATGGACCTGTGTCTCCCTCGACGTGCTCCTCTGGCAAGGGTTCTTGTGGATCAATATCAAATATGGGCGGCCCAACATACTCACTGTTGGCCGCATCATCAGCGAGCAACGCCCGAAGGGCGCGGAGTTTGGGACAGGCCGAACAACGATGGCCAACCTCCCCACAGTTGAAGCAACGAATATTCGACGACGAGCCCTCGCCGGACTATGGCTGGGGATTGGATGGTGGTGGAGGTCGGTTCGGCTAAGCAACCGGGGGTGACGCCGACTGAGGTGGGGGGCGAGTGAAGCGTCGAGCTGCCTGTTGTTCGAGCAGTAGGGCACGTTGATGAGCCTCCGAAAGTGAACTCACCATGAACATGCTCAACCCATCTTGAATTGGAGGTTTAAGCCCAGAAATATAGCGAGCTACAATTTGGGCCTCAGAATCTCGTACCTCAATCCGTGACAAACAATCATAAAACTCCGTCGTATAATCTTGCACCGAGCGAAAATTCTGCCGCAAGGATAGGAGTTTTTGATATAAAACTTGCTCGAAATTATACGGGAGAAAGGCTCGATCCAAGTGTTTACGGAACTTGGCCCATTCAACAATCTTCGGCTTGTGCAAGCGTTGACGGGTCGTTTTGGTTTGGTGCCACCGTGAAGACGCACGCCCACGCAGGCGTGTGGCTACGAACGCCACTCGTCGATCGGCCGGGACCTCCTTGTAGTCAAGGAGCTCTTCGACAGCCTGCACCCAATCCAAATACTCAGTGGCCTCCAAGCTGCCATCGAACTCGGGGACGTCAATACGGAGACCCGACTCCCAACGGCGAGCCACATCCTCGCGAGTAGGAGGGTCGCGATGGCGGGGCGCGAAAGGATTGACCATGGAGGCAGTTTCTTCGTCGTCCGAATAGACCGACGGTATGGAAGGCGGAGCCCTCTGTCTGGGTCCGCGCTGCTCGTGGTGATCATGGCGATCACGGGGGGGTGACACACGCGCCGCCTCAATCGCAGTGGCAACAGTCCGGCGTAAATCCTCCATCCCTAGGGTTAGGGCTTCGACCTGGCGGCTAAGGGAATCAACCGTGGCTCCGTGAGGTTGGCGGCGAGGCGGCATGACGAGGAACGTACTGGACTCTGGATACCAACTGACGTAGCGCAAGCGTATGAAACGAACGGAACGGAAAAACCTTGATACTACGTATACTAGGTTACCGAACAAATGAGAATAAAATTCAATCCAAAAACTGTCGAGTCTCACTTCGCAACACAGAATAAATAGTCTAAACTCTCCCCAAAACCCTAACGAAACCCTAAAATCCAAATATAAAAGCCCATGCAAACATCCTAATCAAAATACGTAAAATACTCCAAATAATATAAAGCCCAACCCAACAAACTCAAACTTTCGGCTTCGGAATGCGATCAAACTGTTGAAGAAACGCCAAGGCCTCGCTCACGCCATCAGGTTAATATGATTATATATCTAGTATATCTGTCTCGTTAATAATGCTCACTAGTAATGTAAATATAATGAAATAAGACATTACTCACGGGACATGGATGATAATGATTCGTATAAAATTGTATGTATAGTATACACACGAATTTTATCGTATAAATTTATAAGCTCTCTTGTAAGCTCGGGCTCATTGTGTTACGGTGTTACCGAATCTGAAGCATTATACTCTTTAGAATTTTGAAATAGTTGACAAAATATCATTTTTTCGATGATACATGTATCGTGTCTCAAAATAATTATTACTTTCTCTTCATGGTAATTGACTAATTGTTGCTTTTGAAAAGTGTCGCTTCACCCAAGTTTTATCTTTACATTTTGATTTGTATTGAATATTTAAATGAAAGGTTAATTTACATATATAGAACCTAACCACAGGCATATTACTCCACTTTTTATTGTTTTGATATTTACTCCCTCGTAAGAAGATCAACTAAAAATAGATTTTTAGCTAGATAATAAAAAAAAATTTGAGAATAAATCAGAATCTTTGATTACAATAAGATATTCGATTTAGATTGACTAATGCATTGAATCAAATCACGCAATGCATTAAAATGATAATGTATGAACCTATTGAAGCAATGCATATTATGAAAATGACAGTGCATCATATTAAAGCATATATGATTCATCATTTTATGTGATAAAATTAATCTGAACCACTAATTTTGTATAACTCTATGAACCAAATTTATTCTTATACTCTACTTAAACATTCATTCTTAAAATAGAACCATACCCAATAAATATACATGCAAGTAATTCTTGGTTCATAAAAGGAAGAAGAAGAAACGAAATGAATGGGCTCGAAGTCAATGACGTACCCACATTGATGTTTTGAAATTGTGAATTCTTATGCTGCGGAAGCAACCGCGGGTTGGTTGGTTATCATTTTCTTGAAAGTAAAGGGTTACGTTTCGCCTAGTTTAACACGTTGTATTATTTTATATTTTATGGGGTGCATTTTCTTTAATGTGAAAGAAAAAGAATAATTACCCTTTAAATTATCCTTATTTTTCATATTTTCTCAAATTTTCTTTTCCCCATTTCATTTGCACAACAATATGATGTAAATAGTTTCTTCAACTTAAAGAGTAAAATTCTTCCTCATTGACAAAAGGTGAAAAAAGGTGATGGAAATGTAAAATTTAAAGGGTGGTTGTTTCTTCTTCTTCTTCTTCTTCTTCTTCTTCTTCTTCTTCTTCTTCTTCTTCTTCTTCTTCTTTTTTTTCTTATTTTCTTTCGCATCAAAGTCCTATATATAATTATATATTCAAGTAACACATGAAACTGAATGAATAAGAAGAGTACTATTTTATTATTTCCTTTTTGAGAGAAATGGTATATATTGTATTTATGTAACCTCTTTAAATAAATGAATAAAACCCACTCTTCATAAAATGATCACACTTGTCACTCTTAAGCTATTTTACCTTAAGTCGAATAATTTAAGGTATTTTACATTTCGATTTAAGAATTATTATTTGTAATTACTCTCCTTTCATTATAGTTCGTTATGAGATATTTGTATATGGGTTTTAGCTATTGACATAGTCATTTCTTAAAAATATAAATTAATAAAATAGTGATCACTTTGAATTTGCTCGATTATTTCGCAAGACACCATTCATAATTATACATCAAATTTATTAAAAAAAATCCCTAATGATTAAAAAAATTAAGTACCATATGGCTATTAGAATATCTTTCTTGTCGGCCTTAATAAACCTACTCTTTTCTGTGGATTTTTTTCCCCTTAAATATAAAAAGGAGATAGGGGGTCAACGTATTATAACGAGGATTGTTCATCTGATCGTAAACATATTCGATGGGTTTATAATAATATAAATAATAATATATTATAAATATCTACTCTCAAATTCAAGTGTTCTAAAAATAATTAAATTATACAAAAACTGTAAATAAAACAAAATTATTAACATCTGGCAGATCATCGGAAGCTTCTAGAACGTTTGCTCTGTGGTCAACTTTTAGTACAGCGAGCTTTGCTAAATGACCGGTGTAATTAATGCCAGTTTAATTAATATGCAAGTTTTTTTTCTGTTTTTTTATTTATAAAAAAACATGTTTTTTGGTCCGATTCAAGACATGAAATATGTTTGGATCCAATCCATGAAATAACGTGCTTGTTTTCTACTAATTAAATTAATATTTTAAATATGTTTTGCACTGAATTTTTTACGGTGAATTCCATGCTACTTCTTGTAAAATTCACCCTCCATGAATGGATGACACGTGGCATATTTTAATAATATAATTTTTTTTTTTTCCCTGCCGGTTCGAACAGATCGAGACCCGGCTCAACAAAACAGACGTTATTCTTTTTTCTTTCCGTTAAACTGTGTCAAGAGTAGGGGAAATTCTTTTTCTTATCGGCCCCAATTTTATATCCATGTAATCTCTTTCGCGGTGAAGAAATTTTCGATCGCCGGAGTTTTGGTGAGCAAGAATAGGTTTGATTGTGTTTTTCATATATCGGTAAAAAGTATTATAGCTTTATTGTTTGTGTGTAGAACCCGGGAAAGATTTGCGATTCGCAGAAGAAAGGTTTTCTCCTGTTGGCTCAAGAATCCGGAACAACTACTGAAATCTTCCTCAACAACTGCACTAAAATCATCTTCTTCATTCACTACAGATGGGCGCGATGGACGCTCATTGTTCTTCCTCTTCTGCGAATTTTGAAGAATTAATTTAGGGTTTATGAGTATTCGTTGCCCTATTTTTTAATTTTGTGTGTGTGCGTGTGCAGAATATGGCTTCAATGCCGTGAAGGCTGCCGGAATCACTTCGATTGGCGTCTGCGGGAAGGATTTGGTTTGAAAGTGCAGGTGGGGATTTTAGTTTCTGATTCGTATAATGTTTCTATTGTTATGATAGTTTGTGTGTTAAGAGTTTCTCATATGGAGTGTTGTGTTATCGGGAAAAGCTTTTGGATCAGACGAGCGTTGCGTTTTTGTTTCCGATTACCAAGTACCTTTGTCTGTTGGCTACTGGAATGACTGGTAATTGTTTGCTTTTTGTCAATATTTTCGCTAGTAATGCCGTAATGATTTGATTAGCTGAGATGGTGTGTGTGTTGAGTGTATGCACTAAGAACCGAGACTTGATTGTGTAAAGCTAAAGTGTTACTAGTTTCTTTGTAACACAATGCCATCGCATTCCTAATTGGTGAATGTTAATACCAGCTCTTATATATTACGGTTCAATTTAACTTGAAATTTAGAGAGCGAAGATATGTAAACATAGAGGACTTTTTTGAGCACTTGCAGGAACGCTCTCTTTGTTCTTCTAATACTTATGAAGTAGGCCCACTCTATTTTTTTTTTAACAGAAGAGGCATATTGGTTTGTGCCAGTAGTCTTGACATTTTTTCTTTTTTCTGAAAATGAAATCTCCAAGTATTTACAACCTAGGACGAGTCATCAACATTACCATCTAATATTCTAGTGAAGAAAATATAATTGATTTTTTTATGCAGATTATAAATAGTAAGCAACATACATGAGGAGGCACAAGAGCGGTGGACAAGGTGAAATTTATTTTATTTGGAACTATAAGATTTATGCATATAGTCAAAAAGAGTTGTCTTCCTTGGCCGTGAGTTCACTTTTATCAAAATATGTACTTGTTTATTGTTTCCAAGCTAAACTCCTACCTACTATAATATATTCTAGGTTAATATATGTTTTGTCGTTGGGCATGATCGTGGCCTGGTATCTTTGTATGTTCATGCCTGATAGGGTGAAAGCTCTGGTGAATTTGAGCGTGCCTTTTGCTCCCCGGAATCTGGAGATGAACCCGGTCGAGTGGTTCTGGGAATTGTACGGAGATGATCACTGCATTTACAGGTTTCAGGTGCGGATGGTTTCTTACATACCTTTAACTATGATTTCTGATTTAGAAGTTGATTGTTTGAGCTAAAGATGTGTGCAGGTTTCAGGCGGGGGATGGTTTCTTGATTGGTTTAAATTCTTGATTTTTGATATTTGGGGTGTAATAATTTTGATGTGGGATTTGACTCTTTGAGCTAAAGATGCGATTTTGGGGAGAAGATTTGGGGTTGGTTGTGTTCTTGAATTATATGAGGAAATTTTGAATGATTTGCATTGTTTTTTAGGATGATTTAGTTGTTTAGAGTAGAAAGGTCAACTGTTTGCTTGATTCTTGATATTTCTTCTTTTTTGGGTGGAATAATAGAACAATTTGTTTGCTTTAATTTAAGTATTCAATCCGTTTCAAGTTTGATGACCTTCGTCTGTATTTTCCTGCATACTTTGGCATATTTCATCATACTTAGAATTAGTTGGCCAAGAGCCAAAGTTGTAGAGAATGTTGATCACAGATTTGAACCTTTCCTTTTTACCTAAACACTACCATTCTCATGTCTTAATACATGGTCGTCTTTCGTGAGAACTTGGAGGCAGGTTTTCAAAGAAAATTAAGTTAAATACGAGCGTTTTGCGGGTTTGATTTTGTGAATCATTTCGGGATATAAATTGAAATAAACTATTGTGCAGAACCTGGTGAAATGGAAGCTGTGTTTGCGGGAGTTGGGACGAAGGAGGTTCTAAAGAACATACTTTCATTCCATGATCCTGGTCCACTTTTCTTTCCTAAGGGTAAAGGGTTTACCTATTCTGTTGATAGGGCACCTTTGTTGAAAGAAGAGGATCTTGATTATCATGTTAACAAATTTGAAAAGACTGGTTTCACCGGAGGAGTGAATTACTATCGTGCGATTGGGTTGTGAGCATTCCTCACCATTTCTGATTTTTCCGAATGCAAACTAAGTTATATTGCCTTCATATGGCCTCTTCAAGATCTCAGAAGTTCATGTCATTTACAGCTCTACTAGTACTTTCAGATAAGTAATTCTGAAACCGACTACTGTTAATTTGCAGAACGTGGGAACTTAATGCGCCTTGGTCTGGAGCTGGAGTTACAGTTCCATCAAAGGTCATCACCGGGGAACTTGGCCTTGTCCTGGCTCCAAAGATTTCATACACAAAGGCGGATTCAAGAAGTTCGTGCCATTGCTGGAGGATATAGTCGTGATCGAAGGCGCTGCTCACTTTGTGAACCAAGAAAGGCCAGATGAGATCAGTGAACATATATATGCTATTATCAAGTAGTTCTAGGTTAGGCTTCAATTAATTCCGCACATAAAAAAAGGACAAATATGTATCCTGACGTACTCTGAGCAATTGCGCAATCACTGGGATGTCGTTCCTTTTCCAACTCCTCATCAACAGGAATACGCATCTGATTCGTCAATTTTGGCTGTGAAGGTCATGGAGTCCCTTGCTCACGGTTCACCCGTTTCTGACATAATGGGTAGGAGGGTTGGTAGTTTACGTAAGCACTTCTGTGCTACGTTGTATTCTACCTCGCCTGATATCATGAAGTGACGAATGGAGTCTGTTTTTTTTTTAAGGCTGAATATGTTATGACATTTTAGTCTTGGTGTTCTAATGAAAACAATATGCTTTAAGTTTGTTATTATGTCGTTGTGCATAGACTTAAAATCTTTTGTAGTAGGCATCGAATCAGAATGTTTATCTATTAGCAAAATCTTTTGTAGTAGCCATTATTGTATTAAGAACTCTTAGATCAGTTGGTGATTGATGAAATCTTTTCTGCCGTCAGAAGTGTTCTTCATTTTGGTAAACTCAAGTGATATCAAACTTTAGTATGTGATCTTTCTTATTGATTGCATTAAATTACTGAGGTTTTTCACTTTTTCTTATGTCCATTGTTGAGATTGAAACTCACTGATGCTAATGACAGCGCCTATCAATTGTTTTAAGAAAAAGAAATATGCCTTCACAAATTTGGCCTAGCAACTGTTTGTGAAAATGCCCTCAAGAAAAGAAATCTGCCTTCACAAATTTGACTGCACATGTTTGTAGAAATGCCAAGAAGAGAAGAATAGAAAAGAACAGCTGTGTCACCACTCCCTCCTTGAAAAATGTATTCTTTAGAAGGAAAAAAAAAATAACTTGAAATATATAATATACAGTGACAGAATCTAAAAGGGAATATTTTAGGGCAAAAAAAAGAACTTGAAATAGTGGCAGAGTGAAATCAGATCAGCGAAACCATGATAAAAAACTTTTAACATAAATCTCAAGTTATACAACTAAATGATTCTCAAATCACATTAAAAGAGTTTTTGCTAAAAAGAAAAGGATGTTGGTAACTGATATAAGAAGGTTAAAATTAATAGCATTGTTCTTGTACTATTAATACCAGGGAACCTTCTCAACATTGTTCTTTCCTTATCTTCAAGTTCTACCTAAATCTGCATACATATAAAAATGAAACACGTAAGCATAACAGTAAAAACTCCTAAATAACTATAAAAGAACTCTACCTGTGCCGCTGTGCGATGGGTTGGATGGTGTGGCCTTGCGTTTGGTTGTGCGTTTAGGGGATATCTCAATGGATGTACTTGCCTGTACCGAGGTCAGTGATACATCGGTGGATAAGTCAATTGAAGCTTCAAACAACGCCTTCATGTGGTTCCAATTTAACTCTCCCTCAAGCATATACACGCATAAAACCGGGCGCTCCTGTTATTGATATCAATATATCAAGAATATAAGTAGATATAAAAAAAAAATAAAAAAAAAATTACATTATGATTGTATATGACAAAGCTACCTCTGAAATTTCTTGCCACTCGTTGCTTGGTGCACTGATAAAGTTGTTGAGTTCGTCATATTCGACATTTGGCCTTTTAATCAAACTCGAGAAGTTGAGGTAACGAATCTCCCATTCAGCAGCAATAATCAGCACAAAGAATGCAAGAAAATTCCAATGGATTGCTTAAAGAGCAATATAAGTAGGTACATGTAGAGTTGAGGCAGGAGACGCACGTCCGGATCGAGCCATTTCAAGATAGGCCTAATTAGCTTCACTGCATCAAGAGAAGCAAGAGAATGAATTGATACAAGTAGTAGTAGTATGTAATGTTATGTACAAGCTGCCAACACCTTGAAGCTTTGGCTAGTTCCGGGTTTCTACTACCACCGATGAATGTAGTGTAGAGATAAACATCAGAGGGAGCTCGATCCGGAAACATCATTGATGAAAAGAGGGTGCCTATGAGTAGAAACTTTTATAGGAGACATAAATCGACAGCAGCATCAGAAAATTGTGAGATTTAAAAAGTTCTAAGATTACCAAGTGTTCTCAATCCATTTTGTTGCTCTTTTGAGGGTACGAGAACCCCGAAGCCTTCAAGTGGACGCTTTACATTCTCCCTCTTAATTGTTGTGATCATGACAGACATTGGTAAATAACTAACCTGTTCAGAACAAATAGGCATGAATATTGAAGGTAATTGATATAGAATTAACTTTGACAATGGACAACTCAAGTAAATTTTGAGATAAGACCCTGAAGTAACATAAACTGGAGGCAAATTACAATTTGTTCTGCAGTCTCTCTTTACAGGAAGAAGTTATAACTTATAATTCCTCCTTCACAATCTTTTCTTTAAAAGAAATGCATACAAAGTTTATAAACTTTCTTTTGATTATAAAATTTTGGACACCCGATATATTCGCACAAGTACAGATCTCCATTCTAGATGCTAACAGATAACAGTCAGAATTGCATACCTCAGGGATGAAATCTAGGGGAAATGTGCTTGCTCGTTTGGTAATTTTCATTTGTTTAACATCGGAAAGAGGGGCCTAATGAAAGACATTAGAAGCTATAAGCACCCATCATTATACGCAATCTAATATTCAAAATTTAGAAAAACTGTGTTACATTAAATCTTTAATATTCAATAACATGAACCTATAATTGTGAAGTGCAGTAAGTGAATAAAGCACACAAAGCCACACAAGACGCTTAAATACAACTCATTTCCGAATTTTAGAAGCAAACAAGCCACAGAGACAGCAGAAGGCACACAAAATCATATATTGTCCAAAGAAAGATAAGTAAATTACAGAAAGGAAGCATACATAGCTATAAAAGCAAGTAAAGCAGACAAAAATAATAGGAAAATCTGACCTTCAGAAGCTTCACGAGGTTTTGAATCCGAATCCAAGACCAATGCCCTGAAAGTAACAATTCCTACCCTTTTCACGACTCCGCTGCACAACTACGAGTAATCTCCTACATTTGCCCAGTGTTTAGGGTGCTTCACAATACAGTTGCACGAACTGCGACTAGGATACCCATAATTCCTTGACCCTTTGCACGACTCTCTGCTCCACCTAGGGTTTTGCTCTTGTTGGCTTAGGAGAACACAAGCCACTAGATTCGAGAGAGAGAGAGAGAGAGAGAGAGAGGGGGGGGGGGGGGGGGGGGGGGGGGGGGGGGAGAGACGGCGGTGGTGGAGGGGCGCTGCGTCTGAGTTGCGCTCGTGAGGGAGACTATTTTTGATTTTTTGATTATAGAAACCAAGGTAATGAAAACTTGTTGGGCGCGCGAGCCCTAATTTGATTTTGGGGGAGGGCGGGTTTTCTTTTTCGTTTGGCGGGAAGACGATTTTTTCACCAAAATGTATTGCTTTAATTAGTATACTAATCTTTCTTTTTTTAAATGATTTCTATAAATTCGAGTACATGCTAATGATTGTTCTAATTTTTATTTTTTATTTTTAAGAAAATTAATAGGTAATTTAAAGACGGTGTCACGGAAAACTCAAACTTAAGATCTTTACCCTGAAATATAACCCTCTACCAGTAAGTCAATACGCGCACACAATTCTAATTTTTTTGTCTACTACCATTGGTTGATGTCCGTATTGATGAAAATGACTTTTCATTAGTATTTGTAGCCAATGTTTTTCTCTAGCTATTAGTTTGGAATTGATTAGACAATTAATTAGTTACACTCATGGATAAATCTAGTAGATTCCAAGTTTAATCATCATTCATTGATTAATTTAGCATTCATTTGATTGGTTAGTCAATTAAAAATTGCACCAATTTATCATGTTATTATAGTATGATTCCACTAATCAATAATCGAATCAAATCGAATCGCTAATAAAATCTTGTGACTAACATAACAGTAATCATATTTCAATTATATTAGAAGCAAGTTAGATTGTAGTTGATTGGTCTATCAATTATTTTATAATTTATCAATATATCATATTTCAGTTTCACTAATCAATGATTGAATTAGATCATCATGGCTAACTGAATAATCTAAAAACAATATCTTACTGTTTTCATCAAAGAATCAACTATATTTCAATCATATTGGTAGCAAGTTAGGTTCGAGCTGATTAGACAATCAATTATGCTCCTTTAATTGATCTATAATCGATTTCTACTTTACTAATCATTTTGTTTAAATTATATACGAATCGTTAATAGAGCAATCTAATAAACATAAAATTATTTTTAGAATATTTGAGCCTTTGAGGCCCTAACCTTCCCACCAAAGTCGTCGGAAAGTGTTTACCGTCATCAACGATTATAAACACCTGCCATAATTAACCAAATTAAATATAACATAATAATATTATTGAAATTTGGTTAATATAACATAATTAAAATTCATTTACCCATCTATCATAATAATATCGCTTATTCGAAAATCCAAATCATTTAATACGTACGAGTATATTGCTAATCCGTTAATATCGTCCTCGTCACCTAATCTCTTGAGTTTAGACATCGCAATATATCGCACCACTAACTTACACGTAGAGATTTAGCATAATAATATCGCTTAGTTAGAACCCCCAACTCGAAAGGTTCTTTCTCATCTATCTGAAATCTAAATAATGTAAACACATGAGACAACTATAATCTATTATCTATATAAAGAGGGAGATTGAAATTGAGAAATCACTTGAGAATTAGTTATTGGTGACAACTTTGTAATTAACATAAAATAGCATGGTTATATGATTTATAAAAGTTCCACAAATCTAGGCATATTCGTATTTTTTTCATTTAACTTCCATAAATTTAGGAAATAAAGTAGTGGTTTGGTTTTAGAAGTTGATATGAATATTTTTAAAATATTACTAATAACTAGTAAATGATTTGAGCAAAATTTGCCCAAAATTTCTGCATAGACACGGTTGATTTGCAGAATCAACCGTGTTCGACACGGTCAAATTCAAGAGTCAACCGTGTCTCCTCTCTTTGACAGTTGACTTTCGCAGATACTGTTCACTGTTGGATTTGACCGTGTACCCTAACCTTGTACCCTAACCGTGTCAAGGTCAATGGGAAAAATTGGAAAGTCAACCTTCTAAAATTTTATTAATTTTGATGTTAATATGTAAATTAATCATCCATTAAACATTAGTTACTAAGAGCATCTCCAACAATGCACTAAAATAGTGCTGAGCACTATTTTAGTGCAAAGTTTTGCTCCAACAGTCTGCACCAAAATAGAGAAATTATAGTGCAATGAATAGTGTTCCCCTAAATATAGATTAACACTATTCACTGCACTATAATTTTGTGTTCATCATTTTGTGCTCGTTTTTGTTTGCGATTTTTATTTGTGGTGTAGTATTTCAATTTAGGTTGTTTTGTTGATAATTTTATTTTTTCTTTTCACAATTTAATTTAATATATGCTTTTTTTTTGTGTATATCAATTTTTTTATTTTTTTTTTGTTCTTTTCACAATTTATTACTCGTATATTACTTGTAATTTAACTAATTTTTCTTTTATTTTAAAACTCTATGTATAATTTACGTGTGATACAAATATATATACAAAATGATTGTATAAATTAATGAAACAAAATATAAAAACAAAAATGCATTAATAAGAAAAACATAAAATTACATAACATTGCCAAATTAAAGTATAAAACAAACTACATATTTACAATTATTTGCAATATCTACTTATTTTATCTTAATTTAATGAGTTAAAATTTATATCATTGTCATTTTTTTAAAATCATGTTAACAATTTATTCAAAAAATAAATGAAAAAAGCATGTTTTGGAATATTCCTTTTCTGCTGTATTTTAGTGCGAACTGTTGGAGATGAGTTACTGTTTCTGCACTATTTTAGTGTTAGTGCTGCTGGAAAATAGGGGAAACTGTTGGAGATGCTCTAACGATACTTCAATTCTATGCCCTTAACAACAACAACGAACCGAAATGAAGTTCGAATCTCTAGATAATGAGGTAGGGGAGCCTATATTCTGTAGAAGTATTCATCTTACGAAGTCCCAATGCATTAGATATATTAGATTACGCTATTTTAATCATTAAAACTCAATGTTTCGGCTATATTTGTCGTTTTTTAATCAACTATGGCATAAAATATTGAGTTCACACTTTAACTACGATTTAATAATGGATTATTGTACAAATTGTTTTTCGTGGCACGGTTGATGTTCACGGAAACACTGTTTGACACTGTCAAACCCAAAAGTCAACAGTGTCTGTGAGAGGAGACATGGTTGACTCTTGAATTTGACCATGTCACACACGGTCGAACGTGAAATCATTGAGAATTTGCCATTATCGAATTAGATTATCGAATGTGCATGAATTGGATTTAGAAAATTTGAGCAAAATTTGTCCAATTTTTCTGCATAGACACGGTTGATTTGGAGAATCAACCGTGTTTGACATGGTCAAATTCAAGAGTCAACCGTGTCTCCTCTCTTTGACAGTTGACTTTCACACACACTGTTGACTGTTGGGTTTGACCGTGTCAAACAATGTTTCCATGAACACCAACCGTGCCACGAAGAACAATTTGTACAATAATTCATTATTAAATCGTAGTTAAGGTGTGAACTCAATATTTTATGCCATAGTTGATTACAAAACAACAAATATAGCGGAAACATTGAGTTTTAATGATTAAAATAGCGTAATCTAATATATCTAATGCATTGTGACTTCTTAAGATGAAACACTTCTACAATGTATATGGTCCCCTACCTCATTATCTAAAGATTCGAACTTCGTTTCGGTCCGTTGTTGTTGTTAAGGGCATACAATTGAAGTATCCTTAGTAACTAATGTTTAATGGATGATTAATTTACGTATTAACATCAAAATTAACGAAATTTTAGAAGGTTGACTTTCCAATTTTCCCCCGTTGACTTTGACACGGTTAGGGTACACGGTCAAACCCAACAGTCAACAGTGTCTGCAAAAGTCAACTGTCAAAGAGAGGAGACACGGTTGACTCTTGAATTTGACCGTGTCGAACACGGTTGATTCTCCAAATCGACTGTGTCTATGCAAATTTTTTTGACTTTTTTTACTTAATTTTGACTTTTCACGAGTATGGTACACGACATTTATCAATTTAAATCGTGGAAAGTCAACAATCGTGTAGAGGGCATTGACTTTTATATAATTTTGACTTTGTTGACTTTTCGAAATTGTTTTGACTTTCTCTCATTTTGATTTTACACGGTAAATGTGTTATATTAATCGTGTATACACAGTTTACTATTTTGCACTAAGTCCCCTTGCACAATCGTTATGCTTACTAGGAAGTCTAACTCATTTTCTATTTACAAGTATATCACTAATCCTTAGACATCGCAATATATCGCTCCACTAAATTTCACTTACTCATTTATCATAATAATATAGCTTATTCGAAAATCCAGATCCTTTAATACGCACGGGTATATTGCCAATCCGTTAGTATTGTCCTCGTCACCTAATCTCTCGACTCTAGACATTAGAATATATCTCCCCACTAACTTTCACTTAATGATTTATCATAATAATATCGCTCATTTGGAAATCCACTTCATTTACTAACCTCACACATTGTTTGACGTCGGATTACATCCCAACTAATTAGCACTAAGTTCCCTCACTTAATCGTTATGATTACTAGGATGTCCAACTCATTTTCTAAGTGCAAGGATACCACTAATACATTAGTATATACTTTGTCACCTAATTTCTCGAGTTTAGACATCGCAATATATCGCTCTACTAAATTTCACTTACTCATTTATCATAATAAAATCGCTTATTCGGAAATCCAATTCGTTTAATACGTACAGGTATATTGCTAATCCGTTAATATCATCCTCGTCACCTAATCTCTCAAGTTTAGACATCGCAATATATCGCACCACTAACTTACACTTAGAGATTTAGCATAATAATATCGCTTACTTAGAACCCCCAACTCGAAAAGTTCTTTCTCATCTCGCTGAAATCTGAATAACGTAGACACATCATGAGACAACTATAATATTTTTTGAATGCAACAAAAAGTGTGCAAAAGATAATCATTCCTCCTTTCACATTCTATAAGCAATTGTGGGAAAATAAAGCAAGCTTTTTGCTGTTTAAACAAAAATTTTACAATAATAGACAAAATGTGATATTTCACAAATATTCGGAGTATAAAACATGTCAGATTGAATAATGATCTATGATTTATCTCTCTCCTATTTTTAATTTCTTCTTGTTCATGTCCTTCTCCTTTTATTTTTTCTTCACAACCTGCACAAATAAAATAATCCAAGAGGTCAACAAACTAGAAGACTAGAAAAACTAACATTAGTGATTAATATGCAAAGAAGGTTTTAACTGATAAAAATTAAGACTCTGGTTGGTGAACTTGGTTGGTGAACTGGAGTCACTTTCACCTCTTGATACTAAAATGACCAAGTTAACAAGCAAGAGAAATAGAAGAATTCTTGGATTATAGGGTACCTTGGACGTCACAAAAACAACCACATGACAAGCAGCAAATATGGCATTAGAGCTCCTTTGATTTGTGCGATTGGAGAAGATCTGAAATAACAATGAGCTAGGTAAGGACATCAATTACAAACTTGCATGAGCAGGATGAACTTCACAAACCATATTAATCACTATACATGGGTAACAATTTCAAGTAAATAAAGCTGGCCGTAACAAGTTTCAGTAGGTTAAAACTTTCTCTGCAAAACAACAAGTGTGCTATTACCTTTAAAATCCCAAGAACATCTATGAAACTTGCAATAGAAATGACTTAATCTCTCTCATGAATACACCAATACATAAATGATAGGCATTATACAGGTTTAAGCCTCAACCCATAAGCATGCTCATTTCGTTGTTCACCCCAAGTTTATGATGCAATGCATGTTATCATGAGAAGTTAAGAACCTATCCTAAGCATGGAATAGCACATTTTCAGATTCTGAAGAGAGCCTAACAAGACTTAATATCATAATAGGAAACCCGATCTTCTTACTAAAACCGAAGGGCAGATAAGTAGAGCCATAACACCGTAAGCTCGCCATCAAATAAACAACAATGCATTTGAACGTAGAGACTCAAAATTTAGGCAACAACAGATAATTATAACCAAAATATACATAATATGGACAAAGGTGTCACAGAATTTCAGTAAAAAACATACTAGGCTGGAGCATTAACAATCTGATCAATTATTGAATCAGTACAAGTAGAGTAGATTGAATTCGGCACTAGCAGTTAAAAGAGAACAAGAGAACAGCAGTAGTTCTTGTGACTAATTGAGCTCATGACTACATACAATAAAGTCAACTAATCACACAATAGTATTCTGCCACTAAAGCAATAAACAAGGGAACAACCCACCAGCAGGAATCGATGAAAATACACTCCACTAAAAGTCAACTCCCTAGTTGATACAGTAAATTAAAGTAATTCCTTTATCAATTGAGAAGAGCAGTGCCGACAGTAGACAGGTAAGAGCAGAATATAGGTACTTAATTGCTTGTAGCAGCTGCTCACAAAGAACAAAGATGTCACAGAATTTCAGAAAAAATCAGACAGAATAAGCTTCAATGAGATAGTATGATTGAGATCCTAGCAAATTCCGATCCAAAAATTCTGAAAATGCTGCAGGTAATCAAAATAATTGGTAGCGAATCAGCTAGTTACAAGCAACAGCACAGCAGCAGAATTTGGTGCAAATATCGTCCATTAGTAGTTAGTAGACCCAAGTAAATACTGAAATTGCTGGATAATTATGCTGCGAGTGAAAGATTCAAGAACCCAAACAACAACAATAATAAACTACACTCATAATCAACATTTCAGTTTTCTATACCGTTTTCCCTTTAAAATTAAAATACACAAGCACAACACCAAAATTGTAACCTGATTTTGCACAAGTTACTTTAAAATACACAAGCACAACACCAAACTCGGAGTCAGAGACGAGAAATCACCATCGTGCTCTTGCAGTAGAAACCCAAGGCAAAAATTCAAAAACGCTTTCTTGCTGCAGAATAGAAGCACAAACTAAATTCTAAAGTACTATACCTCTATAGACTTGGTTTTTCCGAAAACCAATCATTGTTAGGGAATTGAAGGAAAAAAAATTACTTATCCAGAACTTGTGAGGGAGACCAAGCAGTATTTGTCTACATCCCTGCTACAAAATATATTTGTTGGTCCATACTTTCACACACGTTTCAGAAGCTAATACATTCTTCGAGCAATCTATATCCATGCGAGTTGAATTTATAAGCCGAGGCAATGATTCCTAAATACGATTAATTAAATGGTTCAGCAGCTAATTTCTCAATTATATATATACACATACATATATTAACGTAGAGTGTATTATAGTAGATAGGTGTTTAGCTTGCAAACAAGAAACAAGTACATATTTTGATAAAAGTGAACTCACAGCCAAGGAAGACAACCCTTTTTGACTATCTGCATAAATCTTAAAGTTCCTAACAAAATAAACCTCACCTCGTCCACTGCCTTTGTGCCTCCCCATGTATTTTGCTTACTATTTATAATCTGCATAAAAAATCAATTATATTTTCATCACTAGAACATTAGATGGTAATGATAATGACTACTCCTAGAATGTAAATACGTAGAGATTTCAATTCACAAAAAATGTCAAGATTACTGGCACAAACCAATATACCTCTTTTGTTCAAAAAAATTAGAGTGAGCCTACTTCATAAGTATTAGAAGAACAAAGAAAGTTCCTGCAAGTGCTCAAAAAAGTTCTCTATGTTTACATATCTTAGTTCTCTAAATTTCACCTTAATTTGAACCGTAATATATAAGAGTTGGTATTAACATTCACCAATTAGGAATGCGATGGCATTGTGTTACAAAGAAACTAGTAACACTTTAGCTTTACACAATCAAGTCTCGGTTCTTAGTGCATACACTCAACACACACCCTCTCAGCTAATCAAATCATTACGGCATTACTAGCGAAAATATTGACAAAAAGCAAACAATTACCAGTCATTCCAGTAGCCAACAAACAAAGGTACTTGGTAATCGGAAACAAACACGCAACGCTCGTCCAATTCAAAAGCTTTTCCCGATAACACAACACTCCATATGAGAAACTCTTAACACACAAACTATCATAACAATAGAAACGAATCCGAAACTACCCCACCTGCACTTTCAAACCAAATCCTTCCCGCAGACGCCAATCGAAGTGATTCCGGCAGCCTTCACAGCATTGAAGCCATATTCTGCACACACACATACACACAAAATTAAAAAATAGGGCAACGAATACTCATAAATCCTAAATTAATTCTTCAAAATTCGCAGAAGAGGAAGAACAATGAGCGCCCATTGCACCCATCTGTAGTGAATGAAGAAGATGATTTTAGTGCAGTTGTTGAGGAAGATTTCAGTAGTTGTACCGGATTCTTGAGCCAACAGTAGAAAACCTTTCTTCTGCAAATCGCAAATCTTTCCTGGGTTCTACATACAAACAATAAAGCTATAATACTTTTTACCGATATATGAAAAACACAATCAATCCTATTCTTGCTCACCAAAACTCCGGCGATCGGAAATTTCTTCACCGCGAAAGAGATTACATGGATATAAAATTGGGGCCGATAAGAAAAAGAATTTCCCCTACTCTTGACATAGTTTAACGGAAAGATAAAAGAATAACGTCTGTTTTGTTGAGCCGGGTCTCGATCTGTTTCGAACCGGCAGGAAAAAAAAAAAAAAAAAAATATTAAAATATGCCACGTGTCATCCATTCATGGAGAGTGAATTTTACACCTTCTTTAGCTTGGAAGCTTCTTAACATTTTTATTAAATTTTCAATTTTATATTGATGGGTGGAGGATGCGTACCGATTTAATCTGAAATATACCCCCCTCTACACAAGGCTTGTGTCGGTCGTTTGATTATTTTGAATACTCTCCTCGTCCCACTAAATAAGTCTTTATTACAACTGTTTCACTAAAAAGTGTTCGCAATAGAACGAAATCCTATCGTAGCACTAGCAAGTAAAACCAAAGTAGCGAATCTCAAGGAAAACTTAACAGGGCAATTAATTATGTTGTAAACCTAAAACTAAGAAAGCAAGTAAAGAAGAATTTGGGGTTTTTGTTTTTAAATCCTAGGCAAGAAAATAAAATAAAGCAATAAATAAAAGCAAATAAATAACTAATCTAAGAACGAGCAAATAAATCTAATAATTAAACTAAAGGGAAACGATTAATCTACCTAGGCAAGAATCGAAAGGAAAGCAATAAAGAAAGCAATAAAGAAAGCATAAACTACTCTAGACATGATGAATAAAATCTGGAAATTAAAAGGCTAATTAATCTAACTATGAAAGCTTTGAAAAACGAGAGAATCGAAACTAGAAAAACGAATCTAAACTTTAAACTAGAAATCGAAAGAACGGAATTAAAACTAAGCAAATTAAACGAAGCAATTAAGAGAACGGATCTAAAACTAAAGCAAAGCAATTAAAGCAAATAAATAAACGAAAGCAATAAAAGAACTTACGAGAATTAAACGAAGACGAAGAATGCGAAGTAAAAGAAAAACTTGAATTGAATTGCAACGAACTACGAATCCGGATCCGAACAAAGTAAAACTAATCTAAAGTGTTTAAGTGCTGAAAACTAAAGCTAAAATATGCTAAAAGATGTCTAAGATGTTACAAAATTCGTCCAAGGCACTAATATATATACTAGGAAGAAAACCTAATTAAATAAGGAAACACAGCTGGACGCCGACATCTGGACGATCGTCCAGATGCTGAGGGAATTCTGGACGGTCGTCCAGATCAGGAACTGCTAAACACGCACAAAAGTACTTGGCCGGTCGTCCAGATTGTGAAGGAAATCTGGACGGTCGTCCAGATCAGGTACTGGCACGTTCGCGCGCGACTCTCTTGTTTCGGCCGTATCTTCCTCATTCGAACTCCGAATTGACCTCCGTTTTTGCCTATGTGCTCCTATCGAACCCCTCTTCGATATAATGCTTTCATTACATCCAAAATGAATCTTCAATAAAATCATGAGAGGTTAGAACTCGAGGTCAATGATTGCTCAACAACCTTTCTTCTCGTTTTCTTCTCGTTTCCGCCCTTTTCATCCTACAAGTACCAAAAACTCCAAACAACCAATTCATAGCCAAAGACACACGAAAAGACACAAAAACACAACGAAAACGAATACGAAAACACAACGAAAAAACTAACATCTAGACACCAATCAAAATCCCCCACACTTAGAACTTTGCTTGTCCTCAAGCAAAACAAAATAAACAATAGACTCAAGTATTGTGAACTATATAGGCCTCAAAACTTTTCGAAAACAAACTCTCATGATCATGATCAAAACTATGCACACAACCTTAGCTTCAATCAACACAATCTACTCAACTAATTCAAAGTATGCTAATCCATCAAAGAACACTCTCCAACATGTGAAATTTTGTATATGAAAGTGAACACTCAACTCTCTCAAAGAAAAGATGTAATATAATGCACATCAAGAGGGTTCACTCAATATCAATGCAATGCAACATGTTTACCATAGGCTTGCCTTCAATCTCAACATCTCCACCTAATGTAATACTTACAAACTAGGATCAAAAAGGTCTTTATATAAGCTTGTAATGTAGGGACATTGGTTAAGGTAGGGAATATATAGGCTAAGTGACTCAAAATGCTCTAAATCATCAACCTCTTTTTCAACTCCAACCAAATTATGGATTTTTATCTCCATCTTCTACCCTCCAACACACCAAATACAAACTCAAAGATGCTAAACTATACAAATCAAGACTAACTATCCCCTTATGCTTATTTTTTTTTTCTCTTTTTCTTTTCTTTTTTTTTTTCTAGAGCTCAACTAATAAATGTTCTTTCTAATGTTGAACAAAGGCTCTATTTTTTTTTTTTCTTATCTCTTTTTTTTTTCTTCTTTTTTTTTTTAAAGCTCATAGGGATAGCTAACTACATAAATCAAGCATCTAAAACTCCTTTCTCCTCCTTCTTCACCACAACCAAAATTTTCTATTCAACTCCTTCCATATCACCAACAACAAATACTAAGGATACCCATAATCATCCAAACCTCCTATCATCCGGTTTTACAAAGAACGGTTAACAAAGGCTCAAAAGGGGTAAACAAAGGTTTATGAACAAGGTTAGTGTATAGGGATCATGTGGCTAAAGAAAGATGGCCTAAGATCATCTCATAGTTCGTAAATATACTAAGGTCTTAATGGAGAAACAAGGCAAGTTCTAGAAACAACGAAGCATGCATGATCACTCAATCAAAGAATAGGCATAAATATGCACAAATAGCTCAAATCTCACGGGTTCAAACTAACTAGTTCCCGACATCATAGCATACTTCAAATTCATCGAATAAAATGCGTCGCTTCGCCAAGGTTCCATGCATAATAAAGATCATGAATTTTTCTCCAAAAATCACAAAAATTATGTCTATCATTGGCCAAATCCACAATACTATCATCACATGCTCATTCGACTCAACTAACTCCTAAGACTCAATAAAATTAAACACATCATGCCAAAGTTTCAAAGACCCCCCCCCACACTTAAAATCAAGCAATGACCTCATTGCGAGAAAATAAAAAGGAAGGGATAGAAGAAACTTATCGCACAATGTCGACCAACACACTTGAAATCCCGAGAAATTCCAAGTAGTACACCTACAAAACAAACACAAAACACAATACCAAAGCGTAAAAACGAACAAAATAAAGAAATCAAAATAAAAGACTCAAACCAAAACGAAAAAGACACAATTTAAGGCTACGATTAATTGAAAGGACCTCGGAACCGGGGATCTTGCCAACGAGGATCGTGAGGAGACCAAAATCGGGGATCATTCGGGTTCGGTTTGAGCTGAGGTAGAGCCAATCAAAAACTGCCTGGCCCACGGTTTTGGACGATCGTCCAGATTTCCTAAGGAATCTGGCCGATCGGCCAAATGAGAAACTGGGTGATCTTGGTTACACGGATTTGGACGATCGTCCAGATTTCCAAAGGAATCTGGCCGATCGGCCAAATGAGAGGCTGGATCCTCGACGCCAATTCCTGCAAAAACACACTAACTAACACGAAAAATCAAATATTAAAAAGAAATACTATGAAAAATAAGAATCTAACTAATTTTTTTTTATACGTGGGTTGCATCCCGCCAAGCGCTTGTTTAACGTCATTAGCTAGAGGAAGGATACAATCAACCTAAGCCCGTAGCGCCAAGTGACGTCTTGATGCTCCTTGCGACACACTCACACTCCCTCCTCGAACAATCTCGACGATCCAAAACGTGGTCATCATCAACTCTTGACTCCCCCACACTAAGCTCGAACTTCTCCTCAAACATCTCCGAGCTAAACTCTGCAAGAAAAGATGTTCCACAAATGGTGAGGTTAGAAAGAAAAGAATTAATGATCACTTCCTCATTCAATTCATGTATCGAACTGTCCTCTTCATCATCCTCCTCCAAATTCCGTAGAAATTCTTCGATTATGTCCTCTTCTTTATTCGGCGCAAGTGTCGATCTTTCCTCTTTCACCTCATCAACCTCCTCCAAAATTTGTAGAAATTCCTCAATAATGTCCTCTTCTTCATCCACGCAACTAAAGAATTCGTCATCTTCAATGGACTCTTCATCTTCAATGAATTCTTCAAAGGCTGCTTCCTTGTTAAAAATCTCACAAATATTTTCCTCAACACAAGGGTTAGCAAGCTTAACATAAGAGCATAAATGAACAGATGAAGTAGGAATAGAAGATGAGTTCCCAAATACCGAAAATGTTACTGAACCTCCTTCACCGGCCATGCTCAATGTGCCGGTTCCTACGTCAATTCGAGCTCGAGTAGTGGCCATGAATGGTCGTCCCAATAAAAGTAGATGTCCGGTTGCACTCTTAGCTCCTTTGCCTTCGTGAAGCACAACAAAGTCGGTGACGACTCGGATTCCACCAACTAAGACAGTGACATCTTCCACAACTCCCAAAGGACTGCTCACGGTGCCGTCTGCTAGCTCAATGCGCATGTCGGTAGCTTGAAGGACTCTTGAGTTCATCTTCTCGAAAATAGAATACGGCATCAAGTTCACCGCAGCTCCTAAGTCCATCAATCCGGAAACGGTCTCTCCGCTATCCAAAATGATTCTCAAATCGAAACCTCCCGGATCCCCTCGTTTAGGAAATGAGTTGATAGGCTTGGGGTCCTTTGTCTCCTTCTTCATGATACTCCGAATAGGTGGAACATACGGGTTGAGCATTTGCTTCTTGTTCTTCACTCTACTCGGGAATGGAATAGGGGGAACGTACGGATCGGGCGTCTTGTGGAGAACGGGAGAATCCTTCTCGGGCTCGTCGGACTCCGTGTGCTGCTCACCTGATTTGGACGATCGGCCAGAGTCGGGGTGACTTGGCCGATCGTCCAGATTGATTGCTGGGTTCTTGGGCGAATTGGGTAATCTGGCCGAGCGTCCAGAATCTGGACGACCGTCCAGATCACCTCCTGGACGGGTTTGGCCAAAGGGTGTTGCCGACGTTCTCGGGCCGTTCCATCGAGGGCTCGGGCTCCGTCTATCTCCCATGGGCCCTTGAGAAGGCATCGGAACTCCATTGCGTTGTAAAACCGTGATTGCATGAGCTTGGTGAGGTGGAACGGGAGGAACATA
Organism: Thymus mandschuricus; assembly: GCA_029379335.1. Classification (NCBI taxonomy): domain Eukaryota; kingdom Viridiplantae; phylum Streptophyta; class Magnoliopsida; order Lamiales; family Lamiaceae; genus Thymus; species Thymus mandschuricus. The sequence continues at coordinate 34,611,668 of CM057071.1, forward strand.
TGGAGGATATGGGGCTTGCACCTCGTTGGCTTGTTGTGGTTGAATCCCTTGGCTCGGAATTCGCCCCGGTTGTTGCATCAGGTGCATGGAACTAGAAATTTGGCCAATGGCCAACTCGAGCCTCTTAATGTTCGCATCAAGTGCATGGAGACGATCCTCATCGACGGGAGGCTTTTGTGGAGGTCCTTGAGGACGAGAATTTGGGTATGATGGTGGTGGTGTAGGAGTAGGTTGAGGGGGGTAGTATGGAGGTGGTGGATAGTAGGGATTTTGAGGATATTGAGGAGGAGGATAATATGGTGGAGGTTGAGAGTAGTAGGGATTTTGAGGAGGGTAGGGGTTATTATATGGAGAGGGGCGACGATATTGAAAATTCGGGTTCGTACCTTGCCCTTGGGGTGGTGGCATGTACCCTTGGGCAGCATATACATCGGCTCCTCCTTCATAAGTGGGTGCTCCCATGTTTTGGCAAACCTCCTTGATGTGTCCCAACTCTCCACAAATCTCGCATTTGTCGGGCTTCCTCTCTTCCTCCTTCGGGGCCGGTGCACTTTGCTTAATCTTCAAGTTCTCGAGATCCCTATACATGTCGGCAATTTGCTTCTTCAAATCGGGGCTCATCGAGATTGCACTCGCCTCCACTTTCCTTGGCCTAGCTGATTTTTGTTGAGAACTCGCAGTGAGCGTCTCGAATATCGTCTGCAACTCGTCAGCTGTCTTGACCGCTATGTTGCCTCCGGCCGAACTGTCCACCATGAACTGACAAGTCTGGTTGAGGGCGACGTAAAAATATTGCCAAAGCAACTCCGATGCCATTTGATGATGTGGGCATTGTTGAAGTAGCTCTTGGAACCTCTCCCATGCTTCGTGAAACGGCTCATCGTTGTCTTGGGAAAAGTTCATGATCTTCGACCGCACCTCTTGAGTCTTGCGGTTCGGGTAGTACTTAAGCATGAATTTCTCACACACCGCATTCCAAGTGGTGAGAGAGTTGGCCGGGAGCACCAAATACCATGACTTTGCTCGATCCTTCAAGGTGTACGGGAAACACTTCATCTTGAGATTGTCCTCCGTGAGTCCCGAAAGTGGGAAAGTCTGAACCACCGTGCAAAATTCTCGGATGAATGTCAAAGCATCTTCGTTGGGCAGCGCGTGGTAGGACGGGAGCAACGCCATGTGGTGAGGTTTAAGCTCATGATTCCTGACCTCTTCCGTCAGGACAATCGCCGAAGTGGTGGCTGTGAATGTGGGGCGAGCAAAATCGCCCATGACTCTAGCTGCCATGGCTTCGGGCTCTGTAAACAACAAGACTAAACCAAAGTCTTTAGAATCGATCTCCTCCTTCTCCTTCGCGGCTAAGATTGCTTTCCTTTGATGGATGTTGTCGAAGTAGGGCGCTAAATTCCTTTGAAGACTTCGGCGACCATGCATAAACAACACTCAACAAACGGGTTAAACGTACCGAGTGGGAGAAACAAGAAATCGAAATAACACAAATAAAAATAAAGAAAATAAAAATACTACACAATCAAAAGCCTAAAGTTTTCCCCGGCAACGGCGCCAAAATTTGTTTCACTAAAAAGTGTTCGCAATAGAACGAAATCCTATCGTAGCACTAGCAAGTAAAACCAAAGTATCGAATCTCAAGGAAAACTTAACAGGGCAATTAATTATGTAGTAAACCTAAAATTAAGAAAGCAAGTAAAGAAGAATTTGGGGTTTTTGTTTTTAAATCCTAGGCAAGAAAATAAAATAAAGCAATAAATAAAAGCAAATAAATAACTAATCTAAGAACGAGCAAATAAATCTAATAATTAAACTAAAGGGAAACGATTAATCTACCTAGGCAAGAATCGAAAGGAAAGCAATAAAGAAAGCAATAAAGAAAGCATAAACTACTCTAGACATGATGAATAAAATCTGGATATTAAAAGGCTAATTAATCTAACTATGAAAGCTTTGAAAAACGAGAGAATCGAAACTAGAAAAAAGAATCTAAACTTTAAACTAGAAATCGAAAGAACGGAATTAAAACTAAGCAAATTAAACGAAGCAATTAAGAGAACGGATCTAAAACTAAAGCAAAGCAATTAAAGCAAATAAACGAAAGCAATAAAAGAACTTACGAGAATTAAACGAAGACGAAGAATGCGAAGTAAAAGAAAAACTTGAATTGAATTGCAACGAACTACGAATCCGGATCCGAACAAAGTAAAACTAATCTAAAGTGTTTAAGTGCTGAAAACTAAAGCTAAAATATGCTAAAAGATGTCTAAGATGTTACAAAATTCGTCCAAGGCACTAATATATATACTAGGAAGAAAACCTAATTAAATAAGGAAACACAGCTGGACGCCGACATCTGGACGATCGTCCAGATGCTGAGGGAATTCTGGACGGTCGTCCAGATCAGGAACTGCTAAACACGCACAAAAGTACTTGGCCGGTCGTCCAGATTGTGAAGGAAATCTGGACGGTCGTCCAGATCAGGTACTGGCACGTTCGCGCGCGACTCTCTTGTTTCGGCCGTATCTTCCTCATTCGAACTCCGAATTGACCTCCGTTTTCGCCTATGTGCTCCTATCGAACCCCTCTTCGATATAATGCTTTCATTACATCCAAAATGAATCTTCAATAAAATCATGAGAGGTTAAAACTCGAGGTCAATGATTGCTCAACAACCTTTCTTCTCGTTTTCTTCTCGTTTCCGCCCTTTTCATCCTACAAGTACCAAAAACTCCAAACAACCAATTCATAGCCAAAGACACACAAAAAGACACAAAAACACAACGAAAACGAATACGAAAACACAACGAAAAAACTAACATCTAGACACCAATCAAAATTTGTTTCACTAAAAAGTGTTCGCAATAGAACGAAATCCTATCGTAGCACTAGCAAGTAAAACCAAAGTATCGAATCTCAAGGAAAACTTAACAGGACAATTAATTATGTAGTAAACCTAAAACTAAGAAAGCAAGTAAAGAAGAATTTGGGGTTTTTGTTTTTAAATCCTAGGCAAGAAAATAAAATAAAGCAATAAATAAAAGCAAATAAATAACTAATCTAAGAACGAGCAAATAAATCTAATAATTAAACTAAAGGGAAACGATTAATCTACCTAGGCAAGAATCGAAAGGAAAGCAATAAAGAAAGCAATAAAGAAAGCATAAACTACTCTAGACACGATGAATAAAATCTGAAAATTAAAAGGCTAATTAATCTAACTATGAAAGCTTTGAAAAACGAGAGAATCGAAACTAGAAAAACGAATCTAAACTTTAAACTAGAAATCGAAAGAACGGAATTAAAACTAAGCAAATTAAACGAAGCAATTAAGAGAACGGATCTAAAACTAAAGCAAAGCAATTAAAGCAAATAAACGAAAGCAATAAAAGAACTTACGAGAATTAAACGAAGACGAAGAATGCGAAGTAAAAGAAAAACTTGAATTGAATTGCAACGAACTACGAATCCGGATCCGAACAAAGTAAAACTAATCTAAAGTGTTTAAGTGCTGAAAACTAAAGCTAAAATATGCTAAAAGATGTCTAAGATGTTACAAAATTCGTCCAAGGCACTAATATATATACTAGGAAGAAAACCTAATTAAATAAGGAAACACAGCTGGACGCCGACATCTGGACGATCGTCCAGATGCTGAGGGAATTCTGGACGGTCGTCCAGATCAGGAACTGCTAAACACGCACAAAAGTACTTGGCCGGTCGTCCAGATTGTGAAGGAAATCTGGACGGTCGTCCAAATCAGGTACTGGCACGTTCGCGCGCGACTCTCTTGTTTCGGCCGTATCTTCCTCATTCGAACTCCGAATTGACCTCCGTTTTCGCCTATGTGCTCCTATCGAACCCCTCTTCGATATAATGCTTTCATTACATCCAAAATGAATCTTCAATAAAATCATGAGAGGTTAGAACTCGAGGTCAATGATTGCTCAACAACCTTTCTTCTCGTTTTCTTCTCGTTTCCGCCCTTTTCATCCTACAAGTACCAAAAACTCCAAACAACCAATTCATAGCCAAAGACACACGAAAAGACACAAAAACACAATAAAAACGAATACGAAAACACAACGAAAAAACTAACATCTAGACACCAATCAACAACTTTATACGAATTGAGAAATTTAATTAATTTTGTATTGAAAAATACAATTTGTATACAAATGTTCGATTTTAACTTTATTTATAACTTTGCATGATTTAATATTTTCAAAATGATGAGGTTATTTTAGTCTAAATAATATTTTAGTATATATATTTCCAATTGAGAAAGTGGACGACATTTTGGGACAACCCTAAAAGGTAAGTTGAGACATATTTAGTGGGATGAAAGGATTATTTATTAGCTTCTCTAGCTAACAAATTTGTTGATCTTGTGCGCATCCGAACAGTAAGTGATTGATGTCTGAAATTAAAACTCAAGGACTCTGAATTTTTTCATGGACAGTTTTAAATTTCATGTAAATTGTTTAAGAAGAACTGTTGATCTTGATTTGATTGTTTCAATAAATATTATCTTTCTTCACAAAATAAGAAAGAAAATCGTATAGAAATGAACTTTTGGGTTGACCATTTTATTTGATATGGGTATATAATTAAAACTAGAATTGTACCCCCGCGATGCAGGGGTTTACTCGATCGAGAAAGAGTGTAGCAAATACTCCTATCAATTATTTAATCTATGTATTTTTTCTTGTTTTGGACAATTATTGGTCTCTGCATGTCTATTTTTATACACTACTTCACCATTATATTTTACAATTTAACATCACTACTATCATTTATTTATAAAAATACATCATTTATCGTAAAACAAATCTTTAACACTACCATATTTCTCTTATTTTCAGTTGTCTTGTATAAATGAGTAGTAGTATGATTATAAATATAAGATGAAAATTAATTTTATAGTGGTATTAATGAAATACATTTGACTGAAATTAATAGGCTAAGTTGTTATATGACTTTGAAAAATATAAGCTAAATAATTAATTTATAAAATAAAATTAATGAAGCACACATATCAAGAAATTTGGAGGGAAAACTTAGAATAAGTATTTTGTTTTAGTATATATATATATAGATATAGATTAGGGTAGACAGGGATTTGATCACTTTTTTTTTTCCCTTAATTTCTAGAGACACAGCTAAGTGAGATATATTGATTGATGATTTCCTAATTATGTGGGTCGAACTCAGTTATTTGTTTGATGATATTATCTTCTTGTTTTTTTAGAGATATTAGGTTTTATTGGTGCACCAACTAATTAGCATATAATGTTGTTGGGAACCCCTTGCAGTTTGATTTTGATGATGTTTATCGAAACCACACTTAGGCACATTTTACTTGTTTAGGGTCAAGGCCGATAGATCGACCTGCTACCTGTTAGTGCAGGTCGATACTCTCTAATGTTCAAATGCAAGTTCGATCCACCCTGTAAGAGAAAGGTCGTTTATCGACCTGCCTCGTTCGGATCGAGCTGGCATATCTGCATGTCTATCGACCTTCCTTATCAAGCTTCCAGCCTGCATTGTCTTAGAAGATTTCAAGAGCTGGATTATCATATCAAGGTCGATGCCCCACCTTCATGGAGCGTCACGACCTGATCCTTGCCATGTGGTGTGCCAGCAAGGACGAACTTTCCCAACGGCTAGAAGTGAGTCAGCCTCCAACGGCTAATGCCACGTCAGCCTGACTCCAACGGCTAGTTTTTCAAAACTGCCTATAAATACTTCAGCCATTATCGGATTCAAGTACGGGAAACTCAAGCTATCAACGCCAAATCTCTGCCAAAGTCTCTCTCAAGTTCATATCCATTCAAGTGTTCGAAATCCGATTAGTTTCCCAAACACTTGACAAAGAGAGACTTTCAACTCCGATAAAAGCCCAACGATGAAGCGTTCACTGCTGCTTGTCGTTGATTCAACATCTTCTTCTCCGACCCGTTCGAAGTTAGAAAGATTGTTTAGTGTTTCACCATTGTAGAGTTAGTCAAGCTCTGTAGTGTGTGAAAGGTTGTTTATTCGTCTTGTACGAAAGGTTGTAAGGGTCACGACCCAAAACTCGTGTCTAGATATATTCAGGTTAGAGTGTATTTAGAACTGATACTCAGTCAGTATAAATAAGAGAGAGGTTGAATCCAAAGGTAAAGGGATTCTCAGGTCGAGTCGACCTGACGTGGACGTAGGAGGGTTTCTCCAAACCACGCTATATCGCGGTGTCTCTCTCTCTCTCTCTCTCTCTCTCTTTATTTATCGCCCTTTCATTTTTATTATCAAACTGACGAGCATCAACCTGCATATCAAGCATCAACCTGCATTTCAGTATCGACCTTAGATTTTTCAAAGAGTAAATCAACCTCCACCAACTTCCGCATAAGCACAGTTTGATAAATCAAGCTTGTTTCCAAACGAGCTTGATAGATCAACCTGTCTCTTATAAGGATCGACCTTGACAATCGACCTTTGATCGACCTGATTTTATAAAAGTCAAAAACGGTTGGTTATTGGTGTATTCCCCCCCCCCCCCCCCCCCCCCCCCCATACACCAATTACTCTTTCCTGGGACCAACAAGTGGTATCAGAGCAGTGGTTCTTTTGACCGCTGCTTTGCACACTAAAGTTTTTCTTTTAAACTTTTGGTCATTTTGAACCGATCCTTTTGAAAAATCTTTTCATTCATATCATATCATATTATTCGCTATGGAGGCTTCTCTTCTCAGGGTTTGTGAAGATTTCTCCATCCAAGGCTATGAAGACTGGAGCTTCCGAATCAAGATGTGTCTCAAGGCACATCACGTCCTTATGTGGGATATCATCGAAAATGGCCCCTCCCCCATTTATGCAGCAAAGATCATCGTGGATGGAACATCCCCCGGGGAGGCCACTTATGAAAAAGTCCTCAAAAATCCTCGCGACTACACAACCGAGGAAAGGAAGGAGGCCAGCCTCAATGACTACGCAAAAGGACTCATCTCTAGCACTGTGAAGGGCGTCTACCTTGCCAAGATTCGAAATCTTGAAACAGCCAAAGAGATGTGGGACACCCTCCGGTCCATCAGCCTGGGTTCAGAGGAAATGAAGGAGAACAAGCTGTCCATGGCGTGCAGCAAGTTCGATGACTTCAAGATGGTTTCAGGAGAAACCATAGAAGCAATGAAAATTCGCTTCACAGAAATCATTCTCGAAGTCGATGCAATCAACCCTCACAAATATACGCAGCGCGAGAAGAATCTAAAAGTGATGCGTGCCCTACCTGCAAATTGGCACGTATACGCCGCCATGCATCCAGCCCGTTCGGACTTCAACTTCCTCACCACCGAAGATCTTTTCGACATCCTTGTCGGAAATGAATATGAGATGATCCGAATCCATGGATCAGCACAGCCTTCCACCAGCAAGAAGGCCGATGAAAAGAATGACAAGGAAGTAGCTTTCAAGGCCGACTCAGCCTCTGCTGCTACCCCCAAGTCCGATTGACGAATCCATCGTCAAAAAGTTCGAGAAGATGACTCTCGACTATGCTCTAGCTGCTAGGAGAAATGAGAAGCTCCTAGGAAAGGTTGTCAAATACAAAAAGTTCTATCGTGACAACAAGCGAAACTTCTCAAACCGCAACCACGACTGCCCTGACAAAAAGGGAGAAGGTAAACCCTCAACCTTCAATTCTTCTAACACACCCGAGGGTGGTTGCTTTGGTTGTGGCAGGCCAGGTCACTACAAGACCGATTGTCCAGATCTGACAAAGGCCGAGAGAGACGAGCTCCGTGCAAAGCGCGATAAAAAGCTCAAGGAACAACGAGCTGCCATGATCGCCGAAGAATCAAAGGAGGCTCATCTCTCAGACAGCTCGTCAAGTGATGACGAAGGTTACATCGCTTTCGATGAAAGTGATGACGAAGAATGTTTCGTTGGAGAGCACCAACAAAACGAGGGATTTTCAAAGGTAGATCCTCAACCCATTACACTTTCTTTTTCTGACGATGAATGTGCAGAAGAAGGTGAAGACCTATCCGAGGCTGTATCTTGGGAAGAAATCAAGAATCAGCTCGATGACTATGCCGACCTCGTGGAAACACTCAAAGAGGTCGTTGAAGATAATGCTGAGCTAATGGACAAAAATGAAAAATATAAGCTGGCATTAGAAGAAAGATTCTCTCCCTATGATGAGGAAAAGGAAAGGGAGATCGAAGCTCTAAAGTCAAAGGTTGATGAATTGACTTTCCGGGTTAAGGAGTTCGATACCAGGGCGCTCGAGAAGGACGAGTCCCTCAAGATCAAAGATGCCGAAATACACAGCCTTACATCAAAATTGGCTGACTTAGTTATTCGACACGAACTCCTCGTGAAGAAGGAAGAAAAACTTCAACTCACCTTGAGTCAGTTGAAGAAAAGTGGAAAGAAGTTGGAAGAAGTCCAGTCCATGCAATGCAATCCGCGCGATCACTCTGGTATTGGATTTAATGGAAAATCCAAGGAAAGCAAGGATAAAGACTGCGAGATCACGTTCGTGAAGGCGCAGCCAAAATCAAAGAGTGTTCGGAAAGCTCATCAAGCTCTCCCAGATAAGATGGTCAAGCTGAAGAATCCAACACGACAGCCCCAAGCCATCCTTTTAAAGCAACACAAGAAGGAACAACCTGTTCCTCAAAAGAAAGAGAGTCGACCTGCCCAGCATCGTCGACCTGCCCCCTCTCGTCAAAAGCGGGTTGTTCATCAAGGGCGATACCAAGGCCAGTACTATCAAAGGCCGTATCACCCTCAGTTCTTCTTTCCTGCTCATCAAGGTTGTCACTGCCACTATCCTCAACAGTCAAACTTTCAAGACTGGCAGTATCAACCTGGTCTTCATGAAGAGCAGTATTATCAGCCTCGTCGCCCTCGCTCAAAGAAATCCAAGGCTCCCAAGCCCAAGACCGCCACTGCCTCGTCCTCAGCCTTGGATAGAAGCAGACCGGCGAAACAAATCTGGGTCCCAAAGGCCGTTCCCGCAACCGATGTAGCACCCAATCACAAATGGGTTGCTAAGTTTAACTAATTGCAGGTTGGGAAGGCTCAAAGAAGGAGCCAAGCAGCTCGTGGAGCTGTATGGATCATTGATAGTGGATGCTCAAAGCACATGACGTGTGACAAAATGCTACTATCAAACTATCAAGTACGAGACGGGCCACTCGTAACCTTTGGAGGAAATTCTAAGGGACTTACGAGAGGCCAGGGCGATCTAAGAGTTGGTAAAACAACTATTTCTAATGTCTCATATGTTGAAGGTCTTAATCATAACCTATTCTCTGTGTCACAATTCTGCTCGAGTGGTAAACGAGTAGAATTCACTGCTAACAAATGTCTCGTGAAAAATGAGGAAGGAGAAATACTTCTTACCGGAATTTTGCAGGATAGACTCTACATTGTTCAATGGAATGATTGGATAGAGACCTGCCTGGTCACAAAGGCTGATTCCGAGACAAGCTGGCTATGGCACAAGAGGTTGAGTCATTTGAACTTCAAGGCCATCAACAAGCTCGCACGCAACAAGCTGGTGAACGATCTGCCAGATCAAGTCTTCGATCGTGATCATATTTGTAAAGCCTGTCAAGCTGGAAAGCAAACAAGATCATCCTTTCCAAGTGTGACGGCACAAGCTTCAAATCGAATTCTTGAGCTTCTCCATCTCGACCTCTTTGGTCCAGTCACTCCCTTGAGTATAAACGGTAGAAAATATGCTCTCGTTATTATAGATGATTATTCTAGATTTACGTGGGTTATTTTCATGTACAAGAAGAAGGAGACATTGGAGAAGCTACCTGCGTTGCTGAGCAAACTGTGCAATCAAAAGGAGAAATCCATCATCTCCATTCGATCAGATCGAGGCACCGAATTTATCAATGCTATGATCGAAGAATATTGCACAAAGAGTGGAATTCATCATCAAACCTCAGCAGCTCGTACACCCCAACAAAATGGCATAGTGGAACGCCGTAACAGGTCGCTGAAGGAAGCAGCTCGTACCATGTTGGATGAAACCAACCTTCCAAAGAAGTTTTGGGCAGAGGCCGTTAACACTGCTTGCTATACCCAAAACAGGTCGATCATCACTACCCGACATGGAAAGACTCCATACGAGCTGTGGAACAACAAGCTCCCCAGGTTAAAGTATTTTAAAGCTTTTGGGTGCTTGTGTTACATTCATAACAATGGGAAATCTCAATTAAAAACTTTTGATAGCAAGGCCGATCCAGGAGTATTTTTAGGATACTCGGAGGTTAGCAAAGCTTATAGAGTCTTTAATAAGAAAACCCTAGTTGTGGAAGTAACACCTCATGTTGTGTTTGTTGAATCTACTTGTCTGTACAGAGAGTTAAGTACAGGTCCAGATCAGTCCGCTGCTAACAGGCCGTCTAACTCCCCCATTGACGACCTGCTAGTATGGACTCCAAATGATTTGGAGGAAGAGGATCAATCTGATCTGAAGGTCACACAGCAAGAGGGAAATGATGCAAATAACGTTCATACTTCGAGCTGTAATACATCAGCCGGACTTAACCAGGCTGATCCCCCATTCTCAGTCCCCCAGACTGATGCTGTTCACGACCTTACATCCCAAATCGAGCAGCTCGATAGCACAATGGAGCAGCTCAACATCCAGGCCGAACAGCAACCTGATCAACAGCCCGAGCAACAGCACGTGCCCACTGATCAACCTTCAACTCACCCGGAGTTTGACGAACCCATTAATGAGCCCGATCCAATCATTTCAAATGAAGAAAGATCACGACGCAGACGATGGATCGATGATCATCCAAAAGAGCTCATTGTTGGGAACCCAAACCAAGGAGTGCGAACAAGAAGGACGATTGGTGAAAGCGCACTTCTAAGCTGCTATCTTTCTCGAATTGAACCCAAAGATGCCATTGAAGCTCTTCGAGATGCTGACTGGATTCAAGCCATGCAAGAAGAACTCAATGAATTCAAAAGAAATGAAGTATGGTCTCTAGTAGATCGTCCTTATCATCAGGGCGTCATTGGAGTCAAATGGGTTTACAAAAACAAGAGAGATGAATCTGGAGAAGTTGTCAGAAATAAAGCCCGATTGGTAGCAAAGGGTTACTGTCAACAAGAAGGAATCGATTATGATGAGACGTTTGCCCCCGTCGCAAGATTAGAAGCTATAAGGTTGTTTCTAGCTTATGCCGCTCATCAACGATTCAAAGTCTACCAGATGGATGTTAAAAGTGCGTTCCTCAATGGCGTTCTCGAAGAGGAAGTCTATGTGGAACAGCCTCCAGGATTCGAGGAGGGTGATTCAAGCAAAGTCTACAAACTTCATAAGGCCGTATACGGACTTAAGCAAGCTCCTCGAGCTTGGTATGAGACGCTATCATCCTTTCTCATCGAATCAGGATTCAAGCGTGGTTCAGTCGACAAAACGCTATTCACTATCAAAGTGAATGAACATATCCTTTTAGTACAAATTTATGTTGATGATATCATTTTTGGATCTAAATCTCCCATTTTATGCGAAAAATTTGGTAACCTCATGACAGAAAAATATAAAATGTCTATGATGGGGGAAATTAATTTCTTTCTAGGGTTGCAGGTCAAGCAGTCCGATGAAGGAATCTTCATTAGCCAAACAAAGTACGCACATGAGCTGGTTGACAAGTTTGGTGTCAAAGACAGCAAGCCTGTCAAAATACCGATGCTCTCTGGTGGGAAGATTGACCCGGATCCCGAAGGAAAACCTGCCAACATAACACAGTACAGGGGTATAATTGGTTCATTACTTTATCTAACTGCTAGTCGACCTGATATCACTTTTGCAGTTGGAGTGTGTGCTAGATTTCAAGCTAATCCGAAGGAATCCCACTTGGAAGCAGCAAAGAAAATTCTTCGATACATCAAAGGAACCACAAATTTAGGTCTTTGGTATCCTTGTGATGATAATTTGCAGCTTACAGGTTATTCAGATTCTGATCATGCAGGGTGCAAGCTCGATAGGAAATCTACCTCGGGTACTTGCCACTTTCTCGGAAACAAGCTGATATCATGGTTTTCAAAGAAACAAACTTCAGTAGCCACCTCCACCACAGAGGCCGAATACATGGCCGCAGGGAGTTGTTGTGCACAAATCTTGTGGATCAAACAACAACTCAAAGATTATGAAGTTGAAGTCAGTAAAGTGCCTATATTCTGCGACAGCTCGAGTGCTATCACCATTACTCAAAATCCAGTTCTCCATTCAAGATGCAAACACGTGGATATTCGACATCACTTTATTCGCGATCACGTGGAAAAGAAGAACATGGTTATTGAGAAGATACACACTGATATTCAACGGGCTGATATCCTAACCAAACCTCTAGCCGAAGAAAGATTCAAAATGCTGTGTGGAAAGTTAGGGTTATTAAATGTTGAGTCAACAGGTCGTTCGTGACTCATCAGGCCAATCGTACGTTAACAGGCCGTCACCTTCTCAACAGCCTGTTACCTTTTTCAAAACAGTCCGTTCGGGACCAAAAAGAAAACAACAGGCCGTTCGTGACCCTGCAGCAAGCCTCTTTTCTACAGGACGGTTGTTAGTCAAAAAGGCCGTTTCTTCACAACAGGATGTTCATAAGTGAACAGGCCGTCAACTTCTATGTAGGCCAGTTCTAGAAATCAGGCCGTTATTAAGGGGGAACAGACCGTCAATTACTGAACAGGCTGTTTGTGATTCAACAGCCCGTTATCTCTTAAAACTGGTCGTTTCCTGCCAATAGACCGATATCTATTCAACAGGCCGATTGTCAAATAACAGATCGACCTGTATTCCTCAATTTGAGGGGGAACACTTAAACAAGTGATTCACCATTTGAGGGGGAACAAAGGCTGATATCTACAATCAGGCTGTCCTCACACCTCTAGGCCGTTCATATCGACAGGCCGATATCACAAGATCAGGCCGATATTTGCCACCAGGCCGATATTACAAGTTCGATATCAACCTGAATGCCACCTGCATTAATGAAGGGAGAATCAAAAGGGCAGTATCACCCTTTTGTCGTACATTTAACTTCTTTAATACGCATTAAATTCTTTCAATTATTAAAATTTATTTCTCAATGTGTTACATTATTTAGTTCTCTGTTATTTTGCAAAAATTTAGGATAAAGGGAATAATGATTGCTATTTTTGCAACCTATCTAGTCAAGTGTCACATATTGACACTTTGACCGAGGTCGCATTTAATTCCCTGCTGTCAATTTTTGAAAAAGTGTCATTTTACGCACGTTTCCCTTACCTCACGCGCGGATGTGAACCGTTTCACATTCCACGCGCCTTGATCGTGCGGATGAGAGTTAAAGAGGGAATTTAAACCTTTCAAATTCGAGTAATCCTAGCCATTCAATTTTTCTATATATGTCATGCAGTTTTCACTCAAAAACGATTACTTACTCTTTCTCTCATCATCTCTGCAAAACCTAATTTTCATTCTCTGCAAAAACCAACCGCCGCCGTGTTTATTTTTCACTCTCTGCACAAAAACACCAACCGCGGTTTGTGCTCTTTCGCCGTTTTTGATTCCATTCTCCGTCAAGTTTTTGTTTGCTAATAATCTATCTCTTAAAATGGCAGGAAAAACAACATCAATGGCAGGAACATCGACTTCCGGCCAACCGGAGATGCAGTGGGATGCGATTTCTGCATATCTGGAATCCCACATCAAATACGAGCCGTATATGGTTCGTGAGAACTTCGGGTTCCGCGATCTGGATTCCATGTTCGCGCTGGTGGAAACGTGCCTTCCTTTCCACCGGATTATCTCTACCAGACCGGCGAAGTTTCTCCCGAAGATCGTGAGTGCGTTCTTCTATAACTGGAACAAGGGCGACTCCGTTTCCACTCACACTATCTCCCTCGGAACCCAGAAGGCCGTTCATCACATCAACGTCCTTGACGCCGTAAAGGCCGCTTTCGGCATCGGGGATGGCGGAGAAATGCAACTCTCCGACATCAAAAAGGAGCAACTGCAGCAAGTAATCGACCGCGTCCTTATTGAACCAGGGCCGTATTTGGAGAGGTCGTTCAAGAGGACCGAGCTGCGTCCTAAGTACAGGCTACTTAGACCATCTCCAACCCAGTACTCTATTTTACAGTATGCTATACTTCAAAATGCAGTATCTCGTACTCTATTTTAAAAATCTATTCCAACCACGTACTCTATATATCTAATTTATTATTCTTTTATTTAATTTTAATAACTCAACAATATTGACAAAAATTAAATGAATAATACCATAATTTATTAACATATATTGAAAATTAAATAATAACTAAATCAAAAAATTATGGCTTCTTAAAAATTATTAAATTGTAAATTCATCCTTTTTAAGAAAAATATTAATTATATTAATCATCATAACATACATTATATGGCTAGTGCAATATATGTAATGTTAATTTTTTCTATAAATACTTTAAATGTGATTTTTATAAATAGGAGTAAATGAAATAAAATGAAATAATATGATACACGAATTAGTATAATTATTTACAATGAAAAGTATAATTAAATAATTCAATATCTACAATTAATTTTTTTTGAATAGTGAAAATAGAGTATGAAGTATTGAATAGTAAAACTTCATATATAGAGTTTTACTGTTCAATACTTCATACTCTAACTGCAAAATAGAGTACGGTTGGAATGGCCTCCATACTCCAAAATGAAGTAATACTTCAAAATGAAGTATGGGTTGGAGATGCTCTTATGGACTTCATTCAACGGTGCTTTAGGGCACGTTGGAAATCACGACCAGGTCACGCCGTTCAAATTCCAAATCATGACGGCCGTGATGCTCGACCTGCCAATCAGTTGGGCCAAACTGATGGTCTCCCTGCTCTGGGAGGAGGCCAGGCAGATTGAATGCCAAATGGAAGGAGAGGCCGTGGTGGGAGTGCGTCTCCACACAGAGAAGAGGCCGCTTCGTCTCGGGACGAAGGCGACCTGCATCATCATTTCCTTCTTCAAGAATAGGAAATGGTCGGATGCGGATGACTTCCCCCACAATTTCATTCCCAAAGATCTCCATCAGCTGGAGATGGCTATCGGGGTCGCGCCGCAAAATTTCTACGGGTCGTCAGACCACGTAAGGGAGCATCTCACTCGGACTGGGCAGTCCAAAATTGGGTGGAGGGTGCCGGCTCGCCCTGTGCAAAAGAAGAGGAAGGCCGATGATGTGCCAGTGCCTTCTCGCCCTGCCAAAAAGACGCCCCCTCCAAAGAAATCCAAACCAACTGCTCCTCATCCGGTCAGGCCGATGCACCACGTGCTTCCGATGGAGCCCGTGGCCGTGGAGCCTATTTCTGTCAGGCCGCCCATGCCTTCGCCCTCGCCCTCATCCTCGCCGGAACGGACTCCTTCTCCAGTCCGTACCGCGATCGAGCCGTCTGCCTCGCAGGTCGTTGGCGGTTCCTCGCCCTCTCTTTCTCGTTCCCCTCCTCGCGTTCGCGTTGGATCGGTGGAAATCCAGGATCTCACTGGAGAGGAGGAACCCCAAGACACCATCTTGCCAATTCAGCCAATCTCCGAGCAGGCCGTGTCTCCTGCTCACGCAATGGTGGCTGTTGGGAATTGTTAAGGACTAAATTGTTAAGGGGGAACTTCATGGGACATTTGATAAATGAAGTCATTTGTTTTGATTAGATCCCAAAACCCCAAGCGTCCTTTTCCCAAGCGACCCATTTTGATGTAGTTAATAGGTTAGAATTTTTCTAAGCCTACACTGTTAGGATGGCTCTTTTATTTTGCTTAGATTAGGCTTCAAAAGTTCAAGTGAAGGCCACTCGCTTGAGTGTGTTTTCCAAAGCGAAGCAAGTCAAGCAAGCTGAAGTGAAGCGTGCCGAAAAATAGCGAAGCGAAGCGATCGCTACAGTAGATTCAAAGTGAGTCTGCCAAAGCGAAGCGAAGCGAGCGCTACAGTTCAAAGCAAAGCGAAGCGAAGCGAGCGCTACAGTGGAATCAAGTGAACCCACTAAAGCGAAGCAAAGTGTGCGCTACAAAGAAAAGTCGAAGCAAGTCAACGCGGGTCAATATTCACTTAAAAAGTTTCTCGGGAAAATTATTCCCAAGTGACCCACTACAAATATGACCGCGAAGCGACTCACTTCAGAGCGGCCGCTACAACTTCAAAGCGAAGCGAGCCACTACCTACCAGAAAGCGACAGCACAAATTCCCGCTCCGAATTTGAATTCCAGTCAACAGGAGATCTCCGCATTAATTACGAGATCTCCACGTGTCGAAAGCGGAGAGGAGCAGAGGAGTTGACTGCCAGGCCGACAAAGGCGCCGGTACAGTACTGGGTCGATCCAGTTACTGTTAAACTTGGAAGTTAGCCATTTTCGGCAAAAGTCCAAATCTGCGCGTCTGCAAAAGCTACTGCCTGCGCAAGTACTGTCGAGAGGAGGAGGGACAAGGCCACCAACCAAGCAACGGATCTTAGCCAACCCTCCGCCTATAAATAGTGAAGGATGAAGACGTGAAGAAGTAGAACACTACCTGCGCATACGAGCCTACTGCAAACAAACACTCCCAAGCCTTAGAGCAATCTTCGAGTTTTTGTTTCAAGTGTTCTCCGAGTTTCCAGTTCATCGGAACTCGTCTTCACAACCTTCACACTTAGAGTCTAAGCCCATTCCATATCCAAGCTTAGAAGAAGAGCTCTAGCCATCTTTGCACTTATTGTAAAGAGCTCTTCATAGTGTGTTTCGTCAACCAAAAACCCTAAACTCTGTCTGTTAGGTTTTTGAGTGTCGTCGTTAGGTTGTTCAGATCCAAGGCCCTTCTTTCATCGATTGAAGAAGCCTCGATCGTAGAGTTGAGATCCAAGCTTACACTTACATCGTTTGTGTAAAGCTCGATCGAAGCTAGGCTGTAAGGAGAGCCCGTAATCTCCCTGTCTGTCTGACTGAAGCGAGTGAAGCTTCCAGTCTTTGTTAGGTTTGTGTAGTGAACCCGCAATCACTACGTCTGTCGTTTGATCTAGGCAAGTGAAGCCCGATCCCGACCAGGTTTTTGAAGGACCCGTAACCTTCAAGTTCTTGAGTGAAAAGAACAGTTGCCGTTGTGCAACAAAGTGGACGTAGGAGCGTTATCTCCGAACCACTATAAATCTCTGTGTCGTATCTCTCTTACCTTAATCTCTTTACAGTATTCGATTATCCATTGCACGTGCATATAAACAAACTTAACTTGGATTTTCAATTACTTAGGAAAGATTTTAGCTCACCAAATTCCGCACAAAGAGTAAAGTCTCACTCTTGATCAAGCTCTAAGCTTAGGTCAAGAGATTCGTGATTGCTTTAGATCTAGCCCTCGGCTAGGTCTTAGTATTTTCAAAGAGCACTTTACTTTATACTCTGAGTTAAGGAATTGAAGTTGAAAAAACTTCAAAATACGTATTCACCCCCCCCTCTACGTATTTTTCCTATAGCAAACCGGGACCAACAGTGGCTTCAATGAAGGCTGAAGCCAGGCTAAAGGTCATCGACCTGATGCCGGGGATCGTTCAACTCCCCAAGTCCCTCGACCTCGCAGCTTGCCTCCAGTTCTATCTGGTGTGTAAGTCGAGCTATTACTACGTCTTTCAAGCCTTGCTGCAGGTCGTTACCCTCGACGACCTGAAGGTTGAGGAGCTGGAGTTGGAGGCCGAGTTCAACTTCTACAATGTGGAGGATGCGGCCGCAAATTTCCAGTCTCTTGTGCTGCGACGCATGAAGGTCGAAGCAAAAATTCTGGGCATCGACCTTCGCCCCCTCTACACCAACGCCCGCGCCCTCTTCAACTCCGCCGCCATCCATGGAGACGAGTTCGATGCGATTCGAACTCCGGAGCAATCGCCACCCAGGAATGAGGGTGGTGATCAAACTCTTGCTGCTGCTCCGTCTCCTCAAAGTTCGAAGGTTGACGTAGAGGTCGAGCTCAATTCTCTATCTGCCAAGCTCGATTCTCTTGTCATCAGCCTTCCCGACCAGATCAAGCAGGCCGTAGCAGAGGCCCGGGTCGATATTGTGAATGAAGCCAAGACCCAGGCCAATGAAGCTGCCAGGGAGCGAGTCACGTCTTTTGCCATGAATCAGTTGAAGGAATACACTAACAAGCTCCTGCCGGCCCAGCTCGTAGCAAACAGAATGGCGTCCCTGGAAGAGATCGGGGAAGTCAAGGAGGACGTTGCCAAGGTCGATCAGCGTGTGACCGACCTGACCTCATCAATCTCAAATTCGGCATCGGCCTCCAACGACCAAATCAACGCCATTCACGACACCCTCTCCTCCCTTCTCAATGGCCAACAGGAGTTGAGGGATGCCGTGTCCAAGCTGCAGGAGGAGGACGCTACTCTTCTTTCCCTTATCAAAGCCCTTTCTGATGATGTCGAAAAGGGGGAAGAAGAAAGAGCTGCCGCCGCTGCCAAGAAGAAGAGGACAAGCAAAACCAAAACCTCTTCATCTTCCTTGGCTCCTCCCCCTCCTCCTCCTCCGCCTCAAAAGAAGCCTGCTTCCCAGGCCGCCTCCTCCAAGGCCGTCGCCTCCCAGGCCGATCCCATAGCAGCTGCCGCTGCTGCTGAGGCCACCGCCGCCAAAGCTCGATTGGCAAAGGAGGCCGAGCTCATTCAAGCCATGCATCTGGCTGGTGCGACGCCGGAGCAGGCCATGAACCCCGTCGAGCAGAAACGCTATATTGCGGAGCGCCGGGCTGCTGAAGCGAGGAAGAAGGCCGAATCTGACTGGGTCAGTGAGTCGGCCTCAGAACTAATTTTGGATGCTGGAGTCCAGCAACAGGCCGTTGAGTGGCTTGATGAGCGCCAGAACGCCCTGCTGCGGGAGCTCAACAGCTGCTTCATCCTCCTTCACTACTGGATCAATGACCCCTCCCTGCCAGAAGATGCCGATGATGCATATGCAGCCTACATGCTCAAATTTCCTCACCAAGACTTCATTGGTGAACTTCGAAAGAAGGCTGCAGAGGCCGGTGCGATTCTAAGGGCTCCTGCCAAGCAATTTTTCACGCCCTTGCTTATTGGCGGTTCGGGCTACCTTGATTATTCCCGAATCGACCGGTACATCGCACTGACCGCCATCGGCCTGAACGTCAACGTCTCAAATTCCGATCCCGCCTACTGCCGCATCAGGGATGGAATTTACGCAAGTATGCAGGCGAAGTCGAGGGAGCAGATCCAGGAAGAGGGCATAGCAGCCCGTGCCTAGCAGAAGTAGATAGATGATTTTGTATATTTTCTGTATTCATTTAAGTTCGAAGCACGATTTGTAATTTCCAAATGTAAAGTACGCTATCGAGCTGAATGAAGCAAAAATCATCTTTTACGACCTGACGACAATATCTCTTTGTCCAGGCAATCTGCCTTTACTGCTTTATTTTAATTATGTTATTATCTGTCTTTCATATAATTCCTTATCAACCTTAATGGTTAATCGATCTTTCATTGTTTTAAAATCTTAGGAATTATTTGTAAAGTGTATGGTTTCGACATCATCAAAAAGGGGGAAATTGTTGGGAACCCCTTGCAGTTTGATTTTGATGATGTTTATCGAAACCACACTTAGGCACATTTTACTTGTTTAGGGTCAAGGCCGATAGATCGACCTGCTACCTGTTAGTGCAGGTCGATACTCTCTAATGTTCAAATGCAAGTTCGATCCACCCTGTAAGAGAAAGGTCGTTTATCGACCTGCCTCGTTCGGATCGAGCTGGCATATCTGCCTGTCTATCGACCATCCTTATCAAGCTTCCAGCCTGCATTGTCTTAGAAGATTTCAAGAGCTGGATTATCATATCAAGGTCGATGCCCCACCTTCATGGAGCGTCACGACCTGATCCTTGCCACGTGGTGTGCCAGCAAGGACGAACTTTCCCAACGGCTAGAAGTGAGTCAGCCTCCAACGGCTAATGCCACGTCAGCCTGACTCCAACGACTAGTTTTTCAAAACTGCCTATAAATACTTCAGCCATTATCAGATTCAAGTACGGGAAACTCAAGCTATCAACGCCAAATCTCTGCCAAAGTCTCTCTCAAGTTCATATCCATTCAAGTGTTCGAAATCCGATTAGTTTCCCAAACACTTGACAAAGAGAGACTTTCAACTCCGATAAAAGCCCAACGACGAAGCGTTCACTGCTGCTTGTCGTTGATTCAACATCTTCTTCTCCGACCCGTTCGAAGTTAGAAAGATTGTTTAGTGTTTCACCATTGTAGAGTTAGTCAAGCTCTGTAGTGTGTGAAAGGTTGTTTATTCGTCTTGTACGAAAGGTTGTAAGGGTCACGACCCAAAACTCGTGTCTAGATATATTCAGGTTAGAGTGTATTTAGAACTGATACTCAGTCAGTATAAATAAGAGAGAGGTTGAATCCAAAGGTAAAGGGATTCTCAGGTCGAGTCGACCTGACGTGGACGTAGGAGGGTTTCTCCGAACCACGCTATATCGCGGTGTCTCTCTCTCCCTCTCTCTCTCTCTTTATTTATCGCCCTTTCATTTTTATTATCAAACTGACGAGCATCAACCTGCATATCAAGCATCAACCTGCATTTCAGTATCGACCTTAGATTTTTCAAAGAGTAAATCAACCTCCACCAACTTCCGCATAAGCACAGTTTGATAAATCAAGCTTGTTCCCAAACGAGCTTGATATATCAACCTGTCTCTGATAAGGATCGACCTTGACAATCGACCTTTGATCGACCTGATTTTATAAAAGTCAAAAACGGTTGGTTATTGGAGTATTCCCCCCCCCCCCCCCCCCCCCCCATACACCAATTACTCTTTCCCGGGACCAACAAATGTCGAGTCATTTTCAGCGCTATATTACTACTTATCCAATCTGTTTCCCCTCATTTCTTAAATAGAAAATCCAAATGTTCAAAGCTCATCTCTACTGACTTTAGACATGCTTAATTTTTATAACTGATTTGATAGGTTTTTATTTATTTTTATTTAAAGTTCAACTTTTTAAATAGAGTTTTAAATTGTTTGTTGACATATTATTTTTTAAGTATATATTCTAAATTGTAACTCTTAATTATATCATTATCACATTAGTTGTATACACATAAAATATGCTCGCGGTTGCGGCGGTTGCATGTGGAGCATTCCTCATCAAATTATGTACCCAAAAAACAAAATTGAAAACCAAATATATTATTGATGATTACTACTCCCTCCTCCGTCCCGTTTAAATTGTCCTACTTTTCTAGTTGGACCGTTCCACATAAATTGTCTTATTTTTTAAATGGTAAAAAATAACTTTTACATTTTAATGAGAAACCCTTACTTTTCACATTCTAACACCGCACCTAAAATTTCATGCCGAAAAGAAACATGACAATTTATTTGGGGTGGTGGGAGTATTATTTTTATAGGAAAATGTTTCCCTACCCATTGTCGGCACATTAAGAATGTTCGTCACGTCAATAATTTTTTCATTTAGGGTTTAGTTTTTTGGGGCATGGTTTAATTGTTTTTAGTAGCAGTTATTTTTATGGAATATACTGTACTAATTACTCCTTTTCCCTTAAATAAAACATCGTCTCGTTACCTATAGGAATATTAAGTATGTCCGCAGAGAGTAGGGGTCATTTCTATATTTTTACCTACTTGACTCACAAAACCTTGTGATGAATCCAAGATTCGTTGCTCGGTGAAAATGAAAGATCGTGTATGGAGTTTGTGCGTAAAAAATAAAGAACACAAGAATTACGTGGTTCGATCGTAAGATCTACGTCCACGGAGAAACGAGAGGGGGAGAGTTTATATTCAAAGTAGCATGAGTGTGTACAATACAATTAATTCTCCTATTTATAGCTAAGTTCCTGCCGGTCATGGGAGTGGCGTGGTGGAGATCGTGGGTGGTTTCCGCTTTTCTCTCCATCACTCCACGTTTGGGTGCTTATAGCTCAACTCCCTGGGCTTGTCTTCGAACTGGGCTGGGCCGAGACGTCTCGGTTGGGCCTGTGCCGAGGTGGGGTAATTGGGCCTAGGGAGATGGGTCATTTCCTATCACATCCCCCCCCCCCCCCCCCCCCCCCCACAAAAGACGTAGGGTGATGTATGTGATGGTTGGGACGCTGTAGCGCTTTTTTGCCGAGGTGAGGGCATCTGGGTTCGGTTATCGTACCCCCCATCAAAAGGTACTGTCGGCGTATTGATGAAGTAATGTTGCCGAGTTGCGTGTGCGAGGTGAGCTTTTGCTGAGTTCGTACCCCCCTCGAAGATCGGCCTTCGGTAATTAGCATGCATGCCGAAGTGCGAAGTTATTGGTCCTCCGAAGACGCATAATGCGTGTCACATTAAATACGGACGTTTGGTGTCCCGATAAAGCTGGGATGGGATGGGTCGTTACTTGAAACTCCGTTGCATTGATGAGGCGTATTGTGCACGCATTAACTCTCCCCCCTTAATGTACGATGATTGAAGAGGAGAAATCATTTACTCCCTCTTCAATCTCCTGCAACTGCATCTACTTCTAAAACTTCATCTCATTCTTCACAACCAACCTTCTATCCCGATAACACACGACCGTGTGTTCGGTCTAACTGCTCTACCCCCTACGCCGAACCCGTAGATTTTCTGGTCTATCCCGGCGTCGCTGGGAAGGTGGGGGGTCTCGACTCCACACTCTCCACCTCCTCGCTCTATAATATAGCTGTAAAATATAATTTTCCTCCTTCTGCTCTTCTTCTTCAGCCTCGTGCTGGTGATAGAGCTTGCTTCCCCCCTCGGGGTTTCGTTACAGTTTATGCCGACCATCTTAAGGCCGGCCTCCGTGTTCCATATCCGGCTATCTGCGCCGAGATTTTAGATACTTTTGGCCTTTCCCCCTCTCAATTATTTCCCAACGGTATCTTGTAGATAACCGGGTTGGGTGTTGCCTGTTCTCGGTTGAATCTTCCATATTCGGCCGAGACTTTTGGGGCCTTATTTACATTTAAAGATAAGAAAGAGGGATGGTACTTTATTTCCTCCCGCAGTAAATTCTGTGTGAAGACCCCCTTTAAAGTACCGAATTGGTACAAACAATTTTTCTTTTGCCGTTTTGAGGGGGCCACTGAAGTGGTGTGGCGCCGGGGTGCCATAAAACCTTCTAGGAGGGAGAGTCACTTCGCCGATTTGGCGGGGCGTTTTAACAGCCTCGGCACGATGCCGATGCTGTTGTCCGAAATTGAGTCGGCGATGCCGATCCCCAATGATCCTTCCACCGCGGTGGAGCCAGGGAGGGATGAGGTCCCCTTCCCTTGTCCCCTTTTTTTTTTGGCATCTCAGTACTGACGTTCCTGTCTTTCTTTTGTTGTAGTGAATATGATAAAGAAGAAAGCCCCAACCCAAAAGAAGAGGAAGGGCTACAAATTGATTGAGATCCCACGTCCGGATTGCCGCCGACTGCCCCGATTTTCACAAGGAGAAATACGGCTACAAATCGATTGAGGACGAAGAGATGCTTCGCATCTACTTTCGTCAGTTGATGAAGAAAACTTCTCCCTTCCCGGTCGTGGAGCATTTGGCCGAGAAGCGGACCTTGTGGTCGAATGAAGAGGTGCAAGAGTGCCAAGTCGACCGGGACACCGAGTTCGAGGCTCTCCTCGGTCCTTTTCGGGAGGAGCTGAAGACGCATCCGCTCTCTCCGGATGTTTCCGATGAGGAAGACGAGGAGGAGAGTGAGATGGACACTGCCGCCCCCGGAGATAGGAACGCCGAGGCGGAGATGGAGAAGACCGCCGAGGTCCATCAGCCGAGTTCCGCTGGGAACGAGGTCGATCCTTCTAGCGGGGTCTGTTGATCTCTCCCCCCCCCCCCCCCCCCTTCTTTTTTTTGTTTCTGTTTTTGTTGGTCTTGTTGGCTGTAATCCTTGTGTAATCGCTTCCTTATCAATGAAACGAACTTCTTTCCACAATTCTGAGTTTCCTTTCTATTTTTTATTCTCTGTTGAACAAATCTGAAGTGGATGTAGCTCCGTATCTTAATGAGATCAAACACTTGAAAATCCTTCTTGATGCTAAGGATGTTGAAATTGTTAGACTCGATAAACGCGCCGAGCATCTTAGGAACGAATTTGATGTGAAGTACAAAGCGCTACAAACAAAATCTGATGCCAGTAAAGCTCGGTATCTTCAACTGAAGGAAGAATATGCCGATGCCAAGGTGATTGCCGAAGAGCACGCCGAGTATGAAAGAGTGATCCACGAGCTCGGGGGAAAGACCATATCCGAGGTGGAACATGAAGCCCTTGAGGCTTCCCGTGGTGCGGCACGGGAACAAGAGTACTGAGGTCCGGACTCATGGGAGGTGGCTGAGCATGTTTCCGAGATGCGCTACCTAACAAATTTATTTCCAATAATTATCTCGCGACAGCCTATATTGAAGGAATGGCTCGACGCATATCCACAAGTTCAGGCCGCAAAGAAAAATGCTTCTCGATTCCGAGCACCGAATCCTAATGTGCCTTCTCGCTTAGTCCGGGACCGAATTGACATGCTTCTACCTGCTCAAAATCGCCGCCCACCTATCCCGAACCGCGGAGACGGTAATTACACAGCTCCTCGGATCACACCTAGAGGCCGAACTGCCGGGAACCGGGGTGGAGGGAGCAGCCGAGGTGGGGGAGCTGGTCGCAGTGGGGGGCGAAGTGCGAGGAATAAGGAAGGCAATGTAAATATAGATGATCTTCTCAACCCTCCGACTGGCGGCTTGGCTAGATACTTTTATTGTAGTAAAAGGCCTGATGGGAGTGGTCCCTCTGGCTGATTTGTAATTTGTATGACCTGCACAAAATAGTAAATAGTTTTTGTTTCTCATAATCTTGTTTTATTTTACTCTTCGTCTTAAGTGCCTATCATTAGTGGTGTATTTGTAGCGCATGGCCTATTTTCCGAACTAGCACTTGAGCCTATGTTCGGCTTCCGATGTGGCTCTTGGGCCGATCATCAGGTTCCGAAGTGGCACAAGGGCCTATCTTCGGCTTCCGGAGTGCATTTGGGTCGATCATCGGGTGCCGAAGTGGCGCGAGGGCCTATCTTCGGCTTCCGAAGTGACACTTGGGTCGATCATCGGGTTCCTGTTTTGCCGACTCGGTCGGGAGGGGTGGTCCCCTAGTCGTACGAATTTATTTCTATAATTTAACACTTATCCTCGTCAGGATAGTGTGAATAACTAGAGGCAATGCGCATAAAAGTGGAGTAATGCAAAATAATATGAACACACAGAGAGAAAAAAAGAACTGCGAATTTTCATTGAACTTTGGAAATCGTTCGAAAGACAGACCCAAACTGACTGACACAAACTTGAACAACAAACAAATAAAGAAAACAGAACTTGACTCTATCCTATATTTTAATCCACTGCTATGCATAATACCTCTTCAAATGGATAACATTCCACGGTCGCTGTATGGGCTCCCCGACAGGCTGGAAAGTCTATAGGCACCTTTACCGAGGACCTCGTCAACTCGGTAGGGGCCTTCCCATGTGGCTTCCAGCTTGCCGAGCTTGCAAGCCTTGCTGACCTCGTTATTCCGTAGGACTAAGTCACCTACGCAGAATTGCTGGCCTCGAACTCGCCGATTGTAATATCGAGCCATGAGCTGCTTGTACCGGGCTTCTTTGATGTAAGCGGTATCCCGCTTCTCTTCTAACAAATCGAGATCCGCACATCGGTTCTCGTCATTCACTCCGGAGATGAAATGAGTCGTGCGTGGACTCGGCATTCCGATCTCAACTGGGATAACAGCCTCTGTCCCATAAGCCAGGCTGTACGGGGTTTCTCTATTGGTGGAGCGGGGTGTAGTCCGATAAGACCATAAGACATTGGGAAGGTGCTCCACCCACATCCCTTTGGCTTTCTCTAATCGGGTTATAAGACCCTTGACGAGCATCCTATTTGCCACTTCGGCTTGGCCATTTGTCTGAGGGTGAGCCACCGAAGTGAAGTGCTGTTGGATCTGCAGCTCGTCACACCAATCTCTAAAGACCTTGTATGTGAACTGCGTTCCGTTATCGGAGACCAAGATATGAGATATTCCGAAACGGCACACCACGTTCTTCCATACGAAATTACGAGCATTTTTACTGGTGATCTTGGCTAGGGGTTCCGCCTCCACCCACTTTGTAAAATAGTCTATTGCTACTATTAGATGCCACAATTGACCAGGTGCCTTGTCAAATGGACCCACGATGTCTATTCCCCACTGCGCAAATGGCCAAGGGCTTTGCATCGTTGCTAATTCGCTTTGGGGCAGCCTTGTTACATTTGCATGTAACTGGCATTTCTCACACTTCTGCACAAGTTCGGTGCAATCTTTAAGCATCGTGGGCCAGAAATAACCCCATCTCATGATCTTCTTGGCTAGGGCCAGAGGTCCGATATGGCTTCCACAAGACCCCTCATGCACCTCGCGCATGGCATAATCTGCCGAGGTGGGGCCAACGCATTTGAGCAGGGGTTGGAGGTACGATTTCATGTAAAGGATGTTGTCCACAATGGTGTATCGTAATGACTTCGACAATATCCTCCACGCTTCTGTTTTGTCCTCGGGCAACTTCCCCTCACTAAGTAGTCGAGTAGTGGCGTCATCCATATGGGTTGTTGCTTTTCGTCCAAATTGTTAACCTCGGCCTCTTCTATACTTCTGTGCTGGACATCTTCAACAGGCGAAGTGCCGGGAACTGCTGCCAATTTGCTGAGAACATCAACTCGGGAGTTTTGAGTTCGGGGTATGCGCTCGAGCTGGAAGTATGAGAAGGCTTCCTGCATACTTCGCGCCTTAGCCAAATACCTCTTCATCCTATCTCCCTTTGCTTCGTATTTACCAAGCATGTGATTTACAATTACTTGTGAATCATTGTGTACTTTGATGGCGGTGACTTTCAAATTCGTGGCTATCCGGAGTCCCGCCAGTAGCGCTTAGTACTCTACTTCGTTGTTAGTCGTTGCGAACTGGAAACGAAGTGCATATGTAAATTCTTTCTTTTCCGGACTGACAAGGAGGATTCCGGCTCCGCTCCCAGTTTTCCCCGAATCCCCATCAACAAACATGTGCCAACAGTCGGGAGGTTCTACTGCAGCTGAGCGGTCTGGGATTGTTGTCGGTACCGATGTGGAGGTCGGGACATCGGGTATAGAGGTTTCAACCAAAAAGTCCGCTAGGGCTTGCCCTTTTATGGCTTGACGAGGAACGTAGGTAACGTCATGCTCTCCCAATTCGATGGTCCACTTCGCTATTCGGCCCGATGCTTCGGGTTTTGTCAATACTTGCCGAAGTGGGGAATTTGTTCAGACTTGGATGGGGTGTGCATGAAAGTATGGGCGCAAGCGCCGGGCGGCATTGGCTAATGCCAAGGCGAGCTTCTCGAGTGGCTGATATCGCACCTCGGGCCCCTTAAGGGATCTACTTATGAAGTACACGGGGAGTTGGCGCCCAGCTTCTTCCCGTACGAGCACCGCACTGATGGCCTCCTCCGAGATGGCCAGATATAAGAATAGTACCTTTCCCTCCTTTGGCACCGACAAGATTGGCAGGTTGTTCAGATACTCTTTCAGCTGGTTGAGTGCGAGATGGTGTTCCGAGCTCCAGCTGAATTCAGGTGCATTTTTCAAAATTTTGAAGAAGGGGAGCTGTTTCACTAAAAAGTGTTCGCAATAGAACGAAATCCTATCGTAGTACTAGCAAGCAAAACCCTATGTCGAATCTCAAGGAAAACTTAACAGGGCAAATAATTGTGTAGCAAAAATATTAATCTATCCTAAATCTAAGAAAGCAAGTAAAGAGAATTTTGGGTTTTTTGGTTTAAATCCTAGGCAATAAAATAAATCAAAGCAAGTAAATAATCTAATCTAGAAAGCAAGAAATAAATCGAACTAAATAAACTAGAGAATTAAATTAAACGAAAGCAATTAAACTACCTAGGCATGGAATTGAAAAGAAAGCAATAACGAAAGCAACAAAGAAAACAAATCTAGACATAATAATTAAATCTGAAAAACTAAGCAAATAAATCTAACTATGAGAACTTGAAAAACGAAGGAATCGAAAACTAAGAAAAACGAATCTAAACTAAGAACTAACGAAATTAAACAAACGAAATTAAACGAAGCAATTACGAAAATAAATTTAGAACTAAGGAAAGCAAATAAATCAAATAAACGAAAGCAATAAAGAACTTATGAAATTAAATGAAGAACGATGAACACAAATTAAAGGAAATAGTCTTGAATAAAAAACGAACGAAGTAAAGTAGCGATCCGGATCGAACAAAGGAAATTAATTCTAAAGTGTTTATGTTAAAGATTGTCTAAAATTCGACCTAATAGAGGAGTATTTATACTAGGTATAAAAACCTAGTTAAACTAGGAAAGGAAAAGCTGGATGCCGGGGTTGGACGGCCGTCCAGATGGGTTGGACGCCCGTCCAACTCCTTGTTCTGGACGATTACGCGCGCATTTCTTGTTTCGGCCGTTTCTTCCTCGTCCAAACTCCAAATCGACCTCCGTTTTCGCCTACGTGCTCCTATCGAACCCCTCTTCGATATAATGCTTTTATTTAATCCAAAATGAATCTTCATTAAAATCGTGAGAGGTTAGAACTTGAGGTCAATGATTGCTCAACAACCTTTCTTCGCTCGTTTCGCTCCATCTTCTCCACGTTTAGTTCCAAGCAATACCTAAGACCATAAACTCACAAAAGAACCAAATCATAGCAAAGTACAATTAAAAGCAATCAATAAATAAAGAAAACGAACTCGAAAACACAACTAAAAACCTAACAACTAGACACCAATCAGTAGTTGTTTCTCTGCAGCTTTGGAGAGAAACCGGCTCAGTGCGGCAAGGCATCCAGTGAGCTTATGTACATCATGAATTGACTTCGGGACCTTCATTTCCAACACAGCTCTAACTTTTGATGAATTTGCCTTTAACCCTTCTCGGGAGATCCAACAACCTAGAAACTTCCCCAAGGTCACAGCAAATGTGCACTTTTGGGGGTTAAGTTTTAGGTTGACTTCGCGGAGTAGGGAGAGCACAGTTCGGAGATCGGCAACACTGGTGCTCTCTTCCTTGCTTTTGACTACTATGCCATCCACATAGACCTCGACTTCCTTCCCAATATGTTCCTTGAATATCTTATCTACCATCCTCTGGTAGGTAGCCCCTGCATTTTTTAACCCAAATGGCATCTTGATGTAGGCAAAGATGCCGAAGTCCGTAATGAACACAGTCTTGGCCGCGTCCTCTGTGTTCATCAATACTTGGTGACTATGTTGCATGGGTGCGGGGATACGGATGCGGGGGTGATACGATTCGGATACGGGGATACGGATTTTTAAAAAAGTTAGGATACGATTCGTGAAGGATACGTGTATATATATATATTTTATAATATATATGACATTTATTTATAAAAATAAAAAGTATAAATAGAAAAGTATATTGTAAATATCCCTTAAAATGAAATCTTCGATTAAACCCCATAATTTAAATATTACAATAATTCTATTAATTGTTTAAATTTTAGGCATTGTATATAAAAATAATTACAAAAAAACCCCAAAAAAATAAAATTATTACAAAAATAACCCTAAACGCACCGGATTCTCAAGGTGGACGCACCCGATTCGCGTATCATTTTTTTTTTTGCAGGATTCGCCACGTGGCGTATCCGGTGCGTATCCCATGCGAATCGCACCCGCACCCGTATCCTACGCGTATCCGATACTGCAATATGATATTTTTTGAAGAATCCGTGAATTATAGCTTGGTGATATCCTTTGTACAAGTCGAGGAAGCTGAATATCTTGTGGCCAACTAGAGAATCCACCTTCTTATCGATGTCGGGGAGGGGGTAGCAATCCTTTGGGCAATGCTTGTTGAGATCGGTGTAATCAATAAACATTCGCCAATCCCCCCCCCCCCCCCCCCCCCCCCCCCCCCCACGCGCCTTCTTGACCATCACTGGATTCACTATCCAGGTCGAATATGTGACTTCGTACAAGATACATGCGTTCAATAATTGTGTCACCTCGGATTTTATAACTTGATTCCGCTCTGGCAGCAAAGGAACGTTGTTTCTGTTTTAATAGGTCTGACTTCGGGATCAATGTTGAGCCGATGTGTGATCAGCCGAGGTGACACTCCTGTCATATCCAGTGGGGACCATGCAAAGATGTCTCTATACTCCTTCAAGAGCCGAATGACCTGCTCACGAAGATGTGGAAGCTCGGTGAAGTCTACTTTGACGACTTTAGTCTTGGTTGGGATTTTCAGAGCGAGGTGGTAGGTGGAGCAGATTGCCTTGACCGCATTCAACCAAGTTTGTCCTAGGATGATGTTATAAGGGGACTTGGCATCTACCACGATGAATTCTACTACCTCGGTAGTGGACATCGGCCCCTTTCCCACAGTTACCGGGAGTTCCATTGCTCCCACTGGTTGTGTCTCTTCTTGGGCGAAACTTCGTATAGGCCAGGACGTCGGCGTAACTTTCGATTTGTCGATCCCCATCTGGTCAAAGAAATGTTTGAACATGATGTTCACGGATGCCCCAGTGTCAATGTGGATCCTTCTGGTGAGCTTGTTGGCTACGACAGCTTCAATGACGATGGCATCAGAGTGGGGGATCAAAGGAGGCACTGGGTCCTCGGCAGAGAACGTTATTGTTTCATCCTTTTTGAGCCTCTTGTTTACTGGCTCTCTGCTCGGGAGAGTCCGCGCGCCATTCTTAAGAGAGGACTTCATCTGTCCTTTGGCAAGTGCAGAGACAGTAGCTATGACTCCGTCATACTGGTAATCCCCGTCCTCGTCAGCATCGTCATCGTACTTGGCTTTCTTCTCAGCTTCCGTGTTGCAACTGGCACCTCGGTATTGTCTTTTCTTCTTCTTACTTCGGGAGGCGTCTAGCTGGTTGACTCCTGCTCCTCGGTCATGGTACTTCTTCAAAGGGCCACTACGGACTAAGTTTTCGATGTCATACGCCAGATTCCTGCAGTTCTTGGTCTCGTGCCCGTAGTCCTGGCAGAATTTGTTCTTCGATCTCGGCTTACCATCCTCTCTCATAGGCCGAGGTCGCTCGAACAGGTTAGCATGGAGCTCTAGGATCTCAGTCCTCGGCTTCGTCAGTGGGGTGAATTGTGGCGCAGGCTGTTGAGCCGATTGAGGTGCAGGCTGACCCCGCTGGGGTTGCGCCGGGTTTTGCCGAGGTCCGAGGCGCGACTCTAGCGGGCCACGCTGAATGCGCTCCATTACATTCTTTCAGGATGTGTCTTCCTTCTTTTTCGAGGTCTCTCCTCGGTCTACTTCTCTTCGTCGTTTGGTTGCCTCGTCAATCTTGGCAAACTTATCCGCAATCACCCACAACTCGGTGGTGGTCTGCGGCTCTTTTGCTAGGATCTCTTTGTAGAGGAGGTCCGAAGTGATGGCATTTTGAAACGCCGATATGATGAGCAGATCATTGGTACAGCGAGTTTGTAGGCACTCCCTGTCGAACCGGGTCATGAAGTCTTGGAGGGGTTCACCTCGGTTCTGCTTCACGGTGAGTAGGTGTGTCGGGGTGTGCCTCACTTCAACACGCTGGGAGAAGCTCCGTGAAAAGGCATTCATCAAGTCGGCATACGACCTAATTGACCCGGCTGGTAAACTGTCGAACCACTCCCTCGCGTTGTCAATCAGCAGTTCGGGGAATAGTTTGCACATGTGCACACTTCCTAAGTTCTGGTTCAACATGCTGTACTCGAATTGACTTAGGAAGTTGCTGGGATTTCCTATCCAGTTGTAGGGCTTGATGTTCGGCACCTTGTACCCATAGGGCACGGGCGTGTTTAGAATGTCCTCGGAGAGGGGGCTGACGATTCTGCCGAACGCATCGAAGATCTGTGCTCCTCCAGCTAGGTGTCCCTGGGGCGGAGCGCCATGGGGCAGCGGAGGTGCAGCCACATAATGTGGTGGGGGGACTCCTTGGGGCTGACCTCGGACTTGTTGAAGGTGGTGTCGCAACACCTATCCTCCGGGCATTCCATATGGTCCAGTTCGGATCTCGGGGCCGAAATAGGGTACTCTTTGCTCCTCTCCGTATTGGCTAAGGAACTCTCTTCCCCGAGTGGCGTGAGGTAGTTCCTCAGCAGCTATTCAATTTCCGGAGGTGGAGGAGGTGGAGGAGCCGCTGGGTTCGGTCGGATGACCGGGGACGGACGTCGGGCTACTCTTGGCTCAAATAGCTCGTGTTCATTGTCCGAGGTGAGGTCCTCAACATGGTCCTCTGGTGTTGGCTGATGAACCCGGGGTCCTAGGCGTGAGCTTACGGGACCTCGGCGTGGTTGGGCTTGTTGTGCTTGCGGGGAAGGCGGTGGTGGTGATGCCGCAGTGCCTTCTCCGGGGTCCTGCTCGCCGGGGTGAGGGATCTCTGGGATATCTCCAACTCCGGCCTGGTTGTCGACAGGAACATCAAGGTGCGGCTGTTCTTCGTGAGTCGCAGCGGCATCTGGCTCTTCATGCTGCCTCCGATGACTCCGCCGGCGCCGTGGAACACTGCCTGAACTCCGGGAAGGAGTTCCTCACAACAATCGTCTTCCGGGAGCCATGGAGGATGGGTGTGAGCAACGAAAGTAGGAATCGTATCACAAATTTTTTCGTTCCCACAGACGGCGCCAGTGATGAATCCAAGATTCGTTGCTCGGTGAAAATGAAAGTTCGTGTATGGAGTTTGTGCGTAAAAAATAAAGAACACAAGAATTACGTGGTTCGATCGTAAGATCTACGTCCACGGAGAAACGAGAGGGGGAGAGTTTATATTCAAAGTAGCATGAGAGTGTACAATACAATTAATTCTCCTATTTATAGCTAAAATCCTGCCGGTTATGGGAGTGGCGTGGTGGAGATCGTGGGTGGTTTCCGCTTTTCTCTCCATCACTCCACGTTTGGGTGCTTAGGGCTCAACTCCCTGGGCTTGTCTTCGAACTGGGCTGGGCCGAGCTGCTGTTGGGCCGAGCTATGGGCTGGGCCGAGCTGCTGTTGGGCCGAGCTGTCTCGGTTGGGCCTGTGCCGAGGTGGGGTAATTGAGTCCAGGGAGATAAGCCATTCCCTATCACCTTGCGATGTAAATTAGGTGTTCTCATTTGTGCCCAAACCCAAATGATCTAAAAAAACTATAGATCTAAAATTGGGGGTAACTAGATTATTTATATAACTAGTACTCAGAATAACGGATTTGTCAACTACTTTAACAAGTGTATAAATCATTCTAATTAAATACTACCATTGACTAATATATTGGTTAAGATATAAATTTCCATTAAATATGAGCGAATAAATTGTAATTGGTGAAACTTTTTTTAATGGATCCAATGCAGTTAAGTTAGAGGATAATGCAAATTAAGAGTACTGCGTCATATATTATATCAAAAATCTGATTTTGTACTTAATTTGGACGGTCTTCAAGTAATTAATATTTGTGATTATTTCCTATTGGTGATTAAACACCCATAACAATTTAATTATATAAAGTCAATTACAAATCATAACTAACTTGATCCAAACTTTTTTTTTAAATGTAGCCAAATTTCGGCAATTCATTGGCGTAACAACCGTCAAAAGTATATTAATATTCCCTCGACTCATTACGATTATTCTTTTCAATTTTAATACGTGATTTTGAGTGTAGTGTTATAATTAAAAAGTAAATAGTTGTTTTACGTTAAAAATTTTACAGGTTAATTTTTATATATTAAGAAACTAATAATTCGTGTGAGACGACTCAATTAGAAAAACAAATGAATTTTACTGGGATGTAGGGAGTAATTAATTAGAAAAAGGTAAAACACGTCTTTGGGTCCCTGTACTTTTACTTTTTGTTTCATCGGGTCCCTCTACTAAATTTTGTTTTAATAGGTCCTTGTACTTTTAATTTTATAATTTATCAGGTCCTTATTTAACGTTTCCAAACAATCCGTTAAGTTTTTCGTTATTTAAATTCCACATCATCATTTATTTATATAATATTTTCCACATCATATCTTATTCATATGCGGACATAATAAAAAAAATAATAAAAAAAATCAAACGCTATTCATATTTCCAAACGCACAAAAGAGTTTCAAGATCGAACTGTTGTACCGTTTGAAAAATCAAAAAAAAAAAAACGAAGAAAAAAGAAAAAAGAAAAGAAAAGAAAAGAAAAGAAGTGCAACAACCATTAATTTTGTTGTAAGAAAAGTTGGAAGCTCTCGTGTCCATACAAATCAATGGTTGTTGCACTTCTTTTCTTTTTTCTTCGTTTTTTTTTGTTTTTTTTTTTTCGAAAACGGGACAACAGTTCGATCTTTAAACTCTTTTGTACGTTTGAAAATATGAATAACGTTTAATTTTTTTTTTTGTTTTTCTTTTGTCCGCATATGAATAGGATATTAATAGGATATGATGTGGAAAACATTATATAGTTAAATGATGATGTGGAATTCAAATAACAAAAAACTTAACGGATTATTTGGAACCGTTAAATAAGGACCTGATAAATTTTAAAAATAAAAGTACAAGGATCTATTAAAACAAAATTTAGTAGAGGGACCTGATGAAATAAAAAATCCAGACCCGGTTGACCCGATTTTGGGTCGGGTCAACCTGACCTGGTTTGGGTTAACTCGACCCGTTTAGGTAAAGTGCCAATCGTTATTAATAAAAGTGCTAATCTTTATGAATAAAAGTGTCAATCTTGTACATGAAAATTTATATGTATTTTTTTTTATATGTTATGTTATTTTACAATTACATTATAGGGTTCACATATCAATTTATGATTTTATAATTATTTGTTAGTATTTAATTTCAAATTTATAAGGTAAAATAAGGTTTTATTAATTGAAACTTAAGATATATAATTCTCCAGCAAAAGTGTCAATCTTCCTGAATAAAAGTGCCAATTGTTCTGAATGAAAGTGCCAATATCATTAAGTTTGCAATATCCTTCAAACCAATCTAATATAGGAATATTAGATTTAAACTTATGTAATCCTTTTATCCATTCTTCTTGAATTTTATCTCTAAAAGGTTTTTCCAATTTTAAAAACCATTCTCTTCTATCCTTTTCTTTTGGATCATTAAATTCTCTTTCAAGATATTTAAAATTTATTGAAAAATAAGCATTTTGAATCATATTAATCTGATCTTCCATTTGAGAAACAGTTGGAGATCCAGGATGAGAAAATTCTTCATTATTTTGATAAACTGAAGGAATAGGAGTTTTATAATTAACTTTAATATTTTGAAAATTAGATTTTGAGCTAGAACAATCAGAAAAAGAGTTCCTAGAAGCGGTTTCTTGAATTCTTATAGAAGGTCTATTAGGTTGCCTAAAAGAGTTAAATCTAAGTAAAACTCTTCCATCACTATCTTCTTCTATTTCAGAGATTTGACGTCTTTCAATATTTCTCGGGATTTGAGGTGTTTGGATTATGAATTCATTAGGAATTGTAATTTCGTTCCATTTAAGTCTTTTAGGGACGGAATTTGTTGGGCTGTCAGCTTCGATTTGAAGTATAACAATTTCTTCTTTTGAAGTTGGAGTTAGTAAATATTTTGGATTTAATTGAGAAGACATGACTCTGAAATAAATACGATAAATAATAGCAAAATTTTTGCATAAATTTCTAAACTCGTTTCCTTGAAGGTGAATATCTAAGATAAGTGAATCTTGAATTAAGGGATCTGTAAGATCTATTGAATAATTAGGAGCGCAATTAAAATATATTGGACCGTTGCAAATATTGGTTTGAATCATAGCTAAAAGAGAAGTTTTATATCTTTTTAATCTATTGTCTCTTAAAGCAATATAGACGGGAGCATCTACTCCTATATGAACTAAAGGTTTGATCGCAACTTGAATCATACCAAAATGAATATATCTAAAGCCTTTTTCTAAATATTTTTTAATAGAAACATTTGACAACAAAGGAATGCTTTGAAATTCTTCTTGAAGTGAAATAGTTTCTTCATGAGTTTTGATAGAAAAAGCGGTTTTGAAATCAAAAGAACCAATTTGATACATGGTTTCAATTTTTTGTTCAGGAATATTCCAATTTGAATAATTATCAGGTATATTAATTTCTCTAGAATGAACAATACCAGAATTATTCATATTATTGTTTTTGGAAAATAAGCTTCTTAATCTAGACGCCATTATACTATTTAAATATTCAAACGTTCTTACCTTAAACTGGTGTTTCAGGGACCACCTACTGGGACCACCTTACTCAAGGCTGACCAACAGATTTCACAGGCTGACCAACTAAAGACACAAGAGATCGATAGAACTTTGATAGTTAAATAGTATGTTAGAATCTAAATAAAGATACTTACTACCGGAACAATAAAATGAATGGCTCTGATACCATAATAGGTATCCAGGATAATAAAATGAATGAATGCCATGAAGTGCATGGAGTCATAGTTATGCAGCAAGTATAGAAGCTTGTTTTTCAAAAATCTTTAAAGTTTTTTGATAATTAAAAAGAAATTTTTTAAAAAGTCTATTATAATAAAATCTACGGCTTAAATTATCAATTAAATCTTGAATTATATTTTGGAAAGGACTATAAATTAAATCTTCGTGATTATTAATTAAATCTTCAGGATTGTTAATTAAATCCTGATAGTATTTAATTTCAAGTTTAACTCGTTGAATTTTTAAGAAAATATTTTTTCTGTAATGAGTATTCAAAGATAATCAAAAGGTGGATTAAAAAGTTCAGATGAATGACAATTACAAATCGAATGATCTTGCATAAAATTGAAAGAGAAAATTGAAAATAAGATTCAAGATATTATTTGAAATATTACTTGTAAAAATCCTATATAATCAACGTGGAACAATTGATAGTGAATAGATTTAATGATTATTACTTGGTAATTAAAAAATTAGGGTAGTTTTTCACATATAAAAATCGTTTGATTTTTGTTTTTGAGATTTTTATATTAATTATGTAGTTTCTCAAATTAAAGATGAATTTTGGTGGAAATATATGGATATATTTATATAGGTAATCCATTGTTAAGTTTTTGTAAAAAATCGATGTGGGATAGAATTCATGATTATTACTTGGTAATTAAAAAATTAGGGTAGTTCGAAATTCGACGGGATTCAATTTATTTCGTGATTTTACATAAAATTTTAATGAAAATACATAATTTTGTATATTAAATTAATTATTTCAAGCAACCCGTTACTCATGGTAATATGAAATGAGTTAATAAATTTAATATTTTTACGATTATTTCATCCCGTCAAAATTTGACATAAATCACTTTATAATGTTATTTTAATCAAAATATAAAATAAAATAAAAATACATTAAGCCGCCCCGTTTTTATTTTAACTAAAGTACCCTTCATATGGATCTTTTTGACCAAATAAAAAAGGATAGTTAGGGTTAACATTTCCGAAATAACCAGTTTTACTAAGTCACGACAAAATTCGACTCTATATTGTTAATTTTAAGCAAAATATAAAAGAAAAATATCAAAATATATCAAATTACCCGTTGTTTATTTCGATGAAACTGATAGAAAGTTGTATTTATTTTATATCTAAAGCACCCGTCGAACATGTATACTGAAATAAAAATATGTCGATAAAGGCTAACATTTCTCAAATAATTATACGTGGTATGATGTTAAATCTCCCGTTATTTACTACTCCCTCCGTCCCACTTCACTTGTCCTCTTTCTTTTCAGCACGAGATTTTATGCGTAGTGTTAAATTGAAAAAGTAATGAGTCCACATCAAAAAGTAAGGGTTAATTTTTGCCTTTTAATGAAAGAGGACAAGTGGTATGGGACGGACAGAAATAGTATTGAGGACAAGTGAAGTGGGACGGAGGGAGTACAACAGTTATTCTCCTCAAAATATATAAACTTAGATAAATAGATTATTACAAATTCTTATAAAATATTTTAAACTGTCCGTTACTTGTGACAATAAAAAAAAAAATAGTTAAAACGTAATATCACAATTTTTCGATTAGCTCATTGCTCGATGTCACGTTAGCATGAATAGTGTAAGTTTGCCCGTTAATTTTTCGGTTAGCCCGTTATTCGATATAACGTTAGCATGAATAGTGCAGATTTGCCCGTTAAATTTTCTATTAGCCCGTTGTTCGATATAACGTTAGCATGAATTAGTAATGTATTTCCTCACAACAAATATGAATTTCGATGAAGGTACATGATCTATTTATATATATAATTTTGGTGGAAATATATGGATCTATTTATATAGGTAATCCATTGTTAAGTTTTTGTAAAAAACCGATGTGGGACAGAATTCATTGTGAATAAATATAAAATAAGCCAAATCAATGAGAATATTCGAAAATATTCAAGAAAATCATACGCGATGCCACGTAGGATCGGGATCCATATCGGTATTATATATATATTGATACTACCTAGATACGTTCCATTTAATTATAAATAATTTATATAATTATAAATATTATCTAATTATAATTATATTATTTATTTATTTATTTATTTATTTATTTATTTATTTATTTATTTATTTATTTGTTTATTTATTTATATAATTATATAAATTGTATAAAGTGCTTCATATTAAATATTAACGTTAAAATTGATTATAACTATGTGAGACTCCCTTTGACATATTTTATTTATTAAAATAAATAACGGAAACGGGCAGCTTGACTTATATTGATATAATTGACATTTTCTTTTTATTACAATAAAAAATATTTTATTTTAAATCCTTATAAACCTACTTTTATTATCACAATTAACAGGCGGCTTGAAATAATGATACGACGAGATAAAACCAATATAAAATAAACAACGAGCGACTTGACTTATTTTAATATTCTTCTTTTATTTGATTACAATAAACAACAGACAGCTTGACACTCTTATAAACCTACTTTTATTATCACAATTAACAAGCGGCTTGAAATAATGATACGTCGAGATAAAACCAATTTAAAATAAACAACGAGCGACTTGACTTATTTTAATATTATTCTTTTATATTTGATTACAATAAACAACGGACAGCTTGACATATTTTAATAATTTCTTTCATATTTTTTTCTTAAAAATAACGTTATAAAGTGATTTGTACCGAATTTTGACGGGAGACAAATACAAGTATACAGCGGAGTATAAGTTGATAATGTAACAATCATTATTAATACCTATAAATAACTATCATTAAATTAACTATATAAGTAGATATATCATAGTTTTTATGATATATTGTTAAAATTGATTATAACTATGTAAGACTCTCTTTAACATATTTTTTTATTAAAATAAATAACGGGCGTTTCACTTATTTTGATGTAACGACATTTTATTTTTATTACAATAAACAACAGGCTACCTAAAAGCAGTAATGTAAAGTGATTTATATCGAATATTGACTTTAAAATTGATTATAACTATGTGAGACTCCCTTGGACATATTTTTTTTTTTTTATTAAAATAAACAAAGGGTGGCTTAACATATTTTAATATTTTTCATTATCATAGTATTGTATATAATTAATATTTACAAATATATGTATTTTAGATAAATAAGAATGACGGATGTAGGAATTGACACGTATGCATGTCGATTAACGTGGTGGTTCGAAACAAACATTTTAACTTATTTTGATATAATGACATTTTCTTTCTATTAAAATAAACAACGGGTAGCTTGACACAATTTAATATTTTTCATTTATATTTTACTTTAAAATAACGTTATAAAGTGACATGTATCGAATTTCGATGGGATACAAATGCACCTATCTTTAAAATGTTTCGTTTCGTTTTTTTTTTTTTTTTTTTTTTTTTTATAAACACGAGTAACAAGAGACTCTATATTGACATTTTGTTTTTATTACAATAAACAACAGGCTACGTGAGAGTCTCTTTGACATTTTTTGTTTGATAAAACTAAATAGCTGGCGGCTTGACATATTTTGACATAACTGTCATTTTCCTTTTATTACAAACTCTTTTTGACAAGAAAGGCGCATCATCATGCTCCTGAGAAACATTAATACATCGAATGAACTTTACAATAGCACAAGGATGATGGTAACAAAATTTGGAGACCGTGGAAGCGAATCCGCTTTCAAGAAAAAATGATGGCAAGAAGTTTCCAATTGCAAGAATGACAATGACTGCATCGGATCTAATTAAGTCACCGGTTATGTTTCAGAGGAGGCAATTTTCACTTTTTGTTTGCTTTGCTATGACGATAAATAAGAGTCAAGGACAATCTCTGTAATAACCCGTATTTTTAAATAATAGAAAAATAAATAAACAAATGAATTTTCTAAGTAAAAATATATTTTCTTGGTTATAAATATATTGGTTATAAATACATAGCCTTAATCGGCTCTCAAGAAGGAACACGGCCCTCATCATCGTCCCAATGCAAGAGACCCTCATCCACCGCCACGCCGTTCCGCCATACGCGACGACGTGGAGTCCATTTGACGGGCCGAGACACCACACGGCCTCTAGCAAACTCTAACGGAAACTCCACCAGCTCCTCAACGTGACCCTCCACAAATGGGCGAAGTAAACTAACATAAAATACATCATGAATTTTACTACCTTCCGGCAGCAACAACCTATACGCCACTTCACCAATCCTCTCCGTGATTGAAAACGGCCCATAATACCGCCGTGCAAGCTTTTGAGATAGAGGTTTTGCCACCGAGTGTTGTCGATAAACTTGTAATTTCAAAAGCACTCGTTCGCCCACCTTGAATTCGACATGCTGTCGATGTTTATTTGCCGACTCCCTCATACGTTGTTGTGGTTTAGCTAAATTCTTTCTCAGCCATACCAAGAGATCTCCCCGCTGCCGAATGACATCTGCCACCGCTGGTGCCGCCGCCACGAGAGATTGAGGGCCAATTCCGCCCATGGGAGAAAATTAGTCCACTTTGTTGGACGGTCCGATACAAATGCTCGAAGGTATTGCTCCAAACCCCTATTTCGCACCTCCGTCTGGCCGTCCGTCTGAGGGTGATATGCCGTTGAGAATTCCTGCTTCGTCCCTGTTATGATA
The DNA here is from genome assembly GCA_029379335.1 of Thymus mandschuricus. Classification (NCBI taxonomy): domain Eukaryota; kingdom Viridiplantae; phylum Streptophyta; class Magnoliopsida; order Lamiales; family Lamiaceae; genus Thymus; species Thymus mandschuricus. Next base: position 34,652,789 of record CM057071.1, read on the forward strand.
TATATGGTAGTTAGTGTTAGGGTTATTAGGCCCATCTTATTAGGCCCGACATTTGTGTATATATATGTGCTCTTGTTCAGTTAATGAGATGAAGTTTTCCCCCTTTCTTTGATGTTTTACGTTTAAGATAACATGGTATCATGAGCTCTAGGTTCTAGGGTTTTCGATTTTGGGGGGGCTGATTTCGTATTAAAAAAAAAAAAGTTGGATGTGAAGAATGCTTTTCTTCATGGCGATCTCAGTGACACAATCTATATGGAGCAACCGTCGGGATTTGTTGCTCAGGGGGAGTCTCATAAGGTGTGTCACCTTCGTAAGTCATTATATGGTTTGAAGCAAAGTCCTCGTGCGTGGTTTGGCACATTTGCTCGTGCAGCTGAGGCGTTTGGCTTGAAGCAATCAGTATCTGATGATTCTGTTTTCTACAAGCGTTCTGATAGTGGTCTTATTTTATTGGTGGTGTATGTTGATGATATTGTGATTACTGGAAGTGATTCTGGAGGGATTGCATCTTTGCGAGCTTTTCTGCCTACTCGATTCAATACTAAGGATTTGGGTGAACTCAAGTACTTTCTTGGTGTTGAAGTGCTTAGAAGCAAGAAGGGTATATTCTTGTCTCAAAGGAAATATGTACTTGACTTGCTATCAAAAACAGGTAATTTGGGTGCTAAGCCATGTAGCACTCCAATGATTCTTAATATGCGGCTTACCAAAGACGGTGTGCCATTTGAAGATCCTGAGAGATACAAGAGATTGGTTGGTAAGTTGAATTATTTGAGGGTAACGCGTCCTGACATTGCGTTTTCAGTTAGTGTGGTAAGTTAGTACATGGCGTCTCCTACTGTTGACCATTGGAGGGCGGTAAAACAGATTTTGTGCTATTTGAAGGGAGCACCAGGACGTGGGATTGTGTATGGTGATCATGGCCATGATAGAATTGAGAGCTTTTGTGATGCAGATTGGGCAGGAGCAAAAGATGATAGAAGATCTACTTCAGGATATCGTGTGTTCTTTGGTGGAAATTTGATCTCGTGGAAGAGCAAGAAGTAGAAGGTAGTTTCTCTCTCAAGTGCAGAATCTGAGTATAGAGCAATGGCTAAGTCGACATGTGAGATTTTGTCTGTTCATAAATTTCTGAATGAGGTAGGAGTAAAAGTCTCAATGCCAGCTAAGTTGTGGTGTGATAACAAATCTGCTCTTCATATTGCTTCTAACTCTGTCTTTCACGAGCTAACCAAGCATATTGAGATAGACTGCCACTTTGTTCGTGAGAAGATTAAGAATGGGGTGATTACGACTGGTCATATGAAGACTGAAGATCAGTTAGGAGATTTGTTCACGAAAGCTTTGAATGGGGTTATGATTGATTATCTTTGTAACAAGCTTGGCATAGTTAACATCTATGCTCCAGCTGAGGGGGAGTGTTATGATATATATGGTAGTTAGTGTTAGGGTTATTAGGCCCATCTTATTAGGCCCGACATTTGTGTATATATATGTGCTCTTGTTCAGTTAATGAGATGAAGTTTTTCCCCTTTCTTTGATGTTTTACGTTTAAGATAACAGTCCCACTTAGACTCAATAAGTTCTCCCACACTTCACTCAAGAAAACGGGATCCCTATCTGAAATCAACGTCTTCGGGAAGCCGTGGTGTTTCACAACAGTATCTACGAACAGGTTGGCGACACACCAAGCATCGAACTTGGTCGGTAACGGTGCGAAGTGAGCGTACTTCGACAAGCGATCTACAACCACCATAATTGCCGTGTAACCCCGCGATTGTGGAAGACCCGTGATGAAGTCCATGGAAACGTCTTCCCACACAAGCGTCGGGATCGGGAGAGGTTGCAATAGGCCGGCAGGCCTCTGAGTTGAGTACTTCGTTGTTTGGCAAAACGAAGCACGCCTCTACGAACTTCTTAACATCGTTTCTCATCCCCGGCCAATAGAAAACCGCGGCCAAGCGTCAGAGTGTACGGTCAACCCCCGGATGGCCGGCATATGGGGTTGAGTGGTGTTCATATAAAAGTGCTAGATTCGCCACCGAGAAAGCCGTCACGAATCAAGCCGTCATCTTTCCTAAAATTCACGGCTACTCTACCCTCACGAATCTTCGAACGTAACTCTTGAAGATCTGGAATCGTACGTGTGTCCTCTCAAAAAATATCCAAAATATCCGGTAAGGGTTGAGCCGCTGCTACAAAGAGTTCCGCTTCGTCTGTTGATCTGTGCTCGGCCTCATCGCGCCTCGACAAGGCGTCCGCCACTCAGTTGGACGTACCCGACTTATACTCTATTCGGAACTTATATCCCATAAGTTTCCGAACATACAATTGCTGATCGGGGGTCTGAATAACCTGTTGTAGTAACTCCCTCAAACTTTTCTGGTCGGAACGAATGACGAATTCCCGTCCCAATAAATATTGTCGCCACTTCTGAACGGCCTCTACTATCGCGTATAGTTCCTTGTGGTAAGTTGATGTCACACGGGCGACGTGGACCCAACTTCTTGCTGAAGAACGCGATCGGGAGCTTATCTTAAAGTAATACGGCCCCAATCCCAAAATTTGATGCATTGGTTTCCAAGTAAAATGTCTTGGAGAAATCCGGTAGCCGTAAAATGGACGCCGTCGATATTGCATCCTTCAACGCTCGGAAACTTTTCTCCGCCTCCGACGACCATAGAAATGCGTATTTTTTTAATAACTCGGTCAATGGTGTAGCTAACATGGCGTATGACGCGATAAAACGGCGATAGTACCCCGTCAAGCGGAGGAATCCTCTCAATTTCTTAACTGACGTCGGAGTAGGCCATGCCACCATTGTCTCAACTTTCGCCGGGTCGGCCTTCAAATGTCCCTCAGTAATAATGTGGCCCAAATACTCCACCGTTGCACAACAAAAGGAGCATTTCGTCAATTTTGATGAAGAACCGATGTTGCTGTTGAATAGCGAATACCTCCCTCAAGTGTTCTGCATGTTCCGGCACCAAGCGGCTGTAAACCAAAATGTCATCGAAGAAGACGATGACGAAACGACGTATTAGTGGCCAAAAGATCTCGTTCATGGCCGATTGAAATGTCGACGGCGAATTCGTTAAGCCGAAAGGCATAACCAAGAACTCGAAATGGCCGTCGTGAGTTCGAAACGCTGTTTTGTATACATCCTCCTCGTGCATACGAATTTGGTGATAACCTGATCGCAAATCCAGCTTTGTGAATACGCGAGCCTCCCCTAGCTCATCGAATAACTCGTCTACCGTCGGGATTGGGAAATGATCAGCCACCGTCACGTTGTTAAGAGCCCGATAATCGATGCAAAAACGAAACGTCCCCTCTTTCTTATGAATTAGCAATACCGGCGACGAAAAAACACTGCAACTCCGCCGGATTATCCCCGCTTCAAGCATCTCCCGAACCTGACGTTCTATTTCATTCTTTTGGAAGTAGGGATATTGATACGACCGAACATTCACCGGCTTGGTGTGCGGCAGCAAGTGAATGCGATGGTCGAAAGCCCTAGCTGGCGGTAACTCGGACGGGACGACGAAAACTGCCGCGTGCTGCAATATGGCGTCACGCACGACTGTCGGGATGTCGGCCGGCAACTCAAGGCCTTCGTTGCTGTCTGAACTCGGGACTTCCACGTTGGCCGCCAAATTCAAACACAACAAGGACTCCCCATTACCTACATAGACACGAAAATGGCGAATAGCCGTTAGAGGAAGCATAACTTTTTCCGCAATACGAGGATGGACGAAGTTGTGAGTAGGGGTGATTATCCGGTACGGAACCGGTTTACCGGTACCGGAACCGGTTTACCGGTTACCGGAAAAGTGCCGATTTGAGGAACCGGTTACCGGACCGGTTAATTTACCGGGTAACCGGTACCGGACCGGTTCGGTACCGGTTAACCGGTAGAACCGGTTAAGGAACCGGTTTTCTCCTTTTTTTCTTTTTTTTTTTAAAAATTAATATTTCATTTATATATTTGAAAGAAAAAATTAATGAAATTAGAAATTAATAAATTATATATACATTTATATTTATAGGGGTGAGATCCTGTACAAAATAAGATTATCGTAAAAAAAAAAAAATGATGCATTTTATGCACATAATTATAATGCATGATGCACATAATTATAATGCACAGTGCATTATAATGCATTATCTATACAATCATAATGCATTTTAGTAAAATCATAATGCACAAGTTAATCTACACCGTAGATCACACAGATCAATGGTCCAGATCATTTCTCATTTCTTACGAAACCTGTCTTTGTATGTGATCTCTCCGCTATATTTATAAAAATTTCCATAACTAAAATTTCCATATTTATTTATAAAAAATTTCCATAATTAATTAAAAATATATATAAATATATATATATATATATATATAGGGAGTGGTTCTGGTGAAAACTAAATATTTCGTGCAAACTGCAAACTATGCATTTTTATGCCTAACATGTTGCATTTTTATGCATAACATGTTGCATAAAAAAAGATATTATTTAATGCATTTTTATTAATAAAAATAATATAACTTTTTATGCAACATGTTATGCATAAAAATGCATCATGCTATGCATAACAATGCATGGTTTGCAGTTTGCACGAAATATTTAGTTTTCATATGATCCACTACCTATATATATATATATATATATATATATATATATATATATATATATATATATATATATATATATATATATATATATTTATAAAAAATTTAATTAATAATATATAAAAACCGGTTCCCGGTTCCGTACCGGTTCGGTACCGGTTAACCGGGAACCGGAAATTTTTAAATGTATGGAACCGGTTACCGGACCGGAACCGGTTTTTACAGGTACCGGTTCCCGGTTCCCGGTCCGGTACCGGTTTTCCCGGAGAACCGGTTCCCGGATAGTCACCCCTAGTTGTGAGTACTCCCCGTATCGACAAGAATAGAAACTTCCGCGTTGCATAACGATCCTTGGAATTCCAACGCCGGTGTGCGAGGGCGGCCGTCCATACTATAGACGTGAGATAAATTGGCCGTTATCACCTCCGAGGCTGTCGCCGATGTATCCGGGTCATTTGGATCCCCTTCATCCTCATCATCGGATCCCATATATGCTAAGAAACGGCCCTTGAAAACGTGGCCACTCGTCCACTTGTCGGAGCAATACCAACAAAGCCCTAATCGTGACTTTCCACTCTCTCCGCAGCCTTCAACCTGACCACCGGTAATTTGGAGTAATCACGTGGCTTCGAACTGCTAGACGACGGTTGAGATGATGTAGGTGGCGCGGCCTGACTCGATGAGGGCGCGACCCTCGGTGCCTGCCGGTACTCCCTTCCTTGCCATGGGCGACGAGCTGGCGCGCTACTCCTATCACCCGACGCTTCAAACTCCAACGCAAGCGCCATAGCTACCGCTACCGAGGTTGGATGCTGAAAATGGACCTGGTTTTTCATCGGGTTCCGTAGGCCACCCATATAGATTGGAAGCAACGTGGACTCCGCTACCCCATGGATTTGATTTAACATTCTCTCAAACTCCCGATTGTAGTCCGCCACTGATCCTGTCTGTGTCAATTATGCAATTAATTCAATATAATTGTAAAGTAATTAGGATCAAAACGGCGGCGTACATCCTCCAAAAACTGCGGCCAGGACACCAACGGATTGTTGGCACAATACGAAAAAATTCAGTCTGTTGTCGGGGGAGCGAACAACAAGACTACGTAATGTAAACGCTGCTCATCAGGCAATCTAATGTGATCGAAGTAATAATGAATCCTCGTCATCCAACTCTGAGCATCGGATCCATCGAAAATCGGTGGATCCATTCTAAACAACTTGCCCGGATCGGACACGGCTGATGGCGACGAGAAGCGCTGCCCTTGTTGCTCGAGCCATGGTCGGGATTGTTGCAAATCCCAAGATGACGGAGGTCAGGATAGTGGAGGATCCCATGACGATAGGGGCGTGAGAAAGGGAGATCCCACGGCGATGACACTGCTGGCGTCGTGAATCGCGACACGTGCGGAAACCCTACCCCCGATCTGCTGCTGTTGAAGGTGGCCGTGGTAGCACACGGCGTTGCCGTCGCTGGCATGTACGTATACGTCGACTCCCCTAAGGCTGGTGAGGTCCCATCTGGGATCCACAACGAAGAAAGCCAGTTCGGTGGCATCCCGTAGGGCGGGTCGGGATCCGTCCGGGATGCGTGGTGATGCGAGGATTGCCGATCATCCTTCTCGTCGAAGCGCGCCTCCATCATGTGCAGCATCGTGACGATGACCTCCATGGATATCTCTGATTGGCCCCCAGAAGTTGTAGCCACCATCCTCGACGACGACGAAGGGGTACTCGTCGGCGGCGACTTAGAAACATCCAACACCGAAGAATTTGATATCGGATTCGTCATAGTTCGGGATGAAAGCACCAGTTGATAGGTTATCGCACCTATCGAAGAAGACGGACACGAGGGATTCCTCGTCGTACGCGTCAAAACAAGCAACGAAACTAGAAAAGATAAGCGGCTAGAGAATTAGGGTTTTATTTCATGCATGGAAGAAAATAAAACAAGGCTAATCCCTATTTATAACTAAGGACCCTAGGGTTGATTCGACCTACGATTCGATAAAGAATCAACAAGAAAACCCAAAAATGAGCTTATCAAATGCTCGACCCAAAATAATAAAACGTGCTAAGCCCAATCCGAAAAATACATAATTAAATTAACGATGTGGAAAAAGTCTTCGAACTTCCGAGGCGGCCGAGTCCGACGTTGAGGCCGACCCGTTCTCTCTTCTTCTTCTCTAACGACTCCGCTCCTTTCCCTCGTATCATAGTCCACTTCACCTAACTGCAATCTCTCTCGGCGTCTCTTCATGCCTACTTGGAGAAGCATTACCCGTATCACCCCATCTTCAAGGGGAGCCTATTCCTTCGCTCTCACTCATTTTCCATCAATTATCATGTTATGTAAGATGATACATGTATATATATAACAATATAACATCCTGCATAGTATGTATCACAATAGTAGAATCGTGACGAACTTTTGATAATTCTCCAACGTATTTTGAGTAACCTGAAAGCTCTTTTAACTAGGATTGTAAACTAATCAAACAATTTTGAATCGATTCACGATCGTATTCGTTTAGTTGTATTCGTATTCGATATTTTACGATTCGTATTCGATAAAAAATACTAGTATAATTTATGATTTGATTTTTAATCAAATATAAATACTAAATGTATGATATTCGATTCGATATTCTTTAAGTATTCGATTATGATTATATATATACTACTTTCAGTAAATCCATTTATAAGGTTCATTAATTCATGTTAAACAATTTAATCCAATCAAAAAAATTTGAATACGGTTCATTTTTATAATCAAACACTAAAAAATTATTGTTTAATCATAATAAAATGGAAAAAATAAAAAGGATCAAAATAAATATTAGTATTCGATTCGGATTCGTTAAACTATTCCCAAACTCGCAAATACAAATTCAAATCGGAGTTCATATTCGTATTCTATTCAGATACGAATTCGAGTTCACTAATAGCTTAACAAATCCGATTCGAATATGGTGATATATAACACTCTGGTGGAAACTAACCTTAAGTTGAAACTTAGAAACCGACCATATCCATTGATTAGGGATAGATCAAGGGTTGAGATTAATCCAAAATATTGCAATTAAAATAAAAAATGTCTATTATGAAGGACAAATCTGTCCATAAATTTTGAAAAATATAGCAACAAATCCACCTTCCATAATATTAGGATATTTTCATAACCACCTACACTATCCCACTTCTCTCTCCAGCCGGAATTTGAGGGAGTAAATTCACATACCAACAAAATTACCTTCGACATCTCCATTCAAGAAATAAACGGCCGTCGAAAAAGAGGGGAGAAAACCAGTAAAAATCGGTGAGAAAAATCGATAGAAGGGTGAAGAAAACACAACAATTAATACGCCAGATACAATGCATCAAAATCCATTAAAATGCAGTAAAATGTATTGATTATGCATTAGAGAGAGAGAGAGAGAGAGAGAGAGAGAGAGAGAGAAGAAAATTGAAAAAAAACAAGTTTGTCGACGAGTTGAAAAAGGAGGATAATAACAGATACAATGCAGCAAAATCTAATATAAATGCATTAAAATGTGTTTATTTTGCATTCAAAAATATGTACAACAAAACATAATACACAAAATTTGTTTAATATGTATCAAAAAACCAAACTAAAACCCTATCCCATTAGGGAAATCGAAACCCTATTTGGGAAAGTTATACCCTAACTTGTAAGGGAAACTATACCCTAACATGTAGGAAAAGTTAAACCCTAACTTGTATGAAAAACTAACCCTAATACGAAAAACTGAAGTCTCTAATTAAATAAATTGAAAATGCATTAGAATGATCTATAAAATGCAACAAAATTGACATAATATGCATTATGTCCAGCAGAACTTGAGTGAGCAGCCGAGGACACGTCTCCGCACGCAGCCGCCTAGATCCATCTCGACGGCGAACGCACACCCGGGGCGAGACACCACTTCCGCCGTTGGCTGAAATCGACGTATGAAAATATATAAGCACACTCACTAAACATATCCAAAAGCAGATTACTGAAATTTCACATAAATTAAGAACATAAAACCTTCAACCTCAAATTCAGAACAAAAAATAGCCTCGGATTCTTCATTCCAATACCCTTAATTTAGTTATTCGGTTACGAGAAAAAACAAACACCAAAATCCAGAACCAACACACAATTTAGAAGAATACAAATCAAAATTCCAGCAAAGTCCAAACTTTTTTTAAATTTCACTATTCCCCAGAAAAAACTAACAACCAGAATTGAGAAAATACAAACAGTGAGACGAAATTCAGTTAATCACTCGAAACACCAATTTCCACGCCCAAAAATTAACAATTACACAAAAAATCGAAAACACGAACCCTAGAAAGAGATCAAAGCTTACTTCCAAATTGAGAACGATAGCTTTCTCCCGGCTGAGGATGGTGGACGGATACGAAAGTAGCGGGTCGAGGATTCGAAGGTCCCGCGCGTGTATCTGCACGCGGTGCATGATCCGGCGCGGGAGGACAGAGATTCGATGAGAATGAAATCTGAGAAGTTACGATGAGAATGAAATCTGAAAATATATGATCTTCAGAATAATTAACATAAATAATGTAACCGCAAATAAAAAAAAAATCAATGCATATCCCATATTTTAGGAAGATTCAGTTTTCTAGAAATAAAATTACACTTTTAACCTTAAATAATACATTAAATGAATTAAAAAAATCAAAAAATTGATATTTAATTGTTAATTTGAAATGAAATATGATCCATTAGATTTTCAAAATCAACAGATGTGGTTGGTTTCTAAGTTTCAACTTAACATTAGTTTTCACCTGATTTATCATATATATATATATATATATATAGGGAGTGGTTCGTGTGCAAATAAATCCTTGCGTGAGAAAATGAGAAAGATGCTTAAAACTATACAAAATCATGCTTAAGTCAGTATATACTTATGCTTACAACATCATTATGCTTTTTAATGTACAAATTCATGCTTAAACCTAGTCATGCTTATAATACCTTATAATCATGCTTAAATCAATTACAACCATAGATCAAATCAAGATCAATGGTCCAGATCTATTCCTATTTCTCACACCAGGACTTATTTCTATATGATCCATCCTCTATATATATATATATATATATATATATATAGGGTTGGGATATGGTGAAAACCTTACTTTTGGTGAAAACGTGAAAATCATGCACTTTCATGCATAACATGATGCACTTTCATGCATATCATGTTGCATAAAAAATATTTAGGGATTATATGCATTTTTTTAATAAAATAATATTTATTTTTTTAATGCAACATGTTATGCATAAAAGTGCATCATGCTATGCACAAAAGTGCATGGTTTTCACGTTTTCACGAAATATTTGGTTTTCATATGATCCAACATGTTATGCATATCAATTTCAACTCTACGGTTTAATTCTCGGGGAATGAAATCAATTTTATAGTACTCCCTCCGTCCCATTTAATTGTCCTCTTATGTAAAGTGGATAACTTTTACTCTCACAACTAATATAATATTAAACCCTACTATCTAACACTGTCTTGGTTCCTGTGTCATTTTCCAAGGGGACAATTAAATGGGACGGAGGGAGTAATATATTATTCAAAAAATCTATAAATATATAATAGTAGTGTCGAGTTGTATATAGAAGGGTTTAGTTCATTAATTAAAAGTACTTATATGCATTTATTTCATTAAAAATTTAAGGTTTTAAATTTTAATTAGATAGTGATTTATTAATTTTATATATGAATTAGTTACATAGTGATTTAAATATATGTATATATTAAAATATTTAAACGAATTAATATGTTGAAACGGTGGAGTAAAACATAATACGAATACAACAGTGGGTGTAGTAGGTATGAATTGTATAAATTTACCAATGAATTGTATAAATTTACCATATTAACCCCTAATCATTACATTGAAAGTTGAAAAAGTGAAAAAAAATGTAATGATAATAGCGGTAAAATTGGTAGTTTAGCCAAAATTTTACATTGAAATATGTGATAGGACACTTATTAGGGGACAAAAATTTTGGCGGTTCGGGACACTTATTATTAGGGGACGGAGGGTGTAGTAGGTATGAAGGGGTTTTGGAATATTTTGAAAACACAAATGTGACACTTGTCAATTGATAGTGAGGGTAGGCATGGAAGACACATTTGTGTGTCTTTAGGATCGAAGCTCCCCCCAAACAGAGGTGAGCTAAGCTAACTGTTCAATACTCTCTCAGAAACAATAAATTCATGGCCTACGATACTAATATGGGAAGATATTCTTTTTAATTTGCAGGCCGAGGCGGTGGATTTAGGGGAGGAAAGGGAGATGGAAGTGGAAGAGGAGGGAGGGGCGGTGGCAGAGGTGGAAGAGGTGGGTTCGGCGCCATGGGCAGAGGCGGCGGCGGCGGAAGGGGTGGTAGGGGCGGAAGAGGTGGAGGAATGAAGGGAGGAAGTAGGGTGGTGGTGGAGCCACATAGGCATGATGGTGTTTTTATTGCTAAGGGTAAAGAAGATGCTCTTTGCACCAAGAATCTGGTTCCTGGTGTAGCTGTTTACAATGAGAAGAGAGTCTCTGTTCAGGTTCCCACTTCCTCTTCTTCTTTTTCTTGATTGCCATTTTCCAGTAATGCTTTGTTTTTGGTATTTTTCTAGCCTGTTTCTCAAGTATGTCTTCTAAAAGATTGATTTTTTAGGGTAAAAAGAAACAATTTTGCGATTTCTGGATGATTAATTAAAGCTGCTGAGCCATTTCCTAGTGGATTGAACTTTATGTATTCATACATTTTCTGTGGTCAATTAACCAGATTTTTCTTGATTAATGGGTGATAAGTAATTTTTTTTCCTGATTAAATTCATTTCCTGTAGAATGAAGATGGGACGAAAGTCGAGTACAGAGTTTGGAATCCATTCCGTTCTAAGTTGGCTGCTGCCATCCTCGGTGGGGTTGATAATATCTGGATTGTGAGTTTACCGATCTTCTCTCATGTGGTTTGAAATTTAACTCTGTGCTTAAGTTTCATGCCCTGTTGTTTTGAAATATTCAATTTCTTATTTGGTTAAGAAACCCGGTGCTCGTGTGCTTTATCTTGGAGCTGCTTCAGGAACTACAGTCTCTCATGTTTCAGACATCGTTGGTCCTGTAAGTATTAGTTCTCAAGTTTCAGCCCGCATTTCCATTGAAGTTTATTCAGCCAAGCTGATTACATTTTATTTTGCTTTTTTCGAAAGAATGGGGTGGTGTATGCAGTTGAATTTTCTCATAGAAGTGGTAGAGACTTGGTGCATATGGCAAAGCAGCGTACTAATATTATCCCCATTATTGAAGATGCCAGACACCCTGCAAAGTACAGAATGCTTGTTGGCATGGTTGACGTTATCTTTTCTGATGTCGCTCAGCCCGACCAGGTCTGGATTCTTTACAGTTTTCACTTTTCTGGATATTTTCCTCTCTATGAGTCATATATGGATATTTTGTGTGTTGTTATTTTCATAATATAGATATTTTGCCAAGCATGTGCTTCAGGAACTACAGTCTCTCATGTTTCAGACATCGTTGGTCCTGTAAGTATTAGTTCTCAAGTTTCAGCCCGCATTTCCATTGAAGTTTATTCAGCCAAGCTGATTACATTTTATTTTGCTTTTTTCGAAAGAATGGGGTGGTGTATGCAGTTGAATTTTCTCATAGAAGTAGTAGAGACTTGGTGCATATGGCAGAGCAGCGTACTAATATTATCCCCATTATTGAAGATGCCAGACACCCTGCAAAGTACAGAATGCTTGTTGGCATGGTTGACGTTATCTTTTCTGATGTCGCTCAGCCCGACCAGGTCTGGATTCTTTACAGTTTTCACTTTTCTGGATATTTTCCTCTCTATGAGTCATATATGGATATTTTGTGTGTTGTTATTTTCATAATATAGATATTTTGCCAAGCATGTGCTTCAGGAACTACAGTCTCTCATGTTTCAGACATCGTTGGTCCTGTAAGTATTAGTTCTCAAGTTTCAGCCCGCATTTCCATTGAAGTTTATTCAGCCAAGCTGATTACATTTTATTTTGCTTTTTTCGAAAGAATGGGGTGGTGTATGCAGTTGAATTTTCTCATAGAAGTAGTAGAGACTTGGTGCATATGGCAAAGCAGCGTACTAATATTATCCCCATTATTGAAGAGATGCCAGACACCCTGCAAAGTACAGAATGCTTGTTGGCATGGTTGACGTTATCTTTTCTGATGTCGCTCAGCCCGACCAGGTCTGGATTCTTTACAGTTTTCACTTTTCTGGATATTTTCCTCTCTATGAGTCATATATGGATATTTTGTGTGTTGTTATTTTCATAATGTAGATATTTTGCCATATATGGATATTTTGTGTGTTGTTATTTTCATAATGTAGATATTTTGCCAAGCATGTGCTTCTTGAAGTGTCGAGGTTTTCTGGATACTTACATAATTGATCTGACCTTTCTCTCTTATATTTTTCGAGAAGATGATTTTCTATAGATCCGTTTTTGTTAGAAGCTAGCAGTTCCTGGTCGTTATTCGTTAATCACTCTTTCTCCTGCTGGTCTCTGCACTTTTCTTTTGAATTCATATGGCTAGGCAGATGATGATTTTACTCGGATTCCCCTTCAAGACATCTTGAGTGATGCAAAACTCGAGTTTCTGATGCTTTAATGTTTTATAATTTTTGTAGAACAGTTGTGTACTTGTGTGTCTTGTTAGGGGGTATTTTCTTGGTTGGCGTCAAATGCATCTAGTCCGAGCCCCCAAAAGATTTTTCTGCGTAATTTGGTAAATTGCATATTTACATTAGTCACATTACTAAAAGATTTTAATGTTTTTTTCTCTGCCAGTTTAAAAATTGTGATCAAATGATGAATTAACTCGGATTCCCCTTCAGGACATCTTGGATGATGTGAAAACGAGTTTCTGATGATATTTTGTGATTTTATTTGTCTAAGTTTGGATGTGTGTTTTTCTTTGAGTTGCTATCTTATGCAACTACCTCCAAGCCCCATTCAAGCTTATTTTCTTCTATTTTTACTCATAAAATTTGAATATTTACATCATTGTAAACTGTTCAATGATATTTCCTCCGCTCCGGTTAGTTTCTACGTATTCCATTTTTTACTTTTATTTTTCATTACAAAACTAAAGTAAATCAAGGAGGGTCGTTCCCCTTGGTTTTCATGTATCTGCTTGCATTATTCTTAATCTATTTTATATTTATAGCCAGATGATGATTTAACTCGGATTCCCCTTCAGGACATCTTGGATGATGCAAAAACGAGTTTCTGATGCAAATTTTTAATTGTAGTATAGTTATCTCTTGTGCTTTGTTAGGGGTTTAATGCCTTGCTATCTTTGTGCTATACGTATGAAGTCTTTTTTGCACCGCCTTCCTTTAATATGCTACATTTTAGAAGAAATCTGACTGCATTTTAAATATGCCGGATTCGAATGAGGAATTTTGGGTGAACCTATGCACTATAAATCTAGTACACTACTGAATATTTGCTTGATTAGCAAATAGACTATTTTTTGTACATTTCCGGATGACTACGTAGGGGATAGAGGTAACAGATAAGGTGACGGCGATTTGATTGTGTTAAATAACGATGCTAAGTATTCTTATTACTAATATATGTCTGCAGGCAAGAATATTGGCTCTAAATGCATCCTACTACTTGAAAGAAAGAGGCCACTTCGTTATTTCAATTAAGGTTCGTACCCGTCAATGGTACTTGTGTAGTTGATGCGATTTCACAACAGCTACGAGTATTCTTCTCTTACCGAAGAAAATTTATGTCTTCTTTTGGTACTGCACTTCTTCCCATTCAGGCAAACTGCATAGACTCGACAGTCCCTGCAGAGGCGGTGTTTGCACGGGAAGTGAAGAAGCTGCAGGCAGATCAGTTCAAACCGGCTGAGCAGGTTACTCTCGAACCCTTTGAACGAGACCATGCTTGTGTTGTCGGTGGCTATCGTATGCCAAAGAAGAAGAAGAAGACCGCTACCTAGCCTACTTTTCTTCACTGTGAGTCAGTTCTCGTCGGGTACCATCCGTATCGAGCTGCTTTTCTTCTCCATAAGAACCATGTAGTATATAATAGCGATGATACAACATAAATAGTGCTCTAGTATATAATGGCGATGATTCAATGCATGTATATCAACATAAATATTGTGGTTGGGAAGAAATACAATGTTGAACTATCATCTTGCTTGTGTTTCTTCAATTCGTTCAAGCATTGCACGGTGAGATTCTTTCGAATCCCTCTTTCGTTTTTTTTGAAAGAATTGACAGGAAATTTAAATGCAGTGCCATAGAAGGTACGAACTTGAGAATGCTTGATCACAGTTAGCCACCCCACTTCCTCATTCGTTCCGTTGTCTGCTCCACCTGCAAAAGGTCTCAGGCATTAACCCCTTACCGCTCAACTAAACTGACACATGCTATTTTGTTCGTACGAAAGACTAACCTCCTTGTTCCAGTTGGTTTTGTGAAGTAATATTAAGAGCAACACCGTTTGCAGTGCCAATCCAGCAATCATGCCGCTCCAAATTCCCTATAAACACAAGAAAACAATTACTCTTGTAATTTAAATTTCACAAAATGCAAAACTTTTACTAATAGTAGGAAGAAATTATTATTACCATAACTCCAAGATTGTAGGTGTAACCAAGAATGTAACCTAAAGGGAGACCAAATACATAGTAGCAACCCAAGTTGATGTATGCAACCTGAGCTTGCCAACCTCCTCCGATGGCGACGCCTGCATGTTAATAAAGATTCTCACCTTATGGCAGCATTCACTCCCACAAACACCATGGTCTCCCACCCATCAATGTTCATGCTGATAAAAATCAAGAAATCCAGATCCACCAAATGTTAATAACAATAGTGTAGAAACCGAAAAAACGTGCTTCTTTCATGATCGGATCGAAGCCTTACCAAATCGAAAGCAAACCAACCGAAGTGACAACATCATCAAGATTGCCAGCAAGAACAACAATACTCATCACATACCAAATCTCCAAGCACATCATGATGGCGGACGCCAACGACAGCCTCACAAACGCCCCAATCTCGCGAAACGCACCCCACGTGAACCCGCCCCAACTATCCCCACACCAACCAACCACATAAACGAACTGCGCAGTGACAGTCATCCAACTACTGAGATCAAGAGCCAGAGCTGCACCAGGTGCACCTAAGCCAAAGACATCGACAAAGAGCCAACACAGCAGAGCCTGTGCAGCGAGGCAGAAGCCGGCGATCCAAGCAAGAACGCCGACTCTGCTCTGTGCTTGGAGGAACTTCTGTGTGGGGAAGGCAACACAGAGAGAGAACAGTTGAGGAATGATGAGAAGAGTGTAGAAGCCAGAGAGCTTTGCTATTTCATGAGGCTGGCCTATGAACTTGAGAATGGGGGCGGCGAATACGTAGAGAGGCGAGATGAGGAGGGAAGAGACGAAGAGGACGAGCATCGATCGTTGCATGTAAACACCGAGCATGTCGATCTTTCCGGCACCGAATGCCTGTCCGCATAGAGTTTCAAGAGCACTCCCCATTCCTAGCTGCAGAAGTTAAATGCAACAACTTGAAGAAATCAAGATTAAGCAAGAAGGTGTGTGTTATTAGTGTAGTGCAAGTATATTCTGTAAAGATGTATAGCTCATCAATTTAGATTTTAACTATCTGTAGTTTTGCATGCCTTTAATTTGAGGAACGTATAGTAGTATTAATCATCACATATGAAAATGGTTCACATTTATACCTATCTAGGCTCCCCAAAACATACTTTCTCATTTCATGTTATCTAAAGAGAAACGACACGCTACTCTCGTATCGTACCTTCGTCATTTTTTCACTTTGGTATTCCTTTTTTATTTTTTTCCCCTTTTTTTAATACTCTAGTATCTCATAAATTAATGTCGAAATCGTCAAATCTATGAAATGCATAGAAATCGAAACTCCATATGTTCATTTTTCTTTTTAACTTTATGTTGTGACGGATTAGGATTAAAGAGCGATAAACAAACAGAAAAGTAAAGACGACACAAAATTACGTGGTTCACCATCTTATGTTGGCTACGTTCACGGACAGAAAATGAGAACATATATTATTAGGTGACTAGGTTACATATTACATAATATGTCTTTACAACTATATATAGCGAAAAGAGCATAATAGATGAGCTCAGCATGGCGCCCGTAAATCCCAACAACCTAGCGAGACCTCGACCAGCTCTGCGTACCCGAATATAGGTACATGAAATATCAACACTTCAAAAACTAAATAATAAGACAAATTGAGTTTTGGTGTTTAATTATTTTATAACTATATTAATTTTTAAGATATTAGAATATAATATAACAAAAATATTATAAGAAAGTAACATCAAAATGAAAAAACGATGAAGATTCCCATGGGATTACTATATCATTAATTTCTCTATCTTTATATTATAATGACATACCCCTCTGTTTTTTTATAAGTCCTTTTTTTCTCAAACAGGAGAATTAAGAAAACTTAATGATTATTCTTTTATGATCAATTTTTTTCTCATAAATCAAAATTTTCATATAAAAATAGAACTTCGCCATGATCGAAGCCAAAATTGCTATATCAATGATTCTGAGTCGCTTTTCGTTCCGACTATCTCCTTCTTACGTGCATTCTCCTTTTGCGGTCTTGACTCTGCAACCTCAACGCGGCCTTCCATTGATTTTCCGAGCTCTCGACTCATAAACAAGCACCGTAGTACTTTGTTTTGAAGCTACTTCCTCCAGTCTATTTTTGTTTATTATAATAGATTCGGCCTAAATAAAAAAGTGTCATTACCGGGTGGACTTCAATAATCGTAAATTGGATGAATGGTGTATATAACAAGAATATAATATAGTATAGGAGTATACAACTTTGATGTAATTTTGTATTTTTGTACTTGTTATAAAACTTTGTGATATAAAATATATTAACTAATTCTTCAATAATCAATATGTATATACTCCTTTCATACCGACGAAAATGGTCGAAATATGTGAGACAGACCAACGTACATTTCAGTCAGACGCTTCATGTTTGTCGGGGCGGAGGGAATGGTATAAATGATTTGACACGGATGGACTATTTGGGTGATGAATTTGAGGAATTGAAGGTGGTTGTACCAGAATCAAGAATTTCTTTGACAACTAGGTTTCTTGCTCTGTTTATGGTCATGAAGCATAAGTATAAATGTTCTTCCAACTCATCGAGCTGTTCCATGAAGCTTTGGTTATTCTTCTTCAGCTGGCTAGCCACTTCTTCACTGGCTTGGAGCCGATCGTCTCTTCTCTGCAGCCACAGCTGCACTAAGCCGTCCACGCGCTCCAGCTCGTTGTTGAGCCGAGCCACCAGCCGGCTCACGGTGTCCAAGTCCCTGATCAGTATGTAAGTCCCCTTAGCCGCCGTGTCGAGCTGAGCCGACCACCTAGCCAGCTGCTCCACCGAAAACAGCTCGAGCGAGCCGGCCATCACAGCCGGTGCCGCCACCATCATCACGAGAGCGTGAGCCGCGACCACCACCACCAGCGAAGCCGTCACGGCCACGAATAGAACGGCCGAGCCGAACTTGAGCTTCTCGAGCCGACGGAACCTCGATCGCGTCTTGTCGCGGCGCGCCTCGAGCTGCTTGAGCAAGGCGGAGGAGCCGGCTTGCACGGCTTGGAGGCGG
The DNA here is from genome assembly GCA_029379335.1 of Thymus mandschuricus. Taxonomy (NCBI): domain Eukaryota; kingdom Viridiplantae; phylum Streptophyta; class Magnoliopsida; order Lamiales; family Lamiaceae; genus Thymus; species Thymus mandschuricus. The sequence continues at coordinate 34,671,161 of CM057071.1, forward strand.
CTCATAGACACGCCGATCAGCGAAAACGGGTTGGATCTCGAGAATATGGTCACTCGGGTCACCACTACGGGCAAGTGGTCTATTTTTCTGACCCGACCCGTTTAGGCAAGAGCGGGTCGGATCTTTGAAGGACCTAAATTTTTGTCTCATGTAGTCAATGTCTTTGAGTAGAAGTACGCATAAATGAGAAGCATCGGACGTATTTGAAAAATAATCAGTCATGAGGGGTAAGATTTTCAGGTTGATTCGGGTCGTGCTCAAGATCCGTTTTACAGTGAACTGATCCGGATCCAAAAGATTCTCGGCGAAGAGTCGATAGGAAGGGAGCCGAGCCGTGGTGGTGGAGCCGAGACTTCGATGAGGGGTGAGCTGGCCTCTGTTTAGGGCAAGAACGTGTGTCCAAAAATCGGTATAAGATTCTGTACGGAAAGCTTTAGCATATTCTTCTCAGAGGTCTAGAATTTCCGAGTTCGGGTCATCGGTCTGAGTCTGGGTTTGGGTCGCTGAAATGAAATGGCATGAGAGAGAATAAAGTGAGAAATATGAATGAAATAAAATATTCTCTCGGTTATTTTGAATATAACTTTGCAAACCATATCGAATATTAAAGTGTTTCATTGAAGATCTCTCGTTTTGAAAATGAGAGGGAAAAAACTTACAATTGCATATGAACAAGTTCTTGATTCCTCCCAAATGAACCTTGATCTTCATCCAGCTTTATGAGATGAATGATGATTGTAAATCCTCTTGACTTTCGTGGGGTTGATTGAAAAGACAAGAAAATATTGAATTTGCTTCAAAATGAAACTAATTAATTAATTGATGTATAAGGAATTGTGTGAAAATTGAACCAAATTGGTAGGGGCTTATAGTTTTTCACAAGTGAGAACAGAAAATATGTATGATAATTTAACCTTTTTATAAAGCGTGTGTAAATTTCTCTAACTTATGTTAAAAGTAATGAATAGGTTGTAAGCTAAGGATGAAAGAGTATTTGCTTCATTGTAACTTAGAAGGAAAAGTTAAAGAAAAGTGGAGAAACATATTTTGTACATCATCATTGTTGAAATTTCTACTATTCAAATACTCCATCCGCCCCACTCATAAAGGGATAAGTTTTTTCCGACACAGAATTAAGATAGGAGTAATATATAGTGTATTAATTTGTCAGATTTTAGTAGGTGTTATTATCGAACTGAACTGTTGTCATGTTATTTCATTTTGTGCATATTCTTCTTCACTCTTCATACTAAGAAGCATTTCGGCGAGACATGTATTCACAAAGATGTTTACAAGAATGTTCATTGGTTTTTGACATTCTTTGGATAAATACTGCTCCTCCCAAAGCTATTGTAACAACTTGGAGAGTGATTTGGGACCGTCTCACTCCAACCCGATCAAATTTACGGAGGAGAAAAGTGTTCGACTTGGTAGAGTGCCCTCTACAGTGAAAAGGAAGTGAGCGGTTCATATTTCCTCATTGATTGCAGCTAGACTCTACAAATATGGTTAGCCTTATATGGTTGGATTGAAGGACTATTTTCGCACACAATTTGAGCATCCTTCAAACTATTGTTGGGAATAAGTTTGTAACTAACTACTATCCAGATATGTATTGTTTGAATTCTATAGAAATGGAGGAATAAGGCGGTTATTGAGAACACTAGTTGGAATAACGAGAAGATTAGGGACGATCTGAAAAACAAACTTCGGAGTTGGGGTGCGATAAGAAATGCTCTTTCGAGAAAATTTTCTTTATTCGTTTGCCTTGACAACCCAAGTATGTTATTTTCTTGTCCTTGATTTATTGCTCCACATCCTTCATTTTGTACTTTATTTTTAGGCTTTCGCGTACCTTCTTTGCTTTTTGAATAAATCTTTCTTCTTTTTTGATTAAAAAAAATTCCCCATTCGTCACGGATTTTAATAAATATAAATTATCAATGCTCGTTTTGTTCGTTTTTTCTTCTAAGTTCAAAAAGAGTATAATAAATTAATCGAGCTTTGATCTTTATAATTTTTTTGTATCTAGTGATTTCAATATTAATTTATAAGGTATTAGAATATATTACAATTGAAAAAATAGAACAAAATGATGTCGAATACGAAGGTGCCCACGAAGGTGTGTAGCATAAGGTGACTAGCATATCACTTCTCCCTTACCCTTTTACTATGTTTCATTTTGTTTTTTATTTACTATTAGTATTGTCGGTTTATTGCCAAATGGACATACTATACTTGACTTTGTGACAATACTTAGTGGAAGGAGGTTATGTTTCAGATCAAATGTTTCAAGTTTGGGCCTTTCGTGTTGCGGCCTTTAAATTAATAGTCAAATGCTTCAAAAAAAAAAAAAAAAAAAAAAAAAAAAAAAAAGAAGAGTAAAAAAAAAAACACAAACCATCTCCTTCATGAAATTTCAATTATAACTTGATAATAATATTTTCCAATCCCTAGCTATATGTATGTGTGGCATAAATTATTCGCCGAATTTCAACTGACTCTGCACTAGTAATCACTGCTCTCAGTAGAAATCACTCGAGGAAAACACTGAAGCAAAATTGACATTCGGAATGATAGGGGCAGATCGGGAAATGTAGAGAGTGAACAAATTTAAAGGTATAAATTTGGTCTGTGCCAGTGGAATGACTAGCCAAGGAAGGGCTTTCCTAGGTAAAAAATAATACGAGGGGAGGAGGTTTGCCTTTTGTTGAAATATCGAATTTTGGAGGGGCCAAACGCAGCCTTAAGAAAGAGGCATTTATTGGTTATTGGCGCATTTGTGACTGTAAAAAAAATTAAATGTCAATGTCTAAGCTCGCTCTTATGCTTTCGAATACGCGTCTACGACACGGAGTTTAGGCTTTGTTTGTTTGCCATTTATTTAATCAATCATGCTAAGTTTGATCAAATTGCCTAAAATCATAATACACTTTTAATAGCTCTCTAATTTATGCAATCTCTTTAGTATTTTATACCACAAACACATTTAACTAACGAGACAAGAATAATGAGATGAACGGAAATATAAATTTACAACATTTATTTGGACGTTTAAAGTTATGTATTTTTTTGTATATATAACTATTGGGATGATATATTTTAAATAAATTAGTTCTCAACGTCGCAAGGGTATAGTATAGTTCATCTCACAATGTCTCGTTGACAATGAGTCCACTGTCTTATACCGAGTCTATCATGATAATCAATGAGCTCACTATCAACGAAACAGAGGTAGTATCAAACAAAATAAACGAAAATAGCATAACAAACTCCAATTTGAGCCAGAGAAAATAATTCTCAATAAATATTGTCAAAACACTCAAAATTATGCAAACAGTTGCAAGATCAGCCAAGAACAAGAAACACTTCCTACTCACAATAAAAAATCAAGAATTAATCACTACCAAAGCTTCAATTATCTCAAAGTTTATTCCTGAATTCAGTGCTAGTTTCTGAAGCGTTCAACACAATGCATATATGTTTATCTAACTCCAAGAATCCACTACCAAAGCTAAAGTAAGATATATCAACTGAAAATCTAGTGATTTTCTGCCCGCATGTTACAAAAGATAAAACAAAGAATCGGCAGCAGTGAGCTCGAACAAAAATCATCACGTCATCGAGGAAAGGTGGGGAAGATGATACACATTAGAACATCAAGACGCGCTGGAGCAATGATGGGGACTACAAGCCATATTACAGAAGAGATGAAACTTATTAGCTTTGTATTGTATAGATAGAAAGCTGCAATGCTGTATAGCTGAGGCCATAGATAAAAGGGACAAAATGGTCAACGTTTGACCCATTGGAAACTCTTTCTAGCTTTCTTTTTACCAGGTTTCTTCCTTTCCACGACTCTTGGATCTCTCTTCATAAAACCAGCTGAACAAGTATTGAAAACAGGGTTAGAAGCAACGTCTCTTTATAACTAATGAGATTGCATGGAAAATGTTGAATGACGAGTTGATAAATAAAGTTTGACCAACTTATGGCGAAAATTATGTGGCTTTGCTACTAACAGGGCATGCAAATGGTCGGACTCAGTAAACCAAAATTAAGAAGCATCAATCTGTTATTAGAAGTTAGACCTTGTTTTAGGGCTGGGCGAAATCCAGGCTCCCAGTTTTGTAATGCTCTGCTGATGCCCAATCGGATTGCTCCAACTTGACCTGCAAAGTTCCAGAGAGTATTAATCTACAGCAAGGTAAAATACACTAGAAATTTAGAGTGCACTGGGAAAAATAACATAAATATGTTTAGCTAGTGCAAATCCGCTGGCTAAACATTACATTTTTTCCTAAAGATCTTAAATGGAAAACCACTTGATGGTGGCAAACACGTAAATACCCTTTACAACCATGTCAAAGCTGATGGAAAGAAAGCAAAAGAAAAGTCATTATCTCTTTAAGAGAATCAGAGACAGTTAGATTTCAGAATTTTTTACTACTTCAGAATAAGAAAAATATTGTCATGTCAACTCATTCACGATTTCATAATATAAAATGCAAAGGAAAGAACCAGCTAAGAATTCCAGTAGCTAGCTAGTACTCACCTGTAGTGCCGCCTCCTTTAACAGTACTAGTGATATCCCACAAGCCCAAAGTTTTTGTTTCAGAGAAAGGTCGAAGCAAAGCTGCCCGGTGATCAAGCATTGGGAAGTAAACATCAAACTCTTTGTCATTCACCACAAACTTTCCATCACCAGGCTGGATCCAAACACGTGCTATGCTGCATTTCCTTCTTCCAGTTCCATAAGCCCTTCCTTTATCATCTACTGTTCTAACACGAGCCTTGGAAAGCTCCTCTTGTTTTTGGCGCCACATTTCAGCTCTGACGGACTTTTTAGTACTCCTCTCATATAGCTGCTTCTCTATTTCAAAGAGAGGTGGAAGTCCCTGAATGCCTTCAAAGTCCCTCAGTGCAATTAAACTATCCAACATCTCATCTGTTATTCCAGATGCAGCTATAAGATCACCAAATGCATAATCAGAACCTGCAAAGAATAAGCAGAATGAGTAAACGATTTGCCAGAAACAGTGGCAGAACCAGAAAATTATAATGGCGGGGGCTAAGTTTCATGTTACATATACTTTTGTACAATATAGTTTGATAGCATGGGCTATTACACTAAGATTAACACAAAACTACAATAAATTTGAGATTTATAAAGAGTAAAATTTGGATTTTTTTTTCCATGGGTTGGGCTTTAGCTCCCCATTGATAGAAAGGCATCTCTATAGTTAACTGTGGTAGAATGAGAAACCGAAAATGAACAGTACTTGTACAATGTAAACGGTTGCAATTCAAAAAGATGCTTCTACTTAAAAAACATGCAAGATTATAACCAACTAAAAAAGAGACCTCGGCTGTCAAAAAAAAAGAGAGATCTCGGCATCCAGGTTCCATCAGTGAAATGCAGCAAAAGTATTATACAGCAGATGCTGTAGCTATGATTTTTTACAAACTACATCCGACTAGGGTGCGCTTCCTTGTTCCTAATGACTGAAAGAGCCTTCAAAAACGTAAAGATTGGGACAACCAACCACTTGTACTCCCGTAAAATTCTGGCATTTTCAGCTAAGTCATCTTTGTTTACAAGATGAAAATTTTAGAACATGATACGATGACCTAGAGATAGATGTGGTAATTATACATATTTAAGCAAAGATTTAAAGATTTAATTTTTGCATTCTAAAATACCACCAACATGTTGATAACACAAAAACTAGAATGCTACACACAAAACCAAACCAACGAGCTCATCTCCGCCATTATAGACCACCAAAAAAATGAGCGATCATCTCTACTTAACAAGCATAAAGCATTGCTACAAACAACAGACCACACCTACTGCAAGATTATAAATTGTTACGGAAAAAAAAAAAGGAAAATCTCTTGATCAAAGTATTCTTTTTGATTTACAGAGGAAGAAAGATAGGAAGAACCCAACATTCATTAACTTTCCGAATATATACATAGCCATTTGATTATTCATCAACACCCAGAGCTTGAAAAGAAACCCACGTCGAATGATCCTTCATTCTATATAAATATATTTCATTCATTCCATGTCTAGCATACGTGAACATCCTCTAAACGGATTCGCTTTGAAGTTGATTGAATGTGATCTCTAAAAAGAGACTCATGACGAAAGTGTAATTAGTTACTCTTTCAGAATATGCTCATAAAGCTACTCTTTTTAAGCGAATTTTTTACTCTTTATATGCTAGTATACATGTAGTTCGACTGTAAATTTTAAGCCATGGTAAACTAAATATAACTCATGTTTAAGTCGGTTATGAAAAAAGGCCCGATTGTACGAATTCGCACAGGGCCCTCGATATGTTAGCCCCGCCCCTGCTGCAAGTAACAAAATGGCATGGATGTTTTACACAGCAGCTCCAGCCTTAACAACCTCTCTAACCAGCTACTTAAACCCATACATGCCAGAGAACAAATAAATTCCAATTCATAATAATCTCAGTATTCTATCACAGTGTAACAAATCTAACACCATCATTTATCAGATTACCGCAATCAATAATTTCGGAAACGATTAAGATACCTTCGATAAACTAATAAACAACCCACCTTTGAGGAAAGAGGTCAAAGCTTTCTCCTCCGCTTCGAGCTGCTTCTCCTCCAAACTCTTCTCCTCCGCTTGGAACCCCATTACGTCAGCGCCTTCTTCAACGCCTCTGAACAAATCAACCTCCTGCTCCTCCTTCTCCTCCGCCCCAAAACTCCACGGCGTATAATCCTCAGCTGCCCCCTCCTCATCCCCTCCACCAAACCCCTCCGCCTCCGCAAAAATATCACCACCGCCAGCATCCGCGCCATTCCAATCTCCACCGCCATAACCCTGGCCCTTCATCCCATCGCCGCCCCGATCGTCGACTTCCGGAGCATTACCGGGATCCACTGAGAAAAAGGAGTCTATATCTTCGCCGACTTCCGACGACATTTTCCATAAATCGGTAGTCGATGCGGCCGAATCACCGTCTCTGCTGTTCCCTTCGGTGGAGAAGAAACGGAATTGTGGAGGCTGAGGCGAGAAGAAACGGTGGGGTTTCGGGATTAAGGGAATTGGAGCGGGGACATTAGTGCTGGAGAAATGTGCGCGAGAGGAAATTAGGGTTAGACATCGATGGAATTGGGAAGGTTTGGGGATTAACCGAGCAAGCATCGCTGCGTCGAACGAGGCACAGTAGGGAGGAGAGCTGAAGAAGAAGAAGAAGAAGAAGAAGAAGAAGAGGGTTTGCAGAGCTAAAACGAAAATTTGGGGATTTAATTTTATGGGCGTTATATTTTTTTCAATCACGGCCTTACTTTTGGCACAACCACAATCTACTGCAATGGCTAATTTTTGTGAAATTCATTTTGATTACTTTTCGTTCGACATCTTTTATTGCACTATTGAATGCTCTACAATCGACATTAGGGGTGAGCATTCGGGTTTCGGATCGGGTTTTTCGTAAAATTAAAAAACCGAAAAAATTTCGGGTTTTGAAAAAATAACCCGAACCCGAACCAAATTACCAGAAAACCCGAACCCGAAAAACCGAATTTAATTTCGGTTTTTCGACTTTTCACCGAAATATTTTTAAAATTATTAAAACATATATGTATATTGGTTTATTAATAATTATCTATAGTACATTGCATAAAACATGTCTCAAACACTGTGAAAATATATAAATTTATAATTCATTATAACTATTATAAGAAATATGTATATTAATAAAATATAAATAATCATTAATAAATAGATAAATATATAAAAATTTATTAATAATTATAATAATTAATAATTCGGTTTTTCGGGTGTTAAGAAAAAAAACCCGAACCGAAACCCGAAAACCGAATTGTCCAAAAAAAAAACCGAATTAATAATAAAATCCGAATAACCCGAACCAAAATTTTATTTCGGTTCGGGTTTGGTTCGGGTTTCGGACAATTTTGCTCACCTCTAATCGACATTATGAGATACTATCTCCACCTCACAAAAGTAGTTCTAGTTTGACTTAACACAAAAATTAAGGAAAACGAGAATGTGTAGTTGTAATTAATTTTGGGATAGAGAGTTAATTGTAGCCAATTAAGTATTATTTATCATTTATAGAAAGTTGACTAATGTATGAGACTAACAAAAAGGAAATCCTTTTATATATAATAGCAATGCGGATTCGGAGCACCACATTCATTCACATGCCTACATGGCGCATCCTATGCTCCCCATTCCTACTTATCTAATAATTCAATTTATTTATAATAAAAATATTATCAAATTATTTGATAGTTATTATTATAAATAATTATAAACAATAAATAACTAAATCGATATTATTATAATTATATATAATAAAAAAAACCCGTAATCCCTCATCCTAGATACGTTATATCTAATAGTACGTTGTATCTAATATTTAATGTTACTAGTGCAATACCCGTCGAAATTCGACAGGATTCAATTTATTTCGTGATTTTACATAAAATTTTAATGAAAATACATAAATTTGTATATTAATTAATTATTTCAAGCACCCCGTTACTCGTGGTACTATGAAATGAGTTAGTAAATTAATATTTTTACGATTATTTCATCCCGTCAAAATTTGACATATATCACTTTATAATGTTATTTTAATCAAAATATTAAATTAAATAAAATATATTAAGCCGCCCCGTTTTTATTTTAACTAAAGCACCCTTCAGATGGATATTTTTGACCAAATAAAAAGGGATAGTTAGGGTTAACATTTCTGAAATAACTATATAGTTTTACTTAGTCACGCCAAAATTCGACTCTATATTGTTAATTTTAAGCAAAATATAAAAGAAAAATATCAAAATATATCAATTCACCCGTTGTTTGTTTCGATGAAACTGATAAAAAAGTTGTATTTATTTTATATCTAAAGCACCTGTCGAACATGTATATTGATATAAAAATGTGTCGATAAAGGCTAACATTTCTCAAATAATTATATGTGGTATGAATGTCAAACCTCACGTTATTTATTATAACAGTTATTCTCCTCAAAATATATAAACTTAGAGAAATAGATTATTACGAATTCTTATAAATTATTTTAATCTGCCCGTTACTTGTAACATTAAAAAATAAATGTTAAGACGTAATATCACAATTTTTCGATTAGCTCATTGCTCGATATCACGTTAGCATGAATAGTGCAAATTTGTCCGTTAATTTTTTTGTTAGCCCGTTGTTCGATATAACGTTAGCATGAATAATGCATATCTGCCCGTTAAATTTTCCGTTAGCCCGCTGTTCGATATAACGTTAGCATGAATTAGTAATGCATTTCCTCACATCAAATATGAATTTTGGTGAAGATACATGATCTATTTATATATGTACTTTGTCACTAATTCTTGTAAAAATCCTATATAATCAACATGGGACAATTGATAGTGAATAGATTTAATGATTATTACTTGGTAATTAAAAAATTAGGGTAGTTTTTCACATATAAAAATCGTTTGATTTTTTTTTTTTGAGATTTATACATTAATTATGTAGTTTCTCAAATTAAAGATGAATTTTGGTGGAAATATATGGATATATTTATATAGGTAATCCATTGTTAAGTTCTTGTAAAAAATCGATGTGGGACAGAATTCATGATTATTACTTGGTAATTAAAAAATTAGGGTAGTTCGAAATTCGACGGGATTCAATTTATTTCGTGATTTTACATAAAATTTTAATGAAAATACATAATTTTGTATATTAAATTAATTATTTCAAGCAACCCGTTACTCATGGTAATATGAAATGAGTTAATAAATTTAATATTTTTACGATTATTTCATCCCGTCAAAATTTGACATAAATCACTTTATAATGTTATTTTAATCAAAATATAAAATAAAATAAAAATACATTAAGCCGCCCCGTTTTTATTTTAACTAAAGTACCCTTCATATGGATCTTTTTGACCAAATAAAAAAGGATAGTTAGGGTTAACATTTCTGAAATAACCAGTTTTACTAAGTCACGACAAAATTCGACTCTATATTGTTAATTTTAAGCAAAATATAAAAGAAAAATATCAAAATATATCAAGTTACCCGTTGTTTATTTCGATGAAACTGATAGAAAGTTGTATTTATTTTATATCTAAAGCACCCGTCGAACATGTATACTGAAATAAAAATATGTCGATAAAGGCTAACATTTCTCAAATAATTATACGTGGTATGATGTTAAATCTCCCGTTATTTATTACTCCCTCCGTCCCACTTCACTTGTCCTCTTTCTTTTCGACACGAGATTTTATGCGTAGTGTTAAATTGAAAAGGTAATGAGTCCACATCAAAAAGTAAGGGTTAATTTTTGCCTTTTAATGAAAGAGGACAAGTGGTATGGGACGGACGGAAATAGTATTGAGGACAAGTGAAGTGGGACGGAGGGAGTACAACAGTTATTCTCCTCAAAATATATAAACTTAGATAAATAGATTATTACAAATTCTTATAAAATATTTTAATCTGTCCGTTACTTGTGACAATTAAAAAAAAAATAGTTAAAACGTAATATCACAATTTTTCGATTAGCTCATTGCTCGATGTCACGTTAGCATGAATAGTGTAAGTTTGCCCGTTAATTTTTCTGTTAGCCCGTTATTCGATATAACGTTAGCATGAATAGTGCAGATTTGCCCGTTAAATTTTCTATTAGCCCGTTGTTCGATATAACGTTAGCATGAATTAGTAATGTATTTCCTCACAACAAATATGAATTTCGATGAAGGTACATGATCTATTTATATATATAATTTTGGTGGAAATATATGGATCTATTTATATAGGTAATCCATTGTTAAGTTTTTGTAAAAACCGATGTGGGACAAAATTCATTGTGAATAAATATAAAATAAGCCAAATCAATGAGAATATTCGAAAATATTCAAGAAAATCATACGCGATGCCACGTAGGATCGGGATCCATATCGGTATTATATATATATTGATACTACCTAGATACGTTCCATTTAATTATAAATAATTTATATAATTATAAATATTATCTAATTATAATTATATTATTTATTTATTTATTTATTTATTTATTTGTTTATTTATATAATTATATAAATTGTATAAAGTGCTTCATATTAAATATTAACGTTAAAATTGATTATAACTATGTGAGACTCCCTTTGACATATTTTATTTATTAAAATAAATAACGGAAACGGGCAGCTTGACTTATATTGATATAATTGACATTTTCTTTTTATTACAATAAAAAATATTTTATTTTAAATATCACTCTTATAAACCTACTTTTATTATCACAATTAACAGGCGGCTTGAAATAATGATACGACGAGATAAAACCAATATAAAATAAACAACGAGCGACTTGACTTATTTTAATATTCTTCTTTTATTTGATTACAATAAACAACAGACAGCTTGACACTCTTATAAACCTACTTTTATTATCACAATTAACAAGCGGCTTGAAATAATGATACGTCGAGATAAAACCAATATAAAATAAACAACGAGCGACTTGACTTATTTTAATATTATTCTTTTATATTTGATTACAATAAACAACGGACAGCTTGACATATTTTAATAATTTCTTTCATATTTTTTTTCTTAAAAATAACGTTATAAAGTGATTTGTACCGAATTTTGACGGGAGACAAATACAAGTATACAGCGGAGTATAAGTTGATAATGTAACAATCATTATTAATACCTATAAATAACTATCATTAAATTAACTATATAAGTAGATATATCATAGTTTTTATGATATATTGTTAAAATTGATTATAACTATGTAAGACTCTCTTTAACATATTTTTTTATTAAAATAAATAACGGGCGTTTCACTTATTTTGATGTAACGACATTTTATTTTTATTACAATAAACAACAGGCTATCTAAAAGCAGTAATGTAAAGTGATTTATATCGAATATTGACTTTAAAATTGATTATAACTATATGAGACTCCCTTGGACATATTATTTTTTTTTATTAAAATAAACAAAGGGTGGCTTAACATATTTTAATATTTTTCATTATCATAGTATTGTATATAATTAATATTTACAAATATATGTATTTTAGATAAATAAGAATGACGGATGTAGGAATTGACACGTATGCATGTCGATTAACGTGGTGGTTCGAAACAAACATTTTAACTTATTTTGATATAACGACATTTTCTTTCTATTAAAATAAACAACGGGTAGCTTGACACAATTTAATATTTTTCATTTATATTTTACTTTAAAATAACGTTATAAAGTGATATGTATCGAATTTCGATGGGATACAAATGCACCTATCTTTAAAATGTTTCGTTTTTTTTTTTTTTTTTATAAACACGAGTAACAAGAGACTCTATATTGACATTTTGTTTTTATTACAATACACAACAGGTTACGTGAGAGTCTCTTTGACATTTTTTGTTTGATAAAACTAAATAGCTGGCGGCTTGACATATTTTGACATAACTGTCATTTTCCTTTTATTACAAACTCTTTTTGACAAGAAAGACGCATCATCATGCTCCTGAGAAACATTAATACATCGAATGAACTTTACAATAGCACAAGGATGATGGTAACAAAATTTGGAGACCGTGGAAGCGAATCCGCTTTCAAGAAAAAATGATGGCAAGAAGTTTCCAATTGCAAGAATGACAATGACTGCATCGGATCTAATTAAGTCACCGGTTATGTTTCAGAGGAGGCAATTTTCACTTTCTGTTTGCTTTGCTATGACCAATGTTCTAAAAAGCGCTAGGCGCTAGTCGGGCGGTGGAGGGGTGACTAGCGCCTAGGCGCTAGGCGGGAGCCTAGGCGCCGCCTAGGCGGATTCGAACTATAATGCATATTTTTACTATTCTTACAATATTGTTGCCAAATTTATAATAAATACATATACTATGACAATTGATATGTTAGTTTCATAATTATAAATCCAAAATCATACATAGAGTAGCATAGTTTGCCTAAACATAAATTAATTAACACATAAAGACTATTGATTAAGCTACAAGAGTGGCTCGTTGGGTATCGCATAGAGCCTAGGCGGATTACTTATTAGTCGGGCGGCGAGGTACTGACTAGCGCCTAGGCGCCGCCTAGGCGGACCTAGGCGGCGTCTTTTAGAACACTGGCTATGACGATAAATAAGAGTCAAGGACAATCTCTGTAATAACCCGTATTTTTAAATAATAGAAAAATAAATAAACAAATGAATTTTCTAAGTAAAAATATATTTTCTTGGTTATAAATATATTGGTTATAAATATATAGCCTTAATCGGCTCTCAAGAAGGAACACGACCCTCATCATCGTCCCAATGCAAGAGACCCTCATCCACCGCCACGCCGTTCCGCCATACGCGACGACGTGCAGTCCATTTGACGGGCCGAGACACCACACGACCTCTAGCAAACTCCAACGGAAACTCCACCAGCTCCTCAACGTGACCCTCCACAAATGGGCGAAGTAAACTAACATAAAATACATCATGAATTTTACTACCTTCCGGCAGCAACAACCTATACGCCACTTCACCAATCCTCTCCGTGATTGAAAACGGCCCATAATACCGCTGTGCAAGCTTTTGAGATAGAGGTTTTGCCACCGAGTGTTGTCGATAAACTTGTAATTTCAAAAGCACTAAATTCGCCCACCTTGAATTCGACATGCTGTCAATGTTTATTTGCCGACTCCCTCATACGTTGTTGTGGTTTAGCTAAATTCTTTCTCAGCCATACCAAGAGATCACCCCGCTGCCGAATGACATCTGCCACCGCTGGTGCCGCCGCCACGAGAGATGGTGGCTCTCGTCCGTAAAGCGCTCGGTAGGGTGATGTGCCCAATCCCTCATGATGAAAGCAATTGAGGGCCAATTCCGCCCATGGGAGAAAATTAGTCCACTTTGTTGGACGGTCCGATACAAATGCTCGAAGGTATTGCTCCAAACCCCTATTTCGCACCTCCGTCTGGCCGTCCGTCTGAGGGTGATATGCCGTTGAGAATTCCTGATTCGTCCCTGTTATGATATATATGGTAGTTAGTGTTAGGGTTATTAGGCCCATCTTATTAGGCCCGACATTTGTGTATATATATGTGCTCTTGTTCAGTTAATGAGATGAAGTTTTTCCCCTTTCTTTGATGTTTTACGTTTAAGATAACATGGTATCATGAGCTCTAGGTTCTAGGGTTTTCGATTTTGGGGGGGCTGATTTCGTATTAAAAAAAAAAAGTTGGATGTGAAGAATGCTTTTCTTCATGGCGATCTCAGTGACACAATCTATATGGAGCAACCGTCGGGATTTGTTGCTCAGGGGGAGTCTCATAAGGTGTGTCACCTTCGTAAGTCATTATATGGTTTGAAGCAAAGTCCTCGTGCGTGGTTTGAAGCAAAGTCCTCGTGCGTGGTTTGGCACATTTGCTCGTGCAGCTGAGGCGTTTGGCTTGAAGCAATCAGTATCTGATGATTCTGTTTTCTACAAGCGTTCTGATAGTGGTCTTATTTTATTGGTGGTGTATGTTGATGATATTGTGATTACTGGAAGTGATTCTGGAGGGATTGCATCTTTGCGAGCTTTTCTGCCTACTCGATTCAATACTAAGGATTTGGGTGAACTCAAGTACTTTCTTGGTGTTGAAGTGCTTAGAAGCAAGAAGGGTATATTCTTGTCTCAAAGGAAATATGTACTTGACTTGCTATCTAAAACAGGTAATTTGGGTGCTAAGCCATGTAGCACTCCAATGATTCTTAATATGCGGCTTACCAAAGACGGTGTGCCATTTGAAGATCCTGAGAGATACAAGAGATTGGTTGGTAAGTTGAATTATTTGAGGGTAACGCGTCCTGACATTGCGTTTTCAGTTAGTGTGGTAAGTTAGTACATGGCGTCTCCTACTGTTGACCATTGGAGGGCGGTAAAACAGATTTTGTGCTATTTGAAGGGAGCACCAGGACGTGGGATTGTGTATGGTGATCATGGCCATGATAGAATTGAGAGCTTTTGTGATGCAGATTGGGCAGGAGCAAAAGATGATAGAAGATCTACTTCAGGATATCGTGTGTTCTTTGGTGGAAATTTGATCTCGTGGAAGAGCAAGAAGTAGAAGGTAGTTTCTCTCTCAAGTGCAGAATCTGAGTATAGAGCAATTGCTAAGTCGACATGTGAGATTTTGTCTGTTCATAAATTTCTGAATGAGGTAGGAGTAAAAGTCTCAATGCCAGCTAAGTTGTGGTGTGATAACAAATCTGCTCTTCATATTGCTTCTAACTCTGTCTTTCACGAGCGAACCAAGCATATTGAGATAGACTGCCACTTTGTTCGTGAGAAGATTAAGAATGGGGTGATTACTACTGGTCATATGAAGACTGAAGATCAGTTAGGAGATTTGTTCACGAAAGCTTTGAATGGGGTTATGATTGATTATCTTTGTAACAAGCTTGGCATAGTTAACATCTATGCTCCAGCTTGAGGGGGAGTGTTATGATATATATGGTAGTTAGTGTTAGGGTTATTAGGCCCATCTTATTAGGCCCGACATTTGTGTATATGTGCTCTTGTTCAATTAATGAGATGAAGTTTTTCCCCTTTCTTTGATGTTTTACGTTTAAGATAACAGTCCCACTTAGACTCAATAAGTTCTCCCACACTTCACTCAAGAAAACGGGATCCCTATCTGAAATCAACGTCTTCGGGAAGCCGTGGTGTTTCACAACAGTATCTACGAACAGGTTGGCGACACACCAAGCATCGAACTTGGTCGGTAACGGTGCGAAGTGAGCGTACTTCGACAAGCGATCTACAACCACCATAATTGCCGTGTAACCCCGCGATTGTGGAAGACCCGTGATGAAGTCCATGGAAACGTCTTCCCACACATGCGTCGGGATCGGGAGAGGTTGCAATAGGCCGGCAGGCCTCTGAGTTGAGTACTTCGTTGTTTGGCAAAACGAAGCACGCCTCTACGAACTTCTTAACATCGTTTCTCATCCCCGGCCAATAGAAAACCGCGGCCAAGCGTCAGAGTGTACGGTCAACCCCCGGATGGCCGGCATATGGGGTTGAGTGGTGTTCATATAAAAGTGCTTGATTCGCCACCGAGAAAGCCGTCACGAATCAGGCCGTCATCTTTCCTAAAATTCACGGCTACTCTACCCTCACAAATCTTCGAACGTAACTCTTGAAGATCTGGAATCGTACGTGTGTCCTCTCAAAAAATATCCAAAATATCCGGTAAGGGTTGAGCCGCTGCTACAAAGAGTTCCGCTTCGTCTGTTGATCTGTGCTCGGCCTCATCGCGCCTCGACAAGGCGTCCGCCACTCAGTTGGACGTACCCGACTTATACACTATTCGGAACTTATATCCCATAAGTTTCCGAACATACAATTGCTGATCGGGGGTCTGAATAACCTATTGTTGTAACTCCCTCAAACTTTTCTGGTCGGAACGAATGACGAATTCCCGTCCCAATAAATATTGTCGCCACTTCTGAACGGCCTCTACTATCGCGTATAGTTCCTTGTGGTAAGTTGATGTCACACGGGCGACGTGGACCCAACTTCTTGCTGAAGAACGCGATCGGGAGCTTATCTTAAAGTAATACGGCCCCAATCCCAAAATTTGATGCATTGGTTTCCAAGTAAAATGTCTTGGAGAAATCCGGTAGCCGTAAAATGGACGCCGTCGATATTGCATCCTTCAACGCTCGGAAACTTTTCTCCGCCTCCGACGACCATAGAAATGCGTATTTTTTTAATAACTCGGTCAATGGTGTAGCTAACATGGCGTTTTAAACGGCGATAGTACCCCGTCAAGCGGAGGAATCCTCTCAATTTCTTAACTGACGTCGGAGTAGGCCATGCCACCATTGTCTCAACTTTCGCCGGGTCGGCCTTCAAATGTCCCTCAGTAATAATGTGGCCCAAATACTCCACCGTTGCACAACAAAAGGAGCATTTCGTCAATTTTGATGAAAAACCGATGTTGCTGTTGAATAGCGAATACCTCCCTCAAGTGTTCTGCATGTTCCGGCACCAAGAGGTTGTAAACCAAAATGTCATCGAAGAAGACGATGACGAAACGACGTATTAGTGGCCAAAAATCTCGTTCATGGCCGATTGAAATGTCGACGGCGAATTCGTTAAGCCGAAAGGCATAACCAAGAACTCGAAATGGCCGTCGTGAGTTCGAAACGCTGTTTTGTATACATCCTCCTCGTGCATACGAATTTGGTGATAACCTGATCGCAAATCCAGCTTTGTGAATACGCGAGCCTCCCCTAGCTCATCGAATAACTCATCTACCGTCGGGATTGGGAAATGATCAGCCACCGTCACGTTGTTAAGAGCCCGATAATCGATGCAAAAACGAAACGTCCCCTCTTTCTTATGAATTAGCAATACCGGCGACGAAAAAACACTGCAACTCCGCCGGATTATCCCCGCTTCAAGCATCTCCCGAACCTGACGTTCTATTTCATTCTTTTGGAAGTAGGGATATCGATACGGCCGAACATTCACCGGCTTGGTGTGCGGCAGCAAGTGAATGCGATGGTCGAAAGCCCTAGCTGGCGGTAACTCGGACGGGACGACGAAAACTGCCGCGTGCTGCAATATGGCGTCACACACGACTGTCGGGATGTCGGCCGGCAACTCAAGGTCGTCGTTGCTGTCTGAACTCGGGACTTCCACGTTGGCCGCCAAATTCAAACACAACAAGGACTCCCCATTACCTACATAGACACGAAAATGGCGAATAGCCGTTAGAGGAAGCATAACTTTTTCCGCAATACGAGGATGGACGAAGTTGTGAGTAGGGGTGATTATCCGGTACGGAACCGGTTTACCGGTACCGGAACCGGTTTACCGGTTACCGGAGAAGTGCCGATTTGAGGAACCGGTTACCGGACCGGTTAATTTACCGGGTAACCGGTACCGGACCGGTTCGGTACCGGTAAACCGGTAGAACCGGTTAAGGAACCGGTTTTCTCCTTTTTTTCTTTTTTCTTTTTTAAATTGATATTTCATTTATATATTTGAAAGAAAAAATTAATGAAATTAGAAATTAATAAATTATATATACATTTATATTTATAAAAATTTCCATAACTAAAATTTCCATATTTATTTATAAAAAATTTCCATAATTAATTAAAAATATATATAAATATATATATATATATATATATATATATATATATATATATATATATTTATAAAAAATTTAATTAATAATATATAAAAACCGATTCCCGGTTCCGTACCGGTTCCGTACCGGTTAACCGGGAACCGGAAATTTTTAAATGTATGGAACCGGTTTTTACAGGTACCGGTTCCCGGTTCCCGGTCCGGTACCGGTTCGGTACCGGTTTTCCCGGAGAACCGGTTCCCGGATAGTCACCCCTAGTTGTGAGTACTCCCCGTATCGACAAGAATAGAAACTTCCGCGTTGCATAACGATCCTTGGAATTCCAACGCCGGTGTGCGAGGGCGGCCGTCCATACTATAGACGTGAGATAAATTGGCCGTTATCACCTCCGAGGCTGTCGCCGATGTATCCGGGTCATTTGGATCCCCTTCATCCTCATCATCGGATCCCATATATGCTAAGAAACGGCCCTTGAAAACGTGGCCACTCGTCCACTTGTCGGAGCAATACCAACAAAGCCCTAATCGTGACTTTCCACTCTCTCCGCAGCCTTCAACCTGACCACCGGTAATTTGGAGTAATCACGTGGCTTCGAACTGCTAGACGACGGTTGAGATGATGTAGGTGGCGCGGCCTGACTCGATGAGGGCGCGACCCTCGGTGCCTGCCGGTACTCCCTTCCTTGCCATGGGCGACGAGCTGGCGCGCTACTCCTATCACCCGACGCTTCAAACTCCAACGCAAGCGCCATAGCTGCCGCTACCGAGGTTGGATGCTGAAAATGGACCTGGTTTTTCATCGGGTTCCGTAGGCCACCCATATAGATTGGAAGCAACGTGGACTCCGCTACCCCATGGATTTGATTTAACATTCTCTCAAACTCCCGATTGTAGTCCGCCACTGATCCCGTCTGTGTCAATTATGCAATTAATTCAATATAATTGTAAAGTAATTAGGATCAAAACGGCGGCGTACATCCTCCAAAAACTGCGGCCAGGACACCAACGGATTGTTGGCACAATACGAAAAAATTCAGTCTGTTGTCGGGGGAGCGAACAACAAGACTACGTAATGTAAACGCTGCTCATCAGGCAATCTAATGTGATCGAAGTAATAATGAATCCTCGTCGTCCAACTATGAGCCGATCCATCGAAAATCGGTGGATCCATTCTAAACAACTTGCCCGGATCGGACACGGCTGATGGCGACGAGAAGCGCTGCCCTTGTTGCTCGAGCCATGGTCGGGATTGTTGCAAATCCCAGGATGACGGAGGTCAGGATAGTGAAGGATCCCATGACGATAGGGGCGTGAGAAAGGGAGATCCCACGGCGATGACACTGCTGGCGTCGTGAATCGCGACACGTGCGGAAACCCTACCCCCGATCTGCTGCTGTTGAAGGTGGCCGTGGTAGCACACGGCGTTGCCGTCGCTGGCATGTACGTATACGTCAGCTCCCCTAAGGCTGGTGAAGTCCCACCTGGGATCCACAACGAAGAAAGCCAGTTCGGTGGCATCCCGTAGGGCGGGTCGGGATCCGGCCGGGATGCGTGGTGATGCGAGGATTGCCGATCATCCTTCTCGTCGAAGCGCGCCTCCATCATGTGCAGCATCGTGACGATGACCTCCATGGATATCTCTGATTGGCCCCCAGAAGTTGTAGCCACCATACTCGACGACGACGAAGGGGTACTCGTCGGCGGTGACTTAGAAACATCCAACACCGAAGAATTTGATATCGGATTCGTCATAGTTCGGGATGAAAGCACCAGTTGATAGGTTATCGCACCTATCGAAGAAGACGGACACGAGGGATTCCTCGTCGTACGCGTCAAAACAAGCAACGAAACTAGAAAAGATAAGCGGCTAGAGAATTAGGGTTTTATTTCATGCATGGAAGAAAATAAAACAAGGCTAATCCCTATTTATAACTAAGGACCCTAGGGTTGATTCGACCTACGATTCGAGAAAGAATCAACAAGAAAACCCAAAAATGAGCTTATCAAATGCTCGACCCAAAATAATAAAACGGGCTAAGCCCAATCCGAAAAATACATAATTAAATTAACGATGTGGAAAAAGTCTTCGAACTTCCGAGGCGGCCGAGTCCGACGTTGAGGCCGACCCGTTCTCTCTTCTTCTTCTCTAACGACTCCGCTCCTTTCCCTCGTATCATAGTCCACTTCACCTAACTGCAATCTCTCTCTCGGCGTCTCTTCATGCCTACTTGGAGAAGCATTACCCGTATCACCCCATCTTCAAGGGGAGCCTATTCCTTCGCTCTCACTCATTTTCCATCAATTATCATGTTATGTAAGATGATACATGTATATATATAACAATATAACATCCTGCATAGTATGTATCACAATAGAAGAATCGTGACGAACTTTTGATAATTCTCCAACGTATTTTGAGTAACCTGAAAGCTCTTTTAACTAGGATTGTAAACTAATCAAACAATTTTGAATCGATTCGCGATCGTATTCGTTTAGTTGTATTCGTATTCGATATTTTACGATTCGTATTCGATAAAAAATACTAGTATAATTTATGATTTGATTTTTAATCAAATATAAATACTAAATGTATGATATTCGATTCGATATTCTTTAAGTATTCGATTATGATTATATATATAATACTTTCAGTAAATCCATTTATAAGGTTCATTAATTCATGTTAAACAATTTAATCCAATCAAAAAAATTTGAATACGGTTCATTTTTATAATCAAACACTAAAAAATTATTGTTTAATCATAATAAAATGGAAAAAATAAAAAGGATCAAAATAAATATTAGTATTCGATTCGGATTCGTTAAACTATTCCCAAACTCGCAAATACAAATTCAAATCGGAGTTCATATTCGTATTCTATTCAGATACGAATTCGAGTTCACTAATAGCTTAACAAATCCGATTCGAATATGGTGATATATAACACTCTGGTGGAAACTAACCTTAAGTTGAAACTTAGAAACCGACCATATCCATTGATTAGGGATAGATCAAGGGTTGAGATTAATCCAAAATATTGCAATTAAAATAAAAAATGTCTATTATGAAGGACAAATCTGTCCATAAATTTTGAAAAATATAGCAACAAATCCACCTTCCATAATATTAGGATATTTTCATAACCACCTACACTATCCCACTTCTCTCTCCAGCCGGAATTTGAGGGAGTAAATTCACATACCAACAAAATTACCTTCGACATCTCCATTCAAGAAATAAACGGCCGTCGAAAAAGAGGGGAGAAAACCAGTAAAATCGGTGAGAAAAATCGATAGAAAGGTGAAGAAAACACAACAATTAATACGCCAGATACAATGCATCAAAATCCATTATAAATGCAGTAAAATGTATTGATTATGCATTAAAAAAGAGAGAGAGAGAGAGAGAGAGAGAGAGAGAGAGAGAGAGAGAGAGAGAGAGAGAGAGAGAGAGAAGAAAATTGAAAAAAAAAAAACAAGTTTGTCTACGAGTTGAAAAGGAGGATAATAACAGATACAATGCAGCAAAATCTAATATAAATGCATTAAAATGTGTTTATTTTGCATTCAAAAATATGTACAACAAAACATAATACACAAAATTTGTTTAATATGTATCAAAAAACCAAACTAAAACCCTATCCCATTAGGGAAATCGAAACCCTATTTGGGAAAGTTATACCCTAACTTGTAAGGGAAACTATACCCTAACATGTAGGAAAAGTTAAACCCTAACTTGTATGAAAAACTAACCCTAATACGAAAAACTGAAGTCTCTAATTAAATAAATTGAAAATGCATTAGAATGATCTATAAAATGCAACAAAATTGACATAATATGCATTATGTCCAGCAGAACTTGAGCGAGCAGCCGAGGACACGTCTCCGCGTGCAGCCGCCCAGATCCATCTCGACGGCGAACGCACACCCGGGGCGAGACACCACTTCCGCCGTTGGCTGAAATCGACGTATGAAAATATATAAGCACACTCACTAAACATATCCAAAAGCAGATTACTGAAATTTCACATAAATTAAGAACATAAAACCTTCAACCTCAAATTCAGAACAAAAAATAGCCTCGGATTCTTCATTCCAATACCCTTAATTTAGTTATTCGGTTACGAGAAAAAACAAACACCAAAATCCAGAACCAACACACAATTTAGAAGAATACAAATCAAAATTCCAGCAAAGTCCAAACTTTTTTTAAATTTCACTATTCCCCAGAAAAAACTAACAACCAGAATTGAGAAAATACAAACAGTGAGACGAAATTCAGTTAATCACTCGAAACACCAATTTCCACGCCCAAAAATTAACAATTACACAAAAAATCGAAAACACGAACCCTAGAAAGAGATCAAAGCTTACTTCCAAATTGAGAACGATAGCTTTCTCCCGGCTGAGGATGGTGGACGGATACGAAAGTAGCGGGTCGAGGATTCGAAGGTCCCGCTCGTGTATCTGCACGCGGTGCATGATCCGGCGCGGGAGGACAGAGATTCGATGAGAATGAAATCTGAGAAGTTACGATGAGAATGAAATCTGAAAATATATGATCTTCAGAATAATTAACATAAATAATGTAACCGCAAATAAAAAAAAAATCAATGCAAATATCCCATATTTTAGGAAGATTCAGTTTTCTAGAAATAAAATTACACTTTTAACTTTAAATAATACATTAAATGAATTAAAAAATCAGAAAATTAATATTTAATTGTTAATTTGAAATGAAATCTGATCCATTAGATCTTCAAAATCAACAGATGTGGTTGGTTTCTAAGTTTCAACTTAACATTAGTTTTCACCTGATTTATCATATATATATATATATATATATATATATATATATATATATATATAGGGTTGAGATATGGTGAAAACCTTACTTTTGGTGAAAACGTGAAAACCATGCACTTTCATGCATATCATGTTGCATAAAAAATATTTAGGGATTATATGCATTTTTTTAATAAAATAATATTTATTTTTTTAATGCAACATGTTATGCATAAAAGTGCATCATGCTATGCACAAAAGTGCATGGTTTTCACGTTTTCACGAAATATTTGGTTTTCATATGATCCAACATGTTATGCATATCAATTTCAACTCTACGGTTTATGTCTCGGGGAATGAAATCAAATTTTATAGTACTCCCTCTGTCCCATTTAATTGTCCTCTTATGTAAAGTGGATAACATTTACTCTCACAACTAATATAATATTAAACCCTACTATCTCACACTGTCTTGGTTCCTGTGTCATTTTCCAAGGGGACAATTAAATGGGACGGAGGGAGTAATATATTATTCAAAAAATCTATAAATATATAATAGTAGTGTCGAGTTGTATATAGAAGGGTTTAGTTCATTAATTAAAAGTACTTATATGCATTTATTTCATTAAAAATTTAAGGTTTTAAATTTTAATTAGATAGTGATTTATTAATTTTATATATGAATTAGTTACATAGTGATTTAAATATATGTATATATTAAAATATTTAAACGAATTAATATGTTGAAACGGTGGAGTAAAACATAATACGAATACAACAGTGGGTGTAGTAGGTATGAATTGTATAAATTTACCAATGAATTGTATAAATTTACCATATTAACCCCTAATCATTACATTGAAAGTTGAAAAAGTGAAAAAAATGTAATGATAATAGCGGTAAAATTGGTAGTTTAGCCAAAATTTTACGTTGAAATATGTGATAGGACACTTATTAGGGGACAAAAATTTTGGCGGTTCGGGACACTTATTATTAGGGGACGGAGGGTGTAGTAGGTATGAAGGGGTTTTGGAATATTTTGAAAACACAAATGTGACACTTGACAATTGATAGTGAGGGTAGGCATGGAAGACACATTTGTGTGTCTTTAGGATCGAAGCTCCCCCCAAACAGAGGTGAGCTAAGCTAACTGTTCAATACTCTCTCAGAAACAATAAATTCATGGCCTACGATACTAATATGGGAAGATATTCTTTTTAATTTGCAGGCCGAGGCGGTGGATTTAGGGGAGGAAAGGGAGATGGAAGTGGAAGAGGAGGGAGGGGCGGTGGCAGAGGTGGAAGAGGTGGGTTCGGCGCCATGGGCAGAGGCGGCGGCGGCGGAAGGGGTGGTAGGGGCGGAAGAGGTGGAGGAATGAAGGGAGGAAGTAGGGTGGTGGTGGAGCCACATAGGCATGATGGTGTTTTTATTGCTAAGGGTAAAGAAGATGCTCTTTGCACCAAGAATCTGGTTCCTGGTGTAGCTGTTTACAATGAGAAGAGAGTCTCTGTTCAGGTTCCCACTTCCTCTTCTTCTTTTTCTTGATTGCCATTTTCCAGTAATGCTTTGTTTTTGGTATTTTTCTAGCCTGTTTCTCAAGTATGTCTTCTAAAAGATTGATTTTTTAGGGTAAAAAGAAACAATTTTGCGATTTCTGGATGATTAATTAAAGCTGCTGAGCCATTTCCTAGTGGATTGAACTTTATGTATTCATACATTTTCTGTGGTCAATTAACCAGATTTTTCTTGATTAATGGGTGATAAGTAATTTTTTTTCCTGATTAAATTCATTTCCTGTAGAATGAAGATGGGACGAAAGTCGAGTACAGAGTTTGGAATCCATTCCGTTCTAAGTTGGCTGCTGCCATCCTCGGTGGGGTTGATAATATCTGGATTGTGAGTTTACCGATCTTCTCTCATGTGGTTTGAAATTTAACTCTGTGCTTAAGTTTCATGCCCTGTTGTTTTGAAATATTCAATTTCTTATTTGGTTAAGAAACCCGGTGCTCGTGTGCTTTATCTTGGAGCTGCTTCAGGAACTACAGTCTCTCATGTTTCAGACATCGTTGGTCCTGTAAGTATTAGTTCTCAAGTTTCAGCCCGCATTTCCATTGAAGTTTATTCAGCCAAGCTGATTACATTTTATTTTGCTTTTTTCGAAAGAATGGGGTGGTGTATGCAGTTGAATTTTCTCATAGAAGTGGTAGAGACTTGGTGCATATGGCAAAGCAGCGTACTAATATTATCCCCATTATTGAAGATGCCAGACACCCTGCAAAGTACAGAATGCTTGTTGGCATGGTTGACGTTATCTTTTCTGATGTCGCTCAGCCCGACCTGGTCTGGATTCTTTACAGTTTTCACTTTTCTGGATATTTTCCTCTCTATGAGTCATATATGGATATTTTGTGTGTTGTTATTTTCATAATATAGATATTTTGCCAAGCATGTGCTTCAGGAACTACAGTCTCTCATGTTTCAGACATCGTTGGTCCTGTAAGTATTAGTTCTCAAGTTTCAGTCCGCATTTCCATTGAAGTTTATTCAGCCAAGCTGATTACATTTTATTTTGCTTTTTTCGAAAGAATGGGGTGGTGTATGCAGTTGAATTTTCTCATAGAAGTAGTAGAGACTTGGTGCATATGGCAGAGCAGCGTACTAATATTATCCCCATTATTGAAGATGCCAGACACCCTGCAAAGTACAGAATGCTTGTTGGCATGGTTGACGTTATCTTTTCTGATGTCGCTCAGCCCGACCAGGTCTGGATTCTTTACAGTTTTCACTTTTCTGGATATTTTCCTCTCTATGAGTCATATATGGATATTTTGTGTGTTGTTATTTTCATAATATAGATATTTTGCCAAGCATGTGCTTCAGGAACTACAGTCTCTCATGTTTCAGACATCGTTGGTCCTGTAAGTATTAGTTCTCAAGTTTCAGCCCGCATTTCCATTGAAGTTTATTCAGCCAAGCTGATTACATTTTATTTTGCTTTTTTCGAAAGAATGGGGTGGTGTATGCAGTTGAATTTTCTCATAGAAGTAGTAGAGACTTGGTGCATATGGCAGAGCAGCGTACTAATATTATCCCCATTATTGAAGATGCCAGACACCCTGCAAAGTACAGAATGCTTGTTGGCATGGTTGACGTTATCTTTTCTGATGTCGCTCAGCCCGACCAGGTCTGGATTCTTTACAGTTTTCACTTTTCTGGATATTTTCCTCTCTATGAGTCATATATGGATATTTTGTGTGTTGTTATTTTCATAATATAGATATTTTGCCAAGCATGTGCTTCAGGAACTACAGTCTCTCATGTTTCAGACATCGTTGGTCCTGTAAGTATTAGTTCTCAAGTTTCAGCCCGCATTTCCATTGAAGTTTATTCAGCCAAGCTGATTACATTTTATTTTGCTTTTTTCGAAAGAATGGGGTGGTGTATGCAGTTGAATTTTCTCATAGAAGTAGTAGAGACTTGGTGCATATGGCAAAGCAGCGTACTAATATTATCCCCATTATTGAAGAGATGCCAGACACCCTGCAAAGTACAGAATGCTTGTTGGCATGGTTGACGTTATCTTTTCTTATGTCGCTCAGCCCGACCAGGTCTGGATTCTTTACAGTTTTCACTTTTCTGGATATTTTCCTCTCTATGAGTCATATATGGATATTTTGTGTGTTGTTATTTTCATAATGTAGATATTTTGCCATATATGGATATTTTGTGTGTTGTTATTTTCATAATGTAGATATTTTGCCAAGCATGTGCTTCTTGAAGTGTCGAGGTTTTCTGGATACTTACATAATTGATCTGACCTTTCTCTCTTATATTTTTCGAGAAGATGATTTTCTATAGATCCGTTTTTGTTAGAAGCTAGCAGTTCCTGGTCGTTATTCGTTAATCACTCTTTCTCCTGCTGGTCTCTGCACTTTTCTTTTGAATTCATATGGCTAGGCAGATGATGATTTTACTCGGATTCCCCTTCAAGACATCTTGAGTGATGCAAAACTCGAGTTTCTGATGCTTTAATGTTTTATAATTTTTGTAGAACAGTTGTGTACTTGTGTGTCTTGTTAGGGGGTATTTTCTTGGTTGGCGTCAAATGCATCTAGTCCGAGCCCCCAAAAGATTTTTCTGCGTAATTTGGTAAATTGCATATTTACATTAGTCACATTACTAAAAGATTTTAATGTTTTTTTCTCTGTCAGTTTAAAAATTGTGATCAAATGATGAATTAACTCGGATTCCCCTTCAGGACATCTTGGATGATGTGAAAACGAGTTTCTGATGATATTTTGTGATTTTATTTGTCTAAGTTTGGATGTGTGTTTTTCTTTGAGTTGCTATCTTATGCAACTACCTCCAAGCCCCATTCAAGCTTATTTTCTTCTATTTTTACTCATAAAATTTGAATATTTACATCATTGTAAACTGTTCAATGATATTTCCTCCGCTCCGGTTAGTTTCTACGTATTCCATTTTTTACTTTTATTTTTCATTACAAAACTAAAGTAAATCAAGGAGGGTCGTTCCCCTTGGTTTTCATGTATCTGCTTGCATTATTCTTAATCTATTTTATATTTATAGCCAGATGATGATTTAACTCGGATTCCCCTTCAGGACATCTTGGATGATGCAAAAACGAGTTTCTGATGCAAATTTTTAATTGTAGTATAGTTATCTCTTGTGCTTTGTTAGGGTTTAATGCCTTGCTATCTTTGTGCTATACGTATGAAGTCTTTTTTGCACCGCCTTCCTTTAATATGCTACATTTTAGAAGAAATCTGACTGCATTTTAAATATGCCGGATTCGAATGAGGAATTTTGGGTGAACCTATGCACTATAAATCTAGTACACTACTGAATATTTGCTTGATTAGCAAATAGACTATTTTTTGTACATTTCCGGATGACTACGTAGGGGATAGAGGTAACAGATAAGGTGACGGCGATTTGATTGTGTTAAATAACGATGCTAAGTATTCTTATTACTAATATATGTCTGCAGGCAAGAATATTGGCTCTAAATGCATCCTACTACTTGAAAGAAAGAGGCCACTTCGTTATTTCAATTAAGGTTCGTACCCGTCAATGGTACTTGTGTAGTTGATGCGATTTCACAACAGCTACGAGTATTCTTCTCTTACCGAAGAAAATTTATGTCTTCTTTTGGTACTGCACTTCTTCCCATTCAGGCAAACTGCATAGACTCGACAGTCCCTGCAGAGGCGGTGTTTGCACGGGAAGTGAAGAAGCTGCAGGCAGATCAGTTCAAACCGGCTGAGCAGGTTACTCTCGAACCCTTTGAACGAGACCATGCTTGTGTTGTCGGTGGCTATCGTATGCCAAAGAAGAAGAAGACCGCTACCTAGCCTACTTTTTCTTCACTGTGAGTCAGTTCTCGTCGGGTACCATCCGTATCGAGCTGCTTTTCTTCTCCATAAGAACCATGTAGTATATAATAGCGATGATACAACATAAATAGTGCTCTAGTATATAATGGCGATGATTCAATGCATGTATATCAACATAAATATTGTGGTTGGGAAGAAATACAATGTTGAACTATCATCTTGCTTGTGTTTCTTCAATTCGTTCAAGCATTGCACGGTGAGATTCTTTCGAATCCCTCTTTCGTTTTTTTTTAAAGAATTGACAGGAAATTTAAATGCAGTGCCATAGAAGGTACGAACTTGAGAATGCTTGATCACAGTTAGCCACCCCACTTCCTCATTCGTTCCGTTGTCTGCTCCACCTGCAAAAGGTCTCAGGCATTAACCCCTTACCGCTCAACTAAACTGACACATGCTATTTTGTTCGTAAGAAAGACTAACCTCCTTGTTCCAGTTGGTTTTGTGAAGTAATATTAAGAGCAACACCGTTTGCAGTGCCAATCCAGCAATCATGCCGCTCCAAATTCCCTATAAACACAAGAAAACAATTACTCTTGTAATTTAAATTTCACAAAAAGCAAAACTTTTACTAATAGTAGGAAGAAATTATTATTACCATAACTCCAAGATTGTAGGTGTAACCAAGAATGTAACCTAAAGGGAGACCAAATACATAGTAGCAACCCAAGTTGATGTATGCAACCTGAGCTTGCCAACCTCCTCCGATGGCGACGCCTGCATGTTAATAAAGATTCTCACCTTATGGCAGCATTCACTCCCACAAACACCATGGTCTCCCACCCATCAATGTTCATGCTGATAAAAATCAAGAAATCCAGATCCACCAAATGTTAATAACAATAGTGTAGAAACCGAAAAAACGTGCTTCTTTCATGATCGGATCGAAGCCTTACCAAATCGAAAGCAAACCAACCGAAGTGACAACATCATCAAGATTGCCAGCAAGAACAACAATACTCATCACATACCAAATCTCCAAGCACATCATGATGGCGGACGCCAACGACAGCCTCACAAACGCCCCAATCTCGCGAAACGCACCCCACGTGAACCCGCCCCAACTATCCCCACACCAACCAACCACATAAACGAACTGCGCAGTGACAGTCATCCAACTACTGAGATCAAGAGCCAGAGCTGCACCAGGTGCACCTAAGCCAAAGACATCGACAAAGAGCCAACACAGCAGAGCCTGTGCAGCGAGGCAGAAGCCGGCGATCCAAGCAAGAACGCCGACTCTGCTCTGTGCTTGGAGGAACTTCTGTGTGGGGAAGGCAACACAGAGAGAGAACAGTTGAGGAATGATGAGAAGAGTGTAGAAGCCAGAGAGCTTTGCTATTTCATGAGGCTGGCCTATGAACTTGAGAATGGGGGCGGCGAATACGTAGAGAGGCGAGATGAGGAGGGAAGAGACGAAGAGGACGAGCATCGATCGTTGCATGTAAACACCGAGCATGTCGATCTTTCCGGCACCGAATGCCTGTCCGCATAGAGTTTCAAGAGCACTCCCCATTCCTAGCTGCAGAAGTTAAATGCAACAACTTGAAGAAATCAAGATTAAGCAAGAAGGTGTGTGTTATTAGTGTAGTGCAAGTATATTCTGTAAAGATGTATAGCTCATCAATTTAGATTTTAACTATCTGTAGTTTTGCATGCCTTTAATTTGAGGAACGTATAGTAGTATTAATCATCACATATGAAAATGGTTCACATTTATACCTATCTAGGCTCCCCAAAACATACTTTCTCATTTCATGTTATCTAAAGAGAAACGACACGCTACTCTCGTATCGTACCTTTGTCATTTTTTCACTTTGGTATTCCTTTTTTTTTTTTTTTTTTTTTTTTTTTTTTTTTTAATACTCTAGTATCTCATAAATTTATGTCGAAATCGTCAAATCTATGAAATGCATAGAAATCGAAACTCCATATGTTCATTTTTCTTTTTAAGTTCATGTTGTGACGGATTAGGATTAAAGAGCGATAAACAAACAGAAAAGTAAAGACGACACAAAATTACGTGGTTCACCATCTTATGTTGGCTACGTTCACGGACAGAAAATGAGAACATATATTATTAGGTGACTAGGTTACATATTACATAATATGTCTTTACAACTATATATAGCGAAAAGAGCATAATAGATGAGCTCAGCATGGCGCCCGTAAATCCCAACAACCTAGCGAGACCTCGACCAACTCTGCGTACCCGAATATAAGTACATGAAATATCAACACTTCAAAAACTAAATAATAAGACAAATTGAGTTTTGGTGTTTAATTATTTTATAACTATATTAATTTTTAAGATATTAGAATATAATATAACAAAAATATTATAAGAAAGTAACATCAAAATGAAAAAACGATGAAGATTCCCATGGGATTACTATATCATTAATTTCTCTATCTTTATATTATAATGACATACCCCTCTGTTTTTTTATAAGTCCTTTTTTTCTCAAACAGGAGAATTAAGAAAACTTAATGATTATTCTTTTATGATCAATTTTTTTCTCGTAAATCAAAATTTTCATATAAAAATAGAACTTCGCCATGATCGAAGCCAAAATTGCTATATCAATGATTCTGAGTCGCTTTTCGTTCCGACTATCTCCTTCTTACGTGCATTCTCCTTTTGCGGTCTTGACTCTGCAACCTCAACGCGGCCTTCCATTGATTTTCCGAGCTCTCGACTCATAAACAAGCACCGTAGTACTTTGTTTTGAAGCTACTTCCTCCAGTCTATTTTTGTTTATTATAATAGATTCGGCCTAAATAAAAAAGTGTCATTACCGAGTGGACTTCAATAATCGTAAATTGGATGAATGGTGTATATAACAAGAATATAATATAGTATAGGAGTATACAACTTTGATGTAATTTTGTATTTTTGTACTTGTTATAAAACTTTGTGATATAAAATATATTAACAAATTCTTCAATAATCATATATGTATATACTCCTTTCATACCGACGAAAATGGTCGAAATATGTGAGACAGACCAACGTACATTTCAGTCAGACGCTTCATGTTTGTCGGGGCGGAGGGAATGGTATAAATGATTTGACACGGATGGACTATTTGGGTGATGAATTTGAGGAATTGAAGGTGGTTGTACCAGAATCAAGAATTTCTTTGACAACTAGGTTTCTTGCTCTGTTTATGGTCATGAAGCATAAGTATAAATGTTCTTCCAACTCATCGAGCTGTTCCATGAAGCTTTGGTTATTCTTCTTCAGCTGGCTAGCCACTTCTTCACTGGCTTGGAGCCGATCGTCTCTTCTCTGCAGCCACAGCTGCACTAAGCCGTCCACGCGCTCCAGCTCGTTGTTGAGCCGAGCCACCAGCCGGCTCACGGTGTCCAAGTCCCTGATCAGTATGTAAGTCCCCTTAGCCGCCGTGTCGAGCTGAGCCGACCACCTAGCCAGCTGCTCCACCGAAAACAGCTCGAGCGAGCCGGCCATCACAGCCGGTGCCGCCACCATCATCACGAGAGCGTGAGCCGCGACCACCACCACCAGCGAAGCCGTCACGGCCACGAATAGAACGGCCGAGCCGAACTTGAGCTTCTCGAGCCGACGGAACCTCGATCGCGTCTTGTCGCGGCGCGCCTCGAGCTGCTTGAGCAAGGCGGAGGAGCCGGCTTGCACGGCTTGGAGGCGGCTCATAGACACGCCGATCAGCGAAAACGGGTTGGATCTCGAGAATATGGTCACTCGGGTCACCACTACGGGCAAGTGGTCTATTTTTCTGACCCGACCCGTTTAGGCAAGAGCGGGTCGGATCTTTGAAGGACCTAAATTTTTGTCTCATGTAGTCAATGTCTTTGAGTAGAAGTACGCATAAATGAGAAGCATCGGACGTATTTGAAAAATAATCAGTCATGAGGGGTAAGATTTTCAGGTTGATTCGGGTCGTGCTCAAGATCCGTTTTACGGTGGACTGATCCGGATCCAAAAGATTCTCGGCGAAGAGTCGATAGGAAGGGAGCCGAGCCGCGGTGGTGGAGCCTAGACTTCGATGAGGGGTGAGCTGGCCTCTGTTTAGGGCAAGAACGTGTGTCCAAAAATCGGTATAAGATTCTGTACGGAAAGCTTTATCATATTCTTCTCGGAGGTCTAGAATTTTCGAGTTCGGATCATCGGTCTGAGTCTGGGTTTGGGTCGCTGAAATGAAATGGCATGAGAGAGAATAAAGTGAGAAATATGAATGAAATAAAATATTCTCTCGGTTATTTTGAATATAACTTTGCAAACCATATCGAATATTAAAGTGTTTCATTGAAGATCTCTCGTTTTGAAAATGAGACGGAAAAAACTTACAATTGCATATGAACAAGTTCTTGATTCCTCCCAAATGAACCTTGATCTTCATCCAGCTTTATGAAATGAATGATGATTGTATATCCTCTTGACTTTCGTGGGGTTGATTGAAAAGACAAGAAAATATTGAATTTGCTTCAAAATGAAACTAATTAATTAATTGATGTATAAGGAATTGTGTGAAAATTGAACCTAATTGGTAGAGGCTTATGGTTTTTCACAAGTGAGAACATAAAATATGTATGATAATTTAACCTTTTGTATAAAGCGTGTGTAAATTTCTCTAACTTATGTTAAAAGTAATGAATAGGTTGTAAGCTAAGGATGAAAGAGTATTTGCTTCATTGTAACTTAGAAGGAAAAGTTAAAGAAAAGTGGAGAAACATATTTTGTACATCATCATTGTTGAAATTTCTACTATTCAAATACTCCATCCGCCCCACTCATAAAGGGATAAGTTTTTTCCGACACAGAATTAAGATAGGAGTAATATATAGTGTATTAATTTGTCAGATTTTAGTAGGTGTTATTATCGAACTGAACTGTTGTCATGTTATTTCATTTTGTGCATATTCTTCTTCACTCTTCATACTAAGAAGCATTTCGGCGAGACATGTATTCACAAAGATGTTTACAAGAATGTTCATTGGTTTTTGACATTCTTTGGATAAATACTGCTCCTCCCAAAGCTATTGTAACAACTTGGAGAGTGATTTGGGACCGTCTCACTCCAACCCGATCAAATTTACGGAGGAGAAAAGTGTTCGACTTGGTAGAGTGCCCTCTACAGTGAAAAGGAAGTGAGCGGTTCATATTTCCTCATTGATTGCAGCTAGACTCTACAAATATGGTTAGCCTTATATGGTTGGATTGAAGGACTATTTTCGCACACAATTTGAGCATCCTTCAAACTATTGTTGGGAATAAGTTTGTAACTAACTACTATCCAGATATGTATTGTTTGAATTCTATAGAAATGGAGGAATAAGGCGGTTATTGAGAACACTAGTTGGAATAACGAGAAGATTAGGGACGATCTGAAAAACAAACTTCGGAGTTGGGGTGCGATAAGAAATGCTCTTTCGAGAAAATTTTCTTTATTCGTTTGCCTTGACAACCCAAGTATGTTATTTTCTTGTCCTTGATTGGTGGCTCCACATCCTTCATTTTGTACTTTATTTTTAGGCTTTCGCGTACCTTCTTTGCTTTTTGAATAAATCTTTCTTCTTTTTTGATTAAAAAAAATTCCCCATTCGTCACGGATTTTAATAAATATAAATTATCAATGCTCGTTTTGTTCGTTTTTTCTTCTAAGTTCAAAAAGAGTATAATAAATTAATCGAGCTTTGATCTTTATAATTTTTTTGTATCTAGTGATTTCAATATTAATTTATAAGGTATTAGAATATATTACAATTGAAAAAATAGAACAAAATGATGTCGAATACGAAGGTGCCCACGAAGGTGTGTAGCATAAGGTGACTAGCATATCACTTCTCCCTTACCCTTTTACTATGTTTCATTTTGTTTTTTATTTACTATTAGTATTGTCGGTTTATTGCCAAATGGACATACTATACTTGACTTTGTGACAATACTTAGTGGAAGGAGGTTATGTTTCAGATCAAATGTTTCAAGTTTGGGCCTTTCGTGTTGCGGCCTTTAAATTAATAGTCAAATGCTTCAAAAAAAAAAAAAAAAAAAAAAAAAAAAAGAAGAGTAAAAAAAAAAACACAAACCATCTCCTTCATGAAATTTCAATTATAACTTGATAATAATATTTTCCAATCCCTAGCTATATGTATGTGTGGCATAAATTATTCGCCGAATTTCAACTGACTCTGCACTAGTAATCACTGCTCTCAGTAGAAATCACTCGAGGAAAACACTGAAGCAAAATTGACATTCGGAATGATAGGGGCAGATCGGGAAATGTAGAGAGTGAACAAATTTAAAGGTATAAATTTGGTCTGTGCCAGTGGAATGACTAGCCAAGGAAGGGCTTTCCTAGGTAAAAAATAATACGAGGGGAGGAGGTTTGCCTTTTGTTGAAATATCGAATTTTGGAGGGGCCAAACGCAGCCTTAAGAAAGAGGCATTTATTGGTTATTGGCGCATTTGTGACTGTAAAAAAAATTAAATGTCAATGTCTAAGCTCGCTCTTATGCTTTCGAATACGCGTCTACGACACGGAGTTTAGGCTTTGTTTGTTTGCCATTTATTTAATCAATCATGCTAAGTTTGATCAAATTGCCTAAAATCATAATACACTTTTAATAGCTCTCTAATTTATGCAATCTCTTTAGTATTTTATACCACAAACACATTTAACTAACGAGACAAGAATAATGAGATGAACGGAAATATAAATTTACAACATTTATTTGGACGTTTAAAGTTATGTATTTTTTTGTATATATAACTATTGGGATGATATATTTTAAATAAATTAGTTCTCAACGTCGCAAGGGTATAGTATAGTTCATCTCACAATGTCTCGTTGACAATGAGTCCACTGTCTTATACCGAGTCTATCATGATAATCAATGAGCTCACTATCAACGAAACAGAGGTAGTATCAAACAAAATAAACGAAAATAGCATAACAAACTCCAATTTGAGCCAGAGAAAATAATTCTCAATAAATATTGTCAAAACACTCAAAATTATGCAAACAGTTGCAAGATCAGCCAAGAACAAGAAACACTTCCTACTCACAATAAAAAATCAAGAATTAATCACTACCAAAGCTTCAATTATCTCAAAGTTTATTCCTGAATTCAGTGCTAGTTTCTGAAGCGTTCAACACAATGCATATATGTTTATCTAACTCCAAGAATCCACTACCAAAGCTAAAGTAAGATATATCAACTGAAAATCTAGTGATTTTCTGCCCGCATGTTACAAAAGATAAAACAAAGAATCGGCAGCAGTGAGCTCGAACAAAAATCATCACGTCATCGAGGAAAGGTGGGGAAGATGATACACATTAGAACATCAAGACGCGCTGGAGCAATGATGGGGACTACAAGCCATATTACAGAAGAGATGAAACTTATTAGCTTTGTATTGTATAGATAGAAAGCTGCAATGCTGTATAGCTGAGGCCATAGATAAAAGGGACAAAATGGTCAACGTTTGACCCATTGGAAACTCTTTCTAGCTTTCTTTTTACCAGGTTTCTTCCTTTCCACGACTCTTGGATCTCTCTTCATAAAACCAGCTGAACAAGTATTGAAAACAGGGTTAGAAGCAACGTCTCTTTATAACTAATGAGATTGCATGGAAAATGTTGAATGACGAGTTGATAAATAAAGTTTGACCAACTTATGGCGAAAATTATGTGGCTTTGCTACTAACAGGGCATGCAAATGGTCGGACTCAGTAAACCAAAATTAAGAAGCATCAATCTGTTATTAGAAGTTAGACCTTGTTTTAGGGCTGGGCGAAATCCAGGCTCCCAGTTTTGTAATGCTCTGCTGATGCCCAATCGGATTGCTCCAACTTGACCTGCAAAGTTCCAGAGAGTATTAATCTACAGCAAGGTAAAATACACTAGAAATTTAGAGTGCACTGGGAAAAATAACATAAATATGTTTAGCTAGTGCAAATCCGCTGGCTAAACATTACATTTTTTCCTAAAGATCTTAAATGGAAAACCACTTGATGGTGGCAAACACGTAAATACCCTTTACAACCATGTCAAAGCTGATGGAAAGAAAGCAAAAGAAAAGTCATTATCTCTTTAAGAGAATCAGAGACAGTTAGATTTCAGAATTTTTTACTACTTCAGAATAAGAAAAATATTGTCATGTCAACTCATTCACGATTTCATAATATAAAATGCAAAGGAAAGAACCAGCTAAGAATTCCAGTAGCTAGCTAGTACTCACCTGTAGTGCCGCCTCCTTTAACAGTACTAGTGATATCCCACAAGCCCAAAGTTTTTGTTTCAGAGAAAGGTCGAAGCAAAGCTGCCCGGTGATCAAGCATTGGGAAGTAAACATCAAACTCTTTGTCATTCACCACAAACTTTCCATCACCAGGCTGGATCCAAACACGTGCTATGCTGCATTTCCTTCTTCCAGTTCCATAAGCCCTTCCTTTATCATCTACTGTTCTAACACGAGCCTTGGAAAGCTCCTCTTGTTTTTGGCGCCACATTTCAGCTCTGACGGACTTTTTAGTACTCCTCTCATATAGCTGCTTCTCTATTTCAAAGAGAGGTGGAAGTCCCTGAATGCCTTCAAAGTCCCTCAGTGCAATTAAACTATCCAACATCTCATCTGTTATTCCAGATGCAGCTATAAGATCACCAAATGCATAATCAGAACCTGCAAAGAATAAGCAGAATGAGTAAACGATTTGCCAGAAACAGTGGCAGAACCAGAAAATTATAATGGCGGGGGCTAAGTTTCATGTTACATATACTTTTGTACAATATAGTTTGATAGCATGGGCTATTACACTAAGATTAACACAAAACTACAATAAATTTGAGATTTATAAAGAGTAAAATTTGGATTTTTTTTTCCATGGGTTGGGCTTTAGCTCCCCATTGATAGAAAGGCATCTCTATAGTTAACTGTGGTAGAATGAGAAACCGAAAATGAACAGTACTTGTACAATGTAAACGGTTGCAATTCAAAAAGATGCTTCTACTTAAAAAACATGCAAGATTATAACCAACTAAAAAAGAGACCTCGGCTGTCAAAAAAAAAGAGAGATCTCGGCATCCAGGTTCCATCAGTGAAATGCAGCAAAAGTATTATACAGCAGATGCTGTAGCTATGATTTTTTACAAACTACATCCGACTAGGGTGCGCTTCCTTGTTCCTAATGACTGAAAGAGCCTTCAAAAACGTAAAGATTGGGACAACCAACCACTTGTACTCCCGTAAAATTCTGGCATTTTCAGCTAAGTCATCTTTGTTTACAAGATGAAAATTTTAGAACATGATACGATGACCTAGAGATAGATGTGGTAATTATACATATTTAAGCAAAGATTTAAAGATTTAATTTTTGCATTCTAAAATACCACCAACATGTTGATAACACAAAAACTAGAATGCTACACACAAAACCAAACCAACGAGCTCATCTCCGCCATTATAGACCACCAAAAAAATGAGCGATCATCTCTACTTAACAAGCATAAAGCATTGCTACAAACAACAGACCACACCTACTGCAAGATTATAAATTGTTACGGAAAAAAAAAAGGAAAATCTCTTGATCAAAGTATTCTTTTTGATTTACAGAGGAAGAAAGATAGGAAGAACCCAACATTCATTAACTTTCCGAATATATACATAGCCATTTGATTATTCATCAACACCCAGAGCTTGAAAAGAAACCCACGTCGAATGATCCTTCATTCTATATAAATATATTTCATTCATTCCATGTCTAGCATACGTGAACATCCTCTAAACGGATTCGCTTTGAAGTTGATTGAATGTGATCTCTAAAAAGAGACTCATGACGAAAGTGTAATTAGTTACTCTTTCAGAATATGCTCATAAAGCTACTCTTTTTAAGCGAATTTTTTACTCTTTATATGCTAGTATACATGTAGTTCGACTGTAAATTTTAAGCCATGGTAAACTAAATATAACTCATGTTTAAGTCGGTTATGAAAAAAGGCCCGATTGTACGAATTCGCACAGGGCCCTCGATATGTTAGCCCCGCCCCTGCTGCAAGTAACAAAATGGCATGGATGTTTTACACAGCAGCTCCAGCCTTAACAACCTCTCTAACCAGCTACTTAAACCCATACATGCCAGAGAACAAATAAATTCCAATTCATAATAATCTCAGTATTCTATCACAGTGTAACAAATCTAACACCATCATTTATCAGATTACCGCAATCAATAATTTCGGAAACGATTAAGATACCTTCGATAAACTAATAAACAACCCACCTTTGAGGAAAGAGGTCAAAGCTTTCTCCTCCGCTTCGAGCTGCTTCTCCTCCAAACTCTTCTCCTCCGCTTGGAACCCCATTACGTCAGCGCCTTCTTCAACGCCTCTGAACAAATCAACCTCCTGCTCCTCCTTCTCCTCCGCCCCAAAACTCCACGGCGTATAATCCTCAGCTGCCCCCTCCTCATCCCCTCCACCAAACCCCTCCGCCTCCGCAAAAATATCACCACCGCCAGCATCCGCGCCATTCCAATCTCCACCGCCATAACCCTGGCCCTTCATCCCATCGCCGCCCCGATCGTCGACTTCCGGAGCATTACCGGGATCCACTGAGAAAAAGGAGTCTATATCTTCGCCGACTTCCGACGACATTTTCCATAAATCGGTAGTCGATGCGGCCGAATCACCGTCTCTGCTGTTCCCTTCGGTGGAGAAGAAACGGAATTGTGGAGGCTGAGGCGAGAAGAAACGGTGGGGTTTCGGGATTAAGGGAATTGGAGCAGGGACATTAGTGCTGGAGAAATGTGCGCGAGAGGAAATTAGGGTTAGACATCGATGGAATTGGGAAGGTTTGGGGATTAACCGAGCAAGCATCGCTGCGTCGAACGAGGCACAGTAGGGAGGAGCGCTGAAGAAGAAGAAGAAGAAGAAGAAGAAGAAGAAGAAGAGGGTTTGCAGAGCTAGAACGAAAATTTGGGGATTTAATTTTATGGGCGTTATATTTTTTTCAATCACGGCCTTACTTTTGGCCCAACCACAATCTACTGCAATGGCTAATTTTTGTGAAATTCATTTTGATTACTTTTCGTTCGACATCTTTTATTGCACTATTGAATGCTCTACAATCGACATTAGGGGTGAGCATTCGGGTTTCGGATCGGGTTTTTCGTAAAATTAAAAAACCGAAAAAATTTCGGGTTTTGAAAAAATAACCCGAACCCGAACCAAATTACCAGAAAACCCGAACCCGAAAAACCGAATTTAATTTCGGTTTTTCGACTTTTCACCGAAATATTTTTAAAATTATTAAAACATATATGTATATTGGTTTATTAATAATTATCTATAGTACATTGCATAAAACATGTCTCAAACACTGTGAAAATATATAAATTTATAATTCATTATAACTATTATAAGAAATATGTATATTAATAAAATATAAATAATCATTAATAAATAGATAAATATATAAAAATTTATTAATAATTATAATAATTAATAATTCGGTTTTTCGGGTGTTAAGAAAAAAAACCCGAACCGAAACCCGAAAACCGAATTGTCCAAAAAAAAAACCGAATTAATAATAAAATCCGAATAACCCGAACCAAAATTTTATTTCGGTTCGGGTTTGGTTCGGGTTTCGGACAATTTTGCTCACCTCTAATCGACATTATGAGATACTATCTCCACCTCACAAAAGTAGTTCTAGTTTGACTTAACACAAAAATTAAGGAAAACGAGAATGTGTAGTTGTAATTAATTTTGGGAGAGAGAGTTAATTGTAGCCAATTAAGTATTATTTATCATTTATAGAAAGTTGACTAATGTATGAGACTAACAAAAAGGAAATCCTTTTATATATAATAGCAATGCGGATTCGGAGCACCACATTCATTCACATGCCTACATGGCGCATCCTATGCTCCTCATTCCTACTTATCTAATAATTCAATTTATTTATAATAAAAATATTATCAAATTATTTGATAGTTATTATTATAAATAATTATATAAACAATAAATAACTAAATCGATATTATTATAATTATATATAATAAAAAAAACCCGTAATCCCTCATCCTAGATACGTTATATCTAATAGTACGTTGTATCTAATATTTAATGTTACTAGTGCAATACCCGTCGAAATTCGACAGGATTCAATTTATTTCGTGATTTTACATAAAATTTTAATGAAAATACATAAATTTGTATATTAATTAATTATTTCAAGCACCCTGTTACTCGTGGTACTATGAAATGAGTTAGTAAATTAATATTTTTACGATTATTTCATCCCGTCAAAATTTGACATATATCACTTTATAATGTTATTTTAATCAAAATATAAAATTAAATAAAATATATTAAGCCGCCCCGTTTTTATTTTAACTAAAGCACCCTTCAGATGGATATTTTTGACCAAATAAAAAGGGATAGTTAGGGTTAATATTTCTGAAATAACTATATAGTTTTACTTAGTCACGCCAAAATTCGACTCTATATTGTTAATTTTAAGCAAAATATAAAAGAAAAATATCAAAATATATCAAGTCACCCGTTGTTTGTTTCGATGAAACTGATAAAAAAGTTGTATTTATTTTATATCTAAAGCACATGTCGAACATGTATATTGATATAAAAATGTGTCGATAAAGGCTAACATTTCTCAAATAATTATATGTGGTATGAATGTCAAACCTCACGTTATTTATTATAACAGTTATTCTCCTCAAAATATATAAACTTAGAGAAATAGATTATTACGAATTCTTATAAATTATTTTAATCTGCCCGTTACTTGTAACATTAAAAAATAAATGTTAAGACGTAATATCACAATTTTTCGATTAGCTCATTGCTCGATATCACGTTAGCATGAATAGTGCAAATTTGTCCGTTAATTTTTTTGTTAGCCCGTTGTTCAATATAACGTTAGCATGAATAATGCATATCTGCCCGTTAAATTTTCCGTTAGCCCGCTGTTCGATATAACGTTAGCATGAATTAGTAATGCATTTCCTCACATCAAATATGAATTTTGGTGAAGATACATGATCTATTTATATATGTACTTTGTCACTAATTCTTGTAAAAATCCTATATAATCAACATGGGACAATTGATAGTGAATAGATTTAATGATTATTACTTGGTAATTAAAAAATTAGGGTAGTTTTTCACATATAAAAATCGTTTGATTTTTTTTTTTTTGAGATTTATACATTAATTATGTAGTTTCTCAAATTAAAGATGAATTTTGGTGGAAATATACGGATATATTTATATAGGTAATCCATTGTTAAGTTCTTGTAAAAAATCGATGTGGGACAGAATTCATGATTATTACTTGGTAATTAAAAAATTAGGGTAGTTCGAAATTCGACGGGATTCAATTTATTTCGTGATTTTACATAAAATTTTAATGAAAATACATAATTTTGTATATTAAATTAATTATTTCAAGCAACCCGTTACTCATGGTAATATGAAATGAGTTAATAAATTTAATATTTTTACGATTATTTCATCCCGTCAAAATTTGACATAAATCACTTTATAATGTTATTTTAATCAAAATATAAAATAAAATAAAAATACATTAAGCCGCCCCGTTTTTATTTTAACTAAAGTACCCTTCATATGGATCTTTTTGACCAAATAAAAAAGGATAGTTAGGGTTAACATTTCTGAAATAACCAGTTTTACTAAGTCACGACAAAATTCGACTCTATATTGTTAATTTTAAGCAAAATATAAAAGAAAAATATCAAAATATATCAAGTTACCCGTTGTTTATTTCGATGAAACTGATAGAAAGTTGTATTTATTTTATATCTAAAGCACCCGTCGAACATGTATACTGAAATAAAAATATGTCGATAAAGGCTAACATTTCTCAAATAATTATACGTGGTATGATGTTAAATCTCCCGTTATTTATTACTCCCTCCGTCCCACTTCACTTGTCCTCTTTCTTTTCGACACGAGATTTTATGCGTAGTGTTAAATTGAAAAGGTAATGAGTCCACATCAAAAAGTAAGGGTTAATTTTTGCCTTTTAATGAAAGAGGACAAGTGGTATGGGACGGACGGAAATAGTATTGAGGACAAGTGAAGTGGGACGGAGGGAGTACAACAGTTATTCTCCTCAAAATATATAAACTTAGATAAATAGATTATTACAAATTCTTATAAAATATTTTAATCTGTCCGTTACTTGTGACAATTAAAAAAAAAAATAGTTAAAACGTAATATCACAATTTTTCGATTAGCTCATTGCTCGATGTCACGTTAGCATGAATAGTGTAAGTTTGCCCGTTAATTTTTCTGTTAGCCCGTTATTCGATATAACGTTAGCATGAATAGTGCAGATTTGCCCGTTAAATTTTCTATTAGCCCGTTGTTCGATATAACGTTAGCATGAATTAGTAATGTATTTCCTCACAACAAATATGAATTTCGATGAAGGTACATGATCTATTTATATATATAATTTTGGTGGAAATATATGGATCTATTTATATAGGTAATCTATTGTTAAGTTTTTGTAAAAACCGATGTGGGACAAAATTCATTGTGAATAAATATAAAATAAGCCAAATCAATGAGAATATTCGAAAATATTCAAGAAAATCATACGCGATGCCACGTAGGATCGGGATCCATATCGGTATTATATATATATTGATACTACCTAGATACGTTCCATTTAATTATAAATAATTTATATAATTATAAATATTATCTAATTATAATTATATTATTTATTTATTTATTTATTTATTTATTTATTTGTTTATTTATATAATTATATAAATTGTATAAAGTGCTTCATATTAAATATTAACGTTAAAATTGATTATAACTATGTGAGACTCCCTTTGACATATTTTATTTATTAAAATAAATAACGGAAACGGGCAGCTTGACTTATATTGATATAATTGACATTTTCTTTTTATTACAATAAAAAATATTTTATTTTAAATATCACTCTTATAAACCTACTTTTATTATCACAATTAACAGGCGGCTTGAAATAATGATACGACGAGATAAAACCAATATAAAATACACAACGAGCGACTTGACTTATTTTAATATTCTTCTTTTATTTGATTACAATAA
Organism: Thymus mandschuricus; assembly: GCA_029379335.1. NCBI lineage: Eukaryota > Viridiplantae > Streptophyta > Magnoliopsida > Lamiales > Lamiaceae > Thymus > Thymus mandschuricus. The sequence goes on from CM057071.1 coordinate 34,714,666, forward strand.
ACAACAGACAGCTTGACACTCTTATAAACCTACTTTTATTATCACAATTAACAAGCGGCTTGAAATAATGATACGTCGAGATAAAACCAATATAAAATAAACAACGAGCGACTTGACTTATTTTAATATTATTCTTTTATATTTGATTACAATAAACAACGGACAGCTTGACATATTTTAATAATTTCTTTCATATTTTTTTCTTAAAAATAACGTTATAAAGTGATTTGTACCGAATTTTGACGGGAGACAAATACAAGTATACAGCGGAGTATAAGTTGATAATGTAACAATCATTATTAATACCTATAAATAACTATCATTAAATTAACTATATAAGTAGATATATCATAGTTTTTATGATATATTGTTAAAATTGATTATAACTATGTAAGACTCTCTTTAACATATTTTTTTATTAAAATAAATAACGGGCGTTTCACTTATTTTGATGTAACGACATTTTATTTTTATTACAATAAACAACAGGCTATCTAAAAGCAGTAATGTTAAGTGATTTATATCGAATATTGACTTTAAAATTGATTATAACTATGTGAGACTCCCTTGGACATATTATTTTTTTTTATTAAAATAAACAAAGGGTGGCTTAACATATTTTAATATTTTTCATTATCATAGTATTGTATATAATTAATATTTACAAATATATGTATTTTAGATAAATAAGAATGACGGATGTAGGAATTGACACGTATGCATGTCGATTAACGTGGTGGTTCGAAACAAACATTTTAACTTATTTTGATATAACGACATTTTCTTTCTATTAAAATAAACAACGGGTAGCTTGACACAATTTAATATTTTTCATTTATATTTTACTTTAAAATAACGTTATAAAGTGATATGTATCGAATTTCGATGGGATACAAATGCACCTATCTTTAAAATGTTTCGTTTTTTTTTTTTTTTTTATAAACACGAGTAACAAGAGACTCTATATTGACATTTTGTTTTTATTACAATAAACAACAGGTTACGTGAGAGTCTCTTTGACATTTTTTGTTTGATAAAACTAAATAGCTGGCGGCTTGACATATTTTGACATAACTGTCATTTTCCTTTTATTACAAACTCTTTTTGACAAGAAAGACGCATCATCATGCTCCTGAGAAACATTAATACATCGAATGAACTTTACAATAGCACAAGGATGATGGTAACAAAATTTGGAGACCGTGGAAGCGAATCCGCTTTCAAGAAAAAATGATGGCAAGAAGTTTCCAATTGCAAGAATGACAATGACTGCATCGGATCTAATTAAGTCACCGGTTATGTTTCAGAGGAGGCAATTTTCACTTTCTGTTTGCTTTGCTATGACGATAAATAAGAGTCAAGGACAATCTCTGTAATAACCCGTATTTTTAAATAATAGAAAAATAAATAAACAAATGAATTTTCTAAGTAAAAATATATTTTCTTGGTTATAAATATATTGGTTATAAATATATAGCCTTAATCGGCTCTCAAGAAGGAACACGACCCTCATCATCGTCCCAATGCAAGAGACCCTCATCCACCGCCACGCCGTTCCGCCATACGCGACGACGTGCAGTCCATTTGACGGGCCGAGACACCACACGACCTCTAGCAAACTCCAACGGAAACTCCACCAGCTCCTCAACGTGACCCTCCACAAATGGGCGAAGTAAACTAACATAAAATACATCATGAATTTTACTACCTTCCGGCAGCAACAACCTATACGCCACTTCACCAATCCTCTCCGTGATTGAAAACGGCCCATAATACCGCTGTGCAAGCTTTTGAGATAGAGGTTTTGCCACCGAGTGTTGTCGATAAACTTGTAATTTCAAAAGCACTCGTTCGCCCACCTTGAATTCGACATGCTGTCGATGTTTATTTGCCGACTCCCTCATACGTTGTTGTGGTTTAGCTAAATTCTTTCTCAGCCATACCAAGAGATCACCCCGCTGCCGAATGACATCTGCCACCGCTGGTGCCGCCGCCACGAGAGATGGTGGCTCTCGTCCGTAAAGCGCTCGGTAGGGTGATGTGCCCAATCCCTCATGATGAAAGCAATTGAGGGCCAATTCCGCCCATGGGAGAAAATTAGTCCACTTTGTTGGACGGTCCGATACAAATGCTCGAAGGTATTGCTCCAAACCCCTATTTCGCACCTCCGTCTGGCCGTCCGTCTGAGGGTGATATGCCGTTGAGAATTCCTGATTCGTCCCTGTTATGATATATATGGTAGTTAGTGTTAGGGTTATTAGGCCCATCTTATTAGGCCCGACATTTGTGTATATATATGTGCTCTTGTTCAGTTAATGAGATGAAGTTTTTCCCCTTTCTTTGATGTTTTACGTTTAAGATAACATGGTATCATGAGCTCTAGGTTCTAGGGTTTTCGATTTTGGGGGGGCTGATTTCGTATTAAAAAAAAAAAGTTGGATGTGAAGAATGCTTTTCTTCATGGCGATCTCAGTGACACAATCTATATGGAGCAACCGTCGGGATTTGTTGCTCAGGGGGAGTCTCATAAGGTGTGTCACCTTCGTAAGTCATTATATGGTTTGAAGCAAAGTCCTCGTGCGTGGTTTGGCACATTTGCTCGTGCAGCTGAGGCGTTTGGCTTGAAGCAATCAGTATCTGATGATTCTGTTTTCTACAAGCGTTCTGATAGTGGTCTTATTTTATTGGTGGTGTATGTTGATGATATTGTGATTACTGGAAGTGATTCTGGAGGGATTGCATCTTTGCGAGCTTTTCTGCCTACTCGATTCAATACTAAGGATTTGGGTGAACTCAAGTACTTTCTTGGTGTTGAAGTGCTTAGAAGCAAGAAGGGTATATTCTTGTCTCAAAGGAAATATGTACTTGACTTGCTATCTAAAACAGGTAATTTGGGTGCTAAGCCATGTAGCACTCCAATGATTCTTAATATGCGGCTTACCAAAGACGGTGTGCCATTTGAAGATCCTGAGAGATACAAGAGATTGGTTGGTAAGTTGAATTATTTGAGGGTAACGCGTCCTGACATTGCGTTTTCAGTTAGTGTGGTAAGTTAGTACATGGCGTCTCCTACTGTTGACCATTGGAGGGCGGTAAAACAGATTTTGTGCTATTTGAAGGGAGCACCAGGACGTGGGATTGTGTATGGTGATCATGGCCATGATAGAATTGAGAGCTTTTGTGATGCAGATTGGGCAGGAGCAAAAGATGATAGAAGATCTACTTCAGGATATCGTGTGTTCTTTGGTGGAAATTTGATCTCGTGGAAGAGCAAGAAGTAGAAGGTAGTTTCTCTCTCAAGTGCAGAATCTGAGTATAGAGCAATGGCTAAGTCGACATGTGAGATTTTGTCTGTTCATAAATTTCTGAATGAGGTAGGAGTAAAAGTCTCAATGCCAGCTAAGTTGTGGTGTGATAACAAATCTGCTCTTCATATTGCTTCTAACTCTGTCTTTCACGAGCGAACCAAGCATATTGAGATAGACTGCCACTTTGTTCGTGAGAAGATTAAGAATGGGGTGATTACTACTGGTCATATGAAGACTGAAGATCAGTTAGGAGATTTGTTCACGAAAGCTTTGAATGGGGTTATGATTGATTATCTTTGTAACAAGCTTGGCATAGTTAACATCTATGCTCCAGCTTGAGGGGGAGTGTTATGATATATATGGTAGTTAGTGTTAGGGTTATTAGGCCCATCTTATTAGGCCCGACATTTGTGTATATGTGCTCTTGTTCAATTAATGAGATGAAGTTTTTCCCCTTTCTTTGATGTTTTACGTTTAAGATAACAGTCCCACTTAGACTCAATAAGTTCTCCCACACTTCACTCAAGAAAACGGGATCCCTATCTGAAATCAACGTCTTCGGGAAGCCGTGGTGTTTCACAACAGTATCTACGAACAGGTTGGCGACACACCAAGCATCGAACTTGGTCGGTAACGGTGCGAAGTGAGCGTACTTCGACAAGCGATCTACAACCACCATAATTGCCGTGTAACCCCGCGATTGTGGAAGACCCGTGATGAAGTCCATGGAAACGTCTTCCCACACATGCGTCGGGATCGGGAGAGGTTGCAATAGGCCGGCAGGCCTCTGAGTTGAGTACTTCGTTGTTTGGCAAAACGAAGCACGCCTCTACGAACTTCTTAACATCGTTTCTCATCCCCGGCCAATAGAAAACCGCGGCCAAGCGTCAGAGTGTACGGTCAACCCCCGGATGGCCGGCATATGGGGTTGAGTGGTGTTCATATAAAAGTGCTTGATTCGCCACCGAGAAAGCCGTCACGAATCAGGCCGTCATCTTTCCTAAAATTCACGGCTACTCTACCCTCACAAATCTTCGAACGTAACTCTTGAAGATCTGGAATCGTACGTGTGTCCTCTCAAAAAATATCCAAAATATCCGGTAAGGGTTGAGCCGCTGCTACAAAGAGTTCCGCTTCGTCTGTTGATCTGTGCTCGGCCTCATCGCGCCTCGACAAGGCGTCCGCCACTCAGTTGGACGTACCCGACTTATACTCTATTCGGAACTTATATCCCATAAGTTTCCGAACATACAATTGCTGATCGGGGGTCTGAATAACCTGTTGTTGTAACTCCCTCAAACTTTTCTGGTCGGAACGAATGACGAATTCCCGTCCCAATAAATATTGTCGCCACTTCTGAACGGCCTCTACTATCGCGTATAGTTCCTTGTGGTAAGTTGATGTCACACGGGCGACGTGGACCCAACTTCTTGCTGAAGAACGCGATCGGGAGCTTATCTTAAAGTAATACGGCCCCAATCCCAAAATTTGATGCATTGGTTTCCAAGTAAAATGTCTTGGAGAAATCCGGTAGCCGTAAAATGGACGCCGTCGATATTGCATCCTTCAAAGCTCGGAAACTTTTCTCCGCCTCCGACGACCATAGAAATGCGTATTTTTTTAATAACTCGGTCAATGGTGTAGCTAACATGGCGTTTTAAACGGCGATAGTACCCCGTCAAGCGGAGGAATCCTCTCAATTTCTTAACTGACGTCGGAGTAGGCCATGCCACCATTGTCTCAACTTTCGCCGGGTCGGCCTTCAAATGTCCCTCAGTAATAATGTGGCCCAAATACTCCACCGTTGCACAACAAAAGGAGCATTTCGTCAATTTTGATGAAAAACCGATGTTGCTGTTGAATAGCGAATACCTCCCTCAAGTGTTCTGCATGTTCCGGCACCAAGAGGTTGTAAACCAAAATGTCATCGAAGAAGACGATGACGAAACGACGTATTAGTGGCCAAAAATCTCGTTCATGGCCGATTGAAATGTCGACGGCGAATTCGTTAAGCCGAAAGGCATAACCAAGAACTCGAAATGGCCGTCGTGAGTTCGAAACGCTGTTTTGTATACATCCTCCTCGTGCATACAAATTTGGTGATAACCTGATCGCAAATCCAGCTTTGTGAATACGCGAGCCTCCCCTAGCTCATCGAATAACTCGTCTACCGTCGGGATTGGGAAATGATCAGCCACCGTCACGTTGTTAAGAGCCCGATAATCGATGCAAAAACGAAACGTCCCCTCTTTCTTATGAATTAGCAATACCGGCGACGAAAAAACACTTCAACTCCGCCGGATTATCCCCGCTTCAAGCATCTCCCGAACCTGACGTTCTATTTCATTCTTTTGGAAGTAGGGATATCGATACGGCCGAACATTCACCGGCTTGGTGTGCGGCAGCAAGTGAATGCGATGGTCGAAAGCCCTAGCTGGCGGTAACTCGGACGGGACGACGAAAACTGCCGCGTGCTGCAATATGGCGTCACACACGACTGTCGGGATGTCGGCCGGCAACTCAAGGTCGTCGTTGCTGTCTGAACTCGGGACTTCCACGTTGGCCGCCAAATTCAAACACAACAAGGACTCCCCATTACCTACATAGACACGAAAATGGCGAATAGCCGTTAGAGGAAGCATAACTTTTTCCGCAATACGAGGATGGACGAAGTTGTGAGTAGGGGTGATTATCCGGTACGGAACCGGTTTACCGGTTACCGGAGAAGTGCCGATTTGAGGAACCGGTTACCGGACCGGTTAATTTACCGGGTAACCGGTACCGGACCGGTTCGGTACCGGTAGAACCGGTTAAGGAACCGGTTTTCTCCTTTTTTTCTTTTTTCTTTTTTAAATTGATATTTCATTTATATATTTGAAAGAAAAAATTAATGAAATTAGAAATTAATAAATTATATATACATTTATATTTATAAAAATTTCCATAACTAAAATTTCCATATTTATTTATAAAAAATTTCCATAATTAATTAAAAATATATATATATATATATATATATATATTTATAAAAAATTTAATTAATAATATATAAAAACCGATTCCCGGTTCCGTACCGGTTCGGTACCGGTTAACCGGGAACCGGAAATTTTTAAATGTATGGAACCGGTTACCGGACCGGAACCGGTTTTTACAGGTACCGGTTCCCGGTTCCCGGTCCGGTACCGGTTCGGTACCGGTTTTCCCGGAGAACCGGTTCCCGGATAGTCACCGCTAGTTGTGAGTACTCCCCGTATCGACAAGAATAGAAACTTCCGCGTTGCATGACGATCCTTGGAATTCCAACGCCGGTGTGCGAGGGCGGCCGTCCATACTATAGACGTGAGATAAATTGGCCGTTATCACCTCCGAGGCTGTCGCCGATGTATCCGGGTCATTTGGATCCCCTTCATCCTCATCATCGGATCCCATATATGCTAAGAAACGGCCCTTGAAAACGTGGCCACTCGTCCACTTGTCGGAGCAATACCAACAAAGCCCTAATCGTGACTTTCCACTCTCTCCGCAGCCTTCAACCTGACCACCGGTAATTTGGAGTAATCACGTGGCTTCGAACTGCTAGACGACGGTTGAGATGATGTAGGTGGCGCGGCCTGACTCGATGAGGGCGCGACCCTCGGTGCCTACCGGTACTCCCTTCCTTGCCATGGGCGACGAGCTGGCGCGCTACTCCTATCACCCGACGCTTCAAACTCCAACGCAAGCGCCATAGCTGCCGCTACCGAGGTTGGATGCTGAAAATGGACCTGGTTTTTCATCGGGTTCCGTAGGCCACCCATATAGATTGGAAGCAACGTGGACTCCGCTACCCCATGGATTTGATTTAACATTCTCTCAAACTCCCGATTGTAGTCCGCCACTGATCCCGTCTGTGTCAATTATGCAATTAATTCAATATAATTGTAAAGTAATTAGGATCAAAACGGCGGCGTACATCCTCCAAAAACTGCGGCCAGGACACCAACGGATTGTTGGCACAATACGAAAAAATTCAGTCTGTTGTCGGGGGAGCGAACAACAAGACTACGTAATGTAAACGCTGCTCATCAGGCAATCTAATGTGATCGAAGTAATAATGAATCCTCGTCGTCCAACTATGAGCATCGGATCCATTGAAAATCGGTGGATCCATTCTAAACAACTTGCCCGGATCGGACACGGCTGATGGCGACGAGAAGCGCTGCCCTTGTTGCTCGAGCCATGGTCGGGATTGTTGCAAATCCCAGGATGACGGAGGTCAGGATAGTGAAGGATCCCATGACGATAGGGGCGTGAGAAAGGGAGATCCCACGGCGATGACACTGCTGGCGTCGTGAATCGCGACACGTGCGGAAACCCTACCCCCGATCTGCTGCTGTTGAAGGTGGCCGTGGTAGCACACGGCGTTGCCGTCGCTGGCATGTACGTATACGTCAGCTCCCCTAAGGCTGGTGAAGTCCCACCTGGGATCCACAACGAAGAAAGCCAGTTCGGTGGCATCCCGTAGGGCGGGTCGGGATCCGGCTGGGATGCGTGGTGATGCGAGGATTGCCGATCATCCTTCTCGTCGAAGCGCGCCTCCATCATGTGCAGCATCGTGACGATGACCTCCATGGATATCTCTGATTGGCCCCCAGAAGTTGTAGCCACCATACTCGACGACGACGAAGGGGTACTCGTCGGCGGCGACTTAGAAACATCCAACACCGAAGAATTTGATATCGGATTCGTCATAGTTCGGGATGAAAGCACCAGTTGATAGGTTATCGCACCTATCGAAGAAGACGGACACGAGGGATTCCTCGTCGTACGCGTCAAAACAAGCAACGAAACTAGAAAAGATAAGCGGCTAGAGAATTAGGGTTTTATTTCATGCATGGAAGAAAATAAAACAAGGCTAATCCCTATTTATAACTAAGGACCCTAGGGTTGATTCGACCTACGATTCGAGAAAGAATCAACAAGAAAACCCAAAAATGAGCTTATCAAATGCTCGACCCAAAATAATAAAACGGGCTAAGCCCAATCCGAAAAATACATAATTAAATTAACGATGTGGAAAAAGTCTTCGAACTTCCGAGGCGGCCGAGTCCGACGTTGAGGCCGACCCGTTCTCTCTTCTTCTTCTCTAACGACTCCGCTCCTTTCCCTCGTATCATAGTCCACTTCACCTAACTGCAATCTCTCTCTCGGCGTCTCTTCATGCCTACTTGGAGAAGCATTACCCGTATCACCCCATCTTCAAGGGGAGCCTATTCCTTCGCTCTCACTCATTTTCCATCAATTATCATGTTATGTAAGATGATACATGTATATATATAACAATATAACATCCTGCATAGTATGTATCACAATAGAAGAATCGTGACGAACTTTTGATAATTCTCCAACGTATTTTGAGTAACCTGAAAGCTCTTTTAACTAGGATTGTAAACTAATCAAACAATTTTGAATCGATTCGCGATCGTATTCGTTTAGTTGTATTCGTATTCGATATTTTACGATTCGTATTCGATAAAAAATACTAGTATAATTTATGATTTGATTTTTAATCAAATATAAATACTAAATGTATGATATTCGATTCGATATTCTTTAAGTATTCGATTATGATTATATATATAATACTTTCAGTAAATCCATTTATAAGGTTCATTAATTCATGTTAAACAATTTAATCCAATCAAAAAAATTTGAATACGGTTCATTTTTATAATCAAACACTAAAAAATTATTGTTTAATCATAATAAAATGGAAAAAATAAAAAGGATCAAAATAAATATTAGTATTCGATTCGGATTCGTTAAACTATTCCCAAACTCGCAAATACAAATTCAAATCGGAGTTCATATTCGTATTCTATTCAGATACGAATTCGAGTTCACTAATAGCTTAACAAATCCGATTCGAATATGGTGATATATAACACTCTGGTGGAAACTAACCTTAAGTTGAAACTTAGAAACCGACCATATCCATTGATTAGGGATAGATCAAGGGTTGAGATTAATCCAAAATATTGCAATTAAAATAAAAAATGTCTATTATGAAGGACAAATCTGTCCATAAATTTTGAAAAATATAGCAACAAATCCACCTTCCATAATATTAGGATATTTTCATAACCACCTACACTATCCCACTTCTCTCTCCAGCCGGAATTTGAGGGAGTAAATTCACATACCAACAAAATTACCTTCGACATCTCCATTCAAGAAATAAACGGCCGTCGAAAAAGAGGGGAGAAAACCGGTAAAATCGGTGAGAAAAATCGATAGAAAGGTGAAGAAAACACAACAATTAATACGCCAGATACAATGCATCAAAATCCATTATAAATGCAGTAAAATGTATTGATTATGCATTAAAAAGAGAGAGAGAGAGAGAGAGAGAGAGAGAGAGAGAGAGAGAGAGAGAGAGAGAGAGAGAGAGAGAGAGAGAAGAAAATTGAAAAAAAAAACAAGTTTGTCGACGAGTTGAAAAAGGAGGATAATAACAGATACAATGCAGCAAAATCTAATATAAATGCATTAAAATGTGTTTATTTTGCATTCAAAAATATGTACAACAAAACATAATACACAAAATTTGTTTAATATGTATCAAAAAACCAAACTAAAACCCTATCCCATTAGGGAAATCGAAACCCTATTTGGGAAAGTTATACCCTAACTTGTAAGGGAAACTATACCCTAACATGTAGGAAAAGTTAAACCCTAACTTGTATGAAAAACTAACCCTAATACGAAAAACTGAAGTCTCTAATTAAATAAATTGAAAATGCATTAGAATGATCTATAAAATGCAACAAAATTGACATAATATGCATTATGTCCAGCAGAACTTGAGCGAGCAGCCGAGGACACGTCTCCGCGTGCAGCCGCCCAGATCCATCTCGACGGCGAACGCACACCCGGGGCGAGACACCACTTCCGCCGTTGGCTGAAATCGACGTATGAAAATATATAAGCACACTCACTAAACATATCCAAAAGCAGATTACTGAAATTTCACATAAATTAAGAACATAAAACCTTCAACCTCAAATTCAGAACAAAAAATAGCCTCGGATTCTTCATTCCAATACCCTTAATTTAGTTATTCGGTTACGAGAAAAAACAAACACCAAAATCCAGAACCAACACACAATTTAGAAGAATACAAATCAAAATTCCAGCAAAGTCCAAACTTTTTTTAAATTTCACTATTCCCCAGAAAAAACTAACAACCAGAATTGAGAAAATACAAACAGTGAGACGAAATTCAGTTAATCACTCGAAACACCAATTTCCACGCCCAAAAATTAACAATTACACAAAAAATCGAAAACACGAACCCTAGAAAGAGATCAAAGCTTACTTCCAAATTGAGAACGATAGCTTTCTCCCGGCTGAGGATGGTGGACGGATACGAAAGTAGCGGGTCGAGGATTCGAAGGTCCCGCTCGTGTATCTGCACGCGGAGCATGATCCGGCGCGGGAGGACAGAGATTCGATGAGAATGAAATCTGAGAAGTTACGATGAGAATGAAATCTGAAAATATATGATCTTCAGAATAATTAACATAAATAATGTAACCGCAAATAAAAAAAAAAATCAATGCATATCCCATATTTTAGGAAGATTCAGTTTTCTAGAAATAAAATTACACTTTTAACTTTAAATAATACATTAAATGAATTAAAAAATCAGAAAATTAATATTTAATTGTTAATTTGAAATGAAATCTGATCCATTAGATCTTCAAAATCAACAGATGTGGTTGGTTTCTAAGTTTCAACTTAACATTAGTTTTCACCTGATTTATCATATATATATATATATATATAGGGTTGAGATATGGTGAAAACCTTACTTTTGGTGAAAACGTGAAAACCATGCACTTTCATGCATATCATGTTGCATAAAAAATATTTAGGGATTATATGCATTTTTTTAATAAAATAATATTTATTTTTTTAATGCAACATGTTATGCATAAAAGTGCATCATGCTATGCACAAAAGTGCATGGTTTTCACGTTTTCACGAAATATTTGGTTTTCATATGATCCAACATGTTATGCATATCAATTTCAACTCTACGGTTTATGTCTCGGGGAATGAAATCAAATTTTATAGTACTCCCTCTGTCCCATTTAATTGTCCTCTTATGTAAAGTGGATAACATTTACTCTCACAACTAATATAATATTAAACCCTACTATCTCACACTGTCTTGGTTCCTGTGTCATTTTCCAAGGGGACAATTAAATGGGACGGAGGGAGTAATATATTATTCAAAAAATCTATAAATATATAATAGTAGTGTCGAGTTGTATATAGAAGGGTTTAGTTCATTAATTAAAAGTACTTATATGCATTTATTTCATTAAAAATTTAAGGTTTTAAATTTTAATTAGATAGTGATTTATTAATTTTATATATGAATTAGTTACATAGTGATTTAAATATATGTATATATTAAAATATTTAAACGAATTAATATGTTGAAACGGTGGAGTAAAACATAATACGAATACAACAGTGGGTGTAGTAGGTATGAATTGTATAAATTTACCAATGAATTGTATAAATTTACCATATTAACCCCTAATCATTACATTGAAAGTTGAAAAAGTGAAAAAAATGTAATGATAATAGTGGTAAAATTGGTAGTTTAGCCAAAATTTTACATTGAAATATGTGATAGGACACTTATTAGGGGACAAAAATTTTGGCGGTTCGGGACACTTATTATTAGGGGACGGAGGGTGTAGTAGGTATGAAGGGATTTTGGAATATTTTGAAAACACAAATGTGACACTTGTCAATTGATAGTGAGGGTAGGCATGGAAGACACATTTGTGTGTCTTTAGGATCGAAGCTCCCCCCAAACAGAGGTGAGCTAAGCTAACTGTTCAATACTCTCTCAGAAACAATAAATTCATGGCCTACGATACTAATATGGGAAGATATTCTTTTTAATTTGCAGGCCGAGGCGGTGGATTTAGGGGAGGAAAGGGAGATGGAAGTGGAAGAGGAGGGAGGGGCGGTGGCAGAGGTGGAAGAGGTGGGTTCGGCGCCATGGGCAGAGGCGGCGGCGGCGGAAGGGGTGGTAGGGGCGGAAGAGGTGGAGGAATGAAGGGAGGAAGTAGGGTGGTGGTGGAGCCACATAGGCATGATGGTGTTTTTATTGCTAAGGGTAAAGAAGATGCTCTTTGCACCAAGAATCTGGTTCCTGGTGTAGCTGTTTACAATGAGAAGAGAGTCTCTGTTCAGGTTCCCACTTCCTCTTCTTCTTTTTCTTGATTGCCATTTTCCAGTAATGCTTTGTTTTTGGTATTTTTCTAGCCTGTTTCTCAAGTATGTCTTCTAAAAGATTGATTTTTTAGGGTAAAAAGAAACAATTTTGCGATTTCTGGATGATTAATTAAAGCTGCTGAGCCATTTCCTAGTGGATTGAACTTTATGTATTCATACATTTTCTGTGGTCAATTAACCAGATTTTTCTTGATTAATGGGTGATAAGTAATTTTTTTTCCTGATTAAATTCATTTCCTGTAGAATGAAGATGGGACGAAAGTCGAGTACAGAGTTTGGAATCCATTCCGTTCTAAGTTGGCTGCTGCCATCCTCGGTGGGGTTGATAATATCTGGATTGTGAGTTTACCGATCTTCTCTCATGTGGTTTGAAATTTAACTCTGTGCTTAAGTTTCATGCCCTGTTGTTTTGAAATATTCAATTTCTTATTTGGTTAAGAAACCCGGTGCTCGTGTGCTTTATCTTGGAGCTGCTTCAGGAACTACAGTCTCTCATGTTTCAGACATCGTTGGTCCTGTAAGTATTAGTTCTCAAGTTTCAGCCCGCATTTCCATTGAAGTTTATTCAGCCAAGCTGATTACATTTTATTTTGCTTTTTTCGAAAGAATGGGGTGGTGTATGCAGTTGAATTTTCTCATAGAAGTGGTAGAGACTTGGTGCATATGGCAAAGCAGCGTACTAATATTATCCCCATTATTGAAGATGCCAGACACCCTGCAAAGTACAGAATGCTTGTTGGCATGGTTGACGTTATCTTTTCTGATGTCGCTCAGCCCGACCAGGTCTGGATTCTTTACAGTTTTCACTTTTCTGGATATTTTCCTCTCTATGAGTCATATATGGATATTTTGTGTGTTGTTATTTTCATAATATAGATATTTTGCCAAGCATGTGCTTCAGGAACTACAGTCTCTCATGTTTCAGACATCGTTGGTCCTGTAAGTATTAGTTCTCAAGTTTCAGCCCGCATTTCCATTGAAGTTTATTCAGCCAAGCTGATTACATTTTATTTTGCTTTTTTCGAAAGAATGGGGTGGTGTATGCAGTTGAATTTTCTCATAGAAGTAGTAGAGACTTGGTGCATATGGCAGAGCAGCGTACTAATATTATCCCCATTATTGAAGATGCCAGACACCCTGCAAAGTACAGAATGCTTGTTGGCATGGTTGACGTTATCTTTTCTGATGTCGCTCAGCCCGACCAGGTCTGGATTCTTTACAGTTTTCACTTTTCTGGATATTTTCCTCTCTATGAGTCATATATGGATATTTTGTGTGTTGTTATTTTCATAATATAGATATTTTGCCAAGCATGTGCTTCAGGAACTACAGTCTCTCATGTTTCAGACATCGTTGGTCCTGTAAGTATTAGTTCTCAAGTTTCAGCCCGCATTTCCATTGAAGTTTATTCAGCCAAGCTGATTACATTTTATTTTGCTTTTTTCGAAAGAATGGGGTGGTGTATGCAGTTGAATTTTCTCATAGAAGTAGTAGAGACTTGGTGCATATGGCAGAGCAGCGTACTAATATTATCCCCATTATTGAAGATGCCAGACACCCTGCAAAGTACAGAATGCTTGTTGGCATGGTTGACGTTATCTTTTCTGATGTCGCTCAGCCCGACCAGGTCTGGATTCTTTACAGTTTTCACTTTTCTGGATATTTTCCTCTCTATGAGTCATATATGGATATTTTGTGTGTTGTTATTTTCATAATATAGATATTTTGCCAAGCATGTGCTTCAGGAACTACAGTCTCTCATGTTTCAGACATCGTTGGTCCTGTAAGTATTAGTTCTCAAGTTTCAGCCCGCATTTCCATTGAAGTTTATTCAGCCAAGCTGATTACATTTTATTTTGCTTTTTTCGAAAGAATGGGGTGGTGTATGCAGTTGAATTTTCTCATAGAAGTAGTAGAGACTTGGTGCATATGGCAAAGCAGCGTACTAATATTATCCCCATTATTGAAGAGATGCCAGACACCCTGCAAAGTACAGAATGCTTGTTGGCATGGTTGACGTTATCTTTTCTTATGTCGCTCAGCCCGACCAGGTCTGGATTCTTTACAGTTTTCACTTTTCTGGATATTTTCCTCTCTATGAGTCATATATGGATATTTTGTGTGTTGTTATTTTCATAATGTAGATATTTTGCCATATATGGATATTTTGTGTGTTGTTATTTTCATAATGTAGATATTTTGCCAAGCATGTGCTTCTTGAAGTGTCGAGGTTTTCTGGATACTTACATAATTGATCTGACCTTTCTCTCTTATATTTTTCGAGAAGATGATTTTCTATAGATCCGTTTTTGTTAGAAGCTAGCAGTTCCTGGTCGTTATTCGTTAATCACTCTTTCTCCTGCTGGTCTCTGCACTTTTCTTTTGAATTCATATGGCTAGGCAGATGATGATTTTACTCGGATTCCCCTTCAAGACATCTTGAGTGATGCAAAACTCGAGTTTCTGATGCTTTAATGTTTTATAATTTTTGTAGAACAGTTGTGTACTTGTGTGTCTTGTTAGGGGGTATTTTCTTGGTTGGCGTCAAATGCATCTAGTCCGAGCCCCCAAAAGATTTTTCTGCGTAATTTGGTAAATTGCATATTTACATTAGTCACATTACTAAAAGATTTTAATGTTTTTTTCTCTGCCAGTTTAAAAATTGTGATCAAATGATGAATTAACTCGGATTCCCCTTCAGGACATCTTGGATGATGTGAAAACGAGTTTCTGATGATATTTTGTGATTTTATTTGTCTAAGTTTGGATGTGTGTTTTTCTTTGAGTTGCTATCTTATGCAACTACCTCCAAGCCCCATTCAAGCTTATTTTCTTCTATTTTTACTCATAAAATTTGAATATTTACATCATTGTAAACTGTTCAATGATATTTCCTCCGCTCCGGTTAGTTTCTACGTATTCCATTTTTTACTTTTATTTTTCATTACAAAACTAAAGTAAATCAAGGAGGGTCGTTCCCCTTGGTTTTCATGTATCTGCTTGCATTATTCTTAATCTATTTTATATTTATAGCCAGATGATGATTTAACTCGGATTCCCCTTCAGGACATCTTGGATGATGCAAAAACGAGTTTCTGATGCAAATTTTTAATTGTAGTATAGTTATCTCTTGTGCTTTGTTAGGGTTTAATGCCTTGCTATCTTTGTGCTATACGTATGAAGTCTTTTTTGCACCGCCTTCCTTTAATATGCTACATTTTAGAAGAAATCTGACTGCATTTTAAATATGCCGGATTCGAATGAGGAATTTTGGGTGAACCTATGCACTATAAATCTAGTACACTACTGAATATTTGCTTGATTAGCAAATAGACTATTTTTTGTACATTTCCGGATGACTACGTAGGGGATAGAGGTAACAGATAAGGTGACGGCGATTTGATTGTGTTAAATAACGATGCTAAGTATTCTTATTACTAATATATGTCTGCAGGCAAGAATATTGGCTCTAAATGCATCCTACTACTTGAAAGAAAGAGGCCACTTCGTTATTTCAATTAAGGTTCGTACCCGTCAATGGTACTTGTGTAGTTGATGCGATTTCACAACAGCTACGAGTATTCTTCTCTTACCGAAGAAAATTTATGTCTTCTTTTGGTACTGCACTTCTTCCCATTCAGGCAAACTGCATAGACTCGACAGTCCCTGCAGAGGCGGTGTTTGCACGGGAAGTGAAGAAGCTGCAGGCAGATCAGTTCAAACCGGCTGAGCAGGTTACTCTCGAACCCTTTGAACGAGACCATGCTTGTGTTGTCGGTGGCTATCGTATGCCAAAGAAGAAGAAGAAGACCGCTACCTAGCCTACTTTTCTTCACTGTGAGTCAGTTCTCGTCGGGTACCATCCGTATCGAGCTGCTTTTCTTCTCCATAAGAACCATGTAGTATATAATAGCGATGATACAACATAAATAGTGCTCTAGTATATAATGGCGATGATTCAATGCATGTATATCAACATAAATATTGTGGTTGGGAAGAAATACAATGTTGAACTATCATCTTGCTTGTGTTTCTTCAATTCGTTCAAGCATTGCACGGTGAGATTCTTTCGAATCCCTCTTTCGTTTTTTTTGAAAGAATTGACAGGAAATTTAAATGCAGTGCCATAGAAGGTACGAACTTGAGAATGCTTGATCACAGTTAGCCACCCCACTTCCTCATTCGTTCCGTTGTCTGCTCCACCTGCAAAAGGTCTCAGGCATTAACCCCTTACCGCTCAACTAAACTGACACATGCTATTTTGTTCGTACGAAAGACTAACCTCCTTGTTCCAGTTGGTTTTGTGAAGTAATATTAAGAGCAACACCGTTTGCAGTGCCAATCCAGCAATCATGCCGCTCCAAATTCCCTATAAACACAAGAAAACAATTACTCTTGTAATTTAAATTTCACAAAATGCAAAACTTTTACTAATAGTAGGAAGAAATTATTATTACCATAACTCCAAGATTGTAGGTGTAACCAAGAATGTAACCTAAAGGGAGACCAAATACATAGTAGC
Source organism: Thymus mandschuricus (assembly GCA_029379335.1). Lineage (NCBI taxonomy): Eukaryota > Viridiplantae > Streptophyta > Magnoliopsida > Lamiales > Lamiaceae > Thymus > Thymus mandschuricus. The sequence goes on from CM057071.1 coordinate 34,731,796, forward strand.
AACCCAAGTTGATGTATGCAACCTGAGCTTGCCAACCTCCTCCGATGGCGACGCCTGCATGTTAATAAAGATTCTCACCTTATGGCAGCATTCACTCCCACAAACACCATGGTCTCCCACCCATCAATGTTCATGCTGATAAAAATCAAGAAATCCAGATCCACCAAATGTTAATAACAATAGTGTAGAAACCGAAAAAACGTGCTTCTTTCATGATCGGATCGAAGCCTTACCAAATCGAAAGCAAACCAACCGAAGTGACAACATCATCAAGATTGCCAGCAAGAACAACAATACTCATCACATACCAAATCTCCAAGCACATCATGATGGCGGACGCCAACGACAGCCTCACAAACGCCCCAATCTCGCGAAACGCACCCCACGTGAACCCGCCCCAACTATCCCCACACCAACCAACCACATAAACGAACTGCGCAGTGACAGTCATCCAACTACTGAGATCAAGAGCCAGAGCTGCACCAGGTGCACCTAAGCCAAAGACATCGACAAAGAGCCAACACAGCAGAGCCTGTGCAGCGAGGCAGAAGCCGGCGATCCAAGCAAGAACGCCGACTCTGCTCTGTGCTTGGAGGAACTTCTGTGTGGGGAAGGCAACACAGAGAGAGAACAGTTGAGGAATGATGAGAAGAGTGTAGAAGCCAGAGAGCTTTGCTATTTCATGAGGCTGGCCTATGAACTTGAGAATGGGGGCGGCGAATACGTAGAGAGGCGAGATGAGGAGGGAAGAGACGAAGAGGACGAGCATCGATCGTTGCATGTAAACACCGAGCATGTCGATCTTTCCGGCACCGAATGCCTGTCCGCATAGAGTTTCAAGAGCACTCCCCATTCCTAGCTGCAGAAGTTAAATGCAACAACTTGAAGAAATCAAGATTAAGCAAGAAGGTGTGTGTTATTAGTGTAGTGCAAGTATATTCTGTAAAGATGTATAGCTCATCAATTTAGATTTTAACTATCTGTAGTTTTGCATGCCTTTAATTTGAGGAACGTATAGTAGTATTAATCATCACATATGAAAATGGTTCACATTTATACCTATCTAGGCTCCCCAAAACATACTTTCTCATTTCATGTTATCTAAAGAGAAACGACACGCTACTCTCGTATCGTACCTTTGTCATTTTTTCACTTTGGTATTCCTTTTTTTTTTTTCCCTTTTTTTAATACTCTAGTATCTCATAAATTAATGTCGAAATCGTCAAATCTATGAAATGCATAGAAATCGAAACTCCATATGTTCATTTTTCTTTTTAACTTCATGTTGTGACGGATTAGGATTAAAGAGCGATAAACAAACAGAAAAGTAAAGACGACACAAAATTACGTGGTTCACCATCTTATGTTGGCTACGTTCACGGACAGAAAATGAGAACATATATTATTAGGTGACTAGGTTACATATTACATAATATGTCTTTACAACTATATATAGCGAAAAGAGCATAATAGATGAGCTCAGCATGGCGCCCGTAAATCCCAACAACCTAGCGAGACCTCGACCAACTCTGCGTACCCGAATATAAGTACATGAAATATCAACACTTCAAAAACTAAATAATAAGACAAATTGAGTTTTGGTGTTTAATTATTTTATAACTATATTAATTTTTAAGATATTAGAATATAATATAACAAAAATATTATAAGAAAGTAACATCAAAATGAAAAAACGATGAAGATTCCCATGGGATTACTATATCATTAATTTCTCTATCTTTATATTATAATGACATACCCCTCTGTTTTTTTATAAGTCCTTTTTTTCTCAAACAGGAGAATTAAGAAAACTTAATGATTATTCTTTTATGATCAATTTTTTTCTCGTAAATCAAAATTTTCATATAAAAATAGAACTTCGCCATGATCGAAGCCAAAATTGCTATATCAATGATTCTGAGTCGCTTTTCGTTCCGACTATCTCCTTCTTACGTGCATTCTCCTTTTGCGGTCTTGACTCTGCAACCTCAACGCGGCCTTCCATTGATTTTCCGAGCTCTCGACTCATAAACAAGCACCGTAGTACTTTGTTTTGAAGCTACTTCCTCCAGTCTATTTTTGTTTATTATAATAGATTCGGCCTAAATAAAAAAGTGTCATTACCGAGTGGACTTCAATAATCGTAAATTGGATGAATGGTGTATATAACAAGAATATAATATAGTATAGGAGTATACAACTTTGATGTAATTTTATATTTTTGTACTTGTTATAAAACTTTGTGATATAAAATATATTAACTAATTCTTCAATAATCATATATGTATATACTCCTTTCATACCGACGAAAATGGTCGAAATATGTGAGACAGACCAACGTACATTTCAGTCAGACGCTTCATGTTTGTCGGGGCGGAGGGAATGGTATAAATGATTTGACACGGATGGACTATTTGGGTGATGAATTTGAGGAATTGAAGGTGGATGTACCAGAATCAAGAATTTCTTTGACAACTAGGTTTCTTGCTCTGTTTATGGTCATGAAGCATAAGTATAAATGTTCTTCCAACTCATCGAGCTGTTCCATGAAGCTTTGGTTATTCTTCTTCAGCTGGCTAGCCACTTCTTCACTGGCTTGGAGCCGATCGTCTCTTCTCTGCAGCCACAGCTGCACTAAGCCGTCCACGCGCTCCAGCTCGTTGTTGAGCCGAGCCACCAGCCGGCTCACGGTGTCCAAGTCCCTGATCAGTATGTAAGTCCCCTTAGCCGCCGTGTCGAGCTGAGCCGACCACCTAGCCAGCTGCTCCACCGAAAACAGCTCGAGCGAGCCGGCCATCACAGCCGGTGCCGCCACCATCATCACGAGAGCGTGAGCCGCGACCACCACCACCAGCGAAGCCGTCACGGCCATGAATAGAACGGCCGAGCCGAACTTGAGCTTCTCGAGCCGACGGAACCTCGATCGCGTCTTGTCGCGGCGCGCCTCGAGCTGCTTGAGCAAGGCGGAGGAGCCGGCTTGCACGGCTTGGAGGCGGCTCATAGACACGCCGATCAGCGAAAACGGGTTGGATCTCGAGAATATGGTCACTCTGGTCACCACTACGGGCAAGTGGTCTATTTTTCTGACCCGACCCGTTTAGGCAAGAGCGGGTCGGATCTTTGAAGGACCTAAATTTTTGTCTCATGTAGTCAATGTCTTTGAGTAGAAGTACGCATAAATGAGAAGCATCGGACGTATTTGAAAAATAATCAGTCATGAGGGGTAAGATTTTCAGGTTGATTCGGGTCGTGCTCAAGATCCGTTTTACAGTGGACTGATCCGGATCCAAAAGATTCTCGGCGAAGAGTCGATAGGAAGGGAGCCGAGCCGTGGTGGTGGAGCCGAGACTTCGATGAGGGGTGAGCTGGCCTCTGTTTAGGGCAAGAACGTGTGTCCAAAAATCGGTATAAGATTCTGTACGGAAAGCTTTAGCATATTCTTCTCGGAGGTCTAGAATTTCCGAGTTCGGGTCATCGGTCTGAGTCTGGGTTTGGGTCGCTGAAATGAAATGGCATGAGAGAGAATAAAGTGAGAAATATGAATGAAATAAAATATTCTCTCGGTTATTTTGAATATAACTTTGCAAACCATATCGAATATTAAAGTGTTTCATTGAAGATCTCTCGTTTTGAAAATGAGAGGGAAAAAACTTACAATTGCATATGAACAAGTTCTTGATTCCTCCCAAATGAACCTTGATCTTCATCCAGCTTTATGAGATGAATGATGATTGTAAATCCTCTTGACTTTCGTGGGGTTGATTGAAAAGACAAGAAAATATTGAATTTGCTTCAAAATGAAACTAATTAATTAATTGATGTATAAGGAATTGTGTGAAAATTGAACCAAATTGGTAGGGGCTTATAGTTTTTCACAAGTGAGAACAGAAAATATGTATGATAATTTAACCTTTTTATAAAGCGTGTGTAAATTTCTCTAACTTATGTTAAAAGTAATGAATAGGTTGTAAGCTAAGGATGAAAGAGTATTTGCTTCATTGTAACTTAGAAGGAAAAGTTAAAGAAAAGTGGAGAAACATATTTTGTACATCATCATTGTTGAAATTTCTACTATTCAAATACTCCATCCGCCCCACTCATAAAGGGATAAGTTTTTTCCGACACAGAATTAAGATAGGAGTAATATATAGTGTATTAATTTGTCAGATTTTAGTAGGTGTTATTATCGAACTGAACTGTTGTCATGTTATTTCATTTTGTGCATATTCTTCTTCACTCTTCATACTAAGAAGCATTTCGGCGAGACATGTATTCACAAAGATGTTTACAAGAATGTTCATTGGTTTTTGACATTCTTTGGATAAATACTGCTCCTCCCAAAGCTATTGTAACAACTTGGAGAGTGATTTGGGACCGTCTCACTCCAACCCGATCAAATTTACGGAGGAGAAAAGTGTTCGACTTGGTAGAGTGCCCTCTACAGTGAAAAGGAAGTGAGCGGTTCATATTTCCTCATTGATTGCAGCTAGACTCTACAAATATGGTTAGCCTTATATGGTTGGATTGAAGGACTATTTTCGCACACAATTTGAGCATCCTTCAAACTATTGTTGGGAATAAGTTTGTAACTAACTACTATCCAGATATGTATTGTTTGAATTCTATAGAAATGGAGGAATAAGGCGGTTATTGAGAACACTAGTTGGAATAACGAGAAGATTAGGGACGATCTGAAAAACAAACTTCGGAGTTGGGGTGCGATAAGAAATGCTCTTTCGAGAAAATTTTCTTTATTCGTTTGCCTTGACAACCCAAGTATGTTATTTTCTTGTCCTTGATTGGTGGCTCCACATCCTTCATTTTGTACTTTATTTTTAGGCTTTCGCGTACCTTCTTTGCTTTTTGAATAAATCTTTCTTCTTTTTTGATTAAAAAAAATTCCCCATTCGTCACGGATTTTAATAAATATAAATTATCAATGCTCGTTTTGTTCGTTTTTTCTTCTAAGTTCAAAAAGAGTATAATAAATTAATCGAGCTTTGATCTTTATAATTTTTTTGTATCTAGTGATTTCAATATTAATTTATAAGGTATTAGAATATATTACAATTGAAAAAATAGAACAAAATGATGTCGAATACGAAGGTGCCCACGAAGGTGTGTAGCATAAGGTGACTAGCATATCACTTCTACCTTACCCTTTTACTATGTTTCATTTTGTTTTTTATTTACTATTAGTATTGTCGGTTTATTGCCAAATGGACATACTATACTTGACTTTGTGACAATACTTAGTGGAAGGAGGTTATGTTTCAGATCAAATGTTTCAAGTTTGGGCCTTTCGTGTTGCGGCCTTTAAATTAATAGTCAAATGCTTCAAAAAAAAAAAAAAAAAAAAAAAAAAAAAAAGAAGAGTAAAAAAAAAAACACAAACCATCTCCTTCATGAAATTTCAATTATAACTTGATAATAATATTTTCCAATCCCTAGCTATATGTATGTGTGGCATAAATTATTCGCCGAATTTCAACTGACTCTGCACTAGTAATCACTGCTCTCAGTAGAAATCACTCGAGGAAAACACTGAAGCAAAATTGACATTCGGAATGATAGGGGCAGATCGGGAAATGTAGAGAGTGAACAAATTTAAAGGTATAAATTTGGTCTGTGCCAGTGGAATGACTAGCCAAGGAAGGGCTTTCCTAGGTAAAAAATAATACGAGGGGAGGAGGTTTGCCTTTTGTTGAAATATCGAATTTTGGAGGGGCCAAACGCAGCCTTAAGAAAGAGGCATTTATTGGTTATTGGCGCATTTGTGACTGTAAAAAAAATTAAATGTCAATGTCTAAGCTCGCTCTTATGCTTTCGAATACGCGTCTACGACACGGAGTTTAGGCTTTGTTTGTTTGCCATTTATTTAATCAATCATGCTAAGTTTGATCAAATTGCCTAAAATCATAATACACTTTTAATAGCTCTCTAATTTATGCAATCTCTTTAGTATTTTATACCACAAACACATTTAACTAACGAGACAAGAATAATGAGATGAACGGAAATATAAATTTACAACATTTATTTGGACGTTTAAAGTTATGTATTTTTTTGTATATATAACTATTGGGATGATATATTTTAAATAAATTAGTTCTCAACGTCGCAAGGGTATAGTATAGTTCATCTCACAATGTCTCGTTGACAATGAGTCCACTGTCTTATACCGAGTCTATCATGATAATCAATGAGCTCACTATCAACGAAACAGAGGTAGTATCAAACAAAATAAACGAAAATAGCATAACAAACTCCAATTTGAGCCAGAGAAAATAATTCTCAATAAATATTGTCAAAACACTCAAAATTATGCAAACAGTTGCAAGATCAGCCAAGAACAAGAAACACTTCCTACTCACAATAAAAAATCAAGAATTAATCACTACCAAAGCTTCAATTATCTCAAAGTTTATTCCTGAATTCAGTGCTAGTTTCTGAAGCGTTCAACACAATGCATATATGTTTATCTAACTCCAAGAATCCACTACCAAAGCTAAAGTAAGATATATCAACTGAAAATCTAGTGATTTTCTGCCCGCATGTTACAAAAGATAAAACAAAGAATCGGCAGCAGTGAGCTCGAACAAAAATCATCACGTCATCGAGGAAAGGTGGGGAAGATGATACACATTAGAACATCAAGACGCGCTGGAGCAATGATGGGGACTACAAGCCATATTACAGAAGAGATGAAACTTATTAGCTTTGTATTGTATAGATAGAAAGCTGCAATGCTGTATAGCTGAGGCCATAGATAAAAGGGACAAAATGGTCAACGTTTGACCCATTGGAAACTCTTTCTAGCTTTCTTTTTACCAGGTTTCTTCCTTTCCACGACTCTTGGATCTCTCTTCATAAAACCAGCTGAACAAGTATTGAAAACAGGGTTAGAAGCAACGTCTCTTTATAACTAATGAGATTGCATGGAAAATGTTGAATGACGAGTTGATAAATAAAGTTTGACCAACTTATGGCGAAAATTATGTGGCTTTGCTACTAACAGGGCATGCAAATGGTCGGACTCAGTAAACCAAAATTAAGAAGCATCAATCTGTTATTAGAAGTTAGACCTTGTTTTAGGGCTGGGCGAAATCCAGGCTCCCAGTTTTGTAATGCTCTGCTGATGCCCAATCGGATTGCTCCAACTTGACCTGCAAAGTTCCAGAGAGTATTAATCTACAGCAAGGTAAAATACACTAGAAATTTAGAGTGCACTGGGAAAAATAACATAAATATGTTTAGCTAGTGCAAATCCGCTGGCTAAACATTACATTTTTTCCTAAAGATCTTAAATGGAAAACCACTTGATGGTGGCAAACACGTAAATACCCTTTACAACCATGTCAAAGCTGATGGAAAGAAAGCAAAAGAAAAGTCATTATCTCTTTAAGAGAATCAGAGACAGTTAGATTTCAGAATTTTTTACTACTTCAGAATAAGAAAAATATTGTCATGTCAACTCATTCACGATTTCATAATATAAAATGCAAAGGAAAGAACCAGCTAAGAATTCCAGTAGCTAGCTAGTACTCACCTGTAGTGCCGCCTCCTTTAACAGTACTAGTGATATCCCACAAGCCCAAAGTTTTTGTTTCAGAGAAAGGTCGAAGCAAAGCTGCCCGGTGATCAAGCATTGGGAAGTAAACATCAAACTCTTTGTCATTCACCACAAACTTTCCATCACCAGGCTGGATCCAAACACGTGCTATGCTGCATTTCCTTCTTCCAGTTCCATAAGCCCTTCCTTTATCATCTACTGTTCTAACACGAGCCTTGGAAAGCTCCTCTTGTTTTTGGCGCCACATTTCAGCTCTGACGGACTTTTTAGTACTCCTCTCATATAGCTGCTTCTCTATTTCAAAGAGAGGTGGAAGTCCCTGAATGCCTTCAAAGTCCCTCAGTGCAATTAAACTATCCAACATCTCATCTGTTATTCCAGATGCAGCTATAAGATCACCAAATGCATAATCAGAACCTGCAAAGAATAAGCAGAATGAGTAAACGATTTGCCAGAAACAGTGGCAGAACCAGAAAATTATAATGGCGGGGGCTAAGTTTCATGTTACATATACTTTTGTACAATATAGTTTGATAGCATGGGCTATTACACTAAGATTAACACAAAACTACAATAAATTTGAGATTTATAAAGAGTAAAATTTGGATTTTTTTTTCCATGGGTTGGGCTTTAGCTCCCCATTGATAGAAAGGCATCTCTATAGTTAACTGTGGTAGAATGAGAAACCGAAAATGAACAGTACTTGTACAATGTAAACGGTTGCAATTCAAAAAGATGCTTCTACTTAAAAAACATGCAAGATTATAACCAACTAAAAAAGAGACCTCGGCTGTCAAAAAAAAAGAGAGATCTCGGCATCCAGGTTCCATCAGTGAAATGCAGCAAAAGTATTATACAGCAGATGCTGTAGCTATGATTTTTTACAAACTACATCCGACTAGGGTGCGCTTCCTTGTTCCTAATGACTGAAAGAGCCTTCAAAAACGTAAAGATTGGGAGAACCAACCACTTGTACTCCCGTAAAATTCTGGCATTTTCAGCTAAGTCATCTTTGTTTACAAGATGAAAATTTTAGAACATGATACGATGACCTAGAGATAGATGTGGTAATTATACATATTTAAGCAAAGATTTAAAGATTTAATTTTTGCATTCTAAAATACCACCAACATGTTGATAACACAAAAACTAGAATGCTACACACAAAACCAAACCAACGAGCTCATCTCCGCCATTATAGACCACCAAAAAAATGAGCGATCATCTCTACTTAACAAGCATAAAGCATTGCTACAAACAACAGACCACACCTACTGCAAGATTATAAATTGTTACGGAAAAAAAAAAGGAAAATCTCTTGATCAAAGTATTCTTTTTGATTTACAGAGGAAGAAAGATAGGAAGAACCCAACATTCATTAACTTTCCGAATATATACATAGCCATTTGATTATTCATCAACACCCAGAGCTTGAAAAGAAACCCACGTCGAATGATCCTTCATTCTATATAAATATATTTCATTCATTCCATGTCTAGCATACGTGAACATCCTCTAAACGGATTCGCTTTGAAGTTGATTGAATGTGATCTCTAAAAAGAGACTCATGACGAAAGTGTAATTAGTTACTCTTTCAGAATATGCTCATAAAGCTACTCTTTTTAAGCGAATTTTTTACTCTTTATATGCTAGTATACATGTAGTTCGACTGTAAATTTTAAGCCATGGTAAACTAAATATAACTCATGTTTAAGTCGGTTATGAAAAAAGGCCCGATTGTACGAATTCGCACAGGGCCCTCGATATGTTAGCCCCGCCCCTGCTGCAAGTAACAAAATGGCATGGATGTTTTACACAGCAGCTCCAGCCTTAACAACCTCTCTAACCAGCTACTTAAACCCATACATGCCAGAGAACAAATAAATTCCAATTCATAATAATCTCAGTATTCTATCACAGTGTAACAAATCTAACACCATCATTTATCAGATTACCGCAATCAATAATTTCGGAAACGATTAAGATACCTTCGATAAACTAATAAACAACCCACCTTTGAGGAAAGAGGTCAAAGCTTTCTCCTCCGCTTCGAGCTGCTTCTCCTCCAAACTCTTCTCCTCCGCTTGGAACCCCATTACGTCAGCGCCTTCTTCAACGCCTCTGAACAAATCAACCTCCTGCTCCTCCTTCTCCTCCGCCCCAAAACTCCACGGCGTATAATCCTCAGCTGCCCCCTCCTCATCCCCTCCACCAAACCCCTCCGCCTCCGCAAAAATATCACCACCGCCAGCATCCGCGCCATTCCAATCTCCACCGCCATAACCCTGGCCCTTCATCCCATCGCCGCCCCGATCGTCGACTTCCGGAGCATTACCGGGATCCACTGAGAAAAAGGAGTCTATATCTTCGCCGACTTCCGACGACATTTTCCATAAATCGGTAGTCGATGCGGCCGAATCACCGTCTCTGCTGTTCCCTTCGGTGGAGAAGAAACGGAATTGTGGAGGCTGAGGCGAGAAGAAACGGTGGGGTTTCGGGATTAAGGGAATTGGAGCGGGGACATTAGTGCTGGAGAAATGTGCGCGAGAGGAAATTAGGGTTAGACATCGATGGAATTGGGAAGGTTTGGGGATTAACCGAGCAAGCATCGCTGCGTCGAACGAGGCACAGTAGGGAGGAGAGCTGAAGAAGAAGAAGAAGAAGAAGAAGAAGAAGAAGAAGAAGAGGGTTTGCAGAGCTAGAACGAAAATTTGGGGATTTAATTTTATGGGCGTTAGGCTACATTTATCGGTGACTTTCACTTTAGGTCGTAGAATAGGACAAACAAAATTTAATTATAAAAAATTGAAAAATGATATTTATGTTACAACCGGTTGTGAACCAAGTTGCTGGGACAACCCAGGTTGCCCCTTTATATAATTAATGGAATCGAATTTTTGTAATTATTTTTTTTATGAATTGCTATTAAAATAATACTGAAAATTTAAAAATACACTAAAATTCATATGGAGTAGTTTTCAACTAGATAAATACATTCCAACTTTAATATACTTCGTTATTTGATTCGTTATTTGAGGTACATATTAAAAACATAAATGGAAAAAAATCGTATTTATTTTATTTTTTTGAATAATTTATAAATACAAGGTATATACTTTATAAAATTTTAATTTATACTAATAAAATTCTTTTTTTATTAGATAGGTAAAGCAAATTATATTTAAGAAAGAATTGTTTTGGGTCATTGATGAAGAATATAGGTTGTAAAATTGGATTGGGTTGTAGGTTGTGTTGGTGGAAGAGAGAGAAATTAATATTTTATTCATAGGTTGGGTTGTAGGGGTTATAGATAAAGATAGTCTTATATTTTTTTCAATCACGGCCTTACTTTTGGCCCAACCACAATCTACTGCAATGGCTAATTTTTGTGAAATTCATTTTGATTACTTTTCGTTCGACATCTTTTATTGCACTATTGAATGCTCTACAATCGACATTAGGGGTGAGCATTCGGGTTTCGGATCGGGTTTTTCGTAAAATTAAAAAACCGAAAAAATTTCGGGTTTTGAAAAAATAACCCGAACCCGAACCAAATTACCAGAAAACCCGAACCCGAAAAACCGAATTTAATTTCGGTTTTTCGACTTTTCACCGAAATATTTTTAAAATTATTAAAACATATATGTATATTGGTTTATTAATAATTATCTATAGTACATTGCATAAAACATGTCTCAAACACTGTGAAAATATATAAATTTATAATTCATTATAACTATTATAAGAAATATGTATATTAATAAAATATAAATAATCATTAATAAATAGATAAATATATAAAAATTTATTAATAATTATAATAATTAATAATTCGGTTTTTCGGGTGTTAAGAAAAAAAACCCGAACCGAAACCCGAAAACCGAATTGTCCAAAAAAAAAACCGAATTAATAATAAAATCCGAATAACCCGAACCAAAATTTTATTTCGGTTCGGGTTTGGTTCGGGTTTCGGACAATTTTGCTCACCTCTAATCGACATTATGAGATACTATCTCCACCTCACAAAAGTAGTTCTAGTTTGACTTAACACAAAAATTAAGGAAAACGAGAATGTGTAGTTGTAATTAATTTTGGGAGAGAGAGTTAATTGTAGCCAATTAAGTATTATTTATCATTTATAGAAAGTTGACTAATGTATGAGACAAACAAAAAGGAAATCCTTTTATATATAATAGCAATGCGGATTCGGAGCACCACATTCATTCACATGCCTACATGGCGCATCCTATGCTCCCCATTCCTACTTATCTAATAATTCAATTTATTTATAATAAAAATATTATAAAATTATTTGATAGTTATTATTATAAATAATTATATAAACAATAAATAACTAAATCGATATTATTATAATTATATATAATAAAAAAAACCCGTAATCCCTCATCCTAGATACGTTATATCTAATAGTACGTTGTATCTAATATTTAATGTTACTAGTGCAATACCCGTCGAAATTCGACAGGATTCAATTTATTTCGTGATTTTACATAAAATTTTAATGAAAATACATAAATTTGTATATTAATTAATTATTTCAAGCACCCCGTTACTCGTGGTACTATGAAATGAGTTAGTAAATTAATATTTTTACGATTATTTCATCCCGTCAAAATTTGACATATATCACTTTATAATGTTATTTTAATCAAAATATAAAATTAAATAAAATATATTAAGCCGCCCCGTTTTTATTTTAACTAAAGCACCCTTCAGATGGATATTTTTGACCAAATAAAAAGGGATAGTTAGGGTTAACATTTCTGAAATAACTATATAGTTTTACTTAGTCACGCCAAAATTCGACTCTATATTGTTAATTTTAAGCAAAATATAAAAGAAAAATATCAAAATATATCAAGTCACCCGTTGTTTGTTTCGATGAAACTGATAAAAAAGTTGTATTTATTTTATATCTAAAGCACCTGTCGAACATGTATATTGATATAAAAATGTGTCGATAAAGGCTAACATTTCTCAAATAATTATATGTGGTATGAATGTCAAACCTCACGTTATTTATTATAACAGTTATTCTCCTCAAAATATATAAACTTAGAGAAATAGATTATTACGAATTCTTATAAATTATTTTAATCTGCCCGTTACTTGTAACATTAAAAAATAAATGTTAAGACGTAATATCACAATTTTTCGATTAGCTCATTGCTCGATATCACGTTAGCATGAATAGTGCAAATTTGTCCGTTAATTTTTTTGTTAGCCCGTTGTTCAATATAACGTTAGCATGAATAATGCATATCTGCCCGTTAAATTTTCCGTTAGCCCGCTGTTCGATATAACGTTAGCATGAATTAGTAATGCATTTCCTCACATCAAATATGAATTTTGGTGAAGATACATGATCTATTTATATATGTACTTTGTCACTAATTCTTGTAAAAATCCTATATAATCAACATGGGACAATTGATAGTGAATAGATTTAATGATTATTACTTGGTAATTAAAAAATTAGGGTAGTTTTTCACATATAAAAATCGTTTGATTTTTTTTTTTTTGAGATTTATACATTAATTATGTAGTTTCTCAAATTAAAGATGAATTTTGGTGGAAATATACGGATATATTTATATAGGTAATCCATTGTTAAGTTCTTGTAAAAAATCGATGTGGGACAGAATTCATGATTATTACTTGGTAATTAAAAAATTAGGGTAGTTCGAAATTCGACGGGATTCAATTTATTTCGTGATTTTACATAAAATTTTAATGAAAATACATAATTTTGTATATTAAATTAATTATTTCAAGCAACCCGTTACTCATGGTAATATGAAATGAGTTAATAAATTTAATATTTTTACGATTATTTCATCCCGTCAAAATTTGACATAAATCACTTTATAATGTTATTTTAATCAAAATATAAAATAAAATAAAAATACATTAAGCCGCCCCGTTTTTATTTTAACTAAAGTACCCTTCATATGGATCTTTTTGACCAAATAAAAAAGGATAGTTAGGGTTAACATTTCTGAAATAACCAGTTTTACTAAGTCACGACAAAATTCGACTCTATATTGTTAATTTTAAGCAAAATATAAAAGAAAAATATCAAAATATATCAAGTTACCCGTTGTTTATTTCGATGAAACTGATAGAAAGTTGTATTTATTTTATATCTAAAGCACCCGTCGAACATGTATACTGAAATAAAAATATGTCGATAAAGGCTAACATTTCTCAAATAATTATACGTGGTATGATGTTAAATCTCCCGTTATTTATTACTCCCTCCGTCCCACTTCACTTGTCCTCTTTCTTTTCGACACGAGATTTTATGCGTAGTGTTAAATTGAAAAGGTAATGAGTCCACATCAAAAAGTAAGGGTTAATTTTTGCCTTTTAATGAAAGAGGACAAGTGGTATGGGACGGACGGAAATAGTATTGAGGACAAGTGAAGTGGGACGGAGGGAGTACAACAGTTATTCTCCTCAAAATATATAAACTTAGATAAATAGATTATTACAAATTCTTATAAAATATTTTAATCTGTCCGTTACTTGTGACAATTAAAAAAAAAAATAGTTAAAACGTAATATCACAATTTTTCGATTAGCTCATTGCTCGATGTCACGTTAGCATGAATAGTGTAAGTTTGCCCGTTAATTTTTCTGTTAGCCCGTTATTCGATATAACGTTAGCATGAATAGTGCAGATTTGCCCGTTAAATTTTCTATTAGCCCGTTGTTCGATATAACGTTAGCATGAATTAGTAATGTATTTCCTCACAACAAATATGAATTTCGATGAAGGTACATGATCTATTTATATATATAATTTTGGTGGAAATATATGGATCTATTTATATAGGTAATCCATTGTTAAGTTTTTGTAAAAACCGATGTGGGACAAAATTCATTGTGAATAAATATAAAATAAGCCAAATCAATGAGAATATTCGAAAATATTCAAGAAAATCATACGCGATGCCACGTAGGATCGGGATCCATATCGGTATTATATATATATTGATACTACCTAGATACGTTCCATTTAATTATAAATAATTTATATAATTATAAATATTATCTAATTATAATTATATTATTTATTTATTTATTTATTTATTTATTTGTTTATTTATATAATTATATAAATTGTATAAAGTGCTTCATATTAAATATTAACGTTAAAATTGATTATAACTATGTGAGACTCCCTTTGACATATTTTATTTATTAAAATAAATAACGGAAACGGGCAGCTTGACTTATATTGATATAATTGACATTTTCTTTTTATTACAATAAAAATATTTTATTTTAAATATCACTCTTATAAACCTACTTTTATTATCACAATTAACAGGCGGCTTGAAATAATGATACGACGAGATAAAACCAATATAAAATACACAACGAGCGACTTGACTTATTTTAATATTCTTCTTTTATTTGATTACAATAAACAACAGACAGCTTGACACTCTTATAAACCTACTTTTATTATCACAATTAACAAGCGGCTTGAAATAATGATACGTCGAGATAAAACCAATATAAAATAAACAACGAGCGACTTGACTTATTTTAATATTATTCTTTTATATTTGATTACAATAAACAACGGACAGCTTGACATATTTTAATAATTTCTTTCATATTTTTTTCTTAAAAATAACGTTATAAAGTGATTTGTACCGAATTTTGACGGGAGACAAATACAAGTATACAGCGGAGTATAAGTTGATAATGTAACAATCATTATTAATACCTATAAATAACTATCATTAAATTAACTATATAAGTAGATATATCATAGTTTTTATGATATATTGTTAAAATTGATTATAACTATGTAAGACTCTCTTTAACATATTTTTTTATTAAAATAAATAACGGGCGTTTCACTTATTTTGATGTAACGACATTTTATTTTTATTACAATAAACAACAGGCTATCTAAAAGCAGTAATGTAAAGTGATTTATATCGAATATTGACTTTAAAATTGATTATAACTATGTGAGACTCCCTTGGACATATTATTTTTTTTTATTAAAATAAACAAAGGTGGCTTAACATATTTTAATATTTTTCATTATCATAGTATTGTATATAATTAATATTTACAAATATATGTATTTTAGATAAATAAGAATGACGGATGTAGGAATTGACACGTATGCATGTCGATTAACGTGGTGGTTCGAAACAAACATTTTAACTTATTTTGATATAACGACATTTTCTTTCTATTAAAATAAACAACGGGTAGCTTGACACAATTTAATATTTTTCATTTATATTTTACTTTAAAATAACGTTATAAAGTGATATGTATCGAATTTCGATGGGATACAAATGCACCTATCTTTAAAATGTTTCGTTTTTTTTTTTTTTTTTTTATAAACACGAGTAACAAGAGACTCTATATTGACATTTTGTTTTTATTACAATAAACAACAGGTTACGTGAGAGTCTCTTTGACATTTTTTGTTTGATAAAACTAAATAGCTGGCGGCTTGACATATTTTGACATAACTGTCATTTTCCTTTTATTACAAACTCTTTTTGACAAGAAAGACGCATCATCATGCTCCTGAGAAACATTAATACATCGAATGAACTTTACAATAGCACAAGGATGATGGTAACAAAATTTGGAGACCGTGGAAGCGAATCCGCTTTCAAGAAAAAATGATGGCAAGAAGTTTCCAATTGCAAGAATGACAATGACTGCATCGGATCTAATTAAGTCACCGGTTATGTTTCAGAGGAGGCAATTTTCACTTTCTGTTTGCTTTGCTATGACGATAAATAAGAGTCAAGGACAATCTCTGTAATAACCCGTATTTTTAAATAATAGAAAAATAAATAAACAAATGAATTTTCTAAGTAAAAATATATTTTCTTGGTTATAAATATATTGGTTATAAATATATAGCCTTAATCGGCTCTCAAGAAGGAACACGACCCTCATCATCGTCCCAATGCAAGAGACCCTCATCCACCGCCACGCCGTTCCGCCATACGCGACGACGTGCAGTCCATTTGACGGGCCGAGACACCACACGGCCTCTAGCAAACTCCAACGGAAACTCCACCAGCTCCTCAACGTGACCCTCCACAAATGGGCGAAGTAAACTAACATAAAATACATCATGAATTTTACTACCTTCCGGCAGCAACAACCTATACGCCACTTCACCAATCCTCTCCGTGATTGAAAACGGCCCATAATACCGCTGTGCAAGCTTTTGAGATAGAGGTTTTGCCACCGAGTGTTGTCGATAAACTTGTAATTTCAAAAGCACTCGTTCGCCCACCTTGAATTCGACATGCTGTCGATGTTTATTTGCCGACTCCCTCATACGTTGTTGTGGTTTAGCTAAATTCTTTCTCAGCCATACCAAGAGATCACCCCGCTGCCGAATGACATCTGCCACCTCTGGTGCCGCCGCCACGAGAGATGGTGGCTCTCGTCCGTAAAGCGCTCGGTAGGGTGATGTGCCCAATCCCTCATGATGAAAGCAATTGAGGGCCAATTCCGCCCATGGGAGAAAATTAGTCCACTTTGTTGGACGGTCCGATACAAATGCTCGAAGGTATTGCTCCAAACCCCTATTTCGCACCTCCGTCTGGCCGTCCGTCTGAGGGTGATATGCCGTTGAGAATTCCTGATTCGTCCCTGTTATGATATATATGGTAGTTAGTGTTAGGGTTATTAGGCCCATCTTATTAGGCCCGACATTTGTGTATATATATGTGCTCTTGTTCAGTTAATGAGATGAAGTTTTTCCCCTTTCTTTGATGTTTTACGTTTAAGATAACATGGTATCATGAGCTCTAGGTTCTAGGGTTTTCGATTTTGGGGGGGGCTGATTTCGTATTAAAAAAAAAAAGTTGGATGTGAAGAATGCTTTTCTTCATGGCGATCTCAGTGACACAATCTATATGGAGCAACCGTCGGGATTTGTTGCTCAGGGGGAGTCTCATAAGGTGTGTCACCTTCGTAAGTCATTATATGGTTTGAAGCAAAGTCCTCGTGCGTGGTTTGGCACATTTGCTCGTGCAGCTGAGGCGTTTGGCTTGAAGCAATCAGTATCTGATGATTCTGTTTTCTACAAGCGTTCTGATAGTGGTCTTATTTTATTGGTGGTGTATGTTGATGATATTGTGATTACTGGAAGTGATTCTGGAGGGATTGCATCTTTGCGAGCTTTTCTACCTACTCGATTCAATACTAAGGATTTGGGTGAACTCAAGTACTTTCTTGGTGTTGAAGTGCTTAGAAGCAAGAAGGGTATATTCTTGTCTCAAAGGAAATATGTACTTGACTTGCTATCTGAAACAGGTAATTTGGGTGCTAAGCCATGTAGCACTCCAATGATTCTTAATATGCGGCTTACCAAAGACGGTGTGCCATTTGAAGATCCTGAGAGATACAAGAGATTGGTTGGTAAGTTGAATTATTTGAGGGTAACGCGTCCTGACATTGCGTTTTCAGTTAGTGTGGTAAGTTAGTACATGGCGTCTCCTACTGTTGACCATTGGAGGGCGGTAAAACAGATTTGTGCTATTTGAAGGGAGCACCAGGACGTGGGATTGTGTATGGTGATCATGGCCATGATAGAATTGAGAGCTTTTGTGATGCAGATTGGGCAGGAGCAAAAGATGATAGAAGATCTACTTCAGGATATCGCGTGTTCTTTGGTGGAAATTTGATCTCGTGGAAGAGCAAGAAGTAGAAGGTAGTTTCTCTCTCAAGTGCAGAATCTGAGTATAGAGCAATGGCTAAGTCGACATGTGAGATTTTGTCTGTTCATAAATTTCTGAATGAGGTAGGAGTAAAAGTCTCAATGCCAGCTAAGTTGTGGTGTGATAACAAATCTGCTCTTCATATTGCTTCTAACTCTGTCTTTCACGAGCGAACCAAGCATATTGAGATAGACTGCCACTTTGTTCGTGAGAAGATTAAGAATGGGGTGATTACTACTGGTCATATGAAGACTGAAGATTAGTTAGGAGATTTGTTCACGAAAGCTTTGAATGGGGTTATGATTGATTATCTTTGTAACAAGCTTGGCATAGTTAACATCTATGCTCCAGCTTGAGGGGGAGTGTTATGATATATATGGTAGTTAGTGTTAGGGTTATTAGGCCCATCTTATTAGGCCCGACATTTGTGTATATGTGCTCTTGTTCAATTAATGAGATGAAGTTTTTCCCCTTTCTTTGATGTTTTACGTTTAAGATAACAGTCCCACTTAGACTCAATAAGTTCTCCCACACTTCACTCAAGAAAACGGGATCCCTATCTGAAATCAACGTCTTCGGGAAGCCGTGGTGTTTCACAACAGTATCTACGAACAGGTTGGCGACACACCAAGCATCGAACTTGGTCGGTAACGGTGCGAAGTGAGCGTACTTCGACAAGCGATCTACAACCACCATAATTGCCGTGTAACCCCGCGATTGTGGAAGACCCGTGATGAAGTCCATGGAAACGTCTTCCCACACATGCGTCGGGATCGGGAGAGGTTGCAATAGGCCGGCAGGCCTCTGAGTTGAGTACTTCGTTGTTTGGCAAAACGAAGCACGCCTCTACGAACTTCTTAACATCGTTTCTCATCCCCGGCCAATAGAAAACCGCGGCCAAGCGTCAGAGTGTACGGTCAACCCCCGGATGGCCGGCATATGGGGTTGAGTGGTGTTCATATAAAAGTGCTTGATTCGCCACCGAGAAAGCCGTCACGAATCAGGCCGTCATCTTTCCTAAAATTCACGGCTACTCTACCCTCACGAATCTTCGAACGTAACTCTTGAAGATCTGGAATCGTACGTGTGTCCTCTCAAAAAATATCCAAAATATCCGGTAAGGGTTGAGCCGCTGCTACAAAGAGTTCCGCTTCGTCTGTTGATCTATGCTCGGCCTCATCGCGCCTCGACAAGGCGTCCGCCACTCAGTTGGACGTACCCGACTTATACTCTATTCGGAAGTTATATCCCATAAGTTTCCGAACATACAATTGCTGATCGGGGGTCTGAATAACCTGTTGTAGTAACTCCCTCAAACTTTTCTGGTCGGAACGAATGACGAATTCCCGTCCCAATAAATATTGTCGCCACTTCTGAACGGCCTCTACTATCGCGTATAGTTCCTTGTGGTAAGTTGATGTCACACGGGCGACGTGGACCCAACTTCTTGCTGAAGAACGCGATCAGGAGCTTATCTTAAAGTAATACGGCCCCAATCCCAAAATTTGATGCATTGGTTTCCAAGTAAAATGTCTTGGAGAAATCCGGTAGCCGTAAAATGGACACCGTCGATATTGCATCCTTCAACGCTCGGAAACTTTTCTCCGCCTCCGATGACCATAGAAATGCGTATTTTTTTAATAACTCGGTCAATGGTGTAGCTAACATGGCGTATGACGCGATAAAACGGCGATAGTACCCCGTCAAGCGGAGGAATCCTCTCAATTTCTTAACTGACGTCGGAGTAGGCCATGCCACCATTGTCTCAACTTTCGTCGGGTCGGCCTTCAAATGTCCCTCAGTAATAATGTGGCCCAAATACTCCACCGTTGCACAACAAAAGGAGCATTTCGTCAATTTTGATGAAAAACCGATGTTGCTGTTGAATAGCGAATACCTCCCTCAAGTGTTCTGCATGTTCCGGCACCAAGAGGTTGTAAACCAAAATGTCATCGAAGAAGACGATGAAGAAACGACGTATTAGTGGCCAAAAGATCTCGTTCATGGCCGATTGATATGTCGACGGCGAATTCGTTAAGCCGAAAGGCATAACCAAGAACTCGAAATGGCCGTCGTGAGTTCGAAACGCTGTTTTGTATACATCCTCCTCGTGCATACGAATTTGGTGATAACCTGATCGCAAATCCAGCTTTGTGAATACGCGAGCCTCCCCTAGCTCATCGAATAACTCGTCTACCGTCGGGATTGGGAAATGATCAGCCACCGTCACGTTGTTAAGAGCCCGATAATCGATGTAAAAATCTTTCTTATGAATTAGCAATACCGGCGACGAAAAAACACTGCAACTCCGCCGGATTATCCCCGCTTCAAGCATCTCCCGAACCTGACGTTCTATTTCATTCTTTTGGAAGTAGGGATATCGATACGGCCGAACATTCACCGGCTTGGTGTGCGGCAGCAAGTGAATGCGATGGTCGAAAGCCCTAGCTGGCGGTAACTCGGACGGGACGACGAAAACTGCCGCGTGCTGCAATATGGCGTCACACACGACTGTCGGGATGTCGGCCGGCAACTCAAGGCCGTCGTTGCTGTCTGAACTCGGGACTTCCACGTTGGCCGCCAAATTCAAACACAACAAGGACTCCCCATTACCTACATAGACACGAAAATGGCGAATAGCCGTTAGAGGAAGCATAACTTTTTCCGCAATACGAGGATGGACGAAGTTGTGAGTAGGGGTGATTATCCGGTACGGAACCGGTTTACCGGTACCGGAACCGGTTTACCGGTTACCGGAGAAGTGCCGATTTGAGGAACCGGTTACCGGACCGGTTAATTTACCGGGTAACCGGTACCGGACCGGTTCGGTACCGGTAAACCGGTAGAACCGGTTAAGGAACCGGTTTTCTCCTTTTTTTTTTTTTTTTTTTAAAATTGATATTTCATTTATATATTTGAAAGAAAAAATTAATGAAATTAGAAATTAATAAATTATATATACATTTATATTTATAAAAATTTCCATAACTAAAATTTCCATATTTATTTATAAAAAATTTCCATAATTAATTAAAAATATATATAAATATATATATATATATATATATATATATATATATGAGGGGGGGGGGGGGGGGGGTGAATACGTATTTTGAAGTTTTTCAACTTCAAATCCCTTAACTCAGAGTAACAAGTAAGGAGCTCGCTTTAAACTTAAGACCTAGCTGAAGCTAGATCAACAGTACGTAGCTAGCCTGCTTGACCGAAGTGATGACTTGATCAAGAGGGAGTCCTTACTCGTGTATGCGGAATTTGGTGAGCTAAAATCTTTTCCTAAGTAATTAAAATATCCAGATTAAGTTGTTTAGATGCAAGTGCAATGGATAAACAAAGTAAAGAGTTTAGGGTTAGAGAGATACGACACGAAGATTTATAGTGGTTCGGAGATAACGCTCCTACGTCCACTTTGTTGCACGACGGCAACCGTTCTTTTCACTCAAGAACTTGAAGGTTACGGGTCCTTCAAAAACCTGGTCGAGATCGGGCTTCACTCGCCTGGATCTGACGAACAGTGCAGTGATTACGGGTTCACTACTAAGACCTAAACTGGACACGAAACTTCACTCGTTTCTGTCCGAACAACAGGGAGATTCCGGGCTCTCCTTACAGCCTAGCTTCGATCGAGCTTCACACAAACGATGTAAGTGTAAGCTTGGATCTCAACTCTACGATCGAGGCTTCTTCAATCGATGAAAGAAGGGCCTTGGATCTGGACAACCTAACGACAACACTCAAAACCTAACAGACGAAGTATAGGGTTTTTGGTTGACGACACACTATGAAGAACTCTTTACAGTGAATGCAAAGATTGGCTAGAGTTCTTCTTCTAAGCTTGGATATTTGAAGTGGGCTTAGAATCTATGTGTGAAGGTTGTGAAGACGAGTTCCGATGAACTGGAAACTCGGAGAACACTTGAAAACAAAGACTCGAAGATTTGCTCGAAGGCTGGGAGTGTTTGTTTGCTGTATGCGCTCGAATACTCAAGTAGTGTTCTCTCTTTTCTTCGTCTTCATCCTTCACTATTTATAGGCGGAGGGGTGGCTGAGATCCGTTGTTTGGTTGGTGGCCTTGTCCCTCCTCCTCTCGACAGTACTTGCGCAGGCAGTAGCTTTTGCAGGTGCCCAGTTTGTCTCTTTGCCGAAAATGGCTAAGTTACAAACTTAACAGTAACTGGGGCGAGCCAGTACTGTTGCGGCGCCTTTGTCGGCCTGGCAGTCAACTCTTCCGCTCCACTCCGCTTTCGACACGTGGAGATCTCGTAATTAATGCTACGATCTCCTGTTGACTGGAGTTCAAAATATGGGCGGGAGTTGTGCTGTCGCTTTCTGGTAGGTAGTGGCTTGTTTTGCTTTGAAGTTGTAGCGTCCGCTCTGAAGTGAGTCGCTTCAGGATCATACTGTAGCGGTTCGCTTTGAAAATGAAGTTTCGTAGTGACCGCTTTAATAAGTGTTGACCCGCGTTGACTCGCTTCTGCTTTTCTTTGTAGCGTTCGCTTTGCTTCGCTTTGGTGGCTTCACTTTGACTCCACTGTAGCGCTCGCTTCGCTTCGCTGGTTTCGGCACGCTTCACTTCGGTTTGCTAGACTCGCTTC